>JASPKZ010008566.1:110000-855000 GCA_030220185.1 Diploptera punctata
ATGTACATCATCAGGATGGGAGTGAATGTAAATTTGCAAATCGTCGGCGTATAGGTGATGTCGACAATAATTAAGACTAGTGGATATGTCGTTAATATAGATAGAGAACTGAAGTGGTCCTAAAACTGAACCTTGTTTGACGTCGCCCTTCAGTGATAGCCAGGATGAGGAAATTTCTGCATTGGATACACATTGCTGGCGATCATGAAGGTAGGACCCAAGCCAGTTAACAGCATTTTCAGAAAGATTCAGAGCGCGTAATGTTATTAGTATGGCAGTGTCAACAGTGTCGAAAGCTTTACTGAAGTCCAAGAATGTTAATATTGTCATGTGGCCATTGTCCATTGCTTCCCGCGCTTCTGCGGTAATTTTAAGAAGTGCGGTTGTCGTACTACGGCCTGTCCTAAAATCTGATTGGTGTGGGTCGAGTATGTCATGTTTGTTAAGGTGATCGCTTAATTGTCCATGAACAATGCGCTCCAAGACCTTAGATAGGATCTAACAATCGAAAATCCGCTTGTTCTTATTCCAGTTACACGTAGTGAAGTTAGTATGGTGATTAGAGCCGGCCAATTACACAATGCATACCTGCACTGAGATCAATAATACTTTTCAGTATACTATGGATCCTTGTCTTGGAGCAACGTTCAGGCGGGAGTCCCCTCACAGCAGTGTTCTCGGTCTTCTTCTTTTCACAATCTACACCAATAACTTAAAAACTGGACTAAAGCACTTCCGTTAACACGTATTTGCCGACGATATCTAATTATACCTACATTCACCTTCAAATTCCCTCTCTAACAGGTTGACAAAAGTGGATGGCGATCTCATGTTTATCTTATTAACCGGTCTTAAGTTTCGTTCTGAATCTGAATCTTTACAAAACGTCATTCTAATGGGACAACAAAGACTTCTTACAACATTTGACATGTCTACATTTCCAAACATTTCTATGAATATAATAATTATCCCTTATTCTTCTTCAGTAATAGATGTTGGACTCTATCTAGACACAAATTTATGCTGAAACACATCGTTAAAAAAAATTCTCCACCTTATATTAACTTGGATGCTTTATGATATATCTTGGAATTTCGTTAAAACAAACACTTATACCGAATCTTGTGTTGCCATATTTCGATTTGTGTGATGTTATACGTAATGACCTAAACTAGGACTAGTCGCAGAGACTGCAGCGTGTTCATAATACATGCGTTCGTTTCATTTTCAACATCCGAACATATTTCCGAACACTTCAGTAATCTTTCCCGGTTCCGTCTTAGTGACAGGCGTAAATTGCACTATCTTTCACTTCTTTTCAAGCTTCTCAATTCATACGCTTCTAATTACCTGGCGTCCAGATTTCAGAAGTTATTTTCCTACCACAATATTGACACTAGGTCACAGAACTTTCTCTTATTCTCCTTCTTTCACATTATCCTGGTTCCGCTCCTATTAATTCCCTCCTTCCTGATACCAGGACTTCCCGCACACTTGAACCTTTTAAGTCACACTTATACAATTTTTTATTGATAAATAATTAATTTTTCTCTAGAAATAAATGTGTTTTATGCCATTAATAATACCTTTTTCTCATTTTATTGTCTTATACATTTTATATTTCATTCAGTAAATCTAGATGAAATCAAAATATAATGTAAATAATAATTTTATTTTAGATATACCATCTAATATTTTTTTATTGTAATTTATATGTAAGAGTAATTGTTGTGTTTGTTTAAAGCTCGTTGATTGGTTGACAAGACCTTAAGGCTTTTAATTTCGAAAATAAAAATAATGTACAGTAAATATAACTTCACATAATTCTTACCATAAATAATGTATTCAGTTATGACGTCATATTTAGTTTAAAGATTGATAACGAGATATCAATTGAAACTCTGTCTTTCAAATTTTGTTTTTGTAATAAAAATCGTGTATGTTTCAAAATGGTGCAATTGTGTTAGTAAATAGCTCACTATACGATAGAAGCACCAACATGTTTATAGGTGGAGGTCGAGGCTTGCATTCAAGGTTCATTGGCTCCTCAAAATATCATGCATTACGTCCGTTGCGGGAACTTGCGATTTAATATTATATCCAGTATTGCTCAGAATTGACAACGCCGTCCCCAGTTTTTCCTTGTCTCGTATATTTTCTATTAACGTATGGAGTTAGTAGCAGTTCCTGTCATTCCTCCTCGAAGCATAGGTACTTCTTAAAAGCGCAACTGGTTTCTGTTGGTATCCTGCTGGCTTTTTTCTTTTTAATAATTTATTTTAAGTAACTAGAAGGGGTTATTAGCCCACAGCTCCCTTTCCCGATGATGTAATTTCCAATTAGGTAGCCAGACATTTTCTTTCAAATTCAAGAGTTACGGTTTTCCCGCTAATATTAGGGTAGCTGCTTTCAATGAAAATGCACTACGTGACGTGGTCATCACAATTACAAATTTTTGTCACGTTATGTACACTATATAATGGAAATGAACAGCTAATGACAAACAAGGGACATTTTGAAGAAGTGTCTGAATTCACATATCTAGGAATAATAATATTACAAACAGGAATTAGGTGCTGAAATAAGTTAAACATAGCTTCAATTCTGGAAATGCATGCTGATATGTATTTCATTGTCTCTTGGGATCCCAACTTATCATCAGTAATGCCACTAGTGATTTCCAATTTATGTAGAGAATTTGGAAATCAAGAGTGGCATTTGTTAGGACTATTTAACGAATAAAATTAAGCTGTTTACTCACAAATCATTGTTTAACTATAGTTATTTTAAAATATTTGTATATTTAATGTAAACGGCCATGTTTTAAAACAAATCAGAAATGTGAGGTTATGTTCATTCACTGCTGCTTGATCATATTATTTATTGCCAAATAAGATCGCAATATTGTAAGAGTGCACCCAAGTAGAGAAATAATGAAACACATCAAACTATATATCATAATCACCATTACGGGTTATTCATTTATTTTTTAAGTAAACAACTCAGTAAAATCAATGAATCTGTTCTGTTTTGCTATATTCAGTGTATTTGTTGGAGAAAAATAATGATTTGACCTATTCAGAACATTAAAAAGGAGGAGCTTTCTTTATCACAAAACCAGGAGCTGATAAAGAAAAATCGACAAAGAGCGAGGTGGAACACGACTGTCATGACAACATTCATTTAAACGTGATTGGTTATTGACTAGCATTTGTGGCATGAGTTAAAATAGTCTAAAATAATACATTAAACTGGATATATATAAAACATTTGTCCACCCAGTTACACTATGTGGGTAAGAAACACGAATTCTTACTTGATGGGAGAAGAATATGTAACTAGTATTTGAGAATAAAGTTCTTAGGAAATGTTTTCGGACCGAAGAGAGACGAAAATACAGTCAAACTGATAAGAATACAGAACAATGAGGTTCACGATTGGTATGGGATACCAGATATAATAGGAATATTTAAGACTCATGGACCGATGGGTAGCACATATGACAAGTACGGGGAACTTAAGAGGGTAATAGAAATTTCTTGAAGGAAATCCCAAGGAGTAACACTTTTATTGGCTAAGAATGTTGTGGGAGAATAATATTAACCATGATTAGAGTGGAGTAGATTATGCAGGGTACGATTGGAAAACATGAGATCAGGATGGGTATGCATGGAGAGCTTATAGCGCCAGTGAGTTAGTTTGTTGATAATTATATTTTGCCAACACATATCATTTTATTTATAGCATTGAAGGGAAAAGTACAAAAATCTTGTCATTGAATTGATTGCATAATGGAAACTGAAAAATTTGATCGTCATTGTATGTCTCCGCTCTACATGTATGTTATATTGTAAAAATATTTCCGATAATTAGCTGAATCACCCACAATTATTTTATACTTTGACCTAAAAGCTGGCAAAAATACCTTCATGTTTTAAAATTATCTCACAGGTGATGTTTTAATGTAAAGTAGTATTATTAATTTCTGTATATTTGACGTATATTAACAAATAAAAACAATTTTTACAAGAAGCAATGCATTTGAAATCCTCGTTACTGGTTTTATCTCCAGACTCACGTTCAGTAGAGACTCATTGCTCAGCAGGCAAGAGTAAATCTAAAGTTTCCTGGAAATGGACCAATTTTAATTCAGTCATTGTCTTATTTCATATATTGAGGAATTAGTTGCAAGTAGCAGCCTATCTATCATATTCAATTTACGACTTCCTGAGAAGACATCTTAGTATAATTTAACCTGTAAGTTCGGATATCGTTAATACCTGCATCTTCAACTTTTCCAACAACCGGCCAATAGGTAACAGAGCATTTGAAATTACTTCCGAATCGTGTAATTAAAGTATTACCGAAGGACGGAGACTTTGGATACCATGGGTACAACCGAACATGAAGAAAGTCGTCTTCTTTACGGCCTTCAGTATGTATTATAACAAGAGTATAAGTTTTTCATAATTGCTCCAGTTGTCTCATGTTGTACTCATGAGATATTGGCTTCAATATACTCGTACGTCGATAATACCTGCAAATATGACATTTTTATTAATTGTTCATTCTACCACTTTTCAAAATATATTCCTTATTTTCTTGTTCGGTTTTTGTTCATGGTTAGATTTTCATGACGTGTGAAGCATCAGTTCTTCAACATCATATGATCTAGGTTCTTCTACAATATCCCTAGAAACCATGAACCAACAATTCTCCTATAAGTATTTGAATTAGCCTATTTTGTTTACACGAGCGAACGAAGTATTAAACTCAAAACTTAGTTTTCCAGTAAACTTAAGCAGGTGCAAATAAAGTAATTTTTCCATTGAGCCAATCATTGTATTTCTTTTCGAATTTTGGTTTAGTTTTATGATCTGCTTATAATCTGACAGGATTTTTGCTTCATAGCATATAGTATATATTTGAATTAATTTCATAATTCTTCCTTCGAACAATACTTGTCAAGAAGAGGTGTTTCCATATGACGCGAACAAGGGAAAATAATCAAAGTCCACTTTTTAATATCTTGCAGTAATTTAATTTGAAGTTTAGAAACGCAGCAGATTAAGCGAATTAGACATTCAGAACACTTTTTTTAGAACTGCTCTCAAGGTGATTTTCTAACATACCATTCTTTTGAAATACTGTTAGTTATCATGTGCTATACGGTCCTGTTTATCAAAAATGAAATGTCAAGGTACACATGTTTGCAAACAAAAACAATCATATTTCACTTAATTTACAGATTGTATTACATTAAACATAACTGTTTGCCTTAGAAAAATGTAGACAATAAAAATATCAATGGAATAAGCTTAATATCTAGACCACATTACTCATTGTTGACTACGAGTAATCTTGAAAAATAGATTTAAGCATTTTCAGAACAGAATTTCTTCAAGGATTGCAGGTCGTCGTATTTATCCTTGGAGAGTGGAATTAAACTTGAATAGGAAGGTTTAGGCTGGTATTCAGTCTGTGCATGGTACTTTTGGTCAACAATAATATGAGACTCCCAGTAGCCAACGTAAGTGATGCGACTGTTGATAGTTTTTGAACAAATTCTGTCAAGTGCCATTTCTGGCATTTCTCTTATTTTCATTGCACTTTTCTTCCTGTATTCTTTACTGAGGAATCAAGACCACGACTTGAACTTGTCTTGCAACACTCGATGATACTGAACGGAGATGGTTTCGCACGACATCTTTTGATGTGCTTATTCCAATCGCTGGTTGTTTCAATGTGGGCTTTTTGATGTATTAAACCCATTTCTTTGTCTCATTCCATTCAGCAATGTCCTCTAATAGGAACGTTACTTTGATTGATTCAAATCTCTTGTATTTATGGACCATAACATGGATGAGGCGAATAATGACATCATTTTTATTCTGCCCGGGCAGCAATCACAAATATATGCAAATGTCGAACTGAAGAGTCCAGACGATAAAAGCAAAAGTGAAGCAACATTGATGCAACTTCATCAGCTCACATTTTAGTTATGGTCTCATCGTAGGTATAAAATTATACTTCTCCGGAATCGAGAACATGCGACATTAAACATGTAAAAAGACAGCCGTCGTTTGTAGTATACATAATTTGTGCTGATATTAGCCACTGGAAGATTTTTCATGAAATCCATGCACATTGTCGCATGTTCATGACTTTGCTTAGCTTTAATTTTGGGTCCACGTTTTCGTTGGCAGAAGATACCAGATTTCTTCTTATGTAATAAATGTAGTGTTTCTAGCCGCTTAATTTCTTTAGTTACTTCATCTGCACTACTCCTCTCATTAAGGGCACCCGGTACTAATTTCCTTGCAATTTGGTTCTAAAATATGCAAAATTCAAAAATAATTTTTCAGCTTATTCTTAAGTCATGCGCATGACAATTATGTCGCCAAACAATCAAGACTTCCTGAACATAATGACACTCTGGTTAAGTTTTTAAACCTATTTCTTAATGAGTAATTTAAAATATAAAACAATGAAAATAAATCCAACTTCTTAAAAGTATTGTTTAGGTACAATTTTCTTAAAACCTACTTATCCAATTGTTTCCAAATTTCAGTATGTTATTGTCCATAGTTCATTTGACAATAATAAGGTTTGCTTGTGTTCAGATATGGATTGTAATTTTTTTAATTCGAATACCAAAACATTTTTTGTTAAAAATTTTACATACTCTTTTCTTTATTTCAAATACTACCAAGAGCATAAGGATAAATTTACTTTAGTATTTTAGAGCTCCTTAAATTGCATATCTATGCCAAAAACGTATTCTCCTATCTTCCACAGTTTCAGAGAAAGTGTATCAAAGTATGAAGAATGGAAGTTACGGGAAAAAGCAAAAAACGAAAAAAAAAATACACATTAGCAGAACACAGAGACGCCATTTTTAAAAATTAATTCTTATGGGTTTAAATCTGCGAAATCTACAAAATATTAATACAGAACGGTAAAGTAGACATTCCTGGATCTGGGATACCTAAAAGCGATATTAAATTTTGTCTGAAATATGTACCTATAAAATTAATAAGACACTGGAAATTCTGAAAATGTCTCTGTGTGCATTTGATGGAATATTTTGATGTTTAATTCTTCAGGTAGGTACATTTAAGATGTTTTGTGAAGACTGTAGTGAGAAGGGCGGCCTGGAGGAGAACTGTTATGTTTCATTACATTCTCAAAAGCCTCAGTTGTCTTTTTTCAAGGGTCTATTTGAATGAGTACCTCGCTGGTCGATAGGAGCATATCCAGCAGTAGAATGGGATTACTTGACTAACATGTTCTGGTTTGTTATATAATGCACACTCATGAAGACTTTGTTACAAACTGGAATATCAACAGCTTTTCCGTCCTTCTGTACACGTATCTTGTAAGGGTAAGAGTGATCTCTGAGGTTGCTATCTTCTTCTGGTTTCCGTGGTCGTCTTTGTTCCACTGGCAAAACTGAAATTATGTGAACAAAAGTGTGCACTCTGTACATTCTTATCTCCCAGTAAATTGAATTAATACAGTATGTTCATGTTGTGAAATCTTCGTATAACACTGCTTTTTTCATTTGCAATCTCCACCAGGAACATGACTTATCGCTCTTATGCGTTTACTCGCATCATAAAGAGTACCTTGTTTAGACATTTTCTTTGCCCTAACATTAACACTTGATTCCATGTTGAAATAAGAGCTGCTTCTCTACTCATCAGTAAAATAGACTTCATTGAACAACAATGCAGTTTGCTACCAGTAAAAATAAATTCCACAACAATGCATGTAACAAATTTGAAAACACAAGCTGACCAACATATAAAAAGTTCATACTCTCCTGAAGTAGTACAAAATTACTCTCATTTAAATTTATATGAACTCTGTTTTTCCATTTCACAGTGGACCTCCATTGTTTTTCCCCTGGACACTTTAATTCTATGCTGATTTTTTATGGATTACGAGTGGGGTTTTCCATGTATGAACCTGTTGGAATATAGTATACATACAATCCATTGGTACCAGAATCTCAAATTTCACGGAAGGTGGACTTTGATGTTTTTCTCTTGTACTCTCCATATATTAAAGTTCTTTTTGGTCAAACTTTGTTAAACCGGATTTCTGAAGCACAATGCAAATATAATTTTTACATACCGATATGACACCCGGTATTCTTGTATTTGAATTGCAACAATGAATGAAGTTTTGTATTTTTCATAAAAAAAATAGAGAAAAATAGTTATATTTGCAATAATGTTACGGGATGCTTCGGCTATTTTTGTATGGAATAGCTTCTATGATAAATATACTATAATTTGTAATATATTTGAACATTTAATGTAAGCATGGATATACTCTCAATGTCTCACACGGGGACACAGGTGATACCAAGCGAGACTTTCTTAACCAAGCTGAATTAGTTACAATTATTTACTTACATATGTCAACGAGTGACTTGTCATCAGCATATCGCTTCTATGAGACATCTAGTAAGTAACAAGGTATTACTTGGGTGAATGAAGGTCGGTTAAATTTTTCAGATGCCTTTGTATTTAGGCTTTCGTTTCATTTACGAGCCTGAAAAGTTTCAGTCATTAGACCTACGGCATGAAGTTCCTCCGGAAGGACTTGTCCCTTGCATTTTTACATTGTAAAAATCCATGGATCAGGGTCGGGTTTGAACCCGCAACTTCGGGACTAGAAGCTAGGAACATTACCACTAGACCAGCGCGGCGGACTGAGCACTTAGCAAAGTTTTGAAAAATACATTTTTTAAAATGTGTTTTCAGCACCAAATCTACCGAAATGAACTTCTGTCTTTTCAGTGGCTAATATATCCGAACATTGAATTTCCCCATCATAACAAATCATGCAAGAGTTAATTAGACATCTGGTTCTGAGGTACCCATGACATAATCTTTGTTTATTACCACTTTTATGGCAATAACCAAACTGCATATTGAAGTGATTTACAATCGTTTTGTCAGCTAATTATAATTATGATCGACAAATTATAACTTTTGATCTACAACGCAACAATGTGCTGCGCTCTGTTGCAAAATTATTACTGTATTTCGTTCTTTGATGCCTTAGCTACAATATGCTTCCGCTGTTGTTAAACGATTTTACGATTTAAAAATTAAGTTTTGGCCAAGATTGTATTCGTCAGTGCGTTTAAAATATAAATAATCAGCTGGTTATTGATATTTAATCTCTCCCACTGGCTTTCTTTCCGAATTTCAAACCCCTAACCCAAAATTGTCATGCAAATAATAATAATAATAATATTAATAATAATAATTTTATTCTTTGAGAATTTTCCTCATCAGTTAGGGCTTTCTCCAACCAATTTTGGTAATTAACATGAATTAAAAAAAGAAATACAAAAATCAGTTTGCAACCAATATTCACAAATTTCCCTTCATTAAAGTTCTCCATATTTTCTGTCCTCTGTATCTTCATCTGTTACACCAAATATCCTCATTGAATTTTGAATGTTATTCTTCCAGGTTATTCTTGGTCCTACTTTTCTGCCCCTTCTTTCAATTTTCCATGCATTGACAGCCTTAGGCAGTCTTACATCCTGCATTCCTCTTACGTGTCCATACCATTTTAGCCTTGTGTATTCAATCTCATCCATTACCTTTCTTTCTGCATTCATCCGTTTTCTAATTTCTGTATTTCTAATTTTTTCCAGTCGAGAATTTCTGGCAACTCATCTCCAAAAATTCATTTCAACTGCAGTTATTCCATTGACATGTTGTTTCATTTTCCAAACATCCGATCCATATAACATTTTACGTTCTAGCATGGACTTATAAATTAGTTATTTTGTTCTGTTAATGATATTTTTACTTCATAGTAAAGAGTTTGGTTCATATGTTCTTTCTTCCATTACAATCCTTTTTGCTAAATAATGATGACGATGATAATAATAATAATAATAATAATAATAATAATATTAATAATAATAATAATAATATTCTCACCGGATTATTTCTATTACGTTTTTTAGCATTGCAATTTTTTTCTGATGGGAGGGAGCAGGCCTACCGCATCAACCACCAACCTGGAGGACCAGGGATTTTTTTTCAGTTGTCCATCCTTAGATCAGTTGCTTTCACTACAGCTAACAGCCTGTCTACCCTTTAGGAAGAATTTGACAGAAAAAAATAAGATGAAATGATCCGCTCGGCCTCGAATACTTTAATATCATCGGGGTCGGAAAACAACAAGTGTTGAATCCAGAGAGACTGGATAGGAAATTTAAAAAAGAGATATGGTATTGAAGTGGAAGTAATACCATATCGGTCAATATCTCACCGTGCCGAACAGTGCAATTGATAAGTAGCCCATCCCGTCCGTTCACCACGTAAGGTATATGGTTATAACAGCTGAACCACGTGAAGGTGGGATTGGACACTAGGAAGATGTGCAGGTCGATTCCTCTAAGTCTTAGTTTAGACATTATAAAAAAGCATTTAGAGGCTCCTATATTCCTCTTAGCATCTCTCCTTATTCAAGAAGAAAAAAAAATTAAGGAACATAGTTATCAGGGAGAAAATGAAGATTGGAAGACAACTATTTTAGATTACATTAAAACTCAGCATTTTAAAGATGGGTACGGACATGTCCAGCACATAGAAGAGGATCAGAGCTGCCAAAATCTCTATTGGAATAGAACCACTGAGAGAGAGACGAGGCAGAGGAAGATCTAAAACGCTCCATGGAGTCAGAGGGAAATTATGTTTACTACATGAAGGAGAAACATCTACAACCAGGAGATTGGATAGCCCGACAAAATTGGCTATTAGGAATCGGACGATGTCAAAGACATTAATCAACCGATAATCTATCTATCTAATAATATTCTAAAAAACACTAAACTGAAGATATGTAAAACTGTTATTCTTCCAGTTATACGGATGCTACATGTGGAAGCTTACTTTAAGGTAGGAGAACCGATTACGGGTATCTGATAATAATGTTCTTAATGAATCATTTCAAATATGGACCGAAGAGAGATTAACAGAACAGGCGAATGGAGAAGACTTCATAACTGTGAGCTACATGATCATTATACGAAAACAGAACAGTTAAGTCTAGTAAACTGCGATGGGCAGGACACGTGGCACGAAAGGGGAATGAATGAGGGGAATGAAAACTTATTGTAGGAAAACCAGAGTGAAAATGCCCAGTTGGTAGACCATGAATGAGGTAGTAGTGGTCATGAGCCTACGGGTTCGATAGACTCAGTGAGTTAGTTCATTAGGCCTAATAATAAAAATAATAACAATCATGATGAACAAATGGTTATTTTCTATTTGCAACGCAACGACGTGCTTAGCTCTGATACAAAATTATGACTGTAATTCGGTATTTCGTTTTGTTGATCTATTAGTTACAATGCGCTTTCGCTGTTGTTAAATAAATTAGCAATTTAAAAATTAAATTTTGCAAGAATTTCTTCCGTTATTGCATTCGTTAAAAATAATAATAATAATAACAATAATAATAACAATAATTTATTTATGTATTTATTTATTTATAATCGGCCGCGGTGGACTAGTGGTTATGTTCCTTGCCTCTGGTCCCGAGGGTCGCGGGTTCAAACCCGGCCGGGGTCAATGGATTTTTTAGGATGGAAAAATCCAAGCAGCAAGTCCTCCTGGAGGGCTTTTAAGCCGTGGGTCCCGAGTCTGAAGATTTTCAGGCTCGTAAAAGATCTTTAAGCCTGAATGAAAAGGCCTCTAAGCAAAATTTACCGAATTTTCCCGTCCTAGTACTACCTTGGTTTCCTAGATGTCAGTATGAGGCGGAACGCTGACCACGAATCACTCAAATGACACCTATACGAAAACAAGTGTAACTAAATTAGTATGGTTCAAATTCTTCCCTGTAGAGGGAGAGCGCCTAAATCTCTTAAGGGAAACATGGGCTTAAAAGACAAGATTTATTTATTTATATACAGATTTGTAAAGTTTACACATCTTTCTGTGCCTAAAGTTTTATTTTCCTTCCACTCCTATCTATCTATGTATCTATCTATCTTTCCACTCCATGTCCTCCATGTCCTATTATTATTATTATTATTATTATTATTATTATTATTATTATTATTATTAAAAAATAAATTGTTATTAATAATAAAATATTAGAACAAACCAACACATTTAACTATCTCGGATACCAAATTACATACGAAGAAGAAAAAGATTTTAGTCAGAAAATTATAAAATTTAACAGAGTAACAGGAATTATAAATAATATTTTCAAGCCAAACACAGTACAGTAACACACACGAACTAGAATTTTTAAAACACTGGCCAGACCCGTATTATGTTACGGCAGTGAGGCTTGGACAGTTCGCAGTGTAGATGAACAAAGACTAACTGAGGCAGAATGAAATTTATGAGACGTACTTCGGTCTATTCAAGGACAGACCATAAAAGGAATTCTGAGATTCTCAAAGAATTACACACAAAATCTGTCATGGAATATGTACAAAAATACAGAAACAACTGGAAATCTCACGTACGAAGAACGAGCAGAACAAGAATACCACGTCAGGTCTTAAATTACCAGCCACCAGGCAAAAGATCTTTGGACAGACCCTTCAAACGTTGGATTGAGACCGTAACAGACCACTAGGTCTATCACATGAAAGGAATAATAATAATAATAATAATAATAATAATAATAACAACAAAAATAAAAAATAATATTATTATTATTATTATTATTATTATTATTATTATTATTGTTTTCATTATTATGTTATCTCTATTTTCTTTACCTTAGTTTAACCTCCCCTCTACAGGTATTTACGTGATGCACGCCACATAGCTATCTGTCGGGAGAGAATTTGAAACACTGCATCACACACTTACTTTATTGACCACACAAGGAGAAGGATGGCCTCCCTAGATGAGTAATAATTTGATTGTCGGGGCCTGCTTCTAGATATCACGAACCTTTATGACAATGCACATTATTTATTCACACATTAATAATAAACTAGGCGATTTTGATGGCCAGATGATCTTCTGTAACCGGTTGGTTCGTAAAGTTTCCTGACTGTTGTTGTACAGAATAGGATAATCCCGAAATAACCTTCACCCAGAATACTTGTCCCGACCGGGGATCGAACCCAAGCCCGCTGCGTACGAGGCAACGATATTATCTCGAGACCACAGCGGTAAACATAATAATAACGAAATTAATAATTATTCAAATGAATGTAGCTATTCCCATGCAATAGTCGATGCAAACAAAGTTCATCCTGAACAGGCAATGAACCTAGGATCCTCATATTATTTTTGGTGATGTACAAATCAAATGAACCATCCAGGCAAACCAGAATCAGACAGTTTTTTTTTCTCTCTATTTGAAATCCTCGTGATCTTACATTCAAATAATATGAGGGTTGCATCTACTAAGAAGGCGTTACAATGGGAATTGTTACTTATCATAATTATCAGCTATTTATGAACGAAATATTGGAATTAATGTACTCAGGCAATCTGTCTGCAATAAACAATTAATACAAGTAAAGAGAAATATTCTGACTAAACATTATTTAAACCTAAGATCTTCATATTTATTAGATAGTATAACTGTCACAGGATTGATGATCAGGGCAAGAGGTACTATACCAGGATTCCTAGCCAAATGTTGGAATTCCTTAGATTTGGACAGGATGTATATTTCTAAAATTGCCATCGCTGCCATTAGAGGATCAATTTCAATTTTAAGAAACCATTTTTACAAAATTTCTACTTTCTAGTTTGTATACTTCAATTAGGCCTACAATTTGAATTTTTAAATGTATTTACTAAATGTATTTCATAAATTCAAAAATTAATTGTCTGTATCACTTTGTCCTTGAGGCAATCCTATAATGAGGAAAGTTGTATATAATAAAAAAATATTACATGTAGTATTATTATTATTGATATTAGTATTAATATTATTATTATTATTATTATTATTATTATTATTATTATTATTATTATTATTATTATTATTATTATTATTATTATTATTATTATTATTATTATTATTATTATTTTAGAAGATGAAGAGGACTTACTACTCAATGATATTAATAAGCTGTTAATTTTCGTTGATGATATAGTATTATTAGGCGACTGCGAGGAGATACTAAGGGCCAACATACACACTTTATTGAGTAATACTAATAAATTGAGACTGGAAGTAAACGTTAATAAAACAAAATATATCTTCACACATGGAAATGTATTACATGATAGAAATGGACAGTTAATTGCAAATGAGGGACATTTTGAAGATGTGGCTGAATTTAATTATCTAGGGAAAATAATTTACAAATAGGAATGAGAAGCACATAGGAATTCAACATGGGCTCAATTCTGGAAATGCCTGTAATTATGTCGTCCCAACTTCTCTAATAAAAGTTAAACTATAAATAGATGAAACTGTTATTCTTCCAGTTATATTATATGAATGCGAAACATGGACTCTTACATTAAGGGAGGAGAAAAGATTTCGTGTACTTGAGAATAAAGTTCATATGAAAATGTTTAGATTAAAGATAGATAAACAGACAGGCGAATGAAGAACACTACATGATACTAAGCTGCATGATCTATATAGCAGACCAGATATAAAAAGAACAGTTAGGTCTCGTAAAATGTGTTGAGCAGAACATGTGGCTCGAATGGGGAATGAAAGTGGGGCATGAATGCTTCTTGTAGGAAAACCAGAGAGAAAACCCCCATTTGATAGACCAAGAATAAGGTGGGAGAATAACATTAACCATGATTAGAGGGAATTAGATTGTACAAAGGATGATTTGAAAACATTACCTCAGTGTAGGGATGTGTAGGAAGCTTAAGTCCGCACGGCCATAAATTTACGGATTCGATTGTGCCAGTGATTTATTTAGTAGTTAGTAATTGTTATTGTTATTATTACTGTTATTATTATGATTATTATTATTGTTACTACTACTATTATTATTATTATTATTATTATTATTATTATTATTATATTATTATTATATGCCTACACTAATAGCCTCACATAAATATATGTTGCCCTACATTTAATTACAAACTGGGGACTGACAGCGTCAAGAAATGACTAAGACATTCTGTAATTGCTGCATCGATTAATTAATGGCATTTGTGGAGATATGATCAACATGTCCACGCCGCGCTGTCGCTACTGCGTAATGGACAAAGCTTGTCCAATTCTGTCAACAGCTCTGTCGCACTTTTCATTTCATAAAATTCCCCTTTCACTTAAAACAACATCTAACAAATGGTTTTACTCTTAACATCCGACGTGTCATTTCTTTTGAAATATCATCTTATAACTTGAATATACATTGCTGTCTTTCATTACAGAGAAATAAAAAAGGCATTGGCAAGCTTGGAAACAGTGAACAGAGAGATTTATTCTAACATGCATTAAATAATAATAATAATAATAATAATAATAATAATGGTAGTATTAATAACGGTAATACTAATAATAATAATAATAGTAATAAAAATAATAGTAACATAATAATAATAATAATAAAAATAATATTAGTAATAAAATATAATGTTAAAAATACAATTTATAAAATCAGATTAGTAACATAATAATAATAATAATCATAATATTAATAACTATTATTAATATTATTATTACTTACTTACTTACTTACTCACTGGCACTATCGAACCCGTAGGTTCATGGCCGCGCGGACATAAGCTCTCCATACATCCCTATCGCAAGCTAATGCTTTCCAATCATTCCCTGTATTATCTACTTCCCTCAAATCATAGTTAATGTTGTTCTCCCACCTCATTCTTGGTCTACCAACAGGGCGTTTTCCTTCTGGCTTTCCTACAAGAAGTTTCCATGCACGTCTTTCATTCCCCATACGCGCAACATGTCCTGCCCATCGCAGTCTACGAGACTTAACTGTTCTTATTATATCTGGCTTCCTATAAAGACCATGTAGTTCATTGTTATGTAGTCTTCTCCATTCACCTGTCTGTTCATCTCTCTTTGGTCCAAAAATTTTCCTAAGAACTTTATTCTCAAATACTCGTAATCTCCTTTCCTCCCTTAAAGTAAGAGTCCATGTTTCGCACCCATATAATATAACTGGTAGAATAATAGTTTTATATATTTTCAGCTTAACGTTTTTTGAAAGGAGTTGGGACATCAAATGTCTCTGCAATGCATAATAGCATGCATTTCCAGAATTGAGCCTATGTTTAATTTCTTTGTGCATCTCATTCCTATTTGTGATTATTGTTCCTAAGTATTTGAATTCAGCCACTTCCTCAAAATTTCCCTCATTTGTCATTAGCCGTCCATTTCCATTATATACTGAATTTCTACGTGTGACCATATATTTAGTTTTACTGATATTTACTTCCAGTCCTAATTTCTTAGTGTTACTCAATAGTGTGTGCGTGTTGGCCTTTAGTATCGCCTCGCTATCGGCCAGTAGTACTACATCATCAGCATAAACTAACAGCTTATTAATACTATTCAGTTGTAAGCCTTCCTCATTCTCTAAAGATTTAATGGCATGCTCTAGTACAAAATTAAATAGTAGAGGAGATAGTGCATCTCCTTGCATCAACCCATTCTGGATTTGAAAAGTGTCTGAAAACTGTTTGCCTACACGCACCCTACTCTTTGAGCCATTTAGACACATTCGTATAAGTCTAACTAACTTTTTAGGAATTCCGAACTCCAGCAGGATAATATACAACTTCTCCCTCTTCATTGAATCATATGCTTTTTTGAAATCTACATAGAGTTGATATACAGTACCATTATATTCCCATTTCTTTTCTAAAATCTGTCTTATACTAACAGTCTGATCTGTTGTAGACCTGTTTCTTCTAAATGCACATTGATGATCTCCTAGAATATCATCAATATAGGGAGTAAGTCTGCTTACTAATATATTTGTTAGAATTTTGTACGAAGTTGAAAGTAATGAGATGTAATATAGTTTCATATTTAATTTTATATTTGAGTTTTATGGCTTTAATGCACACACAAAACACATACATGAAAACCTTCTAATAATTAAATGAAGAAAGGAAATAATATCTTCTAAAATGAAAAACTTTAACAAAAACAAAATCAATATCAGGTGTATGAATCCTCAGCATCTATTGCCGCCCTCAATTAGAGTTCATCTCTATTTTCTTCTTAGCCCATACATTTTCGATTGGATTCAACCTGGTGAACAGCGAAATTTGATTTGCTATCTCCTTTAACAATGAAATCAAATTTCGCTAAACATATTTCAGAAAGCGGCCACAGTTTCAACAATATCGATAATACAATGTAAATTATACACAGAGAAAACACAGACACAAAATTAACATTTTACAAGAAATCGAAATTATCAAGAAGGCCAAGAATACAAACATTCTCAACGAAAATGTGCCTAATAAGCAAAACCCTCTATTAGACATACAGTTAATTCAATACTACTACAACTCCAGACGATGAAGCTTGCATCGAAAGGCCTAGTGTGAAATCAACGAAAATTTTAGATAGTTGAGGAAGACGGTAGTATACAAGGTAAAAATAAATAATAGTTTAAACAAACTAAAACAACACGCTTTATTAGAAAACCGAACTAAAAAATGAAAAATAATTTTATTTTCCAAAACGCTTGGGATAAAAATAAAGTGGTCAATAAAAAAATAATCTCGAACACATCTAGAATAAAACTAGAGTTATCTACAAAAACAATAATTTTAATATCAAAAGCGTGGTGTGCTCTATATCAATTAATACTTATATTTGATAATAAACAGATATTGGTAAAAGTAAAAACCATAAAAATCACCCAACGCTTTTGATGATATTTTTTTTTTGTAGATAACTCTAGTTTTATTCTAGATGTGTTAGAGATGATTTTTTTGTTGACCACTTTAATTCTTTTTCCCCAAGCGTGTTGAAAATTAATTTTTTTTAAATTTTTTAGTTCGGTTATCTAATAAAGCGTGTTGTTTCAGTTTTTTAGGACTATTATTTATTTTTTTAAATTTTTAGTTTAATTGATTGTCATAGACCGGAATCCCATGAAAATTTAATTGCTTAACACCTTTCTAAAAAACCTCCGGCCCGGATTTGAATTAGCGACTTATTGA
This sequence comes from Diploptera punctata, assembly GCA_030220185.1. Classification (NCBI taxonomy): domain Eukaryota; kingdom Metazoa; phylum Arthropoda; class Insecta; order Blattodea; family Blaberidae; genus Diploptera; species Diploptera punctata. The sequence goes on from JASPKZ010008566.1 coordinate 128,153, forward strand.
TTGCTGAAATTATATACCACTACAGTCCACCGCTCTACTAACTGAGCACTTACAACGATTGACTAAGAAGTCGATAATTCCGCAACCTATTACACAGGTTTTTATTATTTTTTTTCGATGATTCTGGCCAGGATTTTAGAAAACAATTATGAAATTATTGTATTGTAATGGGTCCTTTAGACGTATACAAAGTTTTAAGTTGATCAATTGTTTTTAAGTGGATGAAAATCGTGTTCAAAGATTCCGTTACATAGATACAGGTTCGTTACATAGACAGATACAGGTCAAGCTAATATAAAGCGTGTAAAAATATATAATTTAACATTGTTACAACCTCAACGGTATAAAAAAAATTATGAACTTAAAAAAGTATAGATTAATTCAAATGTTGAAATAAAATGTATTTAATTCATAAAACGTTTTAATACAAATATCACGAAAAAACTGCGTAATTGAAGACGCGAACCTGCGATCTTCATTAACAGAAACAGTGACCGCGTGCTTTACAGCTGAGCTATCGGTTCATGTAGAAGAGCCTTCAGTTCATGCCACATAACACAGTAGCTCAGGGACTGCACAATTATGACTAGTTTCCTAGTTTGAACCCAGCGCTGTGCCGAGTATGACTAGGAATAAATGTGCGTTCAAGAGATGACTCAATTTTCTTGTCGAAGGGTGTACAGTGGTGTGTGGGATTTTCAAATGCGAAGGCATCATGTAATTATTGTTATTAGACTATCTAACCTCTCTTGGTTAACTCTTGTTTATTTCGGCCCTGACGCTATTAGGGCATCCGAGGGCGAGGGAGTGTTTCCTTTCTTCCACTTCTTCTTTCCTTTATTTTATTTTCTTTTCCAGTAAAGCCTGACGAGGCTATAAGATGGCAGCCCCATCACTGGTCTTGCCTTACTTTGGCCAGCAACCAGTTGAAGGGACTATTATTATGCTTTCAAGTCTTACACGAGAATTTCCCGGAATTCAAATCGGATTCCCAAAGCTGTTTATAATTATATACCAAGAGGATGAAGATCTCTGGGCCGACTTATGAAACGCTGGAGGGAAAATTTTCTATAGGATCGTCACAGGCCTTCGCCTAATACTTGGAAGGAAGAAGAAGAAGAAGAAGAAGAAGGCTCAATCCCTGAGAAATACTGGCAGAAATATTAAATGCAAATGGGACGATAAACAGGGGCTCAATACTCGACGTAAACTTGAAAATGATGTTTAGTACAATAACATATAAGAATTAAGACAGTATAGGCTACGTAATTTAGAACTTTTTGCCAATCACATATACTTTTTTAAAATTATTTATCCCTCCCTCCTTTTGTATTACGGTACCGAATCCCCCTTGAGATGTTTAAACCAATGCACCCGGCTGGTCGCTGTAAACGAGCAGGAACTGTGGCACATATTCCGACCACCCTAGATTTTCTTTTATCAGAATTCAAGGCCACCTCCAAAGAGAGCATATATTAACTCTCTCTATAACTTAAAACTCATAGGTCCCATATAGATTTCACTAAGTCCGTGTATTAAACATTTTACCAGTCAGCCAAATACAGCTTTGGACAACTAAAGACAAATGATATACACCTAGTCGCAGAGTGGATATTTAATTTATTTTAAACAGGATGGATATGATGATAATGATTATTATAATAATAATAATAATAATAATAATAATTATTATTATTATTATTATTATTATTATTATTATTATTATTATTATTATTATTATTATTATTATTATTCGCAACTTATTAACCGATTCCGCTGAATTTCTACTTTACTGGTAGTGCAAGCGGGGAATAGAACGATTGCTGAATTGTATTCTGAGGACTGGATACTACGTCATGGCTAGCATAATGCTGGTATATTCCAACAAATTATTATGATTATCAGTTAGTGTACAGGGGCTATTTGGGCCTTAACGTTTCTATAGATTTGTCTTAAGTTGAGGAACATCCTGAAAAGTCTCACGTGATATATTTGCCTCGGTAGGAAATCGAACGTAGGCCCTCTGTGTCGGAGGCAACAACGTTATACCAACACCATAGCGGCGAATCTCAAAGAGGACATATAAAATCTCCCACACAGTAGGTAATCGAAGCCCGGGTCCATGAGTAGAAATAATGGAATTTGTCACGACATTATAACGGAAATGAAGACGACTCAATAAAAGAAGGAATGTCACAAAATAACAAAAACATATATTTACCCTGACAATTTTTAAAAATATTTCAATAGGCAGTGGTACATTAAAAAAAACTTGGAATGCCCCACTGATGTCAACGGCTCTACTATGCCGAAGATAAGCAAGATAAAAATATAAGTAATAAAAATAAAATGAATATATATCATACAATTGTTAAAAGCATAATTACTTATGGAGCAGATAAAAATATAAGTAATAAAAATAAAATGAATATATATCATACAACTGTTAAAAGCATAATTACTTATGGAGCAGAACTTTGGCCATTAACAACAAAAACAAATAAGTACCTTTTGGCAACGGAAATGGATTTTATACGAAGGGCCGCAAGAATTTCAAGAAGAGAAAAAATTAGGAACTCAGTTATAAGGAAGAAAATGAAGATTGAAGACACTATTTTAGATTATTTTAAAACTCAGCAATTAAGATGGTACGGGCATGTCCAGCGAATGGAAGAGGATCGACTACCAAAATCTGTTTTGGTATGGAAACCTGAGGGCAGACGAAGCAGAGGAAGATCTAAAACCTCCTGGAGTCAGGGAATATGTTTATATATAAAGGAGAAACATCTACAACCAGGAGATTGGATGGACCGACAAAATTGGCTATTAGGAATCGGACGATGTGAAAGACATTAATCAACCGATGATCTATCTATCTATTCTACCGTAAAATATAGTATTAATGATATAGTTTGAATGCAGTTATGTGGGATAGGAAATGTTGTCGTGCAAGACAGTAATGATATAAAATATAAATGTTGATTTTCACTTGGCACAAGCAAACTTGTGTTGTGGAGGATTTGTTTTTACTGCTTTACGACATGCAGTATAGGAGAGCCACCTTAATCACCGCAGCCGGTCGTTATAGAAGAAAAGGCTATTTATTTCCCTCGTTCGACATCATTTTGTAGCACCCCGCTCACCCGCCAGCTTCACAACATCGGTGGCTCCTTCCGCAGAAACCTTAACAAGATCTCGCTTCAGATTTATGTACTCCGGAATCCCCAGTTTTCACTTTATTTCCATTCGCACCTTCACTTGTGCTCTTCTTACCTGTCCTACACAATTCTTCTATTATGTTCTCTTCCATGAAGTTTTAACCTCATGGGTCCCGAAAAAAGTTTAACAACATATATTCTCATTTATGTGCTTAATGGTTTTTCAGGTAGCCAAATAAGGTTTTTTGGGGGGTTCAAAACTTTGGATTGCTTTTATGGGGGTCCTGAATAGAGATTTTGTCAATTATAATTTTTATTTCACGTGTTTAATCGGTTCTAAGTTTTCAAATATACATATTTATTTAAAGAGGTTATTTATGGTGGTTTCATGCAAGGTTTCATGTATGATACTTTAGGTCTCAACTGATTCTGCTATCTAAAGACTGCAGTTGGAAACGAAATAAAAAAAAAGATCTTGTAGCTCTGAAGGTATCGTATATACCACATATCAAAATGAGTTTGAGTTATTTTGGAAGCGAAAAAAAAAACATCAATCTCAAATATATCGTATATGATACCATAAGATTCAGGAGATTAAATCATGAATTAACCAGTGGTTATAACTTGATACATCCAATTCCGTATCGGAAACTATGCGAGTCAAGAGACACGCTGCTGAGATAACGTTTGTGATCGGTGATTTAGATGTAAGCAAGATACGAACCCCATTATACCTAAAATGTGTAAAAACAAACGTGTCTCTTAGAAGATATGCATTTCATCAAGAGGTCGGTTCCGAAATTAATTATGTCAGTAAGTACAGGTGTCTGAAGACGAAAAAAATTTCGAATACTCATACTAAACATAATAAACAAGAATAACCAATTTGTTAGGTGGTAATGGTAGCTTACCTCTCGAAAATTAAATTGAAAATTGGTAGTAGGGTATTTTTTATTCAGGTGTTAAAAACATTAAAATCGATGTTGAAAAAGCGCAAACAGTTCGGTGGTACACTGAATTGAGCAGAACAACGTCTTTAGCAAACGTTGATATTTCGGTTAGTTTTCGAGTTTCACATCATGTAACTATTGATATTTGTATGTATAAATCTTTAACAGCTTGTGAAGCAGATCGTGGAAAGTTGATTTTGGGAGAGCAAGCTCACGTTATGCAGGACGAATGGATGTAACCGCAATGCACTGAACATTTCCTCTGATGTTTCTGATGTGGCACCTCCATGACTTTTAGCGACAGTTCCTGTTTCTAGAAACGCTGCTATCCACGCTTTGATTCTCTAAGTATGGAAAATATCTCTGTGGTACTCTGCACGGAAATATAGTTGAACTGTAAATAATGGAGTCCGATTAATCGTATCATAACACAGATTTAGCTTTTTCAGCATTCATTGCCTTTTTAATTTTAATTTATTTTTTTCGTTGTTAAGCAACTGAAAGAAAAAAACCTTCTTATCCATTACCTAATTTAACTCTCCATAGCTAACCTACCATGTATCACTTAACAAATCAGTCTTCCCTATTTACAATATTTAGTATAAGTCAGTGCTTCAACGAGGGTCAACAAATACAGACCTACTTCGGTCTGCTGATAAGACTAGTCCCGAAAGTTCTATAGAGTGTTCAAACATTTTAAGTTGAGGAGACGGACCTATTTTAGAGTTTTATTTTTCAATTTTATTATTGTGACTTAATACCTCAAGGGAATCTTACCCTGAATTTTACTAGTATCGATTTAGTATAAGTATTTTATATTAAGGTTTTGATCTCGTTTATGTAACAAGCATTTCATTTAACTCAATGAATTTTAGCAACGTCGTACATTATATCATCATGTGTTGTTCAGTCATGCGTACCGAACGGTCCCTAGAAGCGGCATTTTTAAGTGGTAGATGATAAGGGACACGCACAGGAGCAAGGGAGAGGAGGAGGAGGAAGGAGGAGGAGGAGAGGAGGAAGAAGGGAAGGAGGAGGAGGAGGAGGAGGAAGAAGGGGAGGGGAGGAGGAGGAGGAGGAGGAAGAAGGGAAGGACGAGGAGGAGGAAGGAGGAAGAAGGGAAGGAGGAGCAGAGGAGGAAGAAGGGAAGGAGGAGCAGGAGGAGGAGGAAGAAGGGAAGGAGGAGGAGAGGAGGAGGAAGTAAGAAGGGAAGGAGGATAGGAGGAGGAAGAAGAAGGGAAGGAGGAGGATGAGGAAGAAGAAGGGAATGAGGAGGAGGAAGAAGAAAGAGGGAAGGAGGAGGAGGAGGTAGGAAGAAGAAGAAGGGAAGGAGGAGGAGGAGGAGGAAGAAGAAGAGAAGGAAGGAGGAGGAGGATGAAGAAGAAGGAATGGAGGAGGAGGAGGAGGAAGAAGAAGGGAAGGAGGAGGAGGAGGAGGAGGAGAGGAGGAGGAGGAGGAGGAGGAAGAAGAAGAAGGGAAGGAGGAGGAGGAGGAGGAGGAAGAAGAAGAATGGGAAGGAGGAGGAGGAGGAGGGAGGAAGAAGAAGGAGGGAAGGAGGAGGAGGAGGAGGAGGAAGAGAAGGGAAGGGAGGAGGGGAGGAGGAGAAGGATGGAGGAGGAAGAGGTGGAAGGAGGAGGAGGAAGGGAAGGAGGAGGAGGAGGAGGGGAGAGGAGGAGGAAGGAGGGAAGGAGGAAGGAGGAGGAGGAAGAGGAAGATGGAAGGAGGAGGAGGAGGAAGGAGGAAGGAATGAGGAGGAGTGAGGAGGAGGGAGGAGGGAGAAGGGAAGGAGGAGGAGGAGGAGGAGGAGTAAGAGGAGGAGTAGGATGAAGGTAGGAGAGAGGAGGAGGAGGAAGATAGGGGGGGAGGAGGATGAGGAGAAGGAGAGAAGGGATGGAGGAGGTGAGGAGGGAGAAGAAGGAGGAGTAGGAGGAGGAGTGTAGGTAGGGAGGGGTAGGAGGAGGAGGAGGAGGAGGAGGATGAAGGAGGGAGGAGGAGGAGGAATGAAGAGGAGGAGAGGAGGAGGAGGAAGAAGAAGGGAAGGAGAGGAGTAGGAAGAAGAGGGAAGGAGGGATGAGAGGATGAGGAAGAAGGGGAAGGAGGAGGAGTATTAGGAGGAAGAATGGAAGGAGGAGGAGGAGGAGGAGGAAGAGGGAAGGAGGAGGAGGAGGAGGAGAAGGGAGGGAGGAGGAGGAGGAGAAGGAAGGAGGGAGGCGGAGGAGGAGAGAAGAAAGGGAGAGGAGGGAGGATGAGGAGAAAGGGACGTAGTATGATGAGTAGAGAGATGAGGAGGAAGGGAAGGAGGAGGGGGAGTAGGAGTAGGAGGGGATTAAGAGAAGGGAAGGAGGAGGAGGAGGAGGAAGAAGGATGGAGGGAGGAGGAGGAATTAATTAATAATGTATTATTATTATTATTATAATAATATGTAATTAGTATTATTATTATATTAATTATTATTAATGGATTATTATTATTAGTATGTAATTATTATTATTTTATTATGTAATTATTATTATTATTCATGTAATTATTATATTTTAAGTATTATTTCATAATATTCTCGATATAATTATCAATATTCTCTTTTGAACAACCAAGGGAATCTTCGATTGAAACCCACCTTTAGGGTAAAAATCAAGGAGCAGTTGATCAATTCTTGTTCTGAAGATTCAGATAAGAATCATTTGAGTTCAGCCTAGAGATATAGTGTTGAGTCTTGTGTTATAGTAAAACATTCTCTCCCAGTTGAGCGAGTGAAATTGAGGATGTTGATGATAATTGTAATAATATAATAGTAATAATAATAATAATAATAATAATAATAATAATAATTATTATTATTATTTATTATGATAATAAATGTTTTTTTAATATTTGTATTACTCTCGATAACTCGGCTCGAGAACAGTCACATGTTACGTCCGGAATGAAAACTTGCAGCTTGTATTATTATTATTATTATTATTATTATTATTATTATTATTATTATTATTATGAGCCTGTTAATAATATTATTAATATTAATCACGGAACGATACAGAGAAAATTGAAGTATAATGTACAAAAACGAACATTACTAACGTTCTATAATGTAATTGCATTGCCATTACTTCTATATGACAATGAGAACTGGACGTTAACTGCAACAAAAGGAGTCATCAGATATAACATTTCTTCGATTTGTGACAGGTTGTACGTGTTTGGATCTTAAGAGATTCATAGGCATCAGGAATGAACTGAATATATAATCAATTACGGCTATGATCGAAAAATATAGGACTAATTGGAGAGACAACGATCAACGCATGTCACCAACTAGAATGACAAAAACCGTCCTGAACAGTAATTCTATCGGAACAAGAAGTGTTGGCCAATCTATGAAGAGATAGAGTGACCAGATTTAAACCGGAACAGGTCAAAGGGCCTAAACTTTCAGTCGATGATGCTCAACATGAACATTATTATTAGCCTTTTATTATTAGGTATATTATTATTATTACTATTATTGTTAAGATCATTATTATTGTTATTATTATTATTATTATTATTATTATTATTATTATTATTATTAAGGTATTTCACCGCTATGGTCTAGAGGTGTGATAAAAAATGGGTGAAGTGGTTTTAGGGTACTTTTTCACATATCAAGACCATTTCGGGATAATTGAATATACGGTAATTATAACCAGAAAAACCACTAGTCCTATATTGTTTTCCATTTTTTTATGTATCAGTGGATGGCTTGTATAGACATGAATATTCATGATATCTATGAAATGATCTCGGCATTGAGCGTATGATTTGTGTGGTGAACTATAGTATTGTGTGGTCAGAAGTATGTAGGCTACTTGACCCCAAAAGGTAGTTCCCTGTAAGGTTCTCTCGGAATAGGCCCCATAACCAGTGAAAATACCTTAGTTGGTTGAGAAATTAAGTAAATACTCATAGAACCATTTCTGCTCCATTTACTAGTACAGTGTATTCCTGCTGGAGACGCGTAACGTGCAGTGGTAGCCTACACAACATACATTCTAAATGTTTCAAAGCACAATCTCCTCCCATTGTCACGCAAGCAAGATTTGTATGTGGAAAAGCTTCGTTCTACATAAGGCAGGATGTCACACGCGCGAAACGAAAATAGCGTACGATATCTACAGGAAATATTCAAACAGTTAATGCAGCTGGCTTCCCTTCTAAGGCATCTCGGATATCTTTCGTGACGGAATACTCATTATATTTCAGTAGAAAATAACTTACTTTTTTTTCGGAGATCGTTATTGATGGAACTGTATTAATTATTTTTGACAGTTTCTGAACTAGCTCAAGAGCTTAGGGTATTTCTGTGTGACATGTCTACATATGTGTGATTGTATCAGAAATGTGCACAAAAGAGTTGTTTATAAAATGTAGCTTTTCATGTAAGTTAGAACAAAGCAGTGATTTTATTATTCCAATTGCTGAACAATCCGTATTGCCGAAGTCATTAACAATTTTAGCGATTGTAGTATAATAAGTGCCATAATATGACACCGCATTGTGCCTGGTTCTCGCAATGACACGATGTGATGGGAAAGGTACCCCTGGTGCAGCTGCTTTGAATTTCATTATTCTTGCCGGAGCCTTCCTGAATATTCTTTTCATATTTGAAATGAATCTGTCTACGTCATCATAGGATGACAATTATCATCATTTCACACATATATCTGAGGAACTAAGATTGTTTGTTGGGAAGGGAATCTGATGGTGATGATCCTTTTGAGATAAAATATTTACACGTTGCTTATATTTTGTATGTTATAATGTCTCTGTATGAACTTTCGTTCATGTACGTGTATTTGTGTTGTACATAATATACATGTAATTGTCTCCTTATTAACTCGTGAGTACTCACTGCCATTTTCTTCAAACAGCTGCTTAATTTACGAGCTCTTCGTTTTCGGCATTTCTGTTTCACCATTTTGAAGAGGACTTAGAGTCTTCCAGAACGAATGTAAGCTGTATACTGTTTACTGCTACAGTGACGTCTGTATTGTGTTTACTGTCGTATGCACCGCAGCTGCGCAAAGAGCTACGTTCATGTCTTGCGCCGTCACATGGCATGCATACTCCGGTTTCCGTTAACTTGTGCTCACTACAGAGGACTGCAATGCCAACCAAGGTACTTTCTGTGCTAATAACAGTATATTTAATTATTCATTCTATTGCCAGGAACATAAATTTCATGATTTTCCCAAATATTAAAAATGTTTGATCGAGCTTACCAATATTTAAAAGTGTATTGTACAAATTCAAGTACTGAATAGTGTTCTAGGTGTTTTCTGTCCAAATCTTCTTCGTGATGGCAGAGAACACAATTAGGAGTAGGTTCCATTCCGAAACGATATGTGTTTTCCCAGATGATAGTGTCCACAAACTGGTGTGACCAATATATTCCCCTTCCATTGATTTAGTTTTGTCCTGATTTCTTTTTCGCGTATTGTGATAAATGTTTGTCTTTGGAAGGTTGGGGATAACTTTTTTCCTCACTTAGCTGAGTAGTCAGCCAGCTCATTACCATATATGTAGCTTTGTCCTGGAATCCACTGAAACATTGCTGTATTTATGTATTGTAGCGTGTTTCTGATTCTGCAACAATTATCAACCCCTTCTGATTTGGGTGGTTCTGTTGATCTTATAGCTTGTATTGCAGCTATGAAATTTAAAAGACCGACTGCATTGCTAAATGTATCGGTGTGTAGAGTTAATTGAATCAGGGCTGGGCGAATGGCTTCAATTTTTCCATTATAGGTTCCCTTCTTCACGTCGAACGGAGATATAGAAAGAAAATGTTATACTGTAGATTCCTGCACTAACTTTACCATTGGATTGCAGTTGAGATTCGTCGGTATAAATGTGAAGCAAGTCATTCTCCGAGTATTTTAACAGTATATAATGCAAGAAATTGAACTAAGGACCTAAAACAGCAACAGAGACATTCACATTCATAGGTAGGATACTATGTGTCACACAAGATACTACTTACAATTGATTTTTATTTAGGTACACTTAGCAAAAAAAAAAAAAGAAAAAAAAAGAATGAGAGGCTTCAAAACGCAGAGTCCCTGTTATGACCACTGCGCATGCTCGAATAGTTAAAGCTGTGGTTCACGAGGAAACCCGTAGTTATTCTTCTTCTTAAACGTAATTTGTAGGATTTTCATCCTGTTTATTTCCAAAATCACTTCTCGGAGGTAGACGTATTGGATGTGCATGCACTGTCTATCCATCTCTTGGCTGGTCTTACTCTTGTTCTTCTCCCGTCCGTTGGTCTATCTTCTTTAGCTCTTTTTGCAAGTCGGTTTTCTTCCATTCCTTCTATAAGATCTTTCCAATATTTTCGTCTGTTCATAATAAATGTGGTTATGTCTTGAATATGATATTAACACATTGTTAAATGATTTAAATACGCTTTACTTGGTTTTAATCGTCTCAAAAAGTTAAAAGCAATGAAGGAGATATGCTTCTGGATATTTACGAGTGTTCGACGTATAAAATAGTACTCAAATTCCGACAATTCAAATAAAGTTCAACTATCGTGCATAGTGTAAAAGTAAAAAAGGCAACCCGGATTTAAACGACTAGTATCCGACGTTCGACTAGCGTAGATCGTTAAACCAATTTAAGAAAAACTGAAATATGTGAGAGAGCCAGGTTTCAAATTTATCGACGACGATTTTTCTTTTGTTATTTACTTGTATTTCAGCAAAATACACCTATAATATTTAATTCCATCCACGTAATCTACGTCCACTTTACACAATTTTAATTAATATTCCTGTCTTCCTAAACTCTATAACACTATTTAGCTACCGGTAAAAATGTAATTGTTTGTGCAGTATCACTTTTAATAATAATGCTATAAATTTGTGCAATAAAAGATAATATACAGGGTGGACCGCTCGAATGGACCTAATTTCAATTGCTTGTTACTGGCAAAACGGTTGAAGATAGAAACTTAAAACAACGTTCATAGTACAGAAAAACTCACCAAGTTTCGAATCCTGTCGGTAGATGGCACAAAGATACGTTTCTCGTTCTTAGATTTAATTGTTTGTGAAAATGGCGACTCCGCAGATGAAAGCGCAAGCTGTTTTTGTGGTATGCGGAGTTTAAATCAATCATTAGAGTTCAAAGGGAGTTCCGGCGTGTGTTTAACCGTGATGCTCCAACTGCTAGAAGCATAAAGAAGTGGCGTGATACATTATTAGCTACAGGATCTGTGTTGAAGAAGCATGGTGGTGGTCGCAGAGCATCCGATGAAATGGTAGCAAATGTTCAAGCCGCATTTGAGCGAAGCCCCCGGAAGTCATTACGAAGAGCTTCGCGGGAACTTCAAATACCAAAATCGACATTACAACGGATTGTCCCACAAACGCCTCAAACTGCACGCATATAAAGTGCAGTTAGTGCAACGTCTGGAGCCGAATGACATGCCGAAACGAGTGGAATTCGCCAATACGATGCTGGACCGTCTCGGCGCTGATCCTGACTTCATGACCAAGATTTTCTTCTCGGACGAAGCCACTTTCCATTTGTCAGGCAAGGTAAACCGGCATAATGTGCGGATCTGGGGATCGGAGAATCCTCACGCTATTCAAGAGCATGTTCGTGATAGTCCGAAGATGAATGTTTGGTGCAGTTTGTCACATAATAAGGTCATTGGACCGTTTTTCTTCGCCGAGAAAACTGTTCGTGGTACCACATATCTTGACATGCTGGAGCAGTTCTTCTTTCCACAAATTGAACAACTGCAGCCTAACATCGTTTTCCAGCAAGATGGTGCTCCTCCCCACTGGTCCAATGAAGTTCGTACGACTTTGGACAACATTTTCCCTGGCCGTTGGATTGGTAGGGGAGGACCAATCGCGTGGCCCCCGAGATCTCCCGATTTAACACCACTGGATTTCTTTCTCTGGGGCTATGTCAAAGATAAAGTTTACACCACCCCAGTCAAAGACCTTCGTGATCTTCGTGAGCGCATCATAGAGGCTATTGAGAACATTCCAGAAGACATACTCCAACGTACTTGGCAAGAAATTGTTCATCGCTTTGATATCGTCACAGTGACTGCTGGGGCTCATATAGAGATGTGGTGATCTGGATATCAAAACTTGGTGAGTTTTTCTGTACTATGAACGTTGTTTTAAGTTTCTATCTTCAACCGTTTGCCAGTAACAAGCAACTGAAATTAGGTCCATTCGAGCGGTCCACCCTGTATATATATATATATCCATAGTAATTCTGCCCGAAGGCAGGTCCTTCACTGCAATCATAGCATGCATGCTAAGCTTGCATCTTTACTAGGGAATTGTAGGTGTGGTAGCTTCCCGTTGCTTTCCACACCGGTGAAGGATGATGATGATAATGAGAAGGATTATGATGGGGATGAGGGCCATATGATTTCGGGGACCGTTTGGGCTTAAAGTTTTCCTGACATTTGTCTTAGAGGAGAGGAAAAACCCCGATAAAATCCCCACCCAGAAAAACTGCCCCGACCGGGGATCGAACCTGGGCCCGCTGCGTGACAAGGCAGCACGCTACCTCGAAACCACAGCGGTGGACATATATATATATTTATTTATTTATTTATTTATTATTACTAATTAGTGAGGAAAAGTTTCACCCCTCAATTAAAATATGTAGTCTATATAGGTCAAATCCAGCATAATAATAGCCAATATATGATGGACAATAATAATAATAATAATAATAATAATAATAGTAATAATAATAATAAATTGTAATACTTCTAAATAGTTAGTTGTTCTTTAAGATTGGACAGGCAGAGTAAAATCGAAAGCATTGTAACAATTATATCATTTATCCTTTTCGAAAATCGAACCTGTGACCTCTTGCATACGAAGCAAGCCATAAGGCACTCTGCTGAAAGTTTCCTTACTTTGTATAAACGAATGCTGTTCATGGGAGGAAGGGGAACGTATTGTAGCTCTACTGTTCAATTAGTTTACTTATGTGAATCGCGCGTTAAAACTTTAAATTTTCGAGATCAAGAGATCGCTCATTTTTTTTTTTTTGCTAAGTGTACGTTCTAACAACTAGAATCATATCGCTTCTAGAATATTTAGGCGTAATTAGTGTGTTTTTCTGTTATCTTATGACAAATGCTATTATGTTGATAGGAAAGAGTGATTACGATGAAATGGATTCTGGTAATGAGATTCTAACCTGATTATATCAGGAGAATTGAGGTAAGGAGGTAAGACTTGAAGTACGCTCTATCAGTTTCATTTGCATCCAGATTTGAACCCGGGACCTTCAAATAGTGAGTTTAAAATGGTTCTTACTGTTCCAACTCGTTTAGTTATTCTTCCTTCATGATTAAATTAACCCGAAATAACCTATTATTGAAAAGAATCGAATTGAATTGATTACTTTTTTTTTCTTTTTTTTTTAAAGGAAATACATTTGAATTTACATTGCTTAGCCGTACGTGCATTATGTTTCCACGAGTAAGAAAATATAAATAAACATAATATGAACAAATACCTAGTGGCTACACACGTACACAAGAAGTATAAAAACACTGAAAAAAATATATATCTACACTACATTCACAATTATACACATTTACACACATCCATATGTTTGAAATGTCTTAAGGCATGTGTTTTCAGTATAAGTAAAGAGGGAGATTCGAGACACGTAAGCATTCGTGTAAGTTTGTTTTGTATGTGACAGACAATCTGAAAAAACTCACTACTGTCGTACAGATTCTTAGTGTCTTTTCCTCTGTCTAGCCTTATTAGATATTTGAGCTCCGTCCGCGTTATTATGCACATTCAGCAACTACTTCCACCAAACTTTATTACCACATTAAAAAGCATTTCTTACGATAGAACTACTAAAGCCCATATACCTTACATAAATAACAGGTCTTGAGATATATTCTGTAATCCAGAAACTCAGTTGAGTTCTAAATAATGAGCAACTGGCATATTTTAAGATCAGTCACTAAGTACCTTGTCTAGCTGCTTGTAGATATTAGGTCCTGGAATTACTGTACGTGGAATTAAATTAAGTATTTCTTTCTTTCTTCTATATTATTCCCTCTTCCCTTCTGTTCAAAGATTTTAACCCACGGCTGAACTCACAAGTCAATTCCCTGGGCGGTACCTGTAAACATTTTGTAAGAAATTAGAGCAAATACAAATCACGTAAACAGTTAGGGATCTCCTTCGATCAGTAGTTAAATGAATATCAGGACTATTGTCAAAGATCACAGGATAATAAAAAATGGTACACGTCGAGATAAAAGGTGGTGAGTTGAAAGTCCCTATTCAGCCGGAAATGGAACCCGAAAAATGGAATTGAATATATGTAATTTGTTAAAGATTCGAAGACTGGAGTCTAATTTTTATACCATTACAATATTGTTCTTATTAGATCCTGATTTAATTAGAAGTTTTATACACGTATAAATCACATTCTCGTATATGATCATACGTGAGTGTGCTTATTAAAATATATTTCCGATACTCTTAATAATGTATTCTAAACCTTCGGAGAAAAATCCATAGCAGAATTTTCGATGACGAGGGTCTCTTGAGAGAAAGTTCTGATGCGAGTTTAAGACATAGTACTTCTAATGCTAATATCAAACAATACAACACAAATACTAAATTGATATTAATGAATAGAAACCTTAGTCGAGCACTGTATACAGGAATACTTGCCATCCAAAGGTATCACGGAAAATGTTAAACTGAAAGTAAATAAAACTCGGATTTTCCAGTTAAACTATTTGGATGCAGAAAATGGCAATTTACTATAAGACAGGAGAAAATATTACGATTATTTGTGAATAATTTGCTGAGGAAATTTTTTGACGAAATAGAGATGAATGGAGAAAATGGCATTATAATGAACTACATGATCTTTTTGGGAAACCATGTGTAATAAGAACAGTTAAATCCCATAGACTACAAAAGTCAGGATGTGTGTGGCATGCATGAGAACTGAAGGAGGACATGGAAACTTCTCTTAGGAATACCAGAGGGAATCGCCGATTAGATAGTCCAAGATTGATGTGGGAGAATAACACTAAAAATGAGTTGAGGGAATGTCGGCTAGCAGTGTTGTTGATATATATTAGGAGGCTAGAGATAAAAGTGATTAATTTGTCATTAATCTAACTTCTATAATTGTAACATGTAATTATATTCATATCTATGTCATTATTAATGTTGATGTTTTTGAATTAGTCGTCATTGTAAGGTTAATGATGTCAAACACCTCTGCATTAAGAAATAAATAAATAAACAAATAAATTATCTGCGTGATGTGAATTATGCAGGATATATTATCTCGCATAGTATCCGAGCGGTTATAGGTGTAGCAGCTTCGTGCAGATCTGTGGGACATGCGTTGGTTCGATACTCCTTGGGGGAAGAAATGTTCTTGCTGAATATCGATAAGTATATGGCCGGCGCCCAGCTAGAATCACGAGGAATTTTAAAACATGCTTTAATTAGCGGCTCCATGCTCACAAAACAGCTATAACGACTGGGGGACCCGGGGTGCTGGGAACATGTCACCCATATACGAGGTGGATGATAGTCCACCTCCGTAACACATGTAGATGTGAGACCAGCAGTAGACTGGTAGGTCTGTTAGGCCATGGAGAAAAACAGCTCAGTAGAGTGATATACGGAGAGCTCATATCTGCGAGGCCTTGAACCTCCGGATTGAATACTGCAAATTAGTTAGTAGAGTACTGTTTCTTTTACCATAAATTTGAAAATATTATGGGCTAATTATCTTTTCTGACTCTGCATTCCTGCGATAATTCTGGTAAGAATCAGTATGTTTTAACAATTAACTTGGCAAAGTAAAATTTTCTTTAAAACCTGTATATTATGACTTTAAACAATGCCGCCTTCTCTCAGTATTTTGAGCGGGATGGCAAAGTAACAACTTCTCCAATGGAGGACCATGTAGAGAACGTAGGATTTGCACTCCATGTGGCGTAAAATGAATTGTCAACGTTTCTGGTACAGTGCTAGTGTGCGTTTGACAAATTCCTCCGAAGAACCTCCACTAAATCAATAACATCTTCCTGTATATGAACTGAACGGCCTGGGTCCTGTCCCGTGCTGCGGAGTGGTGGAGATTATTATTCAGTCATTCCTGAAGAGACAGGTCTCAGTATGAACAGTAGGATTTTTTTCTTGGGTTTAAGTCGGTTGAAGCATGAGACAGCTATCCTACTTATTTATAGTGCTGATGACTACAAATATTTGATCAATGCATCCACTATCCACATGCCTTCAAGGTGTCTTGACGTATGTCTTCGGGTCACATAGTTAAACATACACACAAATATATGGATCCCGGTGGATTTGTTGTTACCAAGTCATATCTGTTCCTAGTTTTGCGTGTTCAAACCTGGCCGATGTGTATTTTTTCAGGCCTTAAAACTACAGAGAATAACATTATTCGGAAGAGAAGTAATGTTGTGAGTCCAGTGTTGAAGATATATGTTACGTCAAAGAGTTTCAAGATTTATGTAATAGTCTTTTGTAATAAACATTCTTTGGTCCTATGACGAACAGCTGTTACATGTGAATGTATACAGTTTCTCAGTGAAAGAAAAATGTTAAATTATATACATAGGGTCAATAAATATTGTTTGCAACTTTTATGGGATGAGGGTAAGCTAAACAAACATTTTAAACCTACATGACAAAACTTTGTCAGATGTAACATTTATCGCATTCGTAGGTGTTTACGACTTGGTTTTCTGACTCCAGTTAGGCTACTTGAAAACAATGAAAGCTGTTTATCTTTTTAGAGATTAGAGCCACTCACTCCTGCTCGAATGTAGCTCCCCAAGTTTCCCAGTCTCGTTGATTCTACCGTGGCAATTAGTGTATTCAAGGGAGTGACAGAAGAATGCCAAAAACACAAGCGCGGGACTAGAATGTAAGCGAGATCGACCGGGAGCCCTATTGGATCTGTTTTCCCGTGAGTAGGGAACAGACTTTATAAGCAAAGTAATGTATACAATGACTGCGAAAGCTAAAGTTAATGTATTAAATAAATAATCTGATGGAACCTACATTCTACGCTTTGAATATATGCCTGCATTTTACATGTGAAAAAAATATATACGTGCTTACTACTGTAAATTAAACGTACTCCGACAGTACTAAATGTGTGTTCAGAAGTTACATAAATTTATTTACATGAGAAAATGTGAAGCTAATTATAAATTATGAGGATTATTTTCTTCTGCACAATAAAAAAAATATCATAAATAGTTCAGTACGAAAAAACTTATTATTTATTTATATAAATAATTAATACATATTTATGTGAATTTATATAATTTACGCCATTGAGAAATGTGTATCTAAATATTAGCGTCCAGATTTTCAAGATATTTGCATATAATTATATGTAATGTGACTATCTGTTCATGTTCAGGGGGTAGTTACACTTTGAGAAATTTACGTAAAACAAAAGCTTCTTTTTAAAATATTATAAATTGACATATATATTTTGAAAACAGTATATCAAACAGAGACCTGTTATTCAGCTTAGATGTTCAGTATACCATAACATTCCACTGTAAAAGTAATTATAAAATTTTGAAGATGCGAGTTCAGTTTATATATTTTGTTCTATAGTAATTATGCCCGAGGGCTGGTCTTTTAAAGCTATCATAGCATCTTCATGCTATGCTTTACAGCTTTACTTGGGAAGGATGATGCTGATGGTAATGATGAGTATGATGATGATGGCCGAATGATTTTCGCGGACCATTTGACACTAAGTCGCCTGACATTTGTCTTACAGGTGAGGAAAAAACAGGAAAAAATATTCACATAGGATCTGTCCCTACCGGGAATCGAACCCGAGCCCGCTGCGTGACAAGGCAGTACGCTACCTCGAGACCAGAGCGGTGGACAGGTTATATATATATATATATATATATATATATATATATGTATATATATGGGGGTGTAAGAGGTAGTGATGTGCATTCCTTAACCTCTCCTACCTAATTCTCAACCTCACCTGCGCGTGGTACACCCTGCTTTTAACTAACGAGGTAATGGGGAACGAGTCACGGCGGTATAACCGTTCCATCGAATATGGAGGAAATTCCATATTTTGAACGCCTGACTAGAGGCTATAAGGTAGCAGCCCTACCACTAGTCTTGCTCTGCGGATGGTTGGTAACCAACCCAGGGGACTTCCTACTACTCGAAGAAACTTAAGCAAAGACTGGAATGGACATAGGGACCAAGGAAGACCAAAACATCGGTGGAAAGATCAAGACCATCTTCGCTAGGTTTACCGTACAGGCCACATGGCCTAAAACGAATTTGTTCATGATGATGATGATGATATATATATGGAATGGGGGCACGCCGTAGCGTAGTGGTTAAGGCACTGAGCTACAAGCCGGAGGGTCGAGGGTTCAAGTCCCGTTGGGGTCAGGATTTTTAAACTGACCCAAACCCTCTGGCGGCACTATGGCCCTGGGGTCGACTCAGCCTCTAACGGAAATGGGTACCAGACGCCTGTTCTGGGGGTAAAGGCGGCCGTCACGCAGAGCTGACAACCCGGCTGACATCAAGTGCCGATTGTCTAGAAAAAGTGGGAGCCTTAACCTCCCACTACCCCTAGGGCGTCCTGAGGCCTGTTGTGGGATCACTTTACTTTATATATATGGAATTGCCCTTAAATATTTTATATTTTTACATTTTAAAATAATAATAACAGTAATAATACTAGTAATACATGTTTATACGTAAACGAAGAATGCTCTGGCTAGTGAGAAACGTACGACTTCGTATATGCAGTAAACTTTTCTTATGTGGTACGAACACTGCATGACTTCATCCTACATACTTACTACGAGAATTCCGGGATTTTTCATTTTCGAGCTCTTCCTACCGGTACACGAGACTCTCGTAACCACACTCCCTTTCAGCCGCTCTCACTTACGAGAGTGAGAGGGATTAATGCAGAGATTGGTCGCCTTTACTAGTGATGGATTTTCAAAACGACATCCTTTTAACTGTCCAACCCACACTCGATTCGTGTGTACTAAGAACTTTGTGATACTTCAAAGAATTCATATTTTCATGACAAACATCTGTAGCTTCCGCAACACGGGAATCAGATATTCTAATCTTTCTATCGGTGTTTGATATACCAGATGTTTCATATCTTCCACAAAAACAAATAATTTGGGGAAAGGTCTGGATATATTTGTGCCACATTACCAGTCCATTAGTGCCAATCTTTATTGTTGATACCATTATTCACCGTTCAACATTTTTCAGATAGAACCGTAAGAATATAAATGAGTCTGGAAAAACTGTTATGGATATCCAGGAATATACTCTTTTAAATGTCACCCAGTTGATAATGGCCCAAGTAATGCACTTGTGCCACATAAAAATATGTATATTTTTACTTTGCCTATCATCACATCTTAAACGCTATAAACGGTCTTCTTTAATATCCTGCATATATATAGAATTATTTAGAATATCTTTATTTAGCCTGGTAGAGTTAAGGCCATGTGGCCTTCTCTTCCAGTCACCAGGACAAGCATATGTTACATATAAATACAAAAAATTGCAATAATAGTACATACTAAACAATTAATTATCTAGTTAAACTGAACAATAATGTAAAAAAGTATAAAAGTACAATAAAATTAAATACGATTGAAATTAAAGTAATGGATTGATGTATACACAAAGGAATAACAGCTCTAATTTAGTATACATTAAAATAAATGAAAAATATGTACAAAGCAAGTTATAAACTCGAATGGGTTAATATATCGCATATATATAAGACATTAGGTAAATATATTGACAAATCTTAATACTATGTATATTAAATAATAAGAAAACAAATTATGATTAATTAAATAAAAATGAAACGTAGTTTTATTTGATTTTCATATTTATTATATAATTCAGTGACAGCTGTTTCGGTACACTGTACCTTCTTCAGACATGTTAACAAATTATGAATTGTGTTCCATCTGATCTAAGCAACAATACAACAATATTTATTTAAATTTTTTAATTTAACAAAGGGGATTCATTCAAATCAAGTTGAGAATTTAACAGTTTTTTACTACTTTTAAACTTATTAATTTCATTAATTTGTTAACATGTCTGAAGAAGGTACAGTGTACCGAAACAGCTGTCACTGAATTATATAATAAATATGAAAATCAAATAAAACTACGTTTTATATTTATTTAATTAATAAATATGGATTTTCATTAAGTAAACACCAACTCAATTGATTGAACAAATTGTTAACTGTGAAATAGTAATGTTAGTGAGATGTTTCTGTTAATAGTTTTATTTTCAATTCGTTTCTGAAAGGTGGTAAATTTTGGCAGTCTCACATAGCGTGGAAGAGATTTCCATGTTCTATCAAGAGAAACTGTAAATGAATTCGTGTAATAGGTAGTGTGATGAGGAGGGATATAAAGGAGAGTGTGCTGATAGGATAGAGTACCTAATTTATGTGTATCAGAGGTTCTAGTGAGCGGTGTGATAAATAATAAGGCTATGATGTGTGTAAGATTTTATAGAGAAGAGATAGGGAAAGGATGGTTCTACGATCTTGTAGACGAAGTCATGACAATATTATTCCAGAGATGGTGTAACGTGATCAAATCTGCGAATACCACAAATAAAACGTGTGCAACAATTATGAACACGTTGAAGTTTTTGGGTAAGAGCAGTATTTAGGTCAGTAGAAAAGAGTATCACAATAACCAAAATGAGACATTGCAAGTGTTCCTACTAACATTTTCCTTACAGCAATTGATAAACAATTTCTTATACGATTTAATGAATGCATTATTGAGAAGATTGTTTTGCTATTGCGGTTTATTTACTTATTACAATTTTGAATTTTGTCCATAAATACTCCTATATTTTTTACTGTCTCGCCATAAGGAATTTGAACCCTATTAATTGACACATGTAACACTATATTCGTGTTAATTGAGGCTAATAGTATCTGATGACCCATGATGATTGCTTGTGACTTTCTAGGATTTAATTCAAGTCAACATTTCTCTGTGCATGCAGATAGGGAGTCAAGGTCCTCATAATGTTTGGTTACCGCGTCATTCAAAAAATATTTGCCTGCGTGAATGTAAATCTTCATGCCGTCCGCGAATAAATTATGTTTGCAGTGTCTTAGAGAGTCAGATATGTAATTTATATATATAAACTCCTGGCGCGACAGGCCTACAAGACCGTTAGCCTACCTACCTGCCGGCTGTCGGCCTCACATCCATATGTGTCAATCACAGTGGTAGATGATAATCAGCCAGTTTAAGGGTGACATGTGGTCAGCATGTCGAGTCCCCCAGCCGTTATAGCTGGTTTCATCAACCAGCTACTTATTGTAGCTACCCAAATGCATCACGATGCTGGGTGGGCACCGGTCCCATACTGGCAGAAATACCATGAGAAAAATTTCTTCCCCCATGGAGGCTCGAACCAGAGCAAGTCCCGTAGCTCTGAGCCAAGGCTTCCTGTCCTAACCGCTCGGCTACGACGAGGGTCATACACACATATATATATATATATATATATATATATATATATCGAAAAAAGTAATGGGCGGAACACCGAACCCTGTGCAAATACAGCTTTACTGTAGGTCCAAGAAAAACGTAATGCATATTTTCCTACAACATATTGCTGGCGCTCACGGTGGTAGGAGTTGAACCATTGCGTAATACTGTCGGAAAGTGAGAGATCTTTTAGTTTAAGGAACAATAAGTCGAAGCCTACCGTGTCAAATGCGTTAATAAAGTGAAGTAGTGTAAGAATAGTAAGTGTTCGAATATCAGATGCTTCGCGTATATCTTCACATATGTCTCGTAGAGCAGTATTTGTATTGTGTCCTGTCCTGAAGGCTGATTGATATTGATCTAAAAGTTCGCATTCAGTTACATAATTATTTATGGAGACTAATCGTTCCAAAATCTTTTCAAAGTGTAGGTAAAACACTAATGGGTGAGAATCTTTCGAAGTTAAGGGAATTTTAACTTTCGGGAGTGGACATACAAATGCTTGCTTATATAATTTGGGATATGTAGAGGTTTGTAGTGTGGAGTTAAAATATGAGTTATGGTAGGTAGTATATCGTGGATTATTTTAAGTAGAGTGATATGTATATTCTGTCCTTTCTGCTTTTGTTTTCATTCGTTTGATAGTTTTCTTTACATCATTTTTTGTATGATATGAGGAATGGAAAATTTTCTCTGTCTGGTGGATTTGTCACTTATAATTAACTTATTGTCTGTGATTTATCTTAAGGAGTAAATAAATGTGCTTGAAAAAAAAATGGCCATTGAGGGTGTCCAGGGTAACAGGTAGCTTATCTATCTAAGTATATTTCCTTCCTACAACAATTTTATTCAGATTTTTCCAAAATTCTAGGTTATTGCTATTTGGTTCAGTAAGGCTGTATAGATGCCTACGTTTGGCGTTTCTGATAGTTTGATTAGTCTTGTTACGTAATTGTTTATAGTAATTGAGATTTGTGTCAGTTTTGTCTAGTCCATATTTCCGAAATGCTGCGTCTTTTTCTGTCATCAAGTTACGGATCTTACCAGTAATCAAGGGAGCAGAGTGTACGTATTTTCACGAGTTTTGTTTTCAGTAGGGCGTGTCTGTCATATAATTGTAAAATAAGGTTAATTAATGCTTAATTTTTTTCGTCTACAGAATGCAGCTCCCATATTGTATGACACGGTAATTTTATAGCATCTTAAAGTAAAGCTGCATTGTTCGTATGTTATAGGTCTCTATATGTGATAGTCTTACGAGTTAGTTTAGGACACTGCAGCGAACATGCTAAGAATACAATACCATATGCTGATATACTGGGGGCTGGCAGTTGTCCGTGTGTCAGTACTCTGTTTGGATTATAATTGGCAATTATGTCGAGTAAAGTCTCAGAGTGGTTGGTCTGGTGTGTAGACTTTAGGGGAAGTATAATCGTATCACAATCTTGGAACGCGGACATAAGCTGTTGTGTATGTCTGTTGTCAGTTTCTAGTATATTTAAATTTAAGTCACCAAAAACGATAACATGTTCATATTGTATTCGTGCGTTTTCTAGAGCGGATTCTAAAACTTGTCCACAAATGTAGTATCATAATTTAAACGACCACTATATCGCTTTGGATAATTGTATATAAATTAAATTGGTGACAATCAAAAGTGAAACTCAAAAAGTTGTGTGCATGTTAACAATGTCAACAATGGAGAATAATGGACAACAACACAGAAAATAAACTAAGTTTAATCATGTTTTTGTGGTGGATATGGGTTCATTGTTAGATATTTAGCAGACAGGTTAAATGTGAACGTTAGCTGTGCTTTTGAAATTGCGTTGTTATTAAAGAAGTTGTGAAATAAGTTTTAAGGAGTTATGGCGAACCCCCAAGAACGTATTTGGTGTGGTTTGTAATATCTCACCACGCAGAGTCCGGTGCAGGTCCAGCGTTCTTTAAGGCTAAGGTTTCAACATCAGACTCCTATACACAAGTCAATTTTGAATTGGTACCGTGATTTTATGCATCTTGACTGCATATGTGTTCAAGAGAAAGGCCATTCAGGGAGACCATCTGTCGATGCAGGAATTATGGATCAAGTGCGGGGGGCATTTGTTCGTAGTTCCAATTAGTCTGTCCGTAGAGCTAGTCAATAGTTAAACAGCCCTAATTCCACCGTATCTAAGATCCTACGTACACGACTGAAGTTCCACCCCAACAAACTCCAATTAGTGCATACGTTGAAATATGATGACCATGAATACCTATTAGATTTCTCTGAGCATTTCATTGCGCTAATGGAGGATAATGAAGAACTGCCAGAAAAAAAACTTTTTCAGTGATGAGGAAACTTTCCACGTTAGTGGAAAACTGAGCAGGCTTAATGTTGGGATTTGGTGGAGTGAGAGTCCAACCATTGTGAAAGTTGAAAGACTCTCCTCTAAAGTGAACGTCTTTAGTGCCGTAGCGAAATGTTAAGTCAGTGGCCCATTTTTCTTTCTAGAGACCACTGTCAACGGTGCAAATTATCTTAATATGCTCACTGAATCATTTTTTCCACAATTGGAACAAAATAATGCAATGAATATATTTTCCAGCAAGATGGAGCACCTCCTTATTGACATTTGAATTTTCGGGAGCAAGTGAATGACGGGCTTCCAGGAAGATGGATTAGACGTGCTTGAGATCATAATACTGTTTCCTACAAGTGGCCGCCGAGGTCACCAGACATGACGGTCTGTGACTTCTTTTTATGGGGTTACTTAAAGTATCGTGTCTATGTACCCCCTTGCCTCAAAACCTGCACGAAGACCAGCTTCGTATCAGTGTTGTCATCCAGTCCATTTCTTCACATATGTTGGAGGGTGTGTGGGGTGATGTCTGCAGCGTCACTCGTGGGGGCCACTTTCAATGTCTATGGGGTATAGCAAAAACAGTTTGAGTTTCTCTTTTGATTGTCAGCAATTTCATTTAGATAAGATTATTCGAAGCGACGTAGTACTAGTTTAAATTATGATACTATGTTTGTGGACACAGTGTATTTCTGTTATTTGTTTATTTTAGGGTGTTGATATACTACTCAAAAAAGACATTGTTTGAAACTTACATATATTTCTATAAACATAATTTCAGAAGATTCCTCGTTATTATGAAAGTGCACAGTTCTAGAGTAAGGTGTGTTCTAACGTGGACACCAACACCGCCCCCTAGATTATGTACACGATCAAGTAAAAAAAAGTATAAAACATCCATGTCAATTAAACTAGAAGTAATGGAGGAAGTAAGCCATGTTTTTGATATGAGAATGGCGTGTAAATTAAAAGCAGAGAAGCAGAAAAGATAATTGTGATTTCGTCCACATACTCCGTTAAACTTTGTATATTCAAGTGTTCCACTCGTAGGGAGTTAGGATAAGGGGAGAAAGCTGTTTCTAGATCCTGTCTTGTATTATTGATGTTGTGAAGGGTTTTGAGAAAGTTAGCGTCCTTTATCTTGTCAGAGACCGCCAAATGAGTATCATTACTTAAGTGAATAATTTCTGAAATATTTTAACTGGAATTATTTAAAAAAAGCAAGTAACACTTCACAAATATCTTAAAAAATATAATATTATTAATTAATTTAAAAGTGCTAAATTGGCGATATGTTATCACTGTGCGTATTTCAATTAACTGGATCTATGTATCCGAAGCCCGGACAATTACGCGTTTGGTATCTTAATTTTTACACATGTATTACGCCATTGATTGTCCACCAAATTATGAGATACAGTCCTTTAACATTTTATATATAATTATTTTTGTAAGGTCTTCCCTTACTGTGACACCACAGCCCTTCAATTGGTTTTTTGTTTTGATTGACCTCCCTTCTCTTTCTATAATTAGTAAACTTGAAAATAACCGGGCGTGGCCGGTCCGAATTTCTCCCAACCTTTTGACTCATGTCGATATCACAGGTTTCTAACTTAACTCCAATTTTGGACGCACGTCAATTGCTGTTTTGTTCGTATCTTCACCATCCTGTTCATGTATACCGAAAATTTGGAGACACTGTTGACGTTGATACTGCTCTAGGGAGTCGGTTTTCTCACATAAAAGTTGTTCTAGTTTTAATATTATGTCGTCCCTCTCCTGAATCGATAGTTCCAACAGTCTAATAACTTCAGTATTATGGTCTATGGTTACCTTCCTCTCCGTCACAATAGCCTCACGCACGAAGACTTTTAACAACTGCTACAAGGCTGTATCCCACAAATATTCCTGAACAACACGCATTGTTATATCTTCTTTGTTTTCGTCACAATTGTTTGATTTGCATGGATCCGTAATACGTAAAATGAAGAAACAAACAAAATAAATTCGAAATACCGATATGACGTGTATATAAATAAATGAACACCTACTGAAAACTGTGCAGAAACACGAGCGACTATTTTCACTGTTAGTCACAATCCGCCATGACACTATATATATAAATTTGTGAAGGCCACATGTGGCACGAAAAGAAAAATAATTGCCTGAAAAGGGGTTAAAACCCTAGAACACTTACTCATATACACAAGGTGTAACAAAACCTGGCCGACAAAATGATAGGGATGAGAGGCCATGCTGAGAGGATATTTTTTTGGGAAGGAACATACAGTCGCAAACACGTCGTTTATGCGTTATGCGCAGATGAAGATGTTCACCCGTAGGGGTCGGAATTGAATACGAACAATTGTACACGTATCATTTTATTGAAAAAAAAACATGTTTTTACAATAAGTGTTCAAACAGTTGAACCTGTGCCTCATTGCATGTTTGATATCGTCGAAGCAATGATTGGCCAGCACGGACGAGCATATCAAGATTCTGTTTGACGTCGTCAAAACACTTATTGTTTGAACAGTTATTGTAAAGACATGTATTTTTGAATAAAATGGTACGTGTACAATTGTTTGTAAATAATTCCGACCATTACGGGTGAACATTTCATCTGCGCATAATTCATAAACAATGTGTTTGCGACTACACGTTCCTCCACAAAAAATTACCCTCTCTGCATGACCCATCATCCGTATCATTTGTCGGTTAGGTCTTCTTACACTCTGTATACTTACCTACCTACATGTACAGTATAACCCTTTTCCGTGTTGAGAAATTTTCAGAAGTGTCGTTACAATATCTGTTGATATACCAATCATCAGCAACTGAATATATGATAATAATGATAATAATAATAATAATAATAATAATAATAATAATAATAATAATAATAATAATAATAATAACAGTATTATTATTATTATTATTTAATCAATTGAGTTGGTGTTTACTTGATGAAAATCCATATTTATTTATTAAACAGCTGTCACTTAATTATATCTTAATAAATATGAAAATAAAATAAAACTAAGTTTTAGTTTTATTTAAACAATTAATTGATTATTATTATTATTATTATTATTATTATTACTGTATTATCTTCAACGCAAAATGAGCCAACCGCTCGACTTCACATCGTGAAAGGGGGATTTCTTCCATGTCCTTAGATAGTAAAATATATATGGTTTTTCCTCACCAGTAAGACAAATGTCAGGAAAAAATTAAGGCTCTAACGGTCCCCGAAATCATATGGTCAGCATCATCCTTATCATTAATATCGTCATCATCATCATCTTTCACCGGTGTGGAAAGCAACGGGAATCAACCACACCTACAATTCCCTAGTAAAGCTGCAAGCATACCATGAAAATGCTATGATTGCAGGGCAGGATCTGCTTTCGGGTAGAATTACTATATATATATATATATATATATATATACATATATATATATATATATATAATAGAGAATTGAAAACTCTTTTCAGAAAAATACCGTTCCTGTGCGTCTAAGTGGAAATTACGATTATTATTATTATTATTATTATTATTATTATTATTATTATTATTATTATTATTATTATTATTATTATTATTATTATTATTATTATTATTATTATTATTAACTTTGAATGTAGGCGGGGCATGGTAACTTCACGTAGGAAAACCAGAGGGAAACTGCCCAATAGACGAGCCAAGAACTTAATGGTGGAATAAACACAAATATCATGGGGAGGGAGGTGAATAGTGCAGGGAATGATAGGAAAATATTAGTTCGGGATACGGGTGTATGGAGAGCTTACATAATTGTAATCGTAAACCTTCCGTTTCTTTAGTGCTAATTAGTTAGTAATAATAGCAAATAATATAATAATGATAATAGTGAAATAATATTAATAATAATAATAATAATAATAATAATAATAATAACAAAAATTGTAGTAATAGTAATTTATGAAATAATAATAAAAATCATTGTTATTACTAATTAGAAAATTTCATAACATGGATTGTTCTCTTATTGAATTAATTATTGATATTTTAAAGATAAACGTTATGTATATTGAATAGGCGAAGTGGGAAAAAATAGTTATGAACATTATATATATATATATATATATATATAATCTTTTGTTGCGGTTCTTTCTGTTTAAATGTAATTAGTAGAGTAGCGTTCTTGTACATGCGGTGGATACGCTGGTTATCACTTTATATCGAAAAGTAATGTAATTTGCTCCCCTCAGCTCTTGTATTGACCCTAATTTTATTGCCATCAGACCCTGTATCTTCTTGAAAGATGGTTCAGAGAAGCTTAGCTCGTTATGATACATACGTGTAGGTGACACTTTTCGGATAAAGTTTCCGCGTGAATGACTAAGTAAGAGACTTTCCCTTCCTACTGACATGACAGTCATTTAACGGAGACGATAGTCTTCAGCCCCTTCTTCATAAAGAAACACCAGCGTGATGAAGAGTTCATCTTCCTTCTTTCAAGTCTGCAAAAATCCATACAGGCTCACCAGAAAAAATGTATATTCACCGTCATAGGCAATGCATAATTAGATAAACATGTCATGTTTCAAACGTTAATTAACACATAATTAATATCCCATTAATTGTTAAATTGCAAGAACATTGAAGTGTTTTACCAATCCAGATGCAAAATGACAAGATATTTGATTGATGATGATGATAATAATAATAATAATAATAATAATTATAATTAATAATAATAATAATTATAATTAATAATAATAATAATTATAATTAATAATAATAATTATTATTATTGTAATTAATAATAAGAATAAGTATGATTAATAATAATAATCATTATAATTAATAATAATAATAATAACAATAATAGTAATAATAGTAATGATAATGATAATAATCCATCCATAGTAATTCTGCCCGAAGGCAGGTCCTTCACTGTAATCATAGCATTTTCATGCTATGCTTGCAGCTTTACTAGGGAATTGTGTAGGTTTGGTAGCTTCCCGTTGCTTTCCACAACATGATAATAATAATAATAATAATAATAATAATAATAATAATAATAATAATAATAATAATAACAATAATAACTGGTGGAAAGCAACGGGAGGCTACCAAACTAGTATAATTCCCTACTAAAGCTGTAAAGCATAGCTTGAAAATTCTATGATTGCAGTGAAGAAATTTCCCTAAGGCATAACACTATAAAATTACTTGTAATAAATTGGAATCGTGTTTAAAGAGTAAAAAGTGGGAATATTAGAGGGAGACGATTATTAATCTTGAAATGAATGCAAAAAAAAAATAAATAAAACATCAGATAATTATATCTCAAGGAATTAGGACAGAGAAGTAATGGTTTCAGGCTAGATTAAACATAATTAGGAATGATATGATTGTTCATTCCAGAAGTATATCAAATGCATGAAAAACTATTTAATCAGCTATGAAATGTGCTTTGCTTAACATGATATTAAAGAGGATGACTTACAGACAGCATAAATATCATAAGAGAACCAAGTGCATTATAGGTTGAAACAGCGATAAAAATATATGAATAAGTACCATCAGGTTCATATGCACGAAAGGCCAGGAGAAATAGTAGAAACCTTATCTCTCGGTCTCTCTCACGACTCTAAATCACCTCAAAAAATCAAGATAAACAACGCGGAATGTGGCTAATTAGGGCTACCGTGTTGTCTGCCATCTTCTGTGAAGAAGCTGACATGGTGACGAAGCCTGTGTTCATTATTCCCATAATTTTGTATTTGTACGGCTGTGAAGCATGGCCAATTTAATATTAATATATTATATAAATATTATACAATCTTTGGCCTCACGGCTAAAGACTGGCAGCTGTACTTGTCTCCGCTATATTTGCTCCGTTTTACCTATTTAGGTATATGTAGTAAGCTCGGGTGAATCGGGAGAGAAGTAAGAAAATCTGTAAAATCGGTCTCATTATAGGTATCACACACACACATTATTATATATCGTACTTCATGATTTTATACAATAATTGGTTATCATTTTGTACCGGTTACACTTTCGTCAATCAAATGCACATGGGATTATTGACATTTATGTACCAGTATTGAAAGTCCCTACTCATCCTAAACTGTTAGGGTGATTAGGAACAGTCTTTGGGGTGAATCGGGACAGTTTTAAAATGACTTCTTTCGGTAAAATGTGTATTCCTCAGTCATTTTAAACACAATTTTATAATATAATTTTTACTAAAACCTATCATACAAAGTGATTGATTTATTTATATTAGGCTTACAATTATTTTTGTTTTTCCACAACTCCAACACACTTTTCCTGATATCATTCGCGACCTTTATCATGACACCAGATGCATTCTCCTAGTTTTGATGAAATGGGATAACTATATTTTATAAACAAAACCCACACATAGTGTTATTCTGCTCCGCCTCTCCTGTATCATTATTATCATGATCATTCACCATTCATATTCAAATTCTGACGAAGATAAACTTGTACTTATTTCATTTTTCTCCGCGATCCAAAAAAATTTTTTTTTTACATTGTTGAAATCTAATTTAAATCCACATGCAGACAATGGAAGAATTCTTTGTAGAAACTGCATTTTTCAGCGGATCGTCATTCCCATTGTTACAGTGACGACACGAACGAAGTACGCATGATACAATCTCCTCCCCTCACGAAATGCTTTAATGTCTCTATGCGTATCAACTTCTGTCCAACTCTGTTTAGAATTACACACCTACAATGCAACAGCTACAAATAAATCGGTGAAATACGCTGTCCCTATTCAACGGAAAATTAATGTCCCCATTTTGCCGAAATACTGTGTTTCAATTTTCTTAGGTTTGCAATACTCAAACTGTTGTGGAATAAGAGGTAATTATCGAAATCTCTTTGGGGATGAACACTTAATAATTTAGCAAAAATTAGTTAGTAATCGGGCCGTTAGTTAATAAGAGACACGCATATCAAAAATCGAAAATATTAAATATACGAACCTACTATTTAATTTACCTCGAACACAAATTGTTTGTTGTGACATCTTGAGATAATGAAACGAGAACCAAAATGTTACACAACTGGTTTTGATACATGAAGTTCAGAGAATAGTCGACAGATACTAGCACTTTCGCTGGGAGTCTTACATTTCAGCGGAGAGAACCAAACTTAACAGTGTCCCTATTTACTCTGTGACCCGATTAAACCAAGTTTACCCAAATCCGGGTGGTTTGAACCCCTATACGTTGCAGGATACATATCATAGGTTTACACTCGAAGTTACGACACGAATCGCTATGCTGCTCCAATGGAACTCCTTGGCGACACACGAAGTCTTTGACAAGTACGTCGGCTACTGTCGAGGCTTCTTGGTTAGGGATGACATAAAACGTCAGGCCATTTAGTGAAGTAATCCACGGTATTAAAAAAAGTACCGGTTTCCAGCGTCCGTCTTAGGAGAGGGACCAGTCACGTCGATGGCGATTCTCTCAAATGGAGCTATCATAATATACTGGTGCACCGTTGTATGATGCCCCTACTCAGTGTTCGAAGTCTTCGGATTATAGCACAGACGTCACATTAATGGAACCTTCTAACAATGTCGCTCCGTTGATGTTTAAAGTAAAAGAGTTGACGAACATATACAAGATTTTTTCACTCCTCGGTATCCTCCGGAAACGCCAGTGCGTGTTTCTTTCTAGTACCTCTCTAATCTTGGTCTTGGCTAGAACTAGTTGTTCGGTCGTTGTCTTCCCATCAACAGACTCCCATATCCTCTTTAACGTCCCGTCTTCATAGTTAAGGAATTCCATTAGGCTCAGGAGCTCTTGTAGATTCTTATGCGTTCTGCTCTCTCCGCCCTTGCATGTCGTTTCCCAGAATCCACATCGCAGAGAACCTGCCTGATCTCATGATACTCTACCTGCTCCCTCCTCAAGGCATCTTTCATTACAACCAGGAACAGATTTCGGGGTAATAACTTGGACGAAACCAGTGTCATCACGCCGATCACCTTGCAGCTGTGGTTGCAGTTATTCGGGCAAGGGCCCACGAGGTACGGCGCCAGTATTTTATTGTTTCTTACCCTGTCGATATTCTGATTTAAAGTTATGATCTTGGATTTGCTGGATCCAAAGAGCAGTCTGTTCTTCCATATTGCGAAATCCAAGCAACCAGATGGGCACAGAATGTACAGTTCTGAGATGAAACAACTGGCCATATAGGTATTTGTGAAAATTCTGGACTGCCTTCTTCATACAAAATACGTCCCAATGGGTAACGCAGTTGTTTCTCTTAGCCTTGGATAGTGTAATGCTGAAGTTTCTTCATATTCTTCTTGATTATCTTAGTTTGAACTGTCAACATTTTAAATTCCGTGGTTCAATTCGTAGTTACATTTTAATAATTACACTGGTAAACATGAGTTTTGTCTCATGAGTACCAATAGTTGTACTTAATGCAGTTTTTAATCGTGTTTTCAAATACGTATTCGGAACTTCTCCATCACCGACAGTTTTCTTTATTTCAATTTCAATTAAAGGATTTAAATAATTATTTTTAATAACGTTTTTTCGTCCATTTGTCCATTGTAAGATAAAACCAAATGAGCTAACTCAAATGGTACAATTGCTACTGTTGTGCAGGTTGAGACATGTATAGACATTTATAGACGTGCACAAATATGATCTAGGGTAGCATGCATTCATTAGTACGTTGTTAGGTGTGAGATAGCAGTGAACCAGTAAGCACATAATTGTGAGTGCGTTGTATCTGGATTATTGTGTATTACATATATACAAAGTTATTTCTTTTAATTTGTTGTTAGTTACAAAATGCTTAAGTTTGTTCAAATAATCCTAACAACCTTTGTTATATATATGGTGCAGTGATGCTCAAGTCCCAAACGCAGAACCTTACTCCATTGGTAAAAAAGTGTTATGAACTTTATTCTGGCTGTAAAGTGGGAGACGAAACAAGGATCTGGGCCCCACATATATGTTGTTTATCGAGTAGTAAGCTTCTCACTGCATGGAAGAATGGCACACGCCACATGCCATTAGGTATCCCTATGAATTGTAGGGAACCCAAAGATCACTCCTCTGACTATTATTTCTGCTTAACAAACATTAAAGGGATCACGTCAAAATCAAAACATACAGTGGTGTACTCTTGCAATCTGCAATGAGACCACCTCCGCGCTGCGAAGAATTGCCCATACCAAATCCTCCAGAACACGTGACATTAGATGAAGAGAGTTCAGATTCTGATAGAAGTTAGGAAGAAGTAGAAATAGATTTTGTGATAACGTTTGAACAAAGCTGTTCATCTGAGCCTCATTTATTGACTCAAGAAGATCTTAACGATCTCATAAGAGGTCCAAAGTCATCAAAAAACCAGTGTGAAATGCTTGGTTCCCGGCTAAAAGAATGAATTCTTCTTCAAAAGAATACAAAGATATGTACTTATCGTAGTCGTCATTCTCAATTTAAAGACTATTTTTCTGAAGAAAATGGCTTAGTGTTCTGTAATAACAATTCTTCTCTTATGGAGACATCTGGTATTGAACATAACACAACGGAATGGCGCCTGTTCATTGATTCCACCAAAGCTAGTTTAAAAGCAGTGCTTCTGCATAATGAAAATAATTTCCCATCAGTACCCGTAGCTCACTCTTCTAGTATGGAAGAAACATATGAAAACTTTCAATTTATATTAGCAAAGCTTCAATATGCAGTGAATGAATGGAATATTTGTGGTGATTTGAAGGTAATTGCACTTATTCTTGGTTTGCAGCTTGGTTACACAAAGTACTGTTGTATTTTGTGTCTTTGGGATAAAAGGGACAGAAAAAACGATTACATCAGACAAGAATGGCATAAACGCGAATCATTCGTTCCTGGGCAGAAAATTGTGAAATATGACGCATTTTGTAATCCTAAAAATATGTATCTACCTCCGTTACATATCAAACTAGGATTAATGAAGACTTTCGTTAAAGCTATGGGCAATACTCCTGGTTTCATTACTTAAATCAGAAGTTTCCTAAAATTGGTGAGCAAAAATTAATGAAGGGATATTTGTGGGTCCACAAATACGATCACTAATGCATGATGAGAAGTTTGAGGAACTATTTTATTCACTGGGGAAAGCAGCTTGGCAAGCATTAAAAAAAGTTACTCACAGATTTTTGGGAAATCGAAAAGCGGAAAATTACCCTAATATTGTCAATGATCTTATGACATCTTACAAATATTTGGGCTATAATATGCCCTTAAAAATACACGTCTTGCACTCGCACCTAGTTTTCTTCCCGGAAAATCTGGGCGCAATGAGCGATGAGCACGGGGAACACTTTCATCAGGAGATTTAAGCTATGGAAAAGACCATCAAGAAGGATGCTCCACAGGCGAAATATAGCAGAAAATCGTCATTTCGTACTTCCCAGTTGAGTCCGAATGTTCGAATATTGTGTCTCGAATGCCTGTCTCTGGAAACCTTGCGTCATAGACAAAATCCGATATCATATTTTAATTAAGGAGAACAAATACTATCACGATCACATATTTTCTTTCTGAGACAAAAAAAGTTAGTTTTACGTTGCTCAGTGTTATTTAAGTAATTCTTGCAAGTGATCCATTTCTATTAAAGGTTTCGAATACTTATAGTCGTCAAAGATACCTTCTCTGTCGCAAGATGTCTATCGTAGCTGCTAAATGCAGCCGCATAGGATCATTATCTTCACTAATGATTATAAGATGTTGGACGGATAGCAGTGTTTAGGTGGAGGCCGAGTTTCTTGAAACAAACTTCACAAATATTTACAAAAAATTCCAAATATTCTTTATTCTTTTCTCGCGACTTCACTTTTACACACAAATAATTTTCAGCTAAACGATTCTATGACAAACACAGTTACTTTATATACCACTTCTACAGAGTCGCTGAAGGTTTCAGTCAGAAATTTTTGCCTTCAAACATCGGCCACTTTTTCTGGTCCACCAGAAACGATTGACTGGACAGATATACGGACCTCTCTATATATGTGAGGAATTGGAACAATGCGGATGCTTGTCCAAACCTGTCTCGAACGATGGGCTAGAGAGGTAGATGCTTACAGAATCGAGGCACCCAGAAAATGATTTCTCCAGAAAGCACCTCTGGTGAGGACGTTTAATAATGACAGACGAACCGAATATAATTTTTATTTGCTTCTAACGTATCCTACTGCTTCCCAAGAAAGTCAGAGGCGGTAATTTGAGCAGCAGATCGATATTACCTCACAATATATAGTTCTATATAGTAAGTAACATATCTGTTAATCCATGAAGTAAAATATCTATCCACCAAGTTTAATCCAAATCAGTTCAGCCGTTAAAGCGTGATTGAGTAACAAACATGTAATCCTCTAAATCAGGGCTGTTAAACAGTTTTCCTAGGTGTGACAAGACGCTCCCTCCTATTCAACTGTAGGTCGAACAAGCTGACAAAGTGCTACTTTGTTGTGTTGCTTCATTGCGATTGCACCTGTATGCGGGTGTGTTCAGTAAGCAATCAGTGATGGAATGCACTTCAACTGAATCGACGAAACATATATTCAACAGTGAATGGGATTTTTAAAAACGTATTAAATATTTATTTTCTTATTAACTGATGAACGTATGTTTTGTCGTTTTGGTTTAAGTCCAAACCATTATTGGTTGTTTACCTATCACATCCAGATGCACTTGCACTCGCAATGAAGCAACACAACTATAGCAGAGCCTTACCTTGTCACCTTGTCCGATGTATGGTTGAGTAAGAGAGGGGGAGGCATCCTGTCACATTTAGTGACCATTGTTTAAACGCCCTGTTCTAAACTTTTACAGTTGTAATTTTAGTGTGTTAAAATTTTTATTAGTATCGTGATTATCATTAATTTATATCAGATACAATGACATCCAGATGACTATACCAGGCGTATACTTCAGATTGCACTTGCTACCGTGCATTCTTTTAATGAAACATTTCATCCAAAAAAATCATAAATATCCTTTAACGTGTTACATATTATGGCAAAAATGGGGTAACTCTTGTACATTTACCATTGAAATCCCTCCTTGTTTTGGGTTGTACATAAAGCACAGAAAAGTGTAAAACGAATAAATAAAAGTAACAAACTGGAATCTTTTGCCAGAAAAAAATATAACTCCATTAGGAAATATATATTCCTCTTTCAGTTTTGTTTTCGAACGTTGCTTGCGGTAGTGTTAAATAAAGGTACTATAAATTTATTCCAAAAATATAGCAATATAACAAAATTCAACAGAGAGCGGCAGTTAAGAGTGTATAGGTTCATACAATATTGACTTCAGAATGGATTATGGATATACAGATGAATATATGAGAATGTCTATATTAGATAAATTTGAATGAATGGAGGGTTGTTGGCAGATTTATTCGGCACTAGGAGTACTCATGATTGATTGATTGATGGATAAATGGACGTGCGTGGGTGAGTAAATGATAGCATTTTCCAATTCCGGTATAGGCTAATTTAATGTTGTTTCACTAATGTGATTTAAATGGTTTTCGTACTCAACAGTTTGCGCTGTGTGGGAATGGATTTTAACAAACTCCTACAACTGATATAGTGCAGTTAAATAGCAAAGAAACAATTGACATCCGAAACCTTCTCCAAAGCAAAGAGGGAAAACTGCAATGATGCTGGGCAAAAAATTCGTAGAAACTGGGATACAACGCCTCAGGATTCTGAAACAGAACATGAGAGGAAAAAAGAGAGAGTGAAAGGAAAACGAAACGAAAAGGGTGGAAATGGTAGAGAGGTGAAAAAAAACGGAAAGAAGGAAATATGGAAAGGGGGAGTTTTGCAGAGACCGCTCAAGACAGACTAGTATTTCAACTTCTAAGACAATTCCAGCAACCATAAGTCCCAGCTGGTGCGTTCACAGGGCTTGCAAGTACTGGCAGTACCTTTTAATATTGCCGTCCGCCATCAGTGGCGTGCTGTTCACTGTTAGTGACAGAATCAATAATATACAATGCGAAGTTTCCCATCCCCAATGTTCTGTAGACAAATTGATTCCCTTGAAGAAAAAGCAAAAAAAAAAATACACAACTCATCTAACGTGGATTTGCCTTTCCAGGTGTGTGTTGTTTGTGAACAACTGGCACATCTTTTTTATATACTTACATGTCCCTTTTAATACTGACTCATGAAAAGTTTTATCTATTTTTCTTTGTTTATACCATAATAGTCAACCGCTGTGGTCTCGAGGTAGCATTCTGCCTTGTCACGCAGTGGGCCCGGGTTCGATTCCCGGTCGGGACAGGCTCCTGGGTGAGGTTTTTTCGGGGTTTTGCTCACCTGTAAGATAAATGTCAGGAAGCTTAGTACTCAACGGTTTCCGAAAATAATCCGGCCATCATCGTCCTGATCATTATCATTATCATCCTTCACCGGCGTGGAAAGCAACGGGAAGCTACCACACCTACAATTCCCTAGTAAAGCTAGTGGCATTGAAAATGCTATGATTGCAGTGTAAGACCAGCTCTCGGGCAGAATTAATATGGCTGGTTGGATACCATAATATATAATTAGTATCTGACACAACGGAACATTGTCCTCCTTCGTTTGTAGACGATTTGCGAACCAATGCATCCCGCGTTCACTCGCTTCACGTCACTCATGAGCGTAAGTGCGGAGCAGCTATTACCCTACGTAAGCTGGTAAGTGCTTCATTTGCTCTTTATTTCTGACTGTACTTAGTATCAACGTCCGTGTGACGCAGCAACAGTACTGCTATAACAGGAGGTGAAAGTTCCGTTGAGTCGTATAATAATAAAAATGTAATGAAACACAACTTATCCCGGTATTTTAGATCAACCAAAAATGTAATGTTTACGTTCTGCATAATACATTTTCAAAAAGGTCTTTGTAGTTGTAATATAAAAGTCTCGCATATAATTTTTGTTACAGACGCTTCTGTTAAATTGTTGCAATGTATTCCACGCCGTACATGGAGATAAATGCATATAAAGAATATAGAGGTTCCATTTTCATGTAAATTTCGCAGAAGTCATCCATAATTTCTATGTTAGTAAGATATGGTGGTCTAGAAGGGAAATTCGTTTTCTCAGTCCCAGCCAAATGAAATAAAATTTTCGAGATTAGCAGAATATAAAAATTTAGAATTGATTTTTCTAAATTATTATATCACTTATGTGCAATATATGTAATTTTTCTTTAATTTAACTCTTTTAGCTTACTCTAATAGTTAATGCAATTACAATTTTCGATAAAATTACAGAAAACTCTATTAATAAAAGTACACATAATTTCCTTAGGGCTGTGGGTATTCTCTAATCTCACAGCGCAACTCAATATAAGTAATTTTAAACATTAAATAATAAATACATATTTTATTGGAAAACCGATATTGAATAAAATGTAACACTATTACCTACAGTAGAGGTTAATTCTATACGGAGTATTTTATTAATTTATTTTCAATTTATAGAAATTGCCTATCTGATTTAAAAGCAACCCATCATGAGAAGTCAGTTTGCTTGAGAATCGTTAAGAATCCTGCTTGTGAAAATTTACTTCGAATAGATTTCTACAATCTTAACACTCAACAGAAAAGGAAATTTTAAGCGCATGCGATGGACGAAGTACTCGGCACCAAATTATCAAAAATAATCCGCTTCTGATTTGGTGAAATGCATTAATGTGACGATTTAATTATGTGTGTAATTCTACACGAGATAAAGAGAGAGGGACCACTACCTTAATAACTCCCAGGAAATGATTATAAGTCAAGTTCCTAGAATGAACGTATGATAGGTCGCGGTGAACTAATCATTATCATATACGATACTGGTTTAGAAGTTTGCGTATTCAAATTATGCAAGTTAAATGTGGATTTTGTGGGAGTAAAATGTTGAGCATATCCAGGGCAGTGGTTTCTGGGTAACTTCGTTGCCACGTAAGGAGCAAGTCCGGGTTCGTTCCTCGGTCGTATCAAGTTTTTTGTGTAATGTTTCTTTGGGTCTTCACCTCACCTATACGAAAATGTCAAGACAATTTATAGCCGAAATGTTGCTCGAACATCACGAACCGGAAAAAATATTCATTTCATATTGGCGTTGTTCAGTATGAATGAAATGTGTTTCTTTCCTCAATATTCGTGTCGTCTCGGAGGTGACCCTGAAATTGATCTAATTACTCATCCGGTGAGGCTCTCCATCTCCTTGTGTTGTCAAACACTTGTGTGACCCACAGTTCTCAAATCCTTCTCTGAAAAGTCGTGTCCCTTTAAGGCCTAAGTGGCGTGGGGCACACAAACGTATCTACTAAGGGATGGTGAAACTGAGGTAAAAAAGAGTATGGAACATATCATGAGTATGGCTTCCATCGGAAGGGTGGGCCATATGTCGAATATTTTCGGCATGTGTTAGTGCTTGAAATCTGAATAGTAGACACTGTTCAACACTTTTCGGCTCATTCGGAACTACGACCCTAATGACATGACCAGTTAAAGAGCGTCGTTATTAAAATGTTAATACTTCTGTAGGTTTTGAGAAACTTCTATATTCATCTCATTTTTGTTTTCTAACATTACCGAACTTGTTCCGAAAAGAATATGTTTTAATGAAGGTATATTACTATAAGCCGCTGCTCGATCTTAATTAGGTTTATGTCTTTCCAATGGATATATTTAATTAGAGATCTAAAAGAAAAAAATCATGTACAGTGCTTTCACATATTAAATTTAAATATTTATCACATCCGGAATTATTATTGTCATAATGGTGAAACAGAACCGTTCTTGGCAATTGAGGTCTCTTAGAACCATTATCATCACTACAACTGTCCACTTTGAACTTCGTCTTCCCGTAAAAGGCCCTTTCAGGCTTTTCTATCCCTGGCTACCAGCCACCATCCTCCTGTTTCCAACTATCTCTGGTCCTCCTGCACTCCATCCATCCATTCATCGCAGTCTTTGTTGAACAACACACCTTTTACTTTTATATTTTATTTAATTCCTACTCCAAAGTGTCTTCTGCTGTTTTTTTGTAGTTAGCAGTATAACTTTGGTAATCAATTTTAATTGTCGCGTATTTAGGAGTTAGGCGATATTTATTCACTAATTCTTACGTGAATGTTGATTACATGTTCAGTGGAGTTATTTTATTTGTATAAATAATATGTAAAGTATCTTAATAAAATACAATACAAGACGGTATTGAACTTTACCTTCTCACTAAGTGTGTTTACTTGGATTGACAGAAAACACGCGCAGTAAACCTCGAGTTCTAAATCTGCATTGTTCCCAGTGGAAAACCTTGATGCTTCGTGTTTTAGAAGTAGATGCACCTCGCAAAAATGTTGCTTTGGGCTGGCAAATATATTGATTTATAATCGTAATCTAAATTTTGATTTTATCCCTAAGAATTTAAATAATTTTAACGAATTCCGAAAGAATGCAGCTATTTGGATTGTAAATATGAAAACTGTTTTTGAAAAATGTTTACAACTCTCCGTCAATCCTGCCTACTAGACATGAAAAACACCCCATATATTTATATATATACATATGCAGGGTGTTGCAAAAAAACCGACAACGGAAGTGAGG
Organism: Diploptera punctata; assembly: GCA_030220185.1. NCBI lineage: Eukaryota > Metazoa > Arthropoda > Insecta > Blattodea > Blaberidae > Diploptera > Diploptera punctata. The sequence continues at coordinate 168,886 of JASPKZ010008566.1, forward strand.
TGGTATATTAACACATATTGATAATTTTTACAAGGTATTAATGTCCGGAAAAGATGCGTTTTCACACTCTGAATAACTAACTTCTCAAGAGTTCCGTTGGTTGGATTTCAAGTCTCCATAGTTGACAATATTTTCACAGTCACATCAAGTTTTCAAAATATCCACCTCTCGTTTCATTGCAGAGCGTACATCGGCGGTGTAGTGTTTGGCGCACACGTTGAAATACGCCTGGCCTCGTTTGAATTGTTTGTATAGCAGCGTGGATTCGGGTTATATGATCCATACGTGACTCTACTGGAGACTGATAGACTAGTTCATGTCACCCCACAAAAAGTAGTCGAGAGGGTGAAGATCAGGTGATCTCGTAGGCCATGGGACTGGTCCCCCTCTTCCAATCTATCGGCCTGGATACTTGGTATTCAAATGCCTCCTCACATTGGCATCGAAGTGAGCTGGAGCTTGATCTTGTAGCCACATTCCGTTGCGAAGTCACGTGTCACAGGTTCCGTACCTGTGAGTTGTTGTCAAGTAATGCAGTCTTCAAATCCTTCGAACTAACACTGATCTTGAGACATAATTAACCAGTCTTAGTGTGAAAATGTATTATTTCCAGCGATATAGGCCTATATATATATCCCTCTTAACATTCTAGAGGATGCACGTTTCTTTTCAGAACCAAACTCTGAATTTAGCACTCAGTTAAGATACGAATGACCGGTATATACGATTCAAATAATACAAGAAACGTGTTCTTTAAAAATAAGCGAAATTAAAATTTTAGATTTGGTGGATAACTTGAAAGGTTACATTTAAAAATCGCAGCACTACACAGGACGTCCTGTTTGTTTTCTCGTAACAAAACTCCATACTCAGGATTTAATTAAAAAAATAGACATTACGAAAACCAGTAAAATCGGATAATTAATTCGACTTGATGAGGAATTCGCTTAATGTACGCAGTTCCTGCCTGAAGGACGTTTGGATATTTGCATCGATAGTTGGGACAGCCAATTTGAATAAGGATATATGTATAAATCATTCCAGAAATTGAATTTCGTTACACGTTTCTCCTAAAATAAATATTTATTATATTTTATCATTCTCCTCCCGTCCACCTCTGTAGTATCGGGGTAGTATCGCTGCCTCGTACGCAGCGGTCAGAGTTCGATCCCCGCTAGGGAAAATATCATTGGGTGATGTTTTTTCGTAGTTTTTCTTCATCTGCAAGACAAATGTCCGGCAGCTTTAAGGCCAAAACGGTCCCCGAAAATCGTCTGTCCATCATGACTATTATCATATTAGCCTTGTTTCGTGTGAATATGTGTGAATGGTGTGCTTCGTCTTAAATGTTGTGTTGTCTCGAAAGAGGCCCTGACATTTAGCAGATAACTCATTGCGGGAGGAACTCCATGTACTTGTGCGGTCAAAAGAGTATATGTGTGCTCCATAGTTTAAAATCCCTCTCCCGACAGGTCTCGCCACTCTAAGGCTCGTGTGGCATGTGGATCGTAAAAGTACGTATGAGGTGAGAGGTTAGACTGCGTTAATAGAATGAAATCCTTCTCCACTCGTATGTTTTACTTACAACACACTAATATAAACCCAAATATTAGCACACTGTTTTTCTTCATATTTTTTGTACAAAATAATAAAAACGTTTAAAGCAAACATTAATGTACACCGTGTCCCATTTAAACCTCCCACATTTTAATTAATCATAACTCTCAAAGTATGCGGAATTATGAAATGAGGTTGGTACTAAAAGAAAGAGAAACTCAAAGAAATTTTGTTTTCATTGTTGCAGTTAATTTACCTATCGCATATTGGACAATAATGACATAAAATCACGTTCGCCAGACATCACTCCACTGGACTTCTTTCTCTTAGGGTTTGTAAAAACCGTGTGTTTGCGACTCCAATACAAAATCTTCATGATTTATGAACCCGTATCCTTGACACAATTGCAACAGTACCAATGGACATGTTGGACAGAACGTGGCACGAAATCGAATAGAGATTTGTTATTGTTCGTGCTACTAATGGTGCACATATAGAGGTATTTTTGTGTGTGACAATGTGTGGCAATGACAATTCTTTGGGGTTCTGTTTCGTTTAATACCGGCCTCATTTAATAATTCCGCATACTTTGTTAGTTATGATTAGTTAAAATGTGAGAGGTTTGAATGGGACACCCTGTATTTCAAAAGCCTATGACATGTGTAATTGATAAAAACATATTTTTTAAATCTGAAATTGAACAGGCCTACGCATAATTCTGAAAAGTTTGAACTTCAGTTGACAGAGGTATTTTGTTGTAAGCCTATATTTTCCTTTTACAGAGATTTTGGTGCTCTCCCCCTACAGGGAAGAATTTGAACCATACTAATTTAGTTACACTTGTTTTCGTACAGATGTCATTTTGAGTGGTCCGTGGTCAGCATTCCGCCTCATCTAGGAAACCAAGGTAGTACTAGGACGGGAAAATTCGGTAAATTTTGCTTAGAGGCCTTTTCATTCAGGCTTAAGGATCTTTTACGATCCTGAAAATCTTCAGACTCGGGACCCACGGCTTAACGTCCCTCCCGGAGGACTTGCCCCTTGGATTTTTCCGTCCTAAAAATCCATCGACCCCGGCCGGGTTTGAACCCGCGACCCTCGGGACCAGAGGCAACAGAGGTATTTAAATCGTTAATTATTTTCGCCAAATCCAAATTTTCGTGTGTGTATATAAAGTATCCTTAATTGATCTCTCTAACCCGTAAGTAGATTTTATGTTTAAACCTCGTAAGTCCCGTGTGGTGACATGTGTTCTCCCTAGCGTGGGTTTCTTGAACACGTGTTTTACCTACTGATTTCAACGAGTAACATGTGGCTAGCACATCCCCTCAATGAGACATCTAGTAGGCAACTGGAGTATTAATTGGATGGATTAAGGCCCGTTAAATATTCCACACAGGCCATTTTAAACAGGCTTGCGGTTCTGTATGATCCTGAAAATCCTCCGAATTGGGACCCACGGTATGAAGTTCCTCCTGGTGGACTTGTCCCTTGATTTTTTCCACCCTAAAAATCCATCGAATCCGGCCGGCTTTGAACTCGTGACTCTCGGAACTAGATACAAGGAACATAACCACTAGACCACGCATTAATCGGATTATTAAAACATCTTAATCACATCCTAACCTATTCTCTAGTTTGTTGTAGATAAAATATATATTCATTGATTACAAAATTTTTACTCACGTCAGACGTCCGAATCATTTCAGTATATGATTATTCCCCTGGACATCTGGGAATTATCACAGTTGAAATTAAGTTGCTTACCAAATGCACGACTTTAAATTTATTTATTTATTTATTTTATCCAGCGCCGTAACCCTGTGATTAAAGTAAGATGCTTTGATCTTTGGTGCAGAACAATGGGATTTTTCGCTGGTTCGAGTCTCCATTGGGGAAGAAATTTTCTCATGGATTTTCGGCCAGTATGGAACAGATGCCTACCCCAACATCGTGAGGAATTTCTGGGTAGATAGAACAAGTAGAGGCTCTCGTTTCAGAAAACCAACTATAAAGGCTTTGGGGCTTGATATTCTAATTACATATCACCAACACACTGGCTGGATGATCTTCTACCTCTGTAATTAAATCACATGGATATGAGACCAACAGGTGAATGGTAGGCTAAGGGCCTTCTAGGCCGATCGCGTCATGGACTTTGATTTGTTTGTTTAAATTGTATTCACATTGAAGAAGTGTATTTACAAATATCAATATTCTATTGAGTTTTCCAAAATGTTTCATAATTTACTAGTGGTCAAGAATAAATGTCTTATGATATAATTAAGTTTTATATTTGTTGGTAACAATATTTATGGTAGAGACTTAATTTTTAACATTTAACTTGGCAATGAATCCTATAAGATACATTAGTTTCATTCATGTAATATTGTTTATAAAACAATAGAAGAAACTAACGAGTAGAAATTACTTCAAATTTGTGTCAAATTACTCAATAATGTACAACAATAACAGTTTTATATGATTCAGTTTTCACTGCGGTCCGAAACATTTAAATAACTGGCACGAGAAATTATTGCTACGCCAATTTAAGGATTAAGTGATAATTTGACTATAGTTTTCAGATCGATGCCATAAATAATGTGAGAGAATTAAAATATAATGGTTAACACATCGTTGGATCATCTGGTTAACCAGATGTACAACCAAATTTTGTACGCTTCCATTAAAATTCGTCAAAAATAATAAGCCTAATTGGCGGGGATTAAATTCTGGACAGTAGTAAAAAAATATTCCTATCTATGAAACCATTAGCCGACAGTTAAAATATTCATAATGAATCCTGTTATGACACTAGTATAGATTATTTAATCTACAATGTAAGGATATTACACATAGAGTTGAATCCTTCCTCCGATATCTCTTATTTTTTCCATAATTTTATTTTTTTATTTATCTCAATACTGATTATGAACGGTTTAGGATCTCCTTTTAGGTTTTTTCGTTGTTGAAGTGTAGTGGGCTTGAATTTTACTCTTCCTGCATCTCTGACGATATCATACACTTTTTTCCTCCATAATACGACCCGTGTTTGTTGTGATAACGACATTTGGAGACCAAGTAATTCCTTGACTTATTAAATACTATCGATATATTAGCCTATTCTTCCACACCAGCATTGACTTTTAAATCCCTTAATGGATGTATGTAGGCCGGTAATTGAATTAAGAAAAAACGGATAGGGAAACGAATGAGTATAATTCTACATCCACGACGAATGAAGTACACAATTTACGAATTGTCATTTTTATCTTCTTGTCTAGTTATTATAATTTTGATTTACTTTCTCGCAGGGTCACGTTTCCCGATAAATCCTCCATTTCAGATTTGCATATAAATTAGAGATAAATTCCCCGATTATCTTCCTTGCATTAAATGGCTTCTATATTTACCGCGAATGACGTACATCATTGAAGGAAATATCTACATCTACAATGGCGTAAGAGCCCAATGTTGAGCGTTAGCCTCTCCTTTGATACAAGTTTCTAGATCTAGTTAATTTCGTTAGGCTTGTTTGCCCATAGGTCTCATGACTGTATGCAGTGACCGTACCGACTCAGTGAGTCATGTAGCAGCAACTTAAGTATTACTGGGATGATAAGGTCGGTAAATTTTACTTAGATACATTTTTATTCAGGCTTAAGCATCTTTTACGAGCCAGAAAATCTTCAGACTCGAGATCCACGGCTTAAAGTCCCTCCCGGAGCACTTTCTCCTTGGATTTTATATCTTAAAAATTCCATCGCCCCCAGCCGTGTTTGAACGCGCGATCCTCGGTCCAGAGGCAAGGAACATAACCACTAGTTCGCCGCGGCTGATAATTAAAGGGAATATAAAAACGTTATTAAAAATGAACCACAGCTATTCTTCTCCGCTTAGCATGCCCTCTTGAATAGTCTTGGCTGATTCAAAATATACTCCACAGAAAATGTAAAGCTAAGCTCCAGTTGTAAATTCTATGCTAGTATTACCGATTCCGCATTTTACACATTTGGAGGCTAAAATGTTCTAATCGAAAGTAAAAGTACAATTTCAGATTTTTAACATTTATTTTTATGCCACAAAATGTATATCTATATTAAAGACGGGAAGAGAGACAAAGAATGGAGATTACTAGGTAGATGCTGGTGTCACCTACATGTGTCAATTATCCAGCCACAATAGGAGTGACATGAGGTAAACATGCCGTGTCTCCTATCCGTTATTTTTAGTTTTCTCAACCGGGAGTCGCTTATTGTCTTAAATTCCCCATGGTTCAAGGTTGACATAAATCCCATACACTTGGCAAAATTCCATAAGGAAATGTCACCAACGCGGAGCACTCATTTATACGGTAACATATGTTATTGGCCTTTTTCTGAATTTTGACGGATAAAATTATGTAATATTCTGTTCATTGATACCGTTTTGAAGGAGGTAATTGAGCCGTCTAAGTAGATGCGTGGTTAGTGCGCGCGGTTTTCTCGTTAGGATCCAAGGTAGAAATCATGTCATTTGCGGAGGGGCAATGGTAACGGGCCTTTCCGGGATTTTTCGAGGTTTTCTCGGGGTTCTCCCGTTTACCTAATTTAATTCCACCAACACTCTCCATTTCTCTTCCCTCCCCTATCATGAAATTTCATCTTCATTTATTCACTCATTAATTTCATGTCTCCCTTCAACTCATTCCACTTAGGAAAAATAATCTGGTCTGGAGAACTACAGGTATGTAAAATACATGGTTGTGTGATTCAGGGTATGGCACATCCATGTAATTCATCACGGCTCTGAGTCTATGTGACACTTTGGGCAGAAAGGGCCAAATGGAGGGTTGCAGTTCCTCCACCATGCTCTGGTCCAGCCTAGCAGTTGGCGAAATGCCTGTTGCGTGGAAGCCAGGAATACCATAAATGACTACAGAGCACCGTAGATTAAATTTAATTTCCATTCATTCAAAACAAACAACAATGAGTCCTATAATACACTGAATTTACACACGTTTGTCGTGTTACAAGCATTGATAACCCGAGTCTAATCAAATCTAAGGTATGTCAATTTCGAACGTGTCCCAATTTTGGGTAAAGGTACTAGCGTCAACAGAAAATATCTAATCTAGCTTTAATTTATCATAAAATCGTATAATGGAACACATCAACCGTTGATAGAAGGAATAAGGTTGCTCGTTTCTTTCCTAAATGTCTCTGATATTTGATTGAACGTTTTAATTTGTACTTGTGAACACAATTGTGGTTCAAGAACTAAGAGTGAATTTATTGTACTGTAGTACGCTGGATCAAATTGTCTAAATCAGATTCAAGAATGAAAATTGAAAGCTAGATATATGGAGAGTTCGCTATAACATGATTGAAGAAAATGGATTTCAGCTTTATACCAAGCTGCGGCTGAATAACAACATGTTCAAAATGTTACTCTTTAGAAGACAAACACACTGTGTTGCGGTTCTTAGCTAAATATACTCCAGATCTTTAATACATTCTAATTTAAAAGTAATTATAATTTAATTTCTGGCAACGCATACATTGATTAAAAAAACAAAGATTACAATAGAAGTATCACGTTAGTATTTGAAGGAGGAGTAAAATTAACTAAGTAACTAACAAACTGGCACTATCGAATCCGTAGGATCATGATCTCATGAACATAAGTTCTCCATACATCCCTATACTGAGCTAAAGTTTTCCAATTATTTCCTGTATAATTTACTTCCCTCAAATCATAGTTAATATTATTCTGCCATCTCATTCTTTGTGCACCAACTGTGCGTTTTCCCTCTGGATTTCCTACAAGAAGCTTCCATATCCCTCTTTCAATCTCCATTCGCATCACATATCATGCCCATCGTTGTCTACGAGAATTAACTGTACTAATAATTGTATTAATAATAATGCATCATCAACATAAACAAACAGCTTATTAATAGCATTGAGTTGCAGGGCTTCTCCATCCCCAAAAGTTTTGATGGCATGCTCCAGTAAAAATAAATCTAATATACATAAAAATGAAAGTTTGTTTATTTGTTCGTACTTTATGCGCGGCCATACCGTTGTTCCTATTGTGATGGGGCTTTTTGCAAAATGTTCAGGAGATTCCAAGAATAAATATAGGCTATAAGAAAGTTATGATACTCAACTCGTACACCCTTAAAATCGCCCTTTATAGTGGAAAACGTGAAAAAAGTAGATCTGTTGACGCTTAATGGCTTACGCTGCCTAAACCATAACAAATACACAAAATTGAATATTGCATAAAGCTCAACCAAAACGTCCGCGACAGCATATGTTTATCTCTTACGGATAACTCAAAATAACCATTTTTGTCTTTCATTGGTGCCAAGAAGAATGAGACAGGCACGTAGATTCCTATGCAAGCACAGCAGCACATGGCGATTATTCTTTTTACGGATAACTCACAATAACGAACTTTGTCTTTTAGCTCATTTATGCCAAGAAGATCGAGATAAGTAGATTCCCGGGCAACACCGGGTAATCAGCACGGGGAATCTTAAACGATATACATTGATAATTATTTTTCGTTTTACTTATTCAACTAATCATAAGAAATAGCCTACGTTAATTTTTGTCTTTCAGCTCATTTATACCAAGAACATCGGGATGAGTAGATTCCCGGACAAAGCCGGGTAAACATCACGGGGTATCTAAAAATAATTACGATATAAATGTTTACTTCCGCTTACTTAACTAAACATATAACACATTAATTTTCGTATTTCAGCTCATATATGTCAAGAAGATCGGGATAAGTTGATTCCCGGGCAACGCCGGGTAAACAGCACGGTGTATCTAAAAAAATATTTTTAAAATTATTTTTCCTTTTACTTGTTCAACTAAACATAAAAGAACATTACTTATAATTTATTTAGGCGTTGCAGCCCACGCCGGGCATTAGCTAGTTCTCTATAACAGTTATTTGAACATGAAAAAATAAATTTTCTATATAACGACAATTAGTGAAATTAGTTCTAGCGCAGATTACTATTTGTACAGTAACAGTTTTGATTCTACACATATCCATCATATCAAAACTATTTTGAATGTAATAGAAAAATTTACTTTTTTATAGTAGCCTATCTAGTGTATAGTAACTTTTACACAACTGTTAAACAATAAAAATATTATAAAATGTGTATTTGCTTTTAGATAAATGCTTTTTATATTATTTTTAAGTATAAATGTAACATAGGCCTGTATATGTAACAGTCTTGTTTCTACGGAAAAAAAGAAGACAAAAGTAAATATAAATGTGTAGGTATTTCCAGTAGTTCAGTACGAGATTCAATAGCCTATTGAAATTAATACCACATTGCATCTATTGTTCATTCAATTAAACATGGTTTGGCAAGTTTCAGGCTTCAATTCACTCATTTCGTTTAGGACTACACATTTCATTTCTTCTATTGACGAAAACTTATTCTCGTGGACTCTTATTCTGAGGTTAAAACTCAGGTGCTCAACGGGGTTTAAATCGGGATATTTGACCTGGCATGTGAAGCTTTTTAGGCACATTCCAGAATTCCCATCTTCTCTTAATATCACCTCTAAGCTTTGGATTTCGATCTTGATAAAATATGAGTGTTCTCGACATTTCCATTTTAGTTATAGGCCTACATTGTTTCAAAATTTGCATCAGAATGCTAAATAAAACTTCTGGTCCATATTGGCGTGAAAAATTATATGTTATACATTCCACGTGCTCACATACATCCCCAAGTCATTAAGTAATCGCCTTCATGCTCAATGTTTGGGACACTGTTTCATTTTTTCGGCTTTGTTTTTAGTCACACCCATGGTTATCATCAGAACCAAAAAGTTCAATATGAGTCTCATCAGGCCATATGGCCTGGTTTCAAAACTCTTTGTTCTTATTGTAACGCTTTCATCAAATTAAAACCTGGCCATCCAGTTCTTTATGCTGACTAACGACCTATTTCGTGATATTCGACCATGATATCCAAATTTGCGTAAAACTCGCCCTACAGTTGGTTTCGACATTTATTCATCTGAGATTTCTTCTGGCATTGCACGCATTTCAAGTACTTTCATTTTGGATTTAATTATTTTACATGACGAACTAAGAACTTATCTTGGTTAGGATTTAATTATTTTCCTTTTACTCGTCTTTCAAATATTTGATAATACCGCGATATTAGATTGCATCAGCTATGTAGTTAACAATTAAATGCGAGTTAATAAATTGCCTACATACATCACGTAAAGAAAAGATTCTCGTATCTAAATTTACCAGCACCTTTTTTTGAAATGATCACTACATTCTTTCCCCTGTTCCATTTTTGATTCCCCTGAAGAAAATTATAAATAATACAAGCTCACAGGTACCGAGACAAGTCTTTCTTACAATTGGTGTGTATATGAACAGTATAAACAAAGCAAACTGTGCATCATTTACTATTCGAACCTTCAAGTGTACAAATAACTCTGTTAGCAGATATCTGCACCATTCTCAACAAATCTAAATATTAATTAATACATATTTTAATATGTAGATGTTTTAACTTCTCTCTTTAGCAATGGTGTGACAAACATTCATTTCTATAAAAGTAATTGTATATTTATAATGACTATTTAACTCATGCCACAAATGCTAGTCAATGACCAATCACGTTTCAATGAATGTTGTTTTACAACCAATGACAGTCGTGTTTCACCCGGCTCTTTATCGATTTATCTTTATCAGCTCCTGCTTTAGTGATAAAGAAAGCTTCTCCTTTTTAATGTTCTGAACAGGTCAAAGCCTTATTTTTCTCCAAACAATACATTGAATATAGCAAATAATGAAAAGATTCCTTAATTTTACTGAGTTGTTTACTAAAAATAAATGACTAACCCGTAATGTTGATTATGATATATAGTTTGATGTGTTTCATTATTTCTCCACTTGGGTGCACTCTTACAATATTGTGATATATTTGGCAATAAATAATATGATCAAGCAGCAGTGAATGAACATAACCTCACATTTCTGATTTGTTTTCAAACATCGCGTTTACATTAAATATATACATACCTATTTTAAAATAACTATAGTTAAACAATGATTTGTGAGTAAACAGCTTAATTTTATTCGTTAAATATCTCAACAAATGCCAGTCTTGATTTCCAAATTCTTTAGATAAATTTGAAATAACTCGTGGCATTACTTATGAAAAATATAAGTTACACTATTTCGACTGAGCGTATACAAAGAAGATTGTTAATGACTGCAGGATTGTATTCTCCGAAGAGTTAAGTATATTTCCGTATTGATAAATGGAATTCGAACTTTAAAAAATAATGAAGATTTTGCATGTAAACATTTATGTTTCAGTAATCAAAGAATATAATAAATTAATAGCTAATATTGCTCGGTTGTTATACCAACAATAAAAACAGGTTATTTCAAGAGCGTTTGTATATCAATTTCTAACATACCAAATACTTTATTGACAATTTTATAGTACTGAATCAATTACATAAAAATAAAATACTTAGGGCCTATTCATAAAATTCAGTGTATGAATATTCTTACTTACTTACTTACTCACTGGCACTATCGAACCCGTAGGTTCATGGCCGCACGGACATACGCTCTCCATACATCCCTATCCTGAGCTAATGCTTTCCAATCATTCCCTGTATAATCTACTTCCCTCAAATCATAGTTAATGTTGTTCTCCCACCTCATTCTTGGTCTACCAACTGGGCGTTTTCCTTCTGGCTTTCCTGCAAGAAGTTTCCATGCACGTCTTTCATTCCCCATACGCGCAACATGTCCTGCCCATCGCAGTCTACGGGACTTAACTCTTCTTATTATATCTGGCTTCCTATAAAGACCATGTAGTTCATTGTTATGTAGTCTTCTCCATTCACCTGTCTGTTCATCTCTCTTTGGTCCAAAAATTTTCCTAAGAACTTTATTCTCAAATACTCGTAATCTCCTTTCCTCCCTTAAAGTAAGAGTCCATGTTTCGCACCCAATATAATATAACTGGTAGAATAATAGTTTTATATATTTTCAGCTTAACGTTTTTTGAAAGGAGTTGGGACATCAAAAGTCTCTGCAATGCATAATAGCATACATTTCCAGAATTGAGCCTATGTTTAATTTCTTTGTGCATCTCATTCTTATTTGTGATTATTGTTCCTAGGTATTTGAATTCAGCCAATTCCTCAACATTTCCCTCATTTGTCCTTAGCTGTCCATTTCCATTATATAATGTATTTCTACGTGTGACCATATATTTAGTTTTACTGATATTTACTTCCAGTCCTAATTTCTTAGTGTTACTCAATAGTGTGTGCGTGTTGGCCTTTAGTATCTCCTCGCTATCGGCCAGTAGTACTACATCATCAGCATAAACTAACAGCTTATTAATACCATTCAGTTGTAAGCCTTCCTCATTCTCTAAAGATTTAATGGCATGCTCTAGTACAAAATTAAATAGTAGAGGAGATAGTGCATCTCCTTGCTTCAACCCATTCTGGATTTCAAAAGTGTCTGAAAACTGTTTGCCTACACGCACCCTACTCGTTGAGCCATTTAGACAGATTCGTATAAGTCTAACTAACTTTTTAGGAATTCCGAACTCCAGCAGGATTACTATATACATTCTCCCTCTTAATTGAATCATATGCTTTTTGCGAAGTAAGTCGACGTAGTTGATGTACAGTACCGTTTCATCCCATTTCTTTCTCTAAAATCTGTCTTAGACTAAAAATCTGATCTGTTGTAGACCTGTTTATTCTAAAAGCACATTGATGATCTCCTAGAATTGTCATCAATCTAGGTAGTAAGTCTGCTTACTAGATGATATTTGGTAGACTTTTGTATGAAGTTGAAAGTAATGAGATGCCCCTAGAGTTGTTGCAATCAGTTTTATCTACTTTCTTATAAATTGATATGGTACGATAAGTGATTCCTTCCATTAATCTGGAAGAAGAAATATTTTGCCCAAATCATCATAAGCAAACAGCGTATCTTGTCCATCTCAATTTTTCTCCCCCTGATTTTATCAGTTCTGCGGTGATCTCATCTGAACATGATGCTTTATACATCTTCATTTTGCAATTGCCATTTCAACCTCTTATGCCCTTGGCTCTGCGACTAGCATTTCTGCTGTCTGTAACTTATCCTCCTCAATGTCCTGTTCTGTATGTACATTTAATAGCTGATTAAAATAACTTTTCCATCTATTTAATATACTCTTGGAATCTGCAATCATATCCCCATTTTCATTCCGGATTATGTTTGTTCTAGCCAGAAACCCTTTCTTCTCTATACTAATTCCCTGATATAATTCTCTAATGTTCCTATTTTTTGCATTCATTTCAAGATCATTAATCTTCTCTCTCAAATATTCCCTCTTTTTACTCTTTAGTAACTTGGTGGTTTCCCGTCTAACACTACCCAATTGCTCTAAATTTACCTCATTTGGCTCGTGTAACCATTTCATTTTTGCTAGCTTTCTTTTCTTTACAATGTCGGCACATTCCTCATCAAACCATTTCTTGTTTTGCCTCTTTTTTAAACAACCAATGCTTTCTGATACTGACAATTTAATAGTATCTCTTATGGCCTCCCATTCTTTATTTATATCAGTTTCTTCTTCGTTTGCCACATTGTCATCTGAAGATTCCAGTACTTCAAATCTATTAGCAATTTTGATTCGTATTCTTGCCGCATTTCATCATTTTCAAGTTTTTTAATTCATATTTTACAGAATCATCTTTAGCGTTTGTTCCTCTCATAAGCGATAGCCGTTGTCTGATTTTCACCTGACCAGATGATGATCTGAATTGCAGTCTGTCCCTCTAACTGATCTAACATCAATGATGCTACTGTGCCAGCGTTTATCCACTAATACATGATCTATCTGGTTCCGAGTTTCTCCATCTGGGGACGTCCAGGTGTATTTATGAATATCCTTATGCTGAAATGTTGTGCTCTTAACAATGAGATTCTTTGATGTGGCAAATGTGACTAATCTAACCCCATTGTCGTTACTATCTTCATGAAGACTGAATTTGCCTATTGTTGGTTTGAATATATCTTCCCGCCCCACTTTTGCATTAAAATCTCCTAAGACAATTTTCATATGATATCGTGAAAGGCTATCAAATAAGCATTCTAATTCTTCATAGAACTCATCCTTGGTCTTGTCATCTTTATCTTCTGTGGGGGCATGTACATTTACAATTATAAAATCATGTCGTTTACCCTTTAGAATTATGTATGATATCCTATCACTAACAAAGTTAATATCTCGGATAGCGGATAGGATCCTCCTTCTGACTAAAAAACCCGTTCCAAATGCAGGTCTTTCTGCACCCCCATAGTATAATGCAAAGCTTCCTGATTCCTGACTACCTTATTCTACAAAATAATTTTCGATAAAACAAGTGAGTTGACGCTAGTTAACTATGGGAAATGTCGTAGTTTATTTAATATAATATATTAAAACCTTTGTGTAATATTTTAAATTCTACAGGTATTTTATTAATGTTGGTACGAAGGTGTAAACTGTAGGCTTAGGTTACGTAAACATGTAAATAAATCACTCTTAATAATTTATAATTACAATGAGACTTTGTTACGAAACCATTCTTTTAGGATTTTTTATCTAGAAGTTCATTCTAGTATTCAATATGTGCAATTTTCATGCTTGTTTTTGTACTAAAAATCCAGTTTGATATCGTGCACCTCTCTATATTAAAACTAACTCTAACTCACTGGCACTATCGAACCCGTAGGTTCATGGTCGCGCGAAACTAAGCTCTCCATATATCCCTATCCTGAGCCAATGTTTTCCAATCATCCCCTGTAAAATCCACTTCTTCATATCATAGATAATGTCATTCTCCCAACTCATTCTTGGTCTACCAACTGGGCGATTTCCCTCTGGTTTTTCTACAAGAAGCTTCAATGCACGTCTTTCATTCCCCATTCGTGCCACTTGCCCCCCCTATACTATTTACTCAGTGTATTTCCTTGGAATCGATATTATTAAAATTGTGGTACGTTAATAACATTGCATAATGTTGGTTCAAATAAACTCATCTTTTAGTTTTCCGTTGAATACCAAATGGTGTATTACAATTTTTACTACAAAATATATATTAGAACGTATAAAAATCGTCTAGTCAAATATTATAAAGTTGATAATGATTGTTTCCTTGGTTAATTTTTTATTTTCTGTAATACTTGAATAATGGGAATTGTAGTGTTTGTATGCAAGTTACATATTTGTTATATTTATTATTCCACATTTCTCACAATACAACTTCTATCTACATCGGGTCCTTGAAACCACGGTTTTATTAATTAAGCAGTGGTTATCATACAAACTTAAGATAATGCCATTAAAAAATAGTTTCTCCCATAGGACTTATCATACCGTATTTTTACACAATAAACAACGCTTCCTCATCCTTGGTTCAACATTGAACCTCATTCACAGTTAAACTTGCACTTAACATGAGCGTGCGCTAAGCTTTATATACTAGCCTAAATTGCAATTGTTGTTTATCTACTTATTATTAATCTCAGAATATTTTGTGGAAATTAGTAAAGGTGAATAACATTTTCAATCAAATGAATAATTGCTCTCAAAATGCAGAATGTTTTATTGTCTTTGCTGTAAAGTTCAAATTTCGCCGATTTATTTAAGCTTCTCGTATATTTCATTGCAGTCAATTTATTCTGTGGCACTCCGCCACTGAATGTTCTTGCAACTTTTCTCTCACAGTAGTTTTTCTTTCTCGAGGTGAAAGGAGACGCTTCCTCAGAGAATGTAAAAGGAATAAATTTTAGTCGTTACTTGTACAGGGTTTACACCTGGGCCTGGATGTAACGCCAACTGTGACACCTGGCTCGTCCATGCGCACTCTACTGGAAAATTTCTCAATTTTATTTCTATGTTTTCATAAAAACAAGTAATTATTCGTTCATAAAATTTTGAATTCCTTGCGAGTTACTCTATTTATTATAATCTTTTGAGTCCTGAAATTAATTTTCTTAATTGGTTTCATTATTTTTTGCATTAAATATTTTTTAACAATGAATTAACACAGCTTTGAGGTGAATAGTTGTTTGAATGAAAGAAAAAGCGTGTGATAGTTGTCGTTTTAGGGCCTTATTAATTGTCTTTATTAGACTTATTCCTGTGTGTGATATTAATTATTGTTAAGATTGTAGGGAAATTTAAATTATGATTTTTGTTTTATGGCCGGATATCAAGGGAAACAATCTTAGGCTTTGTTGAGATAGAAATTAATGTTATAATCCAGTGCATATTGATTGTAGATTTAATATAAACAAGTGAAATGCCCGTATTTAAAAGCATAACAGCCAAAAGTTAATCACGTGCAGAGTTCAGCTTTTGTTCCCAATATCGTTCAATGCGGTATATTTTTATCCTAATTATGTCATAAGTGACGATGAAACATTATTATTATTATTATTATGATTATTATTATTATTATTACTATTATTACTATTATTACTATTATTACTATTATTACTATTATTTTTATTATCATTGTTATTATCATCATTATCATCATCATCATCATCATCAGTAATAATAATTCCATTCCATTAACGCAGTTTAACTTCTCACCTTATACCTTAACGTGCTACATGCATCCGGTTATCAGAGTGACACGACCTTTCGGGAGAGGAAATTTAGCTATGTGTCTCATACATATTTTTTGACCATACAAAGACACGTTGGGCTTTCCTAAATGAGGGATCAATTCAATGTCGGGTCCCCCTATGAGACAACATAAAATTAATACGAAACACAGCATTTTTACACAAATTAACCCTAGCAATACCAACCCATATTTCAGATCTTATACTACCAACTGGGGGTGCGTTATGGCCACCACTTTAAACAATATATATGAACACATTTTAACGTATTTGTTTTAAAATTAAATATTATAGAATGTCATGCTTATTTATGTAATATTTAGCTTAGTTTCGCATTTTGTTTTCATTAATCACATTAGACATTTAGGCTGATATAGTAGTCTGTGTCTTAATGTAAGCAGAACATTTGTGCAAATTCATTATTGATACTCGTAGAAACAATAATTTCAGGACAATATCCTAATCTAACCATTGATGGCAGTATGCATATGTCTCTCATCACTCTTCTCAGAACTCTGTTCACATTTTGAACAAATCACTGTTTTCTTGCTATGCCTCCCACAAGTATACCTGTGACAATTGCCTCAAATTATTGTCGTTTTACTACTTTTGTTGCATTTTCCTTTCTTATATCTGAACTTTGAATGGACACCTTAAACGTAATGATGATAGCATTTCATCAACTGCAGTATGAATCCCAGCAGAAAAAAACATGCTAGTAATGTTTGGTTCATTGTATCAAATACCTGTCTTAATGCTGCAAACATATATTTTTACCTGCGTTTATTTCGGGTTTCTCTATCATCAAATCTAATTATTTTAGTTAGTTGCAGAAACGTTGTCCTACTAATAGTTGCAGTAGGCCTATATATGAATCTGCCAGAAATATTAGACCAGAGATCTGAAATACAGGTGTGGCTGTCACCTTCTAGTTAAGCTATAAGCAAATATTTGTTGCTCGTATATTTATTCTTGCTGCTTGTTCATTTGTCTGTTTTATGATGATGATTACAACTTCCGGTGTAAAGAATTTGTCAAATGATTCACTAATGGTTTTCACTTTACCTTCATTTCTTATTCCTTCCCTTTCTATAAACAATACTTTGTGCTACACGTCTTGTAGGCCGAGGAGGCTTTGATGTGAAAATTCTTCCACTAGCAGTAACATATCAGGCAGTGACGTCATTTTGAATTTTACACTAACATTATGATCCTCATCATCATTGTCAGAAGGCAATAAACGTCAACTTGCTCACGCACAATATTTTCATCTTCTGTTTCACTCACTTCCTCATCACTACCATCAAATTTAAAATCTGAAACTATTTCATTATCAAATATATCCATAATTTCTTTGTCAGTCAAAGGACGTCGAGGTATTTTGAAATGATTTTGTTACTCACGTGTGAATTAATATAACTTCACAAAAGAGAGTGGATACTGAATAAGTAAAAAAAATTGTTCTAAGAGAACAAACTTTCAGATCAATCAATAATGAAAAAATAAATTATATAAACCAAAAATATTGTTGGGTATAAATTAAATTAGATATATAAAACCATTATTGAAGAAACTAAGAAAAGAAATTCAAGCCGTGTTATGTGTCACAAGAAGTAACAACGGGGGTTACTTTATGACCACAATAATAGATCATTGTTTCATAAAATAACCAACAATGAAAACTTACAAACAATTGTGTATTTCAATACTAGAGACTTAATTGATAATAACTATTAACTTAATGCTTCCAGTTGAAAAACATTAAAAGACACAATGATTAAAATGACAGAAGGTGGGCATAATGACATCCCAGTTGGTATTGCTAGTGTAATAATATACAAAGAACTATGGACACTGTAGCCTTGGTACAAAGGCCACGACATCTCATCTTAGATAATAGGCGGAAATCCCCCTTTTGAAAGAATAAGCGGCCTGACACGAATGGATTACATTTTTTTCAGTACCGATAAACAAAACTCAGCACGTTTTTATGTGAAAAATAATATCAAATAAGGAAAAGAACGCTACGTCAAATAGGACCATTTAAAATAGCAATGAGTGTCGATGATCAAGTTGGATTCTTAGCAAAAGCTGCAAATTAGTTGTGGGATGTATCTCTCATAGTAGAAGGGGAAAAATTATCAAATCGCCAAACTTATATCGCTAACTGAAATAAATTAAATAAATGTATCAGTAACAAAATATAGTACCTTGAATATTAGTAAAGGGGCGGTTTCATGTAATGATTTTCTATGTGATAACTTAGAGAGTATTAAAAATACTTTTTGTCACTGACAAAGCAATAAAAATTAGCGAAATTGTGGAAAAAATTATAATAAATTGATACCAACACCAAACCTTGTAATGACCTCCGACACTCCCTGTTTGCCTGCCAAAATAACAGGTAACCCTTACCATTAAAAGTCCACCAACATATCCCAATTCCAATAAGATTTTACAGACGCCTAAAGCGTGGGCAAACAGAAGAAAACATTAGAAATCTAATAGAACTCTGTACAAATTGTTTCCAACTTGTGCATGCACCGTCTTCATGTACACATCAACCGAATTATACAAACAGTGTAGGAAATCATGCTTCCAACTCAAAACTTTCCTTTCCTTTAAATGGATAAAGAAATAGGGAAATATAAATTTACTGAAGACGTAAGCCTTAAACGTAATCGAGAACAGCATCCTATACCAACGAAACATACTTTTTTGCAAATTGCATTAACACCAGCCTCCTTTCTATATTATAAAAGCCAATCTTGAACATTAATAAAGTAATGGCAGCATAATAAAGCAGAACATAACACTGAATGCCAGACCACATGTTCTGTAGCAGAATTCAGGCAGCTTAAAAAAAATGTCTACCTCTCACAACCTTAAAAAAAATGCAAACTTCAAAAGCGTTAACAGAAACTATAAATACACAATTTATAGTCTGTGAAACATTACTTTGCCTTTTAAAGAATCTTCCAGAAACAAATACAATGCACAACAAGAAGAAAAAACGTCAAATGACAGGCTGTCCTTAAATTCTACAGCCCCGACGAAAGAACGACACCTATAGCGATTGTTGAATAGAAGAGGAAGAAAGTTGTCCAACACTAAAATGTCACCTTATGCCTTTATTAGATATCATTAAAAAATCAATATCACAAAAATTCTATGTCGATCGCCAAAAATGTGATATAAGAACTCATAAAAAATCGCAAGAGCATAGTAAACACGATGATTTATCAGCAACTACACAGGAAAATTCAGACTTTTTAATTACATCAGATTCATAAAATATGTTCATTGTCTGTAAAACATCCTCCGACAAAATCAGTGGGAGGACATAGCAATTACACGTCTTCGTAAAGGGTACAGTCACATAACCCATGCATATCCTCTACATCAGTATCCAGTACCTAAATGTCAGTCCTGTGAAGCAGATCTTTCAATACGACAATTTCTAACAGAATGTCTTCACTATGCATATCAACACTGAATAAGTAATTCTTTTCCCACGTTGTGGTGACGTTTTGAAGCAGTAATTATTTTCATGCGCGATGTTGTAGTAACATTTTGAAGAAGGATTGGTGAACCAAAAAGAATTACTAGTTCAGGTTGGGTTTTATTTTCGGTAGAGCCGAATTCTCTTCTTAGGGTCGGTAGTTGGTACACTGGATATGAAAACACTTTAAAAATCACTAAAAACAGTTTATTGCAGAAATAATTTCACATTTATTCACTTTGTAAAGGTCCCAGCAGATTAAGAAAATGTAGGTGGTATTATTCTTCACCGTCAATTAAAATTGAATTATTTTCTTTTCTGGAACCAATTATTCTTGTATTAAATATTACATTTTATCAGGAGATGTCTACTTGCTTCTCTCTTTGTTGAAAGTTATATGCAGAATGACTAGTGTAATACTTTTATAATTTTAAAGAACATTATTACATCAGATGATGTTAATTTTAAATTCTATTTGTTAATAGGTACTTAAATACAAGGTTTAAATTTGATTTGTTAAATCAAAAAGTTAATTGTTTTATCATCCAATCAGAGTTTAGTTTACTTTCATTTTAAAAATACGAAGTTAAGCAGGTGTTCTTATTACAGTTATAACAGAAAGCTTTATACTAATGACAACAATGACTTAAAACAATTTTTAAAAACATTATTTAGAAAGACTGTTATGTAATACAATTTCTTTAATTTTTACCGAGGCATTTTTATTCAACAATGAACACCAATGAATTATTTAGATGTTTTTATTCATTTAAGTTATAATCAAATATTAAAACAATTTTAAAAGACAAAATTATTAACTTTAACTTTCATATTTATTATGATATTAAAATCCTGCTTTAACACCAACGGCTTTATCTACTCCAATACCCTTCCAGGACATCTAACAAGGAACTGTGAACCTACATTTAAATGTCTCCCAGAGAAGCTTTGTGGTGTACCAAGGCCGTGTTAAAATACCATCTGCCGTTTTTAACTAAAAGGCACAGAAATCGAAGCCAGAACCCAGTTATCACAACCCACTATACGGAGCATATGTATATCCCTGCATGGTTTAAGAGCGGAGTCGAGTGAGTGTTATCCAGTCTGCCAATACAGTAGTTGTATTTCTTCCCTATAGTTTAAAAGAGAGATTTAGCACTGGATTAAAATGTCTTCAATTTAAAAATGGCAGATAATAATTTCAAAACGTCTTTTGTACATTGCAACGCTACTCTCGAAGAAATTTCAAGGTAGGTTTCGGCATGCAATGGTTGAAGTTCCCTTGTAAGAAATAATACAGACATTTTAGACAACATTTTTCAATTATAGTGGTTCACCGAACAGAAAATAAACAAGTGGACATCCTGAATAAAACACAATTTTTAACTCTATGTACTTTTTTATATAATGATTTAATAATTAATACTAAAGTAATTTTGTGTGTACGAATAACCTTGTAATTGAAGTGCCTCATAAATAATAATAATACATACAAAAACTGACGAATATTATAATGTTGATTATGATGGCCAGATGATGTTCGGAGATCATTCAGGCCATAAAGCTTCCTGACATTTGTCTTACAGGTGAGGAAAAACCCCGAAATAACCATCACCCAGTAAACTTTTCCCGATCGGGATTGAACCCTTGCCCGCTGGGTACGAAGCAGCGACGCTACCCCGAAACCACAGCGGTGGACATAATAGTAATAATAATAATAGTAATTCTAATAATAATAATAATAATAATAATAATAATAATAATAATAATAATAATAATAATAATAATAATAATAATAATAATAATAATAATAAAAATAATAAAAATAATAGTAATAATAATAATAATAGTAATTATAATAATAATAATTATATTAATAATAATAACAATAACAATAATAATATTCACATTTTCTTACTCACTGGCACTATCCAACCAATAGGTTCATGGCGGACACAAGCTCTCCATACATCCCTATCCTGTGCTAGTGCTTTCCAATCATTCCGTCTATAACCTACTTCCCTCAAATCATAGTCAAAGTCATTCTCCCAACTCATTCTTGGTCTACCAACTGGGCGTTTTCCCTCTGGTTTTCCTACAAGAAGCTTCCATGCACGACTTTCATTCCCCATACGTGCCACATGTTCTGCCCATCGCAGTCTACGAGACTTAACTGTTCTTATTATATCTGACTTCCTATAAAGACCAAGTAGGTCACTGTTCTTTAGACTTCTCCATTCACCTGTGTGTTCATCTCTCTTTGGTCCAAAAATTTTCCTAAGAACTTTATTCTCAAATACTCATAATCTCCTTTCCTCCCTTAAAGTAAGACTCCAAGTTTCGCATCCATATAGTATAACTGGTAGAATAACAATTTATATATTTTCAGTTTAACGTTTTTTTAAAGGAGTTGGGACATCAAAAGTCTCTGTAATGCATAATAGCACGCATATCTAGAATTGAGCCTATGTTTAATTTCTTTGTGCATTTCATTCCTATTTGTGATTATTGTTCCTAGATATTTGAACTCAGCTACTTCCTCAAAATTTCTCTCATTTTTCATTATCTGTCAATTTCCATTATATAATGTATTTCTACGTGTGACCATATATTTAGTCTTCTTCTTCTTATTATTCTTATTCTTCTTCACTTCACGGGCTAGGCAAATTGCCTGTTCCGCCTCACAGTTGTTCTGTCCATCTTTTCACTGGCCTTCCTACATTCCTTGAACCTCTTGGCTTGTAGTTGAAAGCTGCTCTTGGTAATCTTGTTACATTCATTCTTTCCACATGTGTAAACCATTTGTCTCTATATTCTCCGATGTTCTCATCCAATCGATATATATTTAACTCTGTTCTTTTATTTTAATTACTTATCCGATCCATTCTTGTGCAGCCTTTTATTCTTCTAAGGAAGTTAATTTAGTTTTATTGATATTTATTTCCAGTCCTAATTTCTTAGTATTACTCAATAGTGTGTGCATCTTGTCCATTTGTATCTCCTCGCCATCGGCCAATAGTACTACATCGTCATAAGTAATGCCAAGAGTGATTTCCAAATTTTCGATAAATTCACGACTCACGAAGTGAGGAGTGAACTTATCTAGAGAATTTGGAAATCAAGAGTGGCATTTATTAGGACTATTTAACGAATAAAATTAAGTTGTTTACTCAAAAATCATTATTTAACTATAGTTATTTTTAAATATTTATATATTTAATGTAAACGGCGATGTTTGAAAACAAATGAGAAACGATTGGTACGCTTCATATGCTTCTTTTGTTCATCACTGCAACCAGATAACAATATTATTTATTGCCAAAGGATCGCAGTGTTGTAATAATGCACCCTAGTGGAGAAATTTATAACCAACGTTATAGGTATTAATTAATTTGATGTCCTATGATGTAAATGTGTCAATTATATTTTTCTGCAACGTCATAAGAAAATGCAGACAGTGGTTCCTTTTTTTGTGGTATAATCAATTGTTACAAATGTTTTTATATTATCTATCGCATGCGCTTCCTCCTGACATGCATGCACTATATATACAATCTGGTAGCCGTATTTCTAGGAGGGTCAGTCACTGCAAAATAATGCTATGACCTATTCAAAATGTTAAAATGGAGGTGCTTTCTTTATTATGATAAACTTTAGTTGGTAAATTCTAGGCGGAACACGACTGTGATTGGTTGTAAATAAAAAATCATTGAAATATGATTGGTCATTGACTCCCATTTGGGGCATGAGTTAAATAGTCATGATAAACTAACAGCTTATCATATTAATAATAATAATGAAATTTAATGTTCATATTGATAATAATAATAATAATAATAATAATAATAAATTAGTAGCAGTAATAATTAGTCGATTAACCTTGGCAGAAGTATCTCTTGGCGCGTATTATCATCTAGGTACAGTTATTACCTCTCATTCATTTAAAACACGTGGAAAGAGTATATAACGTTATCTTTTGAAACTACGCTACATTATAAACCGATTACACTGGCTTAATTGATCGATACTGAGCTCCATAGAGAACTATTCAGCTGTTAATTTCAACCTGGATTTCAGATTTTTCCATGTGTTGCAGTGGAAATTGTGCTTAGCATTCTGTGCAAATGTACCTGGATATATACACGTAAACATTATTGTATAAGATTTCGAATAAAATTTACCTCTGCTCTATTCAATAGATGAAGTTGTAAAAACTAACTGCTTCCCATACAGTTTTTATTAATTTAGCATAATTATCATTCTGATTAAATGCTTCGTAGTAAGATACGACAGATTTCAAAGCATAGCCTCCAACCAGCCACATTTCATCTCTTTAGTGTGCTCACCATTAGGCTATAATCCTTCTTTACTTGATCCATTTTTACTTGACTCGGCCACCTAGTCTTGGTCTTCGAAGGTTTTTTTCTGATTTTCATTTGTTTTTCCATATGTTTCATTAATAGTCTTCCTTCCTCCATCCTTTATAGTTTTTTTTAATTTCATCATCCTATTTCTTATATAAATGTTTATATTCCTTCTGAATCTATGAGTTAATTTCTGATTTTGTCCTTTTTTTCCCTGCTTTCAATACTAAAAAAATAATTTAACTTACTCTTTCTTCTGTATCATTTTATCGCACTGGTACAAGTTTCGTTAGATTATATATCTTTGGGCACGTAACAGATTTTATTACAATATTATTTTAATTTCCTTGTAGTGTCACTATTACAATTTTTTCTGAACTACATTATAAAATTTCACATCTCTGTATTTTATGTGCGATTTAATCTTGGATTCAACTTATATTATAAACATAGCTTCTGAGTTATTTATTTCTTCATTCACTTCTCTTTTTATCTTACTTCAATCACTCTTTTTTGTACATTTGGTTATTCACAAGGAGGCTAACAGCTGGAAAGTTAGCCATGTGAGTTCAAACGCCATAATCCGACATCCCCCCGTCACTAATAGTGGCGTTACAATCCATGCGAAATTTATTTATAAAATAGAGTAAGAGACAACAAGTCATGAAAATATTTATGGGGAGATTGTTTTCTTTCGTGGTCATACTTACACATGCAGGTGTTCATATAATAGAAAATCCCTCGCCTCCCCTCTTCCGTTCCCGCTAGTCTTCTCAAGATTACGAATTCTGGGCACTTCTACTTGCCCCACCCCAATAGGGCACTTATTATCCGACACAACGGAACGTTGACCTGCTTCGTTTGTGGATGATTTGCGATCTTACGCCGTGCCATCCCGCTTACAGTCGTTTCAGGTCAGTGTATGGCGTCGAGGAGAGCAGCTATTACCCTAAGTAAGCTGGGTAAGTACTTAATTTGTTTTTGTTCCTGACTATACATGGTTAGTATCTACGTTCG
Organism: Diploptera punctata; assembly: GCA_030220185.1. Classification (NCBI taxonomy): domain Eukaryota; kingdom Metazoa; phylum Arthropoda; class Insecta; order Blattodea; family Blaberidae; genus Diploptera; species Diploptera punctata. The sequence goes on from JASPKZ010008566.1 coordinate 194,014, forward strand.
AGCGTCACAGCAACAGTGCTGCTATGACTTGAAGTAAACGTTTTGCTTTCGGGAAAGTATTTGTTAGTCTTTATAATATACATACATTTTTGGCTGCACAAGAACTTAGAGGACCTCTCTGAATGAGTTGATCTGCTCAATTTCAGGGTCATCTCCAAGGTAAATTTAAAACTTAAGACAAGACACAACATTCACTCATACATTCATACTTAACAAGGCGAAAACTATTTTGATACTTATGAAGGCCAGATCTCAAGTCGGAACAGGCCTGAGGGCCTAAGCCTTCATGTTGATGATGATGATGATGATGGGCAGAGAGTGTTCGCGGACTATTTAGGTCTTAAAATTTCCTGAAATTGGTCCTACAGGTGAGGATACACGTTGAAAGAAACTCGGCCTGGAATATGCTACGACTGGGGATCTAACCTGGGCCCGCTGCCTCTGAGTCAACTGTGTTACCACTAGACCGTAACCGTGGACACGATTTTAATCTATAGTTTAATTACTCAATATACCTTCGCACTTTCAATTTTTACGTATATTATGCAAGAATTTTATATAATTCAGGGAGTGTTAGAATTTATTAATGATATTTTAGTTATTGCGAGAGAACCCAGGTCGGATATGTCCGGACTAATAACAGTGTACTCTAATCTACATATTCTACTTATGTTAATAATAATAATAATAATAATAATAATAATAATAATAATAATAATAATAATAAATGCGAGAATGATTTTATATGAAACTCGCAATTTTTTTACAAGTATTAGGCTTAAATAATAATAATTTGAAACCACACCTAGAACAAAAATATTCAAGACTCAAATTATATAATACTCTCATTCTCCAGACTTTCCTCTGTGGAAGTGAAATCGGGATTCTAAAAAAGAAACACACCATCAGTTTAATAGCTGCAAAATGAGATTAATGGGCCAAACCTCTGGATATACTCTATTTGACCATCAGAGAAATGAAGAGATTTTAAAAGAACTCCACATGCAACCTTTAGGAGAAAAGATATCCACCTACAGAGACAGGTGACTGAAATATGTATCCCGAATATCACCAACTAGGATCCCTAATGCAGTTTTGGATATCTCCCACGAGGACGACGACGACCTGGACGTCCACAAAAAGACTTTTAGACCCGGGTCTGGTTGAGATGGAATCAGGTGAACATTGATCTATACTGATGATTGGTGTATTATGATGATAATAATAATAATAATAATAATAATAATAATAATAATAATAATAATAATAATAACAATTCGTAAAAATATAGCAGGATAACAGAAAAGGCGTAGGCCGACTTTTGAATTCGATGATGTCCTAATTAAGTCAATTTAGCATAAGAATACTATTAACACATAAGACAATAATTATACATACCCGTAATGCTGTAATAAAACATTACTTTTGTCTATTAATTTATTTTCTAATTGAATTGAAAGGACTACTGCCCTAGCATTACAACGCGACATATCTATTGCGCTTCCCAGCATTATGGTATTACGTTGTTTGTTGTGGGTGTTCCTCCTGGTCCGAAACGTCAAATGCTTAATTTATGACCCACACCACCACATTTTGGATAGAGATCATGACCGCGAGGAGGGACTACAACTCTCCGTTGGCCGCTATTGAGCCCCATTAGGTGGTTTCTCATGCTCGCAGTTAAGAGGAAGTATATTGTTGTGCCCCACCAGATCCCTACAACCACATATATTCAACAACTATTGTTCGCCAAACCAAACAATTTTTTCCTATCGTGAGATGAAGAGAGGGAAGATGTGAAATGAATGAATGACAAATTAATTGACATGACATGTAATGAGTGGGAAAGGGCGTGTTGGTAGATGAGAGTTCGGGAAACGGGAGAATACCTAGAAAACCCCGTTAGACCGCGGTATGCCGCTTCACCAATACGCCTCTGGAACCGCCAGTATTCGAACCTGAGATCCGAGTCTGGACAGCCTCGCGCGCTAGCCACGTGTCCACCGAGACGGTTTATTGTCTAATAAGTTGTAACACTTTTTGATTACCAAACTTATATCCAGATTAACCCCGTAACAATTAAGCTAAACTTAGAGATGCAAATGAAGTTTATTCTTCTTTAAAATTGTTATATCTTGTTTCGGTAATGTATCCCCTTTCCATCCGTTTTAATTCTGCATGATACATATATATGTGCTCTCTAACTCAAGAGAACTTCAATTTGTTTTTGACATACTGTACGTGTTCATGTTCATTTTTTAAATGTTGTTTTTACTTGCGACAAATAAGTGAGAGCATTGTATGAATCTTAAAAATATAATGAAGATCAAACATAAACTCTTATTGTTCATCAAGTCATGTCTCTAGTATGCTTCGTAATAATGTTTAATTGTTGATATGTTTAATTCCTCATGTAATTAAGAAATGTCATATAATTAATAAAATCAGTTTTGTGCCTTCCGAAATATCCGCCAAATCTGCAACGCTTAACTGATTTAGATTTCAAAGTCCTTCTGGTTACCTATATAAGCATTGAACATAAAAATAAAATTTTATTCATCATAATTCAAAAACAGCCCTCCTCTGTGGTTCAGAGTAGCGTCGCTGCATCTTATGCAGCGGGAAGTGATCTATCTCCGGACGGGATAATTTTCTTGGATGATGATCTTTTCGGGGTTTTTCATCACCTGCAAGCTAAACGTCTGGTAAGGTCAAGGCCTACATGGCCTCCAAACATCATCTGGCCATCATAATCATCATTAACGTATTCGCTATGGTTCTTGAACATCACCTGGCCGTCATTGTCATAATCATAGTAATTTACGCCATGTTTGGAATTAATGTGTGAGTGAGTGGTGTGTTTCATCTTAGATGTTGTGTAGTCATAAAAGAGACCCAGCATTAAGCTGATCACTTACTCTGGTAGGCCTTCCACGTCCTTGCATGATAAAAGAAAGTATTGGGTGATACAAATTTAGAATCCCTCACCTGACAGTTCGTGTCACTCTAAGTTTCGGGTAGCGTAGGGCACCTAAAATTACCTACAAGGTGGTTAACTATGATGGAAAAGTAGAGAAGAGATAATACAGTAGAGGATTAAATAGTATGTGATTCTTCCTAGGATTGCCGATAATCATTATAATCTATCGTATTTTCAAGTATTTTACCGTTTTACATTCTTATTCATTTTAAAGACTGAAGGAATGCGAAATAAATGGTATCATGCATCAACCCTCATGGAAACCAGAGCACTGACGTCTAATTTGTTTTCACCACCCCTGTAGTAGGAGAGTAAGATGTTGACTGTTTTGAAATTCTTCACGTGGACCCTGGTTGAATCCCCATTCATCTGGAAGAATAAAAGGAGTCTTGGCATGATGGCGGATCCATAATGCAATAGCTGAAGTGAAGACTGCCAGAGCTTATCGGTGCCTATAGTGTGCTTCCTCAAATTTATATATACAACGTACTCCAATATACGCGAGATTACAGTTCCAGCTCGACAAATATAACGACTGACATTTTGATTGCATTGTTGCGTATCTACAACCTATAATCACGAATTTAGAGTTCATTTTTAGAGCCAAATATTACGGAAACTATAGCTTTTTTTATTCGCATCAAGAAGTTTGAATGCAAGACGTGATGAGAATAACAGTATATACCCGTAAAAGACTATACGTTATATTGGAAATTATAATAAATTGATTAAAGATTAGAAAGTACTTTCAAGTTTGAAGTTTTATCAATACAAAATTCTTCGTGTTCACTTATTACATCTTGCTGACTTTCATGCAAAGCATAATTGTTGTGACTGTTTTATGTTTATCTTAGTAATTCACACACTCCGGCCGAATAAAAGACTTCCAGTTGCACAATTAATCCGTGGAATATCACAAGCAGTGTTCCAGAAAGTCTTCCTGATATTTATTATTCGCTGTCAGAAATGCGTAGTTCTGGAGGGATAACGTTCCCTGAAACATTCTTAAAAGTTAATAATATATGTTGTTTCTATTTCAGTTTATGTTTTTATTTCAGTGAAATATAGTGTTAACATTTAGACCCTATTCGTATACTGGATAGATGATCGTCCACCTCTGTGATTAATACATGTGGACGTGAAGCTGGCAGCCGAATGGTAGGCCTTCTATATCGTTGCGCCATGGATTTATTTTCATCTACTTCCTTCCGCAAAATCTTTCAACTATCTGAACGAACGGGCATTCCCTGCCGGTGGCGTCGCATGCCGAGTACGCTGAATGTTTGGTAGCGCCATTTTTGGTTCTTACTGCAGTAGTAGTTGTAGGTCGTAGAATAAAATTCACAGATATGTTTTGAAAAGGCGACAATTATTGCTCAATGGCACCATATTTCAGGCTTATGATTACTTTAACTTTCGTAATTATACAACACGCGACCAACGGCTTTGCTTCCCATCCAAAAGAAGAATCACTCATGACTTCTACGCACTGAAATGATGCATTAATTCTTTCCATGTTTTGAACACGCTAACTAATCGACTGAGAGATACTCTCCTGTAACTGGTATTCAATTCTAGAAATATATCTACGTTACGTATTTTTCGTAATTTCTAAATGTTACCGTAAGTATTTGGTCTTGGAATGGCTTAATCGTTTTAATTATCATTATGTAGGCATGGTATCCTAGGAAATATTTTATTTATGACTGAAAGCCTAATTTCAGATGATACAGAAGAGCATGTGTTTCTTACATCATAACTGTCATCCAATATATCAGAATAACTAGTGAAAAGTTAACTTTTATAAGATTCATAATATGTTCCGCTGAGGTAATATTTAAAATTAAAGTACAATATTAAGGATATTTACCTAAAAGTTCCGTCTCCTCCAATTTGTTAGTTAATTATCTGTAGCTCTTTCGGGACTAGTCCCATTATAAGCAGGATTCAGAACTGGTGTTTCACTGAAGATCTGATAGAGGGGGTTACACGTACTGGGTTTGTTTTCGTTTATCAGACGGTCGTTGTTGTTAACTGCTTTCAAAATTTCCATCTCCTCGAGTATGTTCATTTTCGCCGAAGAAGTTGGAGATTTTGAAAGCAGTTAACAACAACGGCCATCTGATAAACGAAAACCAACCCAGTACATGTAACCCCCTCTACCAGATCTTCAGTGAAACACTAGTTTTGAATCCTGCTGAAGATGGGACTAGTCCCGAAAGCGCTACAGGAAAATAACTAATAAAGTTGAGGAGACGGAGCTTTTCTGTAAATATTCCATAATTTCATACTTTAATTATGACAGTATATCGATAGAGACTGCATCCATCTTCCTGTTTAGTTATGGCCGATATATGAAACAAATCACATATTTTTTATAATTACAGTAGCTATGTTTTATTTTTGATAATGGATATAAATGGATAAGTTCATGATTATTTACTTATCATAATGAGATACATTGAGTTGTGGTCTGTAATATTTTCTACAGCATTCGGCGGCAAGCGGGCCCGGCGTCCGCGCTTGCCGATCCTTGTGAACGGAATCTGTTGCAGCTGCACGGTACACTATGTCACCTTTCTCTCTCTTTCTCTCTCTCTCTCTCTCTCTCTCTCTCTCTCTCTCTCCCTCCCTCCCTCTCTTTCTCCCTCTCTCCCTCCCTCCCTCTCTCTCTCCCTCTCTCTCTCTCCCTCTCTCTCCCTCCCTCTCTCTCTCTCTCCCTTCCTCCCTCCCTCCCTCCCTCCCAATCTTCTCTCATTTTCCCCCTGTTTTAAGTCAGTAAACAACATTAATACTGTAATTTTAATAGACAATTTTAGCTGTCCCTACCACCGCTACGGAGAAGCTCAAATCCAGGGACTGCTTCCCCCAAGTGTCGTCATAGTACACTCATGGAATATCCTACTCTCCTCCCCAAATTCCATGGAATTCTGGAGTCTTCGATTGCATTTATACGTGAAAAATAATTCTAAATATTTAATGTAATGACACCAATACCAACCAGAGAACGCATTTTATTTATATTTTATTAATTGTGAAGTGTTAATCTATCAACCTGCAGGAAGAAAAAGACCAGGACGTACACTCAAAAGACTTTTCGATGGCATTTCTCTTGAGGCCGAAACAGGTCAACAAATGGCCTACATTCGTTAATGTACAAAGATGATGACGATTGTAAGTCAGTTGAGCCCATATTTAAAAAAATGCGTCAGATATCGATAATGTAAATTACTGTTGTTTCTGTATCCGATGACAAAGTGAAATAGGATAAGTCGATTTTGAATAGATACTTTCGTGGAGAGAGAGAGTAAATAAAATTCTATGCAGGCTTACTTAGTTAACCTGGCTATATTTTAGACTTCCTTTTATTTTTATTCCTGTGTATAAATGTGAAAAGTTTGGAAATCCGACCTTATCCATATATATGCAAAATATAAAACAATTTTTTGTGCAGATGCGTTTGTGCTGCACGACACATGAACTGGTTTTGTGTTCTGTTTGAAATCTATTCCTGCTGTCACGGGTTAGTAGGTGTTTCTATGGGGAGTAATATGATACTAGACGCAGTCCATCAATTTTAGTTTCAGTTTTCTCAAGGGGATTTTATTACTTCTTACATCAAGAAGTAACACTATTTTTTTGTCATGAAGCTGAACGGCCAACACGCCTGACCATATATTGATACATAGGCGTAATTTATTACAGCATAGTCGGCAATCAAACCAAGACCTGTATGATGCCAATCACTTAAACGTTACATCAAATAATTGAGAAATAAATGTTCGGTTAGTGATATTTATTTTACCGATTTTAAATTTAAAATTAATAATATTTAATTTCAATTCTTCTGATTTTCATAGAACATAAATTATAGGTGGAGTAAATAAAAAGAAAGAATACTTAATATAAATATGTTTCGTCAGGATACTTAATTACATTTTTTTATTTTGCTAATTTATAAACTTTACATTCCATTGCGCGACAGGCCTAGGAGGCCCTTGACCCTCAGCTGCTGACCTAATTTCCACAGGTTTCAATCATATGTGGATAATATTACCGTCATTATAGGGGTGACCTGTGGCAAGAATGTACAGTCCCTCAGCCGGTACAGGTGATTGCTCATCGTGGAGTCTTTACTCACCGTTGCTACCCAAATTGCTCATGATGGTGGATGGGCACCGGTCCCATGGTGAAATTTGTTCCCAAATGTGGTTACGTAGCTCTGCACAATGGCATGATGCTTTTGACCACTCAGCCGAGATGTGTAACTTTTTATCTACAAGTTACTAATATATTGATACAACTTGAAACGTGAATTTGTTTGCATTTGATTCTAAAATTATAAGCATCCTCCACATACAATTCCTCACGCCTGTGTTTGTATCACAACACGTTTCACTATTTATTTACATATTATAAATTATAATTTAATTACAACGGTTATAACTTTTCATTCATATAAATATTTGATACCAATGCAAATATTTAACTTGACACATAATTTAATTTATAATACATTAATTTTTAATTATGTAAAATACTTGTTCTGCAAGCCTTCCCATGTGTAAAATATACATCACTTGTTTTGTGTATATCTAATATTAATTTGAATTTATTTGTGTATTTACTGTGAATTAAATTTATATGTAGGCCTATATTTAAAATTTGTATTTCAAGTATTAGTAAATATTTTTTTAACCAGCTCTGTTGCTCATCAATTACTTTAAAACAGTCTGAATTTAGAACCCTAAACAAAAATATGGCTATTGCAATTTTATTTAGTTTATTTCTAGATGTAATTGTAAATTATTAAGATATTTTTATCGACTGTTACATCTTTCATTAGATCATGTTGATAAATAAAATCGAGTAAAGAAATGTAGCATAGCTAGAGCTATGTATTACCAATTTTTATTGTTTTGTCGTTATTACCGCGCGCTACCAGGATGGTCGAGCACGCGTGGTTTTCTTTAATATACCACAGATATTAACACAAAATCTTCACAATAATTTTATTATTTTCACAATATTCCACTATCTCTCGTGTGCAGGGAATTAATGAATAACACCGACAAACTTTCAGGTATTGTAGAGGAGAGTTAGACGAACATATTGGGATAAGGAACGTGCGGTGTGTGAAGCCAAATTTTGAAGTTATATGACTCTTTTTAAAACTGGCCGTTCATGCTTATTAATGAACAACGAAGCAAACTATGAATATGGTTTGTCTTGGAAATACTTCAGTTCTACTCTAATAGTAGGATAACCATAGTTTTAATTGCAAATATAGCAGATTTTTCATAATTTTGAGCCCTATTTTTAAGAACGTTTCGTCTTTAGGCAAGAGCCCGTGCGCCACTGACGGTCTGTATTCGCTGTCTGTCAAGCAATCATATGTATTATATGTCTGGTAGCTCAGACGTCGTTCGCAATAATAGCTCAGTCGGTAGCATGTTTGACACTGAATGTTGTAATGCCGGGTTCGAATCTCTTTTATTGGTTTTTGTATTTTTATTTTCATTTCTTTTTATTTTTATTCAGTTTAGGATATTGCTTATATATTTACTTTATAGACTTTCTGATATTCTAGTTATGCATATAAGTATTTATTATGAATTATACCATTGCGTGATTCGTTTACAGGAAATGCACAGGTAATAATAATTTAAAATACTCTACTTTTAGTCTGTTCATACCAACTGCTCATGCGCGTGCCCGTGATACTAAAGACTTGATACCAGTCTGCTACACTATCGCTTTGAATCTTGTAGGGGAAATATTGATTACATTGACGTTAACGTGATGACTAGTGCTTATGCATTCAATGAATTAGCAGATATGCATTATGTTTATGGCGAGGAAAGAAGAAATTTACATGAAGCTGCACAAATGTACAGAGAAAGATATCCTGGCAGATAACATCATCATCATTCAACTTTCCAAACCATCCACCGGCGTCTAACGGAAACTGGAACCCTACTATGCATAAAACGGATTCCGGCGCAAGACGAACTGGTCGTACCCTGGATTTACAAGAAGAGGTGCTCGATAGGATTCGAGAGAATCCTTCTACCAATACACGAGCAATTGCATGTGCCATGGGTACAAATCACGTCAGCGTGTGACAGGTCTTGCAAGAAGATGGATCCAGCCCTTCCATATTTTGAAGATCAGTGCTTGACACCGTTAGACTTCGGACCTCGCGTGCAGTTTTGTAACAGGGTCTCTGAGCGGCTGGTTGAACAGTCTGATTTCTTTTCTAATGTGATTTTCACCAATGAGGCTTATATTACAAGGGAAGGGGTTGTACTAAACCAAAAGAATAACCATATTTTGGAACATGAACATTTCCCTTTGCCGAGAGAGGCTATTAACATAGGTTCGTCGTTAATATATGGGTTAGTATAATTTCCAATTACATCAATGGTCCCTATTTTCTGTCTCCATGGTTAAATGGTCATGTGTACAAACATTGTTTTGGTACACGTGCTTCCTGCATTCCTAGAAGAAGTCCATCTTGATATCCGACGTCAGATGTGGATCCAGCAGGACGGAGCTCCTTCTCATTTTGGCAGGAATGTAAGGAAACTTCTGGATAATGTCTTCCCTGGACGTTGGATTGGTCGCGGCGGTCCTGTAGCGTGGCATCCAAGTACACCTGATCTCACTCCTCCAGATTTCTTCATATGGGACACCTTAAGAGCCTCGTGTATCAAGCTCCAGTCGACTCAGGTGAGGAGTTACTGGAGATAATTTAGATTGCCTGTGACGAAATCAGAAATACTCTAGGAATCATTTTTGCGCAGATGCAATTTCTGCTTACTCCATCAAGGGCAACATTTTGAACAATACCTATGATCTGTTTTTGAGCAAACATGAATCAAGAGATTTTATTATTCTGTATCTTTAAATCGTTCTTCCTTTACTGAATGTACTGTAATATAATACAAATTGATTTTCATTTATTACTATTATTCCTCAATGTTAACATATTTACTCTAAAAGGAAGTATGAATAACGAATTTGATTTCCTTTATTATTCTTCCAGTGTCAATTCAAACATTAGTGGGCCTTAATTTAATTATTAATATATTAATTAATTTTGTTTTGACTTTCCTTCATGTTTGTACTAAGTGTCGCGTCATAAGACTTAGTCCTACGTCCATCAGTATTATTTTAACCTGAAGTAATGGTACGTTAATGTATAAGTATCCTTGTTATTTCGTCCTTCTGAATCATGTGATTTTCACTTACGAATACTTACTGTAGTTCCTAGTGTCCTATACAGTATTATTCCTTTTACACTACTATAGGATATTGTTTTTAATTACTCTCGTGCATCATATTAAAATAATTCTACAGCATTTCGTACTAAATTTCCAAACATCTTACACAAGAAAGAACATAAAGTAATAAAAGGTCAACACGTCAAAGGATTGAATCTTGAATCTTACTTTCCGAACGAACGATATTTTATACCTCGCACGTTACGACTGAGCTAAATGGCCACAGGAAGTCAACCCGCAAAAGAAGGCTGTTCTCTAACAGCTTATCAGCGAAATCTTCGAAATATTGTCAGTGGCCTACTGGCTCCTAAGATATTTTATAACATGCAAATTTGAACTTATAGACTACAAGTTGCATTTCTCAAATTGTTTATCTACGACTCCCCTACAATACCTGAATGTTTGTCGGTGTTATTCATTAACACCCTATATAAATAGCTATCTGTGATGCTTCGTCATTTATAATTCAATCGTCACGCAAATTACTTCCACCTACTAATTATTTCATTGATCACAATTTCTTCATTTCCGCGTCCTTTCCCATCACTGACAAGCAAACCTTCACCTAGGGTAAAACACAATGGAAATTAAACTGATATTATTGCAATTGGTATAATAAAGTATTCAATTCCCATAAATTTCACAACGCCACTGAAATAAACACATGTGATACAGGGCACAGAACATGGGCTTTAAGCAATATCAAAAACCTACGTTTTGTCAGTGACTGATTTACTCACAGGATCAAAAACGATGTTGTGATCATGTTATTGCTTCCTGCATCATGCTTTTAGACACTCTCTGTTTTTATACAGGGGCATATGTGGCACAGCAATGATAGTCATTGAAAACATATTGGAAACACAAATTTGCAGTACACCACCCGCAATTCAAAATGGCTGTGTTTGTACACTTTTGATACTTTCCTTGTACATTTCGGATACAGTATTCCGTTGTGTTTTGGAAGTGGTGTTGTTCACCCCAGGGTGCCAATCCACCTAGCACCCAACCTTACTGGTGCGTCTGATGGAATCTTGGAGAATGAAATTGCTGGTAAACAAGCGACTGCATTTTTATTATATTGTAGCGTTGCTGCAGTGTATAAGAAGAATCACCGAAAGCAAGATTATGTGAGATGTGTCGAATCCTATACTTGTACATTCGAAAAAGTATCTGTCCAAAGGTTGCAACTCATTAGTTGTATTTGGTGGTATTATTTTCAACACAACTTTTTTCAATGTCATAGTACCGTTCTTCTAACAGTAGTTTCATTATATTTCCGTCCTAGTGAACACCATATGAGTCCTACAAAAATAGATTGCATGTTGCAGAGTTGGGAAGGAATAATTCTTGTAGGAATTCACTACATACGTTTTCTGTCCTTTTCCCCAACGTAGTCCACTTTATTACAAGGTGGTCAGCCTGGAACATGCGTTCCACAACTCTTGCGTTAATAACTTGAGGTTCTTTAAGAATAAGTAGTATCTTTAGCATCAGTTTTCCAGCTCTTGACACCACCGGCATTATAGTGTAGGAGTGTGTAGTCACCTCGTTTGATTGCACATCACCATAAACTTTACTGGTTCCTTGACAATCTAATGTTCTGCCGAAAGATATCCCCTTATTGAAACAACTTTCATCTGCATTAAAAATTTGTTCATCGGTGTATTTGTCCATAAGTGATGTGCACTCACGTCTGAAGGTTAGTATTGATTTTTCAATAACTGTCGTGTTAAGCACCTTAATATGAATATTATGTTATTTTGCGGCTGACAATCTTATACCATTTTTTAAACCTATGTAACCGGAAAGACATGCTTTGAAGTAGGTTTGATCTTTGGCCACCAAATCGTTAGGTGTTTTTAGTGCAATTCTCTTTATGCCACTTTCTTTTACGAATTCAATTCTAGGCCTCTGCAGACATAATTCTTCAAATTTTGTTCGGTGAACACTTTTAATTTATTTTAATTTATAATATAATTTGTTGCTCAACTGCTTATTTCATTTTGTAGAGTTGGCTTTCGTTTGTTAGACTTGAGAAACTGTATTTCAAACTGCTCCATGGCCTAAGGTTAAAGATTTTCTTCTCGTTCCTTGGTGTACTTGGCAGAATCGAATACTCAAGTATCTTGCACTTTTCTTCAGAAGTAATGAGCCGGGATGGATTCGGAGGGGACGAACAATAAATAAAACCAGATTGCTGTGAAGTACTCGATTCTTCTGACGAGGCTATTGTTTGTTCTGTATCGCTTTCTTGTACATGAGGCATGTCACCATCATCTGGTGGACCATTCATCAATGTCCAGAGTGTGAATTTCTTAAACTGATTCCGTTTCAAAACTCTTTATTGGGTCATACAAAACATCAGCAACTGCATGCTCTTTTCGCAACATTTCACATTCTGTCTCTTTATAACCTTCGCCTGTTAGTTTAGCGATAGCTTGAACCAATATATTTACAGGGTTCATCTTCTCCACTCAATAAAAGCAAACAGACCACTCACAACTGCACAATAAAACTGACAGTACGCCTAGAATAGTACTATGCTCACTCTCGCTTATACCACAGTGCATTTTATACCTGCCCGCAACCTAAGATGGCCCCGTGAACTTACATCTTCATTGGTCTCTATCTCTGGTATTCTTTGCATTGAGATTGTACGCCGTACGCATTTTGAATTATTTGTAAAGCTTAATCCAACTCTAATAACGATTTTTGCTTTGTTTCTTACTCCAGGTGGTTTGCTTATGAGTCGCGACATACAGCCAATTGGCCCACTCCCGATCCTGTCAACAAATTATATCAATCAGAGAAGGGGATTTCACGGCTATATAGTCGATATTTTTCCATAGGAAACTCGGGAATCGAAGCTTCTGACATGAGGGTAGAAGCGTGCAGAATTTCCGGACATGGAGTTCGAGACTCGTATCGAACATTCTTCGTGTAGTTTTCAACCCGTGAGTCGACAACTCGCGAATCTATTTGCGCCAATGCAAGATTGCTACTGCTCGACCGCCTGCCCAATTCAAACACTACTATTACAATGTGTCACAATATTCAAATGCTATTTGAAGTTCTCGAGTATAAATGTTTCTTTTTAATATAATTTATTCTGTCCCATAAGTAGTCATAATTCACTTCTTTAGGTATATTGTGTGTGTGCTTAATACTTAATGTAAGAATATAATAAATTAGACTATTTAACTCATGCCGCAAATGCTAGTCAACGACCAATCACGTTTCAGTGAATGTTGTTTTACAACCAATGACAGTCGTGCATCACCTCTCTCTTTATCGACTTCTCTTTATGAGCTCCTGCTTTTGTGATAAAGAAAGCTCCTCCTTTTTAAAGTTCAGAACAGGTTAAAGCATTATTTTTCTCCGACAAATATATTCAATATAGCAAATAATGAAAATATTCCTTGATTTTACTGAGTTGTTTAGTAACAAAATAAATGAATAACCCGTAATGTTGATTATGAAATATAGTTTGATGTGTTTCATTATTTCTCCACTTGGGAGCACTCTTATAATAATGCGATTTTATTTGGCATAAATAATATGATCATGCAGCAGTGAATGAACATAACCTCACATTTCTGATTTGTTTTCAAACATCGCCGTTTACATTAAATATATAAATATTTTAAAATAACTGTAGTTAAACAATGATTGTGAGTAAACAGCTTAATTTTATTCGTTACATAGTCATAACAAATGCCACTATTGATTTCCAAATTCTCTAGATAAATTCATTCCTCACTTCGTGAGTCGTGAATTTATCTATAATTTGGAAATCACTCGTGGCATTACTTATGATAAAGAGTATATTTTAATCAACTGAGTCTTATAAGAACAAAATTGTTTATAAATTCGTCAATCTAAAAAGATTAGAAGTTAACTGCAAACATTTACTCCCTGAAGAAGAATGAAGGATTCGTATTTCATGGTAATGAATTTACTCCCCTCGCGAGGGAAACACTTCTTACTCATATTCTCGCCCCAATACCTTTGTTTGAGTTTTTGTTATAAAACACATATCAAATTTCCAATTACTTCTTCTTCTCGAAAATAAAGCCAATATCAGTTTTTTATTATTCCTTAAAGAATCCCGTACATTCACATTACCAAACGAGGAACCCTTTGTCATAAGTTCCTTCTTGATCTCAGGAGAGGTATCCCATATACAGAGCATGCATTAACATATTCCACTTTAGATCACCACATTTGCATTGCCGTCAATATAACCATTTCATTTCGTTTCAAAATTTTGTTGGATTTTAAATTTCATAATTACGAGTACCTACTTTTTCATAATTATGAAAAATAAATTTAGTGATATTTAAATTTATGAGGGGAAAATTATTATCGTAAAAGAGATGAATATCTTAGTATTAAATTTAAATGTGTAAAGTTTTAGGAAGCATGAAGTTTAATTTGTTGTTCTTGTAATAATTTTACGTGTTCTTTCTTACTTAATCGACCCTGATAAAATATTATATTTAAATTAGATTGAGATGTGATACATTTCGTATATACAGTAGTTTTCTTAAAAATATAATAAAATATTTACTCTTGATACGCGATTCTAATAAATATATTGCTGACAATTGATTAACATTTAATCCACTTCAGTATTCAAACTTTGTAATATAATATTTTCCACTACAAAAATTATTATTTTCAAATAAATAAAATGAAACTACTAAGAAAATTATCGATTCATCCTAAACAAATGGCTATCTAATAAAATTAATATTTCGTGAATCTATCGATCTAAACATTGTAATAAATATGTAACTTACTATTAAATAAGAGCAAATTCGGAACAGATAAACGTTTTAAATAAACAAAACTAAATATTTAATATATATATATATATATATATCATTACAAATATATTCATTTTACGGACCAAGGTAACACTTTAATTTTTAATAGAGATATCCTAATTCCCCAGTTTTTATTATCACAATTAGAACATAAAACACACACACATACGTACACACACACACACACATACACACACATACTTATATATATCCATCCATCCATCCATAGAAATTCTTTCACTGCAATCATAGAATTTTCATGCTATGACTTGCAGCTTTACTAGGGATTTACAGGTGTGGTAGCTTGCCGTTGCTTTCCACACTTGTGAAGAATGATGATGATGATAATGATGATGATGATGGCCGGATGATTTTCGGGGACCGTTGAACCCTACGTTTCCTGACATTTGTCGTACATGTGAGGACAAACCCCGAAAAAAACCTCACCTAGGAGACAGTCCCGACCGGGAATCGAACCCGGGCTCGCTGCGTGACAAGGCAGCAAGCTACATCGAGACCATAGCCGTGGAATATATATATCCGTAGTAATTCGACCCGAAGGCAAGTCCTTCACTGCAATCACAGCATTTTCTTGCTATGCTTGCAGCTTTACTAGGGAATTGTAGGTGTGGTAGTTTCCCGTTGCTTTCCACACCGGTGAAGGATGCTGATGATGATGCCATATGATTTTGGGGGACCGTTTGGGCCTTAAAATTTTCCTGACATTTGTCTTACAGGTGAGGAAAAACCCCGATAAAAACTTCACCCAGAAAAACTTCCCCGACCGGGGATCGATCTCGGGCCCGTTGCGTGACAAGGCAGCACTCTACCTCGAGACCACAGCGATGGAATACATATATATATATATAATACAAACCTTTACATTTCAAACTAAAACTATCTTAAGGCTTCCTACCTAGATATCATTTTAATTCCTTCGTTAAGGACAAATCTTCATTTGTTGGTTCTTATTATCACTTTTCATCCCCTATTCCATTAACTTAGTATATCCTCTCACTTTATAGCTACCTTTAACATGCCAGACGCCACCCAGGCCTTACAGTGGAACGACCTGACGGGGAGGAATTTTATACTATGTCCACGCACATATTTTTTGACCACACAAAGGCATGGAGGGCCTCCCCGAATTAGTAATCAGCTTAATGTCACGATCCCCATCTGAAACATTACAATATTAAGACGGTGTTCAGGGACCGTTTGGGCCTTAACGTTTGCTGACATTGGCCTAACAAGTTATGAAAAAAAATCCGAAAAAAACATCACCCAGGAAACTTGTACCGACTGGGAATCGATCCCGACCCCGCTGTTTACAAGGCAACGACGCAATCCCGAAACAACAGCGATTGACAATATTCCGAATATCACTGATGTAAAATGTTTAATATGGCCTATATATTTCTTTAACCAGGGTTGAAATAGAAGACTTCCAGCTGGTGCTCTACGTTTAATAGAAACCATTATATTTCGTCCAGTCTTATTAATAGGCAGGTAAAATTACTTTAATTTTATGTTAAATATAATTACATTTTTCGCAGACACATAGAATGTTCATCCCGTAATTAGTTAAAACAAAAATAAGTGTTATGAGTAAGAATAATATTATTGTTATTATTATTAGTATTATTAAAGTATTTATGTAGAGAATTTTAATGTTTACACATATGTTTTGTGTTTAAAGTGTTATTTTTTCTTCTCCACTTGTCTCTATTCATCCACTCCATGTCCTCCTGTCCCCTTGTTCTCATTCCAGTTCCTTGTTCTCATTCCAGTTCTTATTTCTTGCATCCACGAGTTTCGACGTCTTCCTTTCCTTTTCTTCCCGGTGGACACGATTCCAATGTTATCCTGGGTAACCTTTATTCTTGCATTCGTCGTAC
Source organism: Diploptera punctata (assembly GCA_030220185.1). Lineage (NCBI taxonomy): Eukaryota > Metazoa > Arthropoda > Insecta > Blattodea > Blaberidae > Diploptera > Diploptera punctata. Next base: position 211,010 of record JASPKZ010008566.1, read on the forward strand.
GTGCCCATACCAATTTAATTGATTATATCTTATATAATCTATTTTTGAATAACTAATATTAATTTTTTTCGTATGACGGTATTTCCTATTTTTTCTACTTTTGAACATCTTACTGCTCTCTTCAAGAAATCCATTTCCATCGACATAAGTTTTGTTCTACATTTTTGTTGAATTTCCAAACTTTAACTCCATATGTCACAGTTCTCCTCACTATTGAATTAAATATCTGTCACTTTTTTTCTGGTTATATTTTTGTCCTATAAGACTCCATTCATCATAGCTGTTATTGCTCTACCTTTATTTTTCTTTTTCTTGTTTATCCTCCTTATCTACTTTTACTATCAGATACTCAAATTCTTCACATCCTAATATACCCCTTTTGATTTTCTAATATTAAATATTCGGTTTTGGCTCCACATCCCATATATTTTTTTTTCTAAATTTATTTTCAAACCCCAGTTATTATATTCATCTAATAATTTTCTGAACATAAACTCCATGTCTTCATATTCTTGAGCAATTATAATCTGGTAATCCGCAAATAACAGTGTATATATTGTATCTGTTGATCCATCTCCAATCGGTACTCACTTTACTGAACCTATTTTGCTCCAGTTTGACAGTGCTTTATGTATACATATCTTAAATAATGTGGGTGATATATAACAACCCTTACAAAAGCCATCTGTTGCTTTAATTTCTCCTGATATACATTTCCCAATTTTAATTTTAGATACTACATTTTTATACAATTTTTATTGCATTAATAATGGTATCGTTTATGGCCATATCTTGTAAAACTTCCCACAACGGTTTTAAAGATACGGTGTCATATGCCTTTTCTAAATCTACAAATGTGAAATGAACTTGTTGGTTGTTATTATTAGTTTTTTTCAGTCAGTTGTTTCAACACAAATATGTGATCAATTATAGATCTCTCAGACCTGAAGCCTGCTTGTAGTTCATTCTCCTTATGTTTATAATTTTCTTCCAAATAGTGTTTGATTATTTGTCCATATATACGGCTAAAAACATTCATTACGGCGATTCCTCTATAATTATTGCACTCAACATTTCTTTCCTTTCTTATGAGTGACTGATATCATCCCAATTTTCCATTTTACTGAAACATCATCTCCGTTTAGGCATCTCTGAAGTAGGCTTCTTAACAATTCAAGTAATTTCCTTGTACCATATTTAGTTTATTCCGCTTTACTCCTTCTTTCCCACAAGTCGTTCCATTTTTTAAACTTCCAATTGCTATCTCTACTGTCTCAGTATCTAAATGTATAGTCGTTCTGTTTTGATCAATATTTTTTTTTCTTCAATTCCACATAACATCTCCTAACGATCATCAGTCAGTAGCTTGCTAAAATATAATTTCCATTCATTTAAAGATATTCCCTGAATGTTGATTTTATTGTGTCCTAGCTTCCTTAAATTGTTCAATGTCCTCCACGCCTCTGAACACCTTTTTCCTCCAATATTACTCTGAATTCTTTGACAAGTTCTTTCCCAATATTTATTATATTCATCTCTCACCATCTTTCTTTCCTTTGTTTGTGCTTTTTTATACTCCATTTTGTCCGTCAAATTTTTGTACTTAACCAATTAAGATATTTACTTTTTATCATCTACATCATTCTTAATCTCCTTATTCCAAAAATAAATTTTCTTATTCTCCATTTACTTTTCTCCCAAAGCTTCCCTAGCAGCCATGTGTATCTTTTCGACAATATACTGATATTGTTTTTCAGGAGTATCAAATGTATTTTCAATTAACGTTTCGTCCGACTTCTTGCGGTAAAGGTATAATATACTACCTTTCTCTAACAACTGAGTATTATATACAGGAGTGTGCATAATTTCTGATGTCTCTAATTTATCTTCCTTATCGTCACTCTTATTAAAATATGGAAACATATTTTTGCAGTTACCAAGTAATGATCACTGCCACAGGTTGGGTCTCTATTTATTCTAACATCTTATCTTTCTATATCCGTATTTTGTCCAACAATGATATAATCTACTCGTATTATTTGTCCCTGCTGTAAAGACTCTTGATATCTTGTCTATTTATGAATGTCTTTGTTTTGATAAAATCTATTTTGTAATTTTTAACGAGTACTGCTCAAATATTTCTATAAGTCTTTCGCCGTTATCATTAATTCTCTCCTCTCCAAAAGGACCCGCCACTTCACTTCCAGTCCTGGTGCCAGTTTCTACCATTAAAATCTCCCATCATAGTAATTTCCCTAGAGTTCCCAATTTCGTTTATTACGTTATTCAGGTTTCCATAAAACTCATCTTTCTTCGTAGATGATTGATCTTCGTTTATTCCATTCACTCCCAGAATTGTAAGTTTTCTTCCAAATATATTTATATTCATTTTAATAATGTTTTCATTTATAGTATATTGGTAAAACATTGGTGGAATCAGTTGCAATGTATGGAAGGGAGGTATGGACTGTCAATAAGTAGACCTACTACAAGAATAGACTATAGAATAGCTCTAGAAATGGATTATTTACGCAGAAGTACTAAAAAGTCAAAATTAGAACATGTCACAAATAAGGAAATTAGAAATATAGTGGATGCAGAAGAAAGCATAATTGAAAGAATTGAGGACAAGAATTAAAATGGGTAGGACATATTTTAAGAATGGAAGATGAGCGATGGCCGAAACTACTATATCAATGACAACCGACCATAAAGAAGAAAAGAGGGAGACCAAAGTTAACATGGAAGGAAAATATGAGGATATTAATGCAAGCAAGAGGGCTAAACATTGAAGATGACAAAGATCTTAGGCTTTGAAGGTTTGGCATGGGAAGACGGCAGCAGCTCCAAAAACCCTAAGATAGATAGATTTATGGCGTCCCAAATAGTTATACACTTCTTAAATTTCTTCTTAATTATTATTAAGATTCCTCTCTGCGTTCATTTATGTTTCTCGATTCCACTTAAAAAATGCATATATGGACCTTTAACTTCTTAACCTTTTCCTTCCTTTCTTGTTTCTGTTAACACAATTATGTCTTGATTAAGCGTTTTCATTTCCTCTATGTGTCGACCAATAATAATAATAATAATAATAATAATAATAATAATAATAATAATAATAATAATAAACAACATTAACAATAATTAAAATAGTTATTATTGTTCCTATTATTAATTTATAATGCCTTTGTACAGAGTATTATGTTATATGGATCCAGACGAGGAAAATTAAAAGGCGCCAAGCTGAAACTTCACTATTAACAGAAATGGATTATGGAGAAGATCATTGCCGAAGCCCAGTTATGCAAAAACAAAATTAAAACTTTTAAATTAGGAACATTATGAGAGCTGAACGAAATATATTACAGACGATTGAGATGGTATAGACATCTCAAGAGGAGCAATAATGAAGATGATGATGATAATAATAATAATAATAATAATAATAATAATAATAATAATAATAATAATAATAATAATAATAATAATAATTATGCTTTGTTTTAGCTGACAGAGTTAAGGGCACAAGCCCTTCTCTTCCAGTCAATCAGCGAATAGTAGAATTATACAAAAATTACATATATATTACAATTTTAAGATATTATTAAAATACAGACTAAACAAAATACAATAATGATGTGATTTAATAGTAGCTAATACTAACAAAAACGTAGAATATAATAAAATTAAAATTATATGAAATAAAGTAAGTACCTTCCTAGATGATCATTTATATGATGCTGTACCGGTATATAGCTTTTATGCAGTTGATGCTTTCACTGTGTCGAACTTATGACATCAGTTAATTTGTATGTAAATAATGATAGTGATTGACAGTCCCTGACATGATTTGGATGTGAGTTCCATGCTTTAGTCATAGATATTGTGTATGATTCTGAGTATAGACATGCCCTGTTCTGTGGTATCAAAAGTAAAGAAGAGTCTTGTGATCTTGTTCCTAAATTGTGATGAGCCGATAAATTTTGAAAACGTGTTGTTAAATAAGTTGGTAAATATGTGTGCAGAATTTGGAACAGTAAGGTGTGTGAATGTAAAGTTCTTCGCTCATTTAGGCGTAGCCACGATAAGGCCTCAAATGAAGGAGACTCGTGGTCATAACGACGGAAATTGAATATAAATCGAATGCACGCATTATGAGCACGCTGTAGTACATATGATACAATCGCTAAGAAGTTCTTGGATTGGAAAATAAATAGGAAAAGTAGAAAAGGATGGCCTAAAGACGGTTGTATGATCGGTGTGAGAAGAAGTGTGAGTGAACTGGTACTTACAAATGAGGATCTTCAGGACCGCTAGAACTAGAGAAGGTGACTTTCTTGAGGGTGACTGAAGACCAGTTCATTTTTCTGTATTTAAATCTCTAGTATAATTTATGTAGTCAATAGCCACGTTAGATAGTGTGAGATTAAAAAAATAATACCCCATTGGGATTTGATCTGAGGTTTACATGTCAACAAGGAGACGAGCTACTATTTGAGCTAAGAGTAAAACACATACAGAGTTGTAATCTGAATATACGATATTAAATGACGGTCCGTACTGAAACGTAGTGTTAAGCTATTTCGTCCCTTTTGGTGACTGCATTATATATAGTTTTTCTCCGTTTCGGTATAGAAAAGAGTAACCATACTTTTAAAAAGAAAAGTGTAATTTTAAAAATGAAGCAAATCTGCTTTAGATACAACATTTATGTATGACAGCCAATTTCCACGATAACAACGTGTTAAACCTCTAACACAATGGAAAGCGGATGTTAAATTAGCATTCAGTAAAACAGAAAATCAAAAAAATAACACATGTCGATGAAAACTAATTTTTGTTAAATCGTGCGTTGAAATAACCCTACAGTCTGTTAAACTTTAACAATCATTAGTAAAACCGTGCTCTCATCTTCGATTTAACTGTTAGAGTAATATAATTATACAACAAATATATTTCTGCAATATAATTAATTATCAAGGCGGCTCCATAGCGCAAGCAGTTAGACGCTCGCTTCTCAATCCTGGGTTCCCAAAATCGAGTCTCGGTCACTCATGTCGATTTCGTGGTGAACGAAACTGAGCTTTGACAGGTATTCTCGGGGTTTTCTCCCATTTTCCCCATGCCAAAATTTCATTCCACCATTTCTCCATACTCATCTCATTCATTTCGTTTCATTTTGTTCATCTGCCCCCGTGATGGTGAGTCAGGCGTGGTCGGCCGGCAACCTTGTCATCCACAGACTTCTATACAGGCGCCATCATCTTATCCCATGTCATCGCACGACCCGATCCTGAGTTGGACACGAATTGAGGGTATTTATTTATTTTAATTAACTTTCTGCATTATGTTTTCAGATCATATAGATATAATTTTTGACAGAGAAGTCAGGCTACAAAAATCAGTCTATCAATTAAATAATATATGTGAGAAATATATGATAATTTCAACATCAAAAACTAAAGTAATGGTGTTCAATGGAAAGTATTCAGTAAGATCAAAAATAGTAATAGAATATAAAGTGTTGGAACAGATTTCACACTTCCAGTATTTGGGCTGCGAAATAACTTATGAAGAAGGTCAAGATATAGATAAGAAAATACAGAAATTTCAACATATTTGTGGAACAATGAGACGAACACTGAGGAACAAAGTAAGAAAGGATACGCAGATAAGATTTTACTCGACGATGGCACTACCAGTGGCGATGTATGGAAGTGAAGCCTGGGTCCTGAAGCAAAAAAAGTAAAATTCAGGCAGCGGAAATGAGAATCCTACGGACTGTGAGAGGTTGTACAGGAGAATAACATATTATAAATGAGAATATTAAAGAGGAACTAAAAGTACAACCACTTCTTCAACAAATAAAAAACACAGGGACAATTGGAAAGAGCATCTACAAAGAATGACAGAGGATATGATACCAAAGATGGCACTGATGTATTATCCTGTAGGACGAAGATCGGTAGGAAGACCAAGAAAGCTTTGGGCTGAACAGATGGAAGATCGGAACAGGCGAAACCTAATCCGTGAAGGATGATGATGATGATGATGATAATTCTATTTCAAACTAAAATTAATTAGAACTAATATAAAAATGTACTTAAAATATAAATTACAATTTTACAGGACTCTGTTTCACCAACAATTGTTAAGGTTTAACAAACTGTTATATATATCTACACATAATTTAACAAGAAATTCGTTTGATCGACATGTGCTACTTTAAAAATGTGTTATACTGCATGCTAAGTTAACACAAATTTTACCTTGTGTTGAACGTGTAATCATTGTCATCGGTTTGAAAATGACTACCGTAAATATTGTATTTGAAGCAGATTTCCTTTTCGTACATAAAATACTATTACTATTACTTTTTACGTACCGCACTGGCGAGAAACAAATTATTTCATAATCGCTAAATGGGAATGTAATAGTACAACACTACATATCAGTATGATAATTTAGAACAAGTCTATTCAAGAGCAAATTCTTTTAACTCAGTTGTTAGCATGTCTGTGCGTTGGTTTGTAAATCAGAGTACGAATCCTATTGGGGTTGGCCGAGTTATTTCTTTGTTATTTCTAATTATTCTAGCTGGCATGTATGAGTTATGACGATTTTTTAAGCAAAAACTGCCTGATTTAATGTTATTCCATTAGAAAAAATATATCGCATTCTCCTTAGTGGGGATATTAAGTCTAGAATTGAGGTACACTTTTCGAAAAAAATACCGAATTTAAATATCTCTATGTTTGCGTCCCATTAATCGACAAAACACAGACACACACACACACACACATATATAAACTTATATTCTTTCTATACACAACACATCATACTAAACACATGCATCGAAATTAGACCGCAATAACACCATCTATCTGCTGCAAGTATGACCCAAGGCAAACAAAAGTGTAAAATCAAAATTAACTATGACTTGGCAAAGAAATATCGTATTTAGGAAACTCGTCACAATTTTGAGAACATTTGAAAATTAATCAGTCTGGCATTAATATTCACCTGCATATTAGTGTTAATTATTTCGAAAAATCTCACGTCAGAGTGCGTTCAAATGCTGACGATTGAGTCAAACGCCTTCTCAGTTCTTTACACTTGTAGCGTCCGCTAGCTTTAGCAAGATGTTAACTAACATCTTGCACAAGATGCTTGGATAAACGAAAATATTATAACCTGTTATTAACTTATTAGAATGTTGTTAACAAGCAATGTGTTAGTGTAATTTTAACATCTGTTGAAAAAACTGGACACAGAATTAAGAAATAGGCGTACTTGTATAAGTAACTTGTAATTATAAAATCAATTATGATATGACTATAAAATATGACGATTCTGCAATGCATTAATAAATGTTCTCAATTTATGCATTTATGAGGTAATTGATCGATATTTCCCTGTTCCAACTGGTTATGATTTCCAATAACAGAAAGGTGAGATGTAAATAATAATAATGACAATGACAATGATGATGATGATCATGATAATGATAATGAAGTCCTAATGTTCCATGTTCCTAGGAACATGTCCCTATGTTTGAGCTTTTGGTATGGATTCCTTGAAGTAGTCCCCGCCCGGAGAACCGAATGGGGGACTATCTTAACTCCGGAAAATTTTACCCCAGTAGAAACTCATATCCGCTTTTCTTGACGGTTGTATTTTCATGGCGAAAGATCGTCTCTCTTTCGACTATGGTAATTTTTTCGTCTGGCTTATCGCGATCGACATGTCCGGATTAGTAATCATTTCGGCAGCAATGCTACCGCCGGCATAGCTCCAGGGATCGTTTAAGCACGCAAGCCACTCCACTACGACAAGGTAAAGATATCATGGAGAGAATATTAAGATACAATAAGAACAGTTAAATCTCGTTGACAGTGATGGGTGGACATGTGGTACGAATGACGAATGAAAGAGAGGCATTGAAACTTTTTGTAGGAAGACCAGACGAAAGCGCCCAGTTGGTAGACCAAAAGTGAGTTGGCAGAATAACATTAACCATGAATTAAGAGAAGTGGATTATGCAGGGGATGACTGGGAAACATTAGCTCAGGATAGGAACGTACGTATAATTATTTCCACGCGGCCATGAACCTGCTGGTTGGATGGAGACAGTGAGTTAGTTAATAATAGTAATAATAATAATAATAATAATAATAATAATAATAATAATAATAATAATAATATAATAATAATAATAATAATAATAATAATAGCAGTAATAATAATAATAATTATAGCCTAATAATAATAATGAAACTAATGATGATAATAATATTCTTGTATCTCGTAAGCACATGTTTCCCTTAACAGAGATTTAGGCGCTCTCCCCTACAGGGAAGACTTTGAACCGTACAAATTTAGTTATACTTTTGTCGTATAGATGTCATTTGAGTGGTCCGTGGTCAGCTTTCCGCCTCATACTGACATCTAGGAAACCAAGGTATTACTAGGACGGGAAAATAAGGTAAATTTTGCTTAGAGACCTTTCCATTCAGGCTTAAGGATTTTTTACGAGCTTGAAAATCTTCAGACACGGGACCCACGGCTTAAGGTCCCTCCCGGAGGACTTGCTCCTTTGATTTTTCCATCCCAAAAAATCGATCGACCCCGGCCGGGTTTGAACCCGCGACCCTCGGGACCAAGGCAAGGAGCATAACCACTAGTCCACCGCTAATAATAATAATAATAATAATAATAATAATAATAATAATAATAATAATAATAATAATAATAATAATAATAATAATAATAATAATAATAATAATAATAATGATAATAATAATAACGGTACATTCTAAGACCATCCTGTTTATGTCATCGTAGTTTTGTAAAAATTAATATTTGAATAACTGCTGAATATTTTGACGAGTTTTCTGTATTTTAATTTGTTGTGGTTTGTCTACTAGGTATATATCGATATGGTTAATAAAAGACGCTCATTAATAATTTTTTCGCGTTATCTCAGTTTAATGAGATCATATTGTTGTGTCTCTTCAAATATTTTGTTCATGTACTTACATGTTAACCATTTATGAAGTACTTAACTGAAGACTAAAAACTGAAAACTATTGAGGTTTAATGTTGTAAAACACAAACAACTTTCAGAGTAACTTTTAGACATTCCACAACATGGTATCTTAAATTATAATTTGAAAACTTTATAAACTTGTTTCAACTGTATATATATTAAAAAGAAAATTAAGGAATAAAATTGTCCTAAAGAGATAAAAATAAATATTAATAGAAAACAAAACCCTGACGTTCAGGCTAGAACCAGGAACTTCTACTTTATAATCAGACATGCTACCAACATCACACTAACTTAAAAAAAAACTCATTCAAACTTCCGATTGGAAGTACCTATAAAAACAGACTTTGTAAATAGGTCAATTACTTTTTGTTATTCTGTGACATCTAAAATGTATTGTATGTGAATTTATTAATGATGGTACAAGGAGAGTTAATTTCATTGTATCAAATGATTCGATGGAATAGTATGTATATAGCAACCGCGGTTTAACCTCCTCATTATAGGTACTCTTGTACTTTCCTGCTACTCTGGACTTATAGGGATACGACTCGCGACTTGTCGGGAGATGTTTAGTTACTCTGTACATACAAATACTTTGACCGTACAAGGTCATGGAGGGCCTCCGTGGATCACTGACCATATCTTTGCCAGGCCACTTACGAGATAACACGAACATTTAGAACAAGTCATACCATTCACCGTCATTCATTGTAATCAAGGCAAATATGATATGGACGATGATTACGACTACCATATTGTGTTCGGAGACCATTTGTGACTGAATTTAAGCACCTAAGTTTTCTTACTGGTGGAGAAAAACCTCGAATAAATATCACCTACGAAAATTATCCTAGCCGGGGACAGCTGCTTACGAGACAAAAGCGGTCAACAGGAATATTTTCCATTCACGATATATAACAATAACTAAATTACAATCATATAAAATAAAACATGGAATATACAGGGTGTAAGAGGACCTCCCGCAAATGATAGGGATGATAGGTCATACAGAGAGGATACTTTTTTTGTGAAAGAACATATACTCGCAAACACGTCGTTTATGGGTTATGCGCGGGTTGAGGTGTTCACCCTTAAGGGTCGAAATTCAATACAAACAATTGTACTTGCATTATTTTATTGAACAATACATGTTTTACAATAAGTGTTCAAACAGTTGACCCTGTGCCTCATTGCATGTTTCATATCGCGCAGCAATGATCGGCCAGCACGTTCGATAATGGCAGGATTCTTTTTGACATCGCCAAAACACATATTATTTGAACACGTATTGTAAAAAAACATGCCTTTTTCAATGAAATGATACGTTTACAATTGTTTGTATTCAATTCCGACACTTACGGATGAATACTTTCACATGCGCATAACTCATAAACGACGTGTTTCGACTATATGTTTCTTCACAAAACGTGATCCTCTCAGCATGGCCTATCAATCTATCATTTTGGCGGTGAGGTCCTGTTACATCTTGTATAATGCAAGAAGAGATGGAAAAGGTGCTGAAGCATAAAAAAGAGGAGAAAAGGGGAGAAATGTAGTAGTTCCACGAAAATGTGCAAAATGTCGTTCATGTCGATTTCATTTATACTGTTTGAGTAGTTTGAAATAATAAACCTAGTACTTTGCGTTTAGTATGCATTAACTATTGCGTAAAGCTTGAATATATTTACAGAACGGTTCTCTCCTTTGTTTATTTCTGAACTTAAATATGTTTTCACCAACAAGAGGCTTTCTTTAAGCATTTTTCACTCCAGTAATTATGAGATTGTTGTGCTTTATTTAGAGTGCGGAACAGCTGGTGATGACATATTAAACGGAGGATGTTTAGTCGTTAAAACTGCATGCAAAAATTTGCACAACTTTTATTAAAGACCGTTTAGAACCCAGATGTACAGCTATGGAATGTAAATTATATGCAAAACAAAGTAACTCTTAGAATTCTTAAAAAATACAGAGATATAACAATATCAGATGGATTCTCCAATGTTCTGTTAATTCATCAGTCAGTAATGAATTTTCTGTTTTAATAATTAGAATATTATATTTACAATACCTAATCTTATTTGTAAAAAAATTGATTGTTTCACATCGGTGCACATTTGAACAATGGTTACTTTACTCGTCTCCGGTTCCGAGGTTCGAGGATTGAAACCTGACCGAGGTCCATATATTCTAAAAGTGTGAAATTCTAAGTATGATAACGTTAGGAAGAAAAACAAAACCGTGGATCTGGTATTATAGGTTTATGTCATGGAAAGAAACTGAAACAAGAAAACGAACTTTTCGGCTCATTCGCCTCTATTATAAATTGCGATGCTAACGGCCTGAGTTTTAAAAACTTTTTTAACCTGTATTTTGATGTAGAAAATGTTGTTTAAAAATAAATAATATTATATTTTAGCTTAGAAATCATCTCCTGAGCAAAAGTATGTCTTCTTACAGAGAGTGATGGAATCAAATTATTATTATTATTATTATTATTATTATTATTATTATTATTATTATTATTATTATTATTATCATTATTATCATCATCATCATCATCATCATCAAAGATTTAAGGAAACATATTTTAAAAAGTGACACAATCAGATGTTTGTTTGTGTACAGTAGTTCCGCACTACTGTATATCCAAGTGATCTAGGGTGTTTAAAATCTATACTTTACAGAATATATCCATTTCCTCATTACTTTCTCAGTAATTTTGTAGTTTGATAACTAGTTCTTTAGAGTAGGGCATTATCTACTGCTCAATAGGCTACGACGCCATTCCATATTATTCCGTAACACTATTTTAATTCAGTACTGAATATTGAGCATTGAATAGGTCTACAAAACTTTAAACCACTGATATTTCAGAGCTAGTGGTAGTCGTTGCCCAAGAGCGTTAAACAAAAAAACTACTTCCAGATACCGGTACATATCTAATATAGTCGAAGTAAGACTTAAAAAAGAACAATTAAACCTATTGTGGTATATGGTAACGAAAGCTGAACACTTACAGTGAAGGCTAAAACATGTGTTTCCAATTTGGAAAGAAACATTTTGAAGAAGATGTATGGTCCAACTAGAGAAAATGGAGTCTGGTGAATTAGAACAAACCAGGAACTATAAGTTTTACACAAAGACAGATATAATAGCAGATATTAAAGCCAGAAGAGACGAGTGATTGGGACATGTATATAGAATGGGCACAAAATATGCCCCCAATGTAGTACTGGATGCAAAATTTGACTCTAAGAGAAGACGTAATAGACCTACGACTGGATGGAGGGATGACGTGGAGAATGATTTAAAAAGAACTGGAAACAGTAAATGGAGGCAGAAATTAAAAGACAGAACAGAATGGCGAACTGTTTCTCGGTAGGCCAAGGCTAAACTTTAATATCTGTAGTAGTGAAGATAATGTAGATAATTCATACATTTTGCTTTATAGATCCTTGGTACTCCATCTCGATTTACCTGTCTGCAACATCTATATGACCAGATATTTTGTCTTCGATTTTATTAATTTATACCGTGTGTACATGTAGAAATATACTCTTTCATTCATTAAATCAATTCTATACTTGTGCGATATATGATAGAATAAAAACTGTAAGAAAGTATTAATTAATATAGAGAAGCTGAAACTATTACTACGATATAAATAAGCAAATTAATGAACACAACCAAATTATTGTAATCAATGGTAAAAAGAGAATTTTTGTCTGAGCCGGGAATCAAACTCCAAAACTTCAGCTTTTCGTGCTGACGCTCTGACCACTGATCTAATTCACGCTACATTCCCATCCAAGCATAAAATCCTCCCTTTACCTTTTGGTCCCACATTCAATGCAGTGGATCATCATTCACAAATACACAATGGATGTCTTCTACCTTAAGAAGACATGAAGGGACTCCACACAACTACAGCACTATTTATTAAATAAATAATTTTGCCAGTACAGGCAAACACTTTTTTCTTTACCATTGATTACAGTAAGAATGGTTTTGTCGAAATTGATGTTTTGAATGTTTTACTCTAGCCCTCATAAAAATATCAATTTTTACGTTCATTTTCCTTTGAACCAGCACATTCCCTTTTATAAGTCCATGATATATGTGACCGCACTATTTCCGCTCGGCCAGGAGATATTGTTGCACAACAATTTACTGCTTTCTCTAGACCATTCTCTTATACTCGGTTCGCCCTAGCAATTCCAAAAATTACTACTAAAGTTATTGGGAGGAAAAACTAGAGCGTTCCCCTACAATTCAGTGTTCCAAATTAGCACAAATAATACAAATAAAATAAACAACAGCCTTTAATATAGGGAATAATTGCAACAGAAATTTTAACTATTACGTTTCAAAACTCCGTCTTATTTAAATAAATTTGAAATCTACACTTTGGCTGAAAATTATTTTATAGCGATTACTATTGTCTTGTACAACTCTCCCTGATAGGCCGAACCATTAATTTTGAAGCTATCAGAGATTTTTCTTGTAAACGAAGTAAGAATGTGTAATATTTACAGTTCATAGTCCCTTATATAGTATACACATGTAATTAAATTTTATATTTATTTATATATATTATAATTGTATAATAGTATTTTTCTGTAATATTTTGCATCTTACTGTATACGATATATCAGGTTTTGAGTAATATCCCTTTGTGTCTCTCTCATTTGCTGCAGTTTAACCACTACTACGTCTCCCGGGATTTCAGAGGCAAGACTGCCGAAAGTAGATTCTTTTTCTAGGTAACACATATATTTTCTTTACCTCAAAAGGACATGGAAGGCTTCCCCGGAAGAGTGGACATCTTATTGTTGGGGCAAATTTATAAACCGGACGATTATACGAGACAAGTCACATTGTTTATTCGAACATTATCACTATACATGGTGAATGCGATGTGGGTTATTATAATCCATATAATATAATATTCCTGAACTATTTACATCCTGCTTGTTTGTTCATATTTGTTCCAGAAATAAGTAACCCTCCCTCATAAAAAAAGAACACAATCTAGGAAACGTGTCTCAATTGGAAATCGAACCTCCATCCTCTGATCCCGAGACAGACATTAGTAAATGACTAACAAACAAACTTACCTACTGGTACTATCGATCTCGGAGGTTCATAAGATCACAGCACAACCCTCAACTGAGTTAATGTTTTCCAAACATCCCCTGTGTAATTCACCTCTCTGAAATCATGGAAAATAATATTCTCCTCAACATTCATGGTCTACCTATTAGGCGCTTTCCCTCTGGTTTTCCATCAAATTTCCATTCCTCTCTTTCATTCCTCACTGGTCCCACATCTCCAGTTCTAGTTTCTCATAAATATAATGTAGGTGATTGTTTTATCGTTTTCTCCGTTCAAGTGACTGTTTTGTCTCTCTTTGTTCCAGAAACTTTGCAAAGAATTTTATTCTCATATTCTCGTAATATTTTATCCTCTCTCAAAGAAAGAGTCCGTATTTCGCATCATATAAGAGGCTACAACTGAAAGATTAACCTTTCATGTATTTTTAGTTTTTTTATAGAATTTGGGATGAAAAAAGTCGGTGTAATGCATAATTGTGTGCGTTTCCAGAGTTAAACCTATGCGTAATAGCTTTACAAACATCTCTTTTGCCTGTAATTACTATTCCTTAGTATTTTGAATTCTCCAACTTCAAAATTTTCCCTTATATGTTGTTAAGTGTCCATTTCCATTATATAGTGAATTTGTCCGTGTGACCATACACTTATTTTTATTGACTATTTAACTCATGCCCCAATGTATTTAGTTTTACAACCAATGACAGTCGTGATTCACCTCTCTCTTTATCAATTTATCTTTATCAACTCCTGTTTTGTGATAAAGAAAGCTCCTCCTTTTTTCATATTCTGAACAGGTCAGAACGTTATTTTTCTCCAACAAATACATTGAATATAGCAAATATTGAACAGATTCCGTGATTTTACTGAGTTGTTTACTAAAACAATAAATTAATAACCAATAATGTTGATTATAATATACAGATTGATTTCATTACTTCTCCACTACAATATTGCGATCCTATTTGGCAATAAATAATATGATCGAGTTGCAGTGAATATACATAACCTCACATTTCTGATTTGTTTTCAAATATCGCCGTTTACATTAAATATATTGTTATGGTCCCAACTGGATTTATTAGGCTTAAAGGACCTTCGGGACTTGGAAAATCTGGTAGCGTTTATCTAGCCGAGCGTTAGTATGAGGATGTACAGTTTACATGTTTTGAAATAAACAAATGGAGTCTTAATTTAAACTATTTTATTACTAATGTATAAATAATTATAAACCCTTAGTAGTCTAGCCCTAATCTAATCTAAGCCTATATTAAAACTACAGTACTTTCTGGGGGGGGGTTGAGAAGAGGGAGTTGTGGAATCTTTAAATCTAACCAAATCTACATGATTAAAAATGTTATATCCCTTTTTCTAACATATAGTTTCAAAAATGTTAATGGTACTTGATACAAATATAAAATAAATGGACTACATTATTAAGAAAAATGGTCGGTGACTTACCCTTCAGCCGTTTCCACACACAGACAGACACGAGACCCTCACTTCTCAAGTGTTATATATTCAAAAATGACCTCAAGTCACCCATAACTGTATCAACTAACATTCCAATGAACTAAATGTAGGGATGTTTACAGTTAGCTCAACCAAGACTTTGATCTGAACTATACTCTATCTCAACAGACTTTGAATGTCTAAACTCCATCTCAAACGACTTTGCTCGAATAATTAAAATAATCTATAAAACAATAAAAAAATCTATATAAAAGACTATGTATTCATAATATTCCCCCCTTCTCAATCCCAAGAAAGGGTCTTTTAAGGCCCTTTTTGGGGCCGCTGAAGTTGTGTACTTAGACTACGCACAAGCTTTTTAATTGATCTGGATTTTGTTTACATTTGATACTACAGATTTGCTCTATCTCCTGTTCCTAAAGCTACTTAACTCTTTCTAACATAGTATTCACAAACAGTAGTTTTAACAGGAACAATTTTTTTTTTACATAGTCATGAAAATTAGTGTGTTCAAGTTAATCCATTTTCTCTTTACAATTAACCGTAGTTCCCTTCCTCTATATGGGACATAGACGTTTTCATACTTTATCAACCACATTTACTGGTTTTCAAATTACATCTGGAAAATGGATTAGCCTGTCACTTCGAACCTGAAACAGGAAAACATATATAAAACACAATTTATCTACTCTTCTTCCTTTTCAAACTGTTCCATAGTTCTGTTTTCTTCAATGCTGTTTCTTTTCCACACTGTCATTCTGAAAAAAAAGAAAAATCTAAAACTTTAATTAGAGCTTATCACTTTCTTCACAACACTCGGCTTTTCCACTAGCCGCGTCCACCGAGAAACTTGAGCACTTAGTTCTTGTTTGGCGCCGCGCATGTCCGCGCTCATGTTGATCTCTTACAGCATCCCTGGTTGAATCCGATGCCTGGGACCACATTCGGTGATGGTATCTTCCTTCGGTCGGGAGAGAGCCATGCCGGATACTGGGTCTGTCCTTTGAAGTTCTCGAGACCAGCAATTTCTTTTAGGAGCCATGGATTATCCGGAGGATAGGTTTAATGGGATTTCTGTGTTTTTATCCAATTTTCTTACTGTATAATACTGGTTGGGAATTATTATATGATCCACGGACGATCAGAGGTTCGGTTTGATATGGTTAAGGTATTTGCTTGGTCTCTCATGTCGCACCGTATTGACTGGTGGACATTTCCCATGTTGAATGACTATCCCTGATGTAGGAAGTCGTACCCGCATAGACCCTGTCTTCCTCCTTTTTGTTTTTGGTATCAGCTGATCTATGTTTCGTGGTGTGGGGGATGTCCTAGGTGACTCAACATCCTTCGTCGTTTCTAGTTAGCCCAGTCGTGCTCGTAGTGTTAGATCGTGTGCGTAGTCGTTCTTCTTGTGCTGAGGGTTTTTTACTTGTTTACCGTTATTTTTGTTTAGTTTTGTTGGTTTTTTTCTCTTTTTTTTTGATTTTTATTTGTTTAAATACTATGGGTTTGCACTACCTTTTTCTTAATAAATTCCATATGGACTTTTAGAAATGAATCAATAGTACCTTCTGGGGTTTTAAAACCAAATCCTAGTTTCTTACTAAGAATAGTATCCCTCTTAACTAAACCCCGAATCTTGAGCAACCATGTACATCTTTACTTTTATAATTTTCCTAGGTTTAGTTCCTCTAAATTTACTTTTAGTTAGTCATATCTCAATGGTGCAACCACCAAATTGTATTTTGCATTAAACTTTAAACTGCCAACCTCGTTCCTATACAAATTTTATCCCTGTTTTATCTTTTGGCGTTGCTAGATTTTAAACTGGAAACCGAAAAGAGTGCTCTTATGCCTATCAATTTGCATAGCCATCATCAACAAATATCAGTTTCTAAATCATCTTTTATCTTCCCGAAACTTTCAATTTGACAGTATATATATACACTTAATTTCCATAATTAGATCGGTTGATTTTACCATATTTAACAGCCCTAAATTTTGCCTAATTCTAAGGGTTTTATCTAGTCCCTTTCTTTATAATAGAGTCCTAGGTTCGACTGGGTGCGCTCGTCTTCACATCAGACGGAAAGACATATACTACACTTATTTATCATGTAAATGCTACTTGACCAAAGCCGAATTAGTCCTTACAAACCCCAATTTATACTCGTATCCTGAATTTCTGTCATCGTTTCCTTAGGGTCCTGAGTTTGAGAGCATTCTTTCCTTTCTCCACTTCTGAAATAACTGCCTCTATTTCTTAACTCTCCCTTTCCTAGTTTTAATTGTTCTTTAATTGAGATATGATTTTTAAGCTACTTGTGTCTGGACAGGGATTCAGGATTTCATTATTCATTAGTCTAATTTTCCCGGACTATCTGATCTTACTGCTAATATATCAATCCACTTAGTTTAACCTCTAACTCCTTACTGATTAAATTTTAGAAGTCACCGTGATGTTACGTAACCTGAGTCCTTGTCCTCATTCTCCCTTCTGCTGCCCTAACTTCAGATACGGCGTACCTTACACTCTTACCTCACCTAACTGTTTGTTTGATTGGCAAATTCTCATAGCTGATTTGTTGAACTTTTTATACTTTTATTTTTCGTTTGTATACTTTATTCCCTGATTGTTTCTTATCTACATGTATTTAACTGCTTTTTTCCCTGCTTCTACTCCCGGGGCACCCTTGATTTCCCATTACCTACATATCATCATTTATTGGGGTTCGATTTTTCCCTTCTTACTCTGAAATATTTACCCACGTCCTACTCTAGGTTCTTTCCTTACTACTTCTTTCACTCGGAACTACTCCTATCTGTTCTGCTTGTATCCTAGGATTCTATTTACTTTAGACTGCTTATGCGCTTAGACTTATCTACACCACCATAGGTGTTTAACCTCTCGTTTTTATGTCGTCTTCTTCCCTTCCATCCTAGGTCAATCTGTCCCTCTTGGCTCTACCTGTCGATGGCACAATCGTATGTATGTGCGTTTCCCAATTTCCCTTCTGTTCCCTCTAGTACACTAGTGTTTCCGGTGTTATTTTGCTAGTATTAGTTATCTATCCGTTAGGACCATATTCTATCTGTGCGTACGTCTTTCTTCGCGGTATTCTTTCCGCTTTCTCACCGCCGGTGGATTTCCTGGCATCATCATCCGAGGTCTACGTCCCGTCGACCTCACTTATTTCTAAGTCTTGGCAAGTCGGCGGACTTGTCGAGCTAATCGCCTCAATGGGGGACGGCGCTAGTTCCTTACTCCCTTCGGGGCCCAAGAAAACTCGAGCGAATCGCCTCAAGGGAGGGGATCCATCACCACCCTGGCCATTCGGGGCCCAATTCGACCCTACCGCACTCCCGCTTCTTCCGTTTTGCATTCTGGCGGACTCGTCGAGCTAATCGCCTCAATGGGGGACGGCGCTAGTTCCTTACTCCCTTCGGGGCCCAAGAAAACTCGAGCGAATCGCCTCAAGGGAGGGGATCCATTACCGCCCTGGCCATTCGGGGCCCTAGTCGTCCCTACCGTACTCCCGCTCATTCTGATCCTTCAGAATTTTCCTCTGATATCTAGTGGCTTCACCGAATCACCGTTGCGTCATTGGGGGTGGATTTGATCCGATTTCCCGTGACAGGGTTCGTATCTTGCTCACCTTTATTATCACCCGGGTGTTTGACTAATGTTTATTTCCTCGAGAATCCGTGTTCTCGTTTAATATTCTTTCTCCGATGCATAACTCTCTATCTGCTGTTGTTCCATGGTCCTAAACGTCAGTGCCAAGTCGGCAAGGTGCTATTGCCAGTGCCCCAGGATCACCGAGGAGGTCTGTGACTCCAGATCCTTTTATTACGGGGTGCCCCACCTCCAACTGTACACTCCCTAACTCCTCACTATTTCTCTGTCTCTCTCGTCTGTGCACTGTTTTTCCCTAAGAATCGCTGTTCGCATCTCTATCCCAGTGGCTCTAGCATGCCAGGCCTCCATCAAGATAGAATGCCAGGGTCTCTGTCCGCATCTCTATCCCCTCCTAAGGGTCGCTGTTCGCATCCCTACCCAGTGGCTCTAGCGTAGGCCAGGCCTCCTCGAAGTAGTATGCCTCCCTTGCTTCCTATCCTGATTCTCTGTTTATCTTATCTTCATGCTATCCCCTCCTAAGGGTCGCTGTTCGCATTCCTACCCAGTGGCTCTAGCGTAGGCCAGGCCTCCTCGAAGTAGTATGCCTCCCTTGCTTCCTATCCTGATTCTCTCTTTCCCTTCTAACTTCTTTTGGGTTTCTGTGCGATTTCCCTAACATCGCTTAGCCAAGATTGACCTAGGTTACAGCCTATATTGTTTAGAATTCTATCAGAATAGTTAAGGTAATTGATTCTATTACAAAAAATATCCCTGTCACATATTAAGAAAAATGGTCGGTGACTTACCCTTCAGCCGTTTCCACACACAGAGACCCTCACTTCTCAAGTGTTATATATTCAAAAATGACCTCAAGTCACCCATAACTGTACCACTAACATTCCAATGAACTAAATGTAGGGATGTTTACAGTTAGCTCAACCAAGACTTTGATCTGAACTATACTCTATCTCAACAGACTTTGAATGTCTAAACTCCATCTCAAACGACTTTGCTCGAATAATTAAAATAATCTATAGAACAATAAAAAAATCTATATAAAAGACTATGTATTCATAATATATATAAATATTTTAAAATACCGGTAACTATATTTAAATGATGACTTTTGAGTAAACGTAATAATTTTATTCATTAAATAATGCTAACAAATGCCACTCTTGATTTCCAAATCCTCTATATAAATCCACATCTTACTTCGTGACTCGTGAATTTATCGATAATTTGGAAATCACTCGTGGCATTACTTATGATAAATACATCTAAGTTCTCGATTTTATATATATATATATATATATATATATATATATATTACCGTAGACTTCTACCATATCTTCTTCTGAGATTAAATTAAAACTGCATCTCCCGATTATAACATTGTAAAATCTTCAACTGTTAAATGTAGAATTTATTAACAACAAATTATCATTTCACCATGTAATAAGTTTTAGGGTTTCAATTTTAATGTGGATCCAGGCTGTTACTTGGAACACGGCAGAGTTCTGTCCAGATATTCCTAATAAGAAAACATTACGTTTCTTTGATAACTTAAACCGAATAAAATTTTGTCCATTTAAAATCGCTTTGTCTACTGTCCTCTGTGCTTATATTTATGGAGGCCATACCATATTTAGGCCATAGTAGGGTGTTAATTGACCATTTGGCTAGACGCAGTCAGAGAATACGTTATTTATCAAAGCAAGAAATTGTTTCCGGGTATACCGATGTTGGTGATGTTGGAAATGCCTTTAGTTTAGGAACTTAGAGCACTATGTTAGAGTGATTTCTTCATCCAGGATATACAAAGTATATTTCCCGAAAAAAGAAATGTACGTGGAAACATAAAATTAATGTTACTTAAGTGTATAAATAAATAAAGTATACCTCACTCGAAAGAGTGTCCGTATATTAATAAAATATAGAGATGATCTGAAATGTTTTCAAATATCTGTCGCGATGGCCTGGTCAATGGAGTCCTTGCTATTACATTTGGCGGTTCGGCGTCTATTCCGGGCGCGGGGTAGGGAATTTTAAAAATAACAGTGGGACTGGGTGTGTATGTATGGAAAGGAAAAAAATGTTAAAACAGTAAATCATATAAGGACAAGACACACAAAATTAAGGCGAACAAGACAAAAAGTTTGTTTAAATTTATTGGAGTGAATTATATTTGTACATTTAAATACAATTTAATGAAGTAAGAATTAGTATCATGTTTTTAATAGATGAGACTAAAGATAAATGCGAAACTCACTTCAAGGGATGGTGAAAAATTTGATCAGGGAAGAGATGATTGATAATCAGTGAAATGTTTGCCTGGATTTGAATAAACATTTCTATAAAGCAAGTCCACCAAGTTATGCATTCATTAATGACATGAGAAATAATATATTTTCAATAGAACCTATAGCCTTTTATGTTAGGCAATTCAAACGAATATATGCAGGAACGATGTATAAACAGTGCAAATGCATGTTGTATACGAAATATGTAAATTATTTCAGTGGCCAAGTTACAGATGTAATTTCTCACAAATCAACGATCACGAATATATTATTTAGTATAGTAGTACAGGGAAGGCAGTGCTAGGAGCGTGAAAATTTAGTTCAAATTACTTGTATTTGAGTACTATTAAATGATCGTGTTGGGAAAGATGTGGAACTGTGAATAAATAGGTTTAAAGGGGAGTGTAAAGTCTAGAAATAATTTATATTAGAGTATTTTTACACTCAAAATGGCAATTGGAATTAGGGACATTTTTAAAGAGACCAAGTAAACCGTGGGGAAAGTAAAGAAAAAATGCACTTGTATTGCTATGGATAAGATCTATATAAGAACTGTACTTTGGAATTAATGAACAGTATTTTCTGTAAGCAATTTATATTAATTTCATGCATGTATTTCACGAGATTAGCCTATCTGATGATCTTTTGAAAAATAGAGAAAGAAATAGAGTAAAAATTAGAAACGACCTTGATTAAGATATATACAGGATGTATTTTTAACAAAATACGGTGGATATATTTTATAACAGTTTATGATTAAGTATTCGCATATATCATCAGGATTGGACATTCGGAAGAAATGGTCAAGGTTCTTAGTAGTGTAGACCTACATAGAATTGAAGGATATAAGACATAAGCATGGGTCGTGGTATGAAAGGGACAGACAAGTCTATCAGTAATCCAATAAAAAACTAATGGCCAGAAAAATAAGAAAGTCTCAAGCCTTTGAATCATTACATAAAATCAAATTCTTGATGAAACATACAAAGAACTTGCAAGTGAAAGTACTAAGGAGTTTTCAAGGATGTCGAGGATATGTGTAAAAAGCAATTCTGTTAGATATTTGTCGTAATAATGTGATGGTAGTGGATGAAAAGTAGAAGGATTTAGTTTTTTCATTTAAATATGGAAGTCTTCAAAATTGTTATGGTACAAGAGTGCATGTTAGGAGGAAGTATGGAATAGACCGTACGAGTCAATACATGGACATGTCCACAGAGAGACCCAGGGAACGAACAAATATAGGAAGCATGCAAGAGTGTTCTGTTAGCAGTAAGAGATAGCAGTGGAAGTCTGGAGGAAGACTACAAGGTCCCTTTTGTGGGGCAGCTGCTCGACACATCACAATATGATGGAGATGGAGCAGTGGGTTAGAAAAGACTCATATTCTAGGCGCTGAACTCCTCATCTCAACAAATCTCCGTAACCACTTGCGTTTTATTACAGTCATATTTCACGTCCGACGCTCCGCTGCTCTGCCTAAGCTCGTTCTTCTGTCAAATAATTCTGTGAGAGACAATATTCCCTCCGAGAAAATAACAATGCGAAAAAAAATACCCCAAAATATCCATAACGTGAATAATTCCCCGATCTCATACATAATTTTATTACGTATAGTGAAGGTATAAAAGTTATATAATTACGATATTGACAAACTTAATAGTAATTTACAGGATATGAATTTATCTTAAAGTAAAAATCAATGTTCATAGTATTTTAAAGCCATGAGGAATGAATCAATTCAAGACCGTAACGTGTACACTGCAGGTTGTGCTATTGTGAGAATACAAACTAAGGACATCCATCAGAAGGCTATATATCTCATTTCAGGAATGTTGAATTTTCAATCAGAAGTGGATTGTACTGCCTTAGACACGGAATTAGACCGACCATCAAAGTCCCTGTGTATGCTAATTTTAAGAAACCGTTTTAAAGAATTCCGACTATGTACGGTGCTAGGTAGAAGAATGGGCACCATCATTAATACAACTTACGTATATACATGTACCAATTATCATGGCCTTCCGATATGTTTTAAAAGGAGCAGGGATGTTTGTATATTTAAATTTATCATTACATGATTCTTAATGTCAATCGAGGAGAAAAAACAAAGTAAGTATAACACAACTAAACAAATAATCTTTAATTATTTACTGGAAAAACCAGACGAATGAAGCTTCATCTATATTTGCATTACATGGCACCCTACCTCTACATGTTATCAGATATTTTGAACCTCAAACATGTATTTCGTTAGCAAATTATTCAAATGTATTCGCCTTCGATTTCCCTAAACGTAGTGCTGATTCGTTCACATATAATAAGATGCCACATAAGAAATACTTATGTCCTTATCCAACCAATTGATTGCATTTATGTTGACTTACAAATTTGATTTATCTCATATACGAGAACTGGCTGCACTGTTCTCGATACTATGAACTATGGTCCCACTATGGTCTATTGGAGCGAGTATTATGTACGGATTGGATAAATCCCACTATCTGTAGAGTAGTAAACCGAAAGGAAAAGATGGGAATATTTTGCTTGCCAGACATTTTACGCAAGCGCAATGCCGCATCTGTAGAATTTTGCCATGGAATAGAGGAGTGAAATAAATTATTTTTAATGTTTTCAAACAGATTAGAAACATAAAATTCCCACATTAGCCATTTAGGATGTGGTGAAAATAACAGCAGAATTCACAAATGTGTCAACATGGAGCATAAATTCTGCTCGTAATGAAATTTGTAATTTAAGGATATCTATCGACTACAGCTGAAAAGCGTAAATACCTGATTAGGTAGGTCCATATATATTTTGTGTCATACATTTTTACTTTGTCATAAATAAATGAGGAATGGAATTTTCTAATTATTGGTGCCATCTAAGCTTGTATTCAGTTTTAATTCCCGTGAAATAAGATGTTGCCCAAGAACAATGCTTCTATCAATGACGCCTCCAAACACAATTCAGTCATCCATAGTAATTCTGCCCGAAGGCAGGTCCTTCACTGCAATCATAGAATTTTCATGCTATGCTTGCAGCTTTACTAGGGAATTGTGTATGTGTGGTAGCTTCCCGTTGCTTTCCACACCGGTGAAGGATGATGATGATGATGATGATAATGATAAGGATAAGGATGATCGTGGTGATGATGGCCATATTATTTCGGGGACCGTTTGGGCCTTAAAGGTTTCCTGACATTTGTCTTACAGGTGAGGAAAAACCCCGATAAAAACCTCACCCAGAAAAACTGCCCCGACCGGGGATCGAACCCGGGCCCGCTGCGTGACAAGGCAGCACGCTACCTCGAGAACACAGCGGTGGACAATTCAGTCATATGGCGGGTAAAAGTAGTACCACAATTTCCCCAATTAGCGGAGTCCATGAAGTATTACGTTATGCAAGTTTGTTTACAGTTCAACAGGAACGTAGGTCGGAATTAGTCTAGCATAAATATACAAGTACAGATTTAAAATAAAATTATACATATAATACAAATTTTATAATAAAATTAAAGAAAACATTAAGAATGATCTTTAGAATTCATATAAATAAGAAATACACATAACAACAGTAACAATGAACATCATCCTTGTCATTATCATGAACATGCTTCACCTGCGTGGAAAGCAACGGGAAGCTACCACACCAATAATTCAGTAGTAAAGCTGCAAAGCATAGAATTAAAATTCTATGATGATTGCAGCGAAAGACTGCCCTTGGGCAGAATTACTTTGGATGGATTATTATTAGAATAACTAACTAACTAACTAAATAACTAACTAACTCACTGGCATTATTTAACTCGCAGGTTAAAGCCCGCGCGGATATAAGCTCATCATACATCCCTATTCTGAGTTAATGTTTTCCAATCATTCCCTGAACAATCTACTTTCTCAAATCATGTTTGATATTATTCTCCCACCTCAATTCATATTCTACCAAATAGGAAGTTTTCCATCTGGTCTTCCTTCAAGAAGCGTTATTGCAAATCTTTCATTCCCTATTCGTACCACATGTCTTGCCCATCGCAGTCTACGAGACTTAACTGTTCTTATTATATCTGGCTTCCCATAAAGACCATGTAATTCACTGTTTGCGGTCTTCTCCATTCACCTGTCTGTTCATCTCTCTTTGTTCCAAAAATTTTCCCAGGAACCTTATTTCAAATAATCCTAATTTCGTTTCCTCCCTTAAAGCAAGAGTCCTTGTTTCGCATCCATATAATATAACTGGTAGAATAACAGTTTATATATTTACAGTTCAACGTTTTTTAAAGGAGTTGGGATATCAAGAGTCCGTGTAATAATAATAGCACGCATTTCCAGAATTGAGCCAGTGTTTAATTTATTTGTGAATCACATTTCTCTTGTGATTATTGTTCCTAGGTATTTGAATTCTGCCACTTCTTCAAAATTTCCCTTATTTGTCATTAGCTGTCAATTTCCGTTGTATAATATATTTCTATGTTTGGCCATATACTAAATTTTATTGATATTTACTACCACTCTCAATTTCTTAGTGTTACTCAATAGGGTGTGCGTTTTTGGCCTTAAATATCTCCTCACTATCGCCCAATAGTAAATCATCAGGATAAACAGTTTATTAATACCAATGATTTTTCGGCCTTCTTCATTCTCTAAAGATTTGATGACATGTTCTAGTAGAAAATTAAATAGTAGAGGAGATAGTGCATCTCCTTTCTTCTACACATTGTGGATTTAAAATGTATCCGAAAACTGTTTGCCTACACACACACTACACTTTTTTGCCATTTAGACACATTCGCACAAGTCTAACTAACTTTTTAGGAATTCCGAACTCCAGCCGGATTCGTTATAACTTCTCCCTCTTAATTCAATCGTATGCCCTTTTCGAAGTCTACCTACAGTTGATGTGTAGTATAATTATATTCCCGTATACTTTCTAAAATGTGTCATAAACTAAAATTCTGATCTGTTGTATACCTGTTTCTTCCAAATCCGTATTGATGATCACCTAGAATGTCATTATGTAGGGAGTAAGTCTGCTAACTAATATATTTGTAAGATCTTTGTATGAAGTTGAAAGTAATGAGATGCTCTGTAGTAGTAGCATTAGTTTTATCTCCTTTCTTATAGATTGGTGCGATAATCGGTTCTTTCCATTCATCTGGAAGAGCTTCTTTCTCGCAAATCAAACTAAGCAACCAGCGTATCTTGTCCATCAATTTATCTCCCCCTGATTTTATCAGTTCTGCTGGGATCTCATCTGAACCTGATGCTTTATACATCTTCAATTTTTCAATCGCCATTTCAACCTCTAATGCACTTGGTTCTCCGACTAGCATTTCTGCTGTCTGTAAATTATCCTCCTCAATGTCCTGTTCTGTATGAACATTTAATAGCTGATTAAAGTAAATTTGCCATCTATTTAATATACTCCTGGAATCTGCAATCATATACCCATTTTCATTCCGAACTATGTTTGTTCTAGCCTGAAACCCTTTCTTCTCTATACTAATTCCCTGATATAATTCTCTAATGTTCCTCTTTTTTGCGCTCATTTCAAGATCATTAATCTTCTCTCTCAAATATTCCCTCGTTTTACTCTTTAGTAACTTGGTGGTTTCCCGTCTAATACTACCCAATTGCTCTAAATTTACCTCATTTGGCTCGTGTAAAACTTTCATTTTGCTAGCTTTCTTTTCTTTACAATGTCGGCACTTTCCTTGTCAAACATTTCTCGTTTTACCTATTTTTAAAATAAGCAATAATTTGTGGTGCTGCCAATTTATTAGTATATATTATAGAATCCCACTCTCATATATATATATATATATATATATATATATATATATAATGACATAAGTACAAATTAATGCCTGAATGGGATTTGAACACGGACATCATTGCTCAATGTCAAAAATTTAATATATATATATTAGTTTCTTCTTCATTTGCTTCATAGTCATCTGAAGATTCCAGTACTTCAGTTCTATTAGCAATTTTTATTTAGTATTCTTGCCGTATTTCATCATTCTTCAAGTTTTTTAATTCAAAATTTTCAGAATCATCTATAGCATTTGTTACTCTCATAAGCGGTAGTCGTCTGATTTTCACTCTAACCAGATGGTGATTCGAATTGCAGTCTGTCCATCTATCAGATCTAATATCGATGCTGCTACAGTGCCAGCTATTGTCCACTAATACATGATCCATGCCGGACTGGTCAAAGGTGATAAGCCAGAAGAATAAAGTACCTTGGTCGAAAGAGTGACGATCTTTCACCGTAAAAATACAACTGTCAAGAAATGCGGACATGGGTTAAACTGGGGTAAAATTATCCGGAGGTCAAATAGCCCCCCATTCGGTTCTCCGGGCGGGGACTACTTCAGGGAACCCATGCCAAAGGCTCAAACACAGGGACATGTTCCTAGGAACATGGAATGTTAGGACTTTATACAATAGCGGGGCATTAGAGATATTAACGCGGGAATTAGATAAATCGCCCTTGGATATAGTCGCTTTACAGGAAGTTAGATTGCCGGGAGAAGGTAGTCAGGAATCAGGAAGCTTTGCATTATACTACGGGGGTGCAGAAAGACCTGAATTTGGACCCAGTTTTTTAGTCCGAAGGTGGGTCCTGTCCACTATCCAAGATATTTATTTTGACAGTAATAGGATATCATACATAATTCTATAGGTAAACGACATGGTTTTATAATTGTAAAATGTACATGCCCCCACAGAAGATAAAGATGACAAGATCAAGGATGAGTTCTATGAAGAATTAGAATGCTTATTTGATAGCCCTTTTCGCGATATCATATGAAAATTGTCTTAGGAGATTTTAATGGCAAAAGTGGGGCGGGAAGATATATTCAAACCAACAATAGGCAAATTCAGTCTTCATGAAGATAGTTAGCGACAACGGGGTTAGATTAGTCACATTTGCCACATCAAAGAATCTCATTGTTAAGAGCACAACATTTCAGACATAAGGATATTCATAAATACATCTGGACGTCTCCAGATGGAGAAACTTGGAACCAGATATGATCATGTATTAGTGGACAAACGCTGGCACAGTAGCATCATCGATGTTAGAATCAGTTAGAGGGAGAGACTGCAATTCGGATCATCATCTGGTCAGGGTGAAAAATCAGACAACGGCTATCGCTTATGAGAGGAACAAACGCTAAAGATGATTCTGTAAAATTGAATTAAAAAACTTGAAAAATGATGAAATGCGGCAAGAATACCAAATCAAAATTGCTAATATAGATTTGAAGTACTGGAATCTTCAGATGACAATGTGGCAAATGAAGAAGAAACTGATATAAATAAAGAATGGGAGGCTATAAGAGATACTATTAAAGTGTCAGCATTAGAAAGTATTGGTTGTTTAAAAAAGAGGCAAAACAAGAAATGGTTTGATGAGGAATGTGCCGACATTGTAAAGGAAAGAAAGCTAGCAAAAATGAAATGGTTACACGAGCCAAATGAGGTAAATTTGGAGCAATTGGGTAGTATTAGACGGGAAACCACCAAGTTACTAAAGAGTAAAAAGAGGGAATATTTGAGAGAGAAGATTAATGATCTTGAATTGAACGCAAAAAATAGGAACATTAGAGAATTATATCAGGGAATTAGTATAGAGAAGAAAGGGTTTCAGGCTAGAACAAACATAATTCGGAATGAAAATGGGGATATGATTGCAGATTCCAGGACTATATTAAATAGATGGAAAAGTTACTTTAATCAGCTATTAAATGTACATACAGAACAGGACATTGAGGAGGATAATTTACAGACAGCAGAAATGCTAGTCGCAGAACCAAATGCATTAGAGGTTGAAATGGCGATTGAAAAATTGAAGATGTATAAAGCATCAGGTTCAGATGAGATCCCAGCAGAACTGATAAAATCAGGGGGAGATAAATTGATGGACAAAATACGCTGGTTGCTTAGTATGATTTGGGAAAAAGAAGCTCTTCCAGATGAATGGAAAGAATCAATTATCGTACCAATTTATAAGAAAGGAGATAAAACTGATTGCAACAACTACAGGGGCATCTCATTACTTTCAACTTCGTACAAAATTCTAACAAATATATTAGTAAGCAGACTTACTCCCTATATTGATGACATTCTAGGAGATCATCAATGTGCATTTAGAAGAAACAGGTCTACAACAGATCAGATTTTTAGTATAAGACAGATTTTAGAAAAGAAATGGGAATATAATGGTACTGTACATCAACTATATGTAGACTTCAAAAAAGCATATGATTCAATTAAGAGGGAGAAGTTATATAGTATCCTGCTGGAGTTCGGAATTCCTAAAAAGTTAGTTAGACTTATACGAATGTGTCTAAATGGCACAAAGAGTAGGGTGCGTGTAGGCAAACAGTTTTCGGACACTTTTGAAATCCAGAATGGGTTGAAGCAAGGAGATGCACTATCTCCTCTACTATTTAATTTTGTACTAGAGCATGCCATTAAATCTTTAGAGAATGAGGAAGGCCTACAACTGAATGGTATTAATAAACTGTTAGTTTATGCTGATGATGTAGTATTGTTGGCCGATAGTGAGGAGATACTAAAGGACAATACGCACACACTATTGAGTAACACTAAGAACTTAGGATTGGAAGTAAATATCAATAAAACTAAATATATGGTCACACGTAGAAATACATTATATAATGGAAATGGACAGCTAATGACAAATGAGGGAAATTTTGAGGAAGTGGCTGAATTCAAATACCTAGGAACAATAATCACAAATAGGAATGAGATGCACAAAGAAATTAAACATAGGCTCAATTCTGGAAATGCGTGCTATTATGCATTGCAGAGACTCTTGATGTCCCAACTCCTTTCAAAAACGTTAAACTGAAAATATATAAAACTATTATTCTACCAGTTATATTATATGGGTGCGAAACATGGACTCTTACTTTAAGGGAGGAAAGGAGATTACAGGTATTTGAGAATAAAGTACTTAGGAAAATTTTTGGACCAAAGAGAGATGAAGAGACAGGTGAATGGAGAAGACTACATAACAATGAACTACATGGTCTTTATAGGAAGCCAGATATAATAAGAACAGTCAAGTCTCGTAGACTGCGATGGGCAGGACATGTTGCACGTATGGGGAATGAAAGACTTGCATGGAAGCTTCTTGTAGGAAAGCCAGAGGGAAAACGCCCAGTTGGTAGACCAAGAATGAGGTGGGAGAATAACATTAACTATGATTTGAGGGAAGTAGATTATACAGGGAATGATTGGAAAGGATTAGCTCAGGATAGGGATGTATGGAGAGCTTATGTCCGCGCGGCCATGAACCTACGGGTTCGATAGTGCCAGTGAGTAAGTAAGTATACATGATCTATCTGGTTCGCCATCTGGAGATGTCCAGGTGTATTTATGAATATCCTTATGCTGGATTGCTGTGCTCTTAACAATGAGATTATTTGAAGTGGCAAAGGTGACTAATTTAACTCTCTTGTCGTTACTATCTCCAAGAAGACTGAATTTGCCTATTGTGGTAATGAATATATCTTCCCGCCCCACTTTTGAATTAAAATCTCCTAAAACAATTTTCGTATGATATCGTGAAAAGCTATCAAATTCGCATTCTAATTCTCCATAGAACTCATTCTTCATCTTGTCTTCTTTATATTCCGTGGGACCATGTACTTTTGCAATTACAAAACTATATCGTTTACCCATAGAATTATGTATGATATCCTATTACTGTCAAAATAAATATCTTGGATAGTGGACACGACCCTCCTTCGGACTAAAAAACTGGGTCCAAATTCAGGTCTTTCTGCACTCCCGTAGTATAATGCAAAGCTTCCTGTTTCCTGACTACCTTGACCTGGCCATCTAACCTCATGCAAAGCGACTATATACATGGGTGATTTATTTACTTCCTGCGTTATTACACCTCTAGCGCCCGGCAATTGTATAAAAATCTAACATTCCATGTTCCTAGGAACAAGTCCTGAGTTTGAGTCTTTGGCATGTTTTCCTTGACGTAATCCCCGGATAATTTCAATAATAATATTTATTTCTAGAATAGTTAAGGCCGTAAATCCTTCTCGCCCACAGAATTAACAGATATGTACCAGAAAAATATTGCCACAAAATTATGTATGCCTATACAATATACATTTTATAAGAAATTTAATAGAAACACAATACCTCTGTGTAGATTTCATGTACATACTAAATAATAATAATAATAATAATAATAATAATAATAATAATAATAATAATAACAATCTATCTATCTACGGGATTTTACAGCTGCTACTGCCTTCCCGTGCCATACCTCCAAAAGCCTACGACCTTGGGCATCTTGTTTGCATTAATGTCTTCATGTTTTCCTTCCATGATAACTTCGGTCTCCCTCTCTTCCTCCTTCAGGTCGGATGCCATTGATGTACGGTAGTTGCTTTGGCCATCGCTCATCTTCCATTCTTAAAACATGTCCTAACCGCTTTAATTTATTCACCCCAATTCTTTCAATTATGATTTCTTCTGCCTCCATTATATTTCTAATTTCCTTATTTGTGACATGTTTTATTTTGACTTTCTGGCACTTCTGCTTAAATAATCAATTTCTAGAGCTATTAGCCTATTCGTGTAGTACTTATTTATTGTCCATACCTCACTTCCATATATTGCAACAGATTCCACCAATGTTTTACCAATATATTTTTTTGTATCTTTCCAAATATGTTTATCCCACCATATGGAATTTAACGATGATATTATTTTGCTACTGAATTCAATTCTATGTTTTATATTCTCTTTGCCTATACCTTCAATGTTATCCATAATTATTCCCAAATATTTAGTTTGTTTCACTTGCTTTATTTGGATTCCTTCCTCCAATATTAAATTTTCTTTTTCATTGCTATTTACTGCCAGATGTTCTGTTTTTTGTATATTTACTGTGAGACACCATGATTCATATGTGTTTTTCAACCTTTTTATCATGAATTCCATATCAAATTTTTCTTGCGCTAAAACCAGTTGATCATCAGCAAATTGTAATGTCAGCAAACATCTGTTGCCTATTGGGATCCCCATACCTTTGCAGCTTTGTTTCCATTTCATTAATATAAATTCTACATAAACATTAAATACAATGGTGATAGACTGCACCCTGGTTTCAATCCCTTTGTGGTTTTTATACGATTAGATATATTTCCAATTTTAACATAATAATAATTATGATAGTATTTATAATAATTATAATAACGATAATAGTATTATAATTAAACATGAACCACCAAATATTTTGTGTACATTACGCGTCAAGGTAATATTTAAACCAAAGTTAAATAAAATATAAATTAATGCTTATTTTAAGTGGTTCTAAGAGCCGATTAACAATAAATTAATAACTACCGTATGCAAAATATATGACTGTAAACACAGGGAATATGATAATATTTGGAAACTAATATTGTAGGAAAACACTGTGCTAGTTTTGGGTATGTTAACAGGCATAACATCTATGGCGCCAGTAACCTAAAATAAATCATGTACAGCTCCTGGATTATATGAGGGTAACACACGGTTATATTCACTAGGTATGCAACGCTAGCATTGCTTATCATGAAATTTTAATAAGGATTCAAATTATGTGCAATGTTCACCCTTGTGAAATCAAATCCGCCTTCATCATCACCGGAGTGGAGTATACACAGTCTGTACAATCTTTTAAATAAGAATAAGACTAAATTTTCTTGAAAAATAAATTTTGTGCACAGTATTGACATTCGAATGAGCAAGTGCTTGTGCATGAGTTCACTTCAGTATCAGAAGTAATTCATATAGAACATAATCATTAGAACGCTTTAATTAATGGGAGAGGAGAAACACAAAATATATATTAATTTAAATTTAGGAGCCCGTTCCAAGATATAAAATTAATTATGTCACATAAAAAAGTAGTACAATGGAGAGTAAAATAAATAAAACAGTATATAGTAGATTAATACCAAACTTAAGAAGATATTTAAGAACATTAGGGAATAATATAAAACAAAAGAAATTTAGGAGAAAATTTCAAAATTTATATTGCACCCTGACACATAAAGAATTAATGCAACTGAGAATAGTATAAACAAAACATTACACAATGGATTATTACCAAACTGGAAAAATATAATTAAATGCATTAAGTAATATTAAAAGCAAAACAGATTTAAAGAAAATTTCAAAATGTGAACCGCACTCTAACACACAAAGAATTAACGTAAAGGACAATGAGATAGAAAAGAAACAATATATAAATAATTAATATCGAACTGAAGAATGTAATTAAATATTAGAGGAATCAGTAATATAAACCAATATAGGTTACTCTGCTTCGCGAACTGAAAAATCGAAGGTGGGAACCATTAGTTATTTGTGTCTTACAGCCTCTCGCCTCTACATTTCAACCTCTAGTACAGACATGAGACAAAACGCTGTCTCTGTTGTTTGTATCTGTGTTGATATATTTCATATCGTATGCTACACGCTGTAATTTTGCAGTCAGTTTTTACTTTAGTTTGAATTTGAATAACGTTTAATACAAATTCACATTTGAAGTGTCTCTTCACTAATAACATTTGGGTCGATATTTTTTAAATCAGTAATATCAGTTCAACTCTTTTTTCCCCAAAGCAGCAATGACGTCACAAGCCAGTACGCTTAAATTACTATTATATTATATAATAATAATTATTATTATATTATGTATTAAAGTAATTAATTTAATTGTTTTCTTAAATCTATTTGTTAGCGCCTTTAGCGGCCGGAAAAGCAACGAACAGTACTAAAAAACCTGCGTAAATCATCCCTGGAGACAGCAATGACCATCTTCCGCTTAAAAATCACATCAATCATGACCTATGGAGTAGAAGTGATTTGGAATAACACAAATAAGGCAAACCTAAAGGAAATATGGAAAGTCAAAGCACACTTTTAAAATACAGCAATAAGCGTATGAAAATATACACCTTCAGGCCTAACATACATACTGACAAAGGAACACTTCTTCATAAAAGAGCTCCACCTGGACCTTCTCGTACCGGCAACAGATGCCTACAAAGTACTACTGAGGGAAATCAACGAGAAAAAAGAACGGATATGGCTGAGTCCTAAGCAACGGATGCGCTGATCTACAGAGATTGGACAGCAGCCAGATAAACCTTAAACACACCGTGACAAGAATCGCGGTCCATGGTTTCCACAACCGGATATCCACAACGGTGAAGCGCCATAACCCAGAAGAAGAGTGCAAGTGCAAACTATGTGGGTTGCACTGCGACAGATATCACCTATTATAGTGTAATAACATAGGGACCTCCATAACAGACTTCTGCAAGACATGAAAACAATTCTTTGTACGTGGCCATTGGCAGCAATAATATATTATTATTATCATCATCATCATCATCATCATCATAGTACATTCAAGAATTTAGGCCATTTGTTGGCCTGTTTCGGCCTCAAGAGAAACACCATCCAAAAGTCTTTTGAGTGGACGTCCTGGTCTTCTTCTTCCTGCAGGTTGATGATATCTTAATATTTGTTTGGGTATTCTGTGATCTTCCAATCGATGAACATGTTGCATCCATCTTGACTTATAATCAGAAATTTTGTTTTCTAAAGGTTCCATGTGTAATTCTTCTAAGATGTCTTCATTTTTTTTTTTTGTGATCTAGTAGTGTGTATCCTGCAGTCCTCCGAAGGTATCTCATTTCAGCAGATCTAAGTCTCTGTATATCCTTCTGTTTCAACGGCCAGTGTTTTATACACTTTTAATCATGAATGCTTTTGGACTAACTGTGGCTTGAAGATATAATTTATTAACCCTAAAATTCTTAAAAATTTAGATATTTTTGCATTTACATCCTTTTCTTCTTCATATGAGATATTGCATCCTAGATATGTAAAATTATTCACCTGCTCCAAAAATTTTATTGTCCAGTACAATTTTACTTCTGACAGAATCTACACCTTGAAATGCCATAATAATTTTTGTTTTTTCTGTAGATATCTTCAAACCATATTCTTCTGTAATTTTGTTCATACAGATCTTTCTGTAGATTATCTTCTGAATTTGCTATTATTATTTGGTCATCTGCAAACAATAGGGTGTTTAATTTTCTATTTTCTGATATTCTTATTCCAAATTTATATGTCTTGTTCCAGCAACATATTACTTCATTGACATAAATTGCAAACAGTGTTGGGGATAGGGGTCAGCCTTGTCTCACACCACGATTTATAATTCCTTCTTCAGAAAATCTGTTATTTAATTTAATCTTTATAGTGTTGTCTTTGTAAATATTTTGTATGTTCTGCAGAAGTAAATTTGGTATATTTCTGTCTTCCAATATATTTAAGAGTTTTGATCTCTTGACTGTGTCAAATGCTTTTTCAAAATCTATGAAAGCAAAATGTGTTCTAAGTTGAATTCCCTTCTTTTTTCAAGCAATAATTTAACAGAAAATGCTGAATCAATACAAGATCGTCCTTTACTAAATCCATTTTGACATTCCATAAGGAATTTTTCACTGAAACTTTTCAATTTTCCATTTAAAATGTCTGCATAATTTTTGTAGCATGTGGTTATTTGGAAAGTATAGAATATTTTATTTATAATGGGTAAGAGTAGCAAGTTGTAGTAACAGCGGGTATAATTGATTACTTGCAACATGTTTCTTCTTCTTCTTCCTTCCAAGTAGGCCTAGGCCTGTTACGTTCCTATAGAAAATTTTCCCTCCAGCGTTTCATAGGACGGCCCAGTGATCTTCGTCCTCTTGGTATATAATTATAAATAGCTTTGGGAATCCGATTTGAACTCATTCTTTCAAGATGGTGTTTCCAATTTAGTTGGTACTGTTTAATATATTCCAAAATTGGCGTAGTCTTTAATTCTTTTAAGATATCGGTGTTCCTTTTCCAATCCCATCTGGTGTAAACCGCTGTTCTGCGCATGAATCTCATTTCACAAGTCGTTATTCTGCTTTCATGTTTTCTTTTTAGTGTCCATGCTTCACTACCATAGGTCAACACTGGTCTAGCCAAAGTGTTATATAAACGTAATCTGGTGTTTTTTGTACAAGGCATGGTTTCATAACTTGATTAATAATTCCTAAACTTTTATTATAACTAGTTTTTTTAGGGATATCTTTTTCATCCCAGATAGAGAGATAATATCCAAGGTATTTAAATTGTTTATATCTCTCTAAAATTTTATTCTGGAGACAGATTTTACTTTCTAAGGGGTCCTTCCCATGAAATGTCATAATTTTAGTTTTTTTAATTGATATTTCCATATTCAATTTTGCACCTATTTTTTGTAAATTATAAATTGATGGTTGCAAATTATTTTCGGAAAGTGCCAGAAGCGCTAAATCGTCTGCAAAAAGAATAGCATCGAGTTTGAGGTCCCTATTGATGGGTATATATCCTCGTTGTGTTTTCCTCCATTCATTTATTAATTTATTCACATATATATATATATATATATATATATATATATAATGAAAAGCACCGGTGAAAGTCCACATCCCTGTCTTACTCCAGTGCTGATCTTTTCCCAAGATGATAATTTGCCATCTTGTTTAACAGAGATTTCATTATCTTTATAGATGTTGACGATATTCGTAATGTATTGTTGTGGAACGTTATCATCAGGTAAAATTTGTAGTGATATATTTCTGTCTACTTTGTCAAAAGCCTTTATGAAGTCAACGAAGGCGATATGAATTTCTATATTGAATTCCTTGTGCTTTTCTAATAGTAGTTTTAGAGTGAAGAATCCATCTGTACAAGAACTACCCTTTCTGAATCCATTCTGCTGTTCTCCAATTATATTTTCATAAATTTTTCTCAATTTATTCTTAACTATATTAGCATAAATTTTATATCCAGAGTTCAACAAGCTAATTCCACGATAGTTATCATTGATTTGGCGACTTACGTTTTTGAAGATTGGTATTACAATGGATTTGTTCCAGCTTTGTGGTGGTTCTTGTCCTCCCCATATCATATTAAGGAGAATAAGAAATCTGTCTAAAAATTTTTTAGTTGAAAATTTAAATAATTCTTGATTAATGTGGTCTTCTCCGGGAGCTTTGTTACTTTTTAATGATTTAACAACATCAGTTAATTCATCTATAGAAATTTGTTCCAAAGCAGTGTTATTAGAGATTGGTATTTGTAATAAATCATCCTTTTGTGTCCATAAATGATGAAAGTAGTTAAGCCAAGATTCTTTAGATATACAATTTAAATGTGCATTTCCTCTTGAATCATTATTTCAATTTTTTAAAACTTTATATATTTTTGGTTGAGGCCTAGTGATATCATTTTCCAAAAATCAGACAAATTATTCCCAGCTTTGTCTATGTTTTTTCGAACTTCAATTTTAGCTATGGCTGTCTTCCTATGATACTCTACTTTATCTTCATTTTTTTGTAGACAGACATTTTTTGTATGCTTCACGTTTATCATCAATTACTTTTTTTATGTTTTCATCCCATATCCGTAGTCCTTTTTTTCGATTCCATTTAGTTTTGATACCCAGGCTTTCATTTGCTGCTTCTGTCAAAATACTTTGTAGAGGAAGCCATTCTTCTTCAATATTTTCGCCAA
This sequence comes from Diploptera punctata, assembly GCA_030220185.1. Lineage (NCBI taxonomy): Eukaryota > Metazoa > Arthropoda > Insecta > Blattodea > Blaberidae > Diploptera > Diploptera punctata. Next base: position 249,241 of record JASPKZ010008566.1, read on the forward strand.
CCGGTATTTCTTGAACTAGACGATTTAATCTGCATTTGTATAGCTAGGTAATAGTGGGATCTCGGAAAACACTTACTTTATAAGTATAGTCCACATTTTCAAGTTTTATATTATTAATTTTATTTTTATTTTTCCATCTCGGTGGCATATGAATTGGACAAAAAATAAATAATGGTCTGTTTATCTCAATATATTAGCCTTCCAACATTGTTTGATGCACGTTTTGATATCATAATGTTGTAGCGACTAACGGTGGTGTGGGAACAGGTCGAATTCTTTAAATTAACTTCACACCTGTTTACACAAACATTTCCCAATCTTTATTTCATAAGCAATTATTCATACCAGAACACATGTAATTATTCTGATATTAGTCTCGCAGCATGTCTTCCTGCTTATTTATTCACAATCACAGAAAAACTAACTCCCCAACACTATCACAACTCACTCATTGTCTGTCAAATAACGACTGGCTTCATTGCTGACTCACTGACTGAGAGGTGGCAATAACCAGCATTGCCCAGTGTACCGCATCTGGAACAATTGAGGCTTCTTGGCGGCCAGATTACATAGTGGTGATCGAATTGGAGTTTAACAACTTAACCTCCGCGTGTTTTGTGGCGTTTGGTATTCGGCCAAGTATCTATGTAAATAGGAATGGAATGAGGTGTTTACTTTCTAGAGCAGGGCATCGTAAACCGAGCGGCCGGACAAGCAGAGAGTCCGAAATCCGGCGGCGCGGAATAAGCCACACTACTCTAGATATAGCACAGCACTCATTGAAGTAAGTGGGACCACCATTGCGGAGATCTGGGGAATATCGTTCGTCAATAGAACGTCGCTGTAGTATTCGTCCTATTTGCGAACAATTCTGTTATTATTATTATTTGTGATCAGTTGAAGCATGGAGGTGGCATTATGTTTAATTGTGGTCTTAATTCAGGGAATTTGTGCCGGATTGTGCAGGTTTAAGATCCTAGTGTATAGCGGGGCATATATTATAGTTTAGGACATATGTTACATATTATATAAACTTACTTTTTTGGGGCAGCCAGCGAGGATACTCCATGCTTCATATTCATCTGAAACATGCTGCGGATCACAACTTTATAAAGAGTAAGGTTGATCCTAGTAGATAGCGTAGCTGACTTGACAAATTATACTACATTGCGGTCTCCACCCGGTCTTATATAACCGGCGAAGACGTCTATAGCTTTTGAGACAGGCTGCCCAGTATACTACTAGCCTCGACTCGAACAGTCGCGAAAACGATCCTTCGAGAAAAAATGTCTGGAGAGATCGCCACGAGTTTTACATGTGACACATGACACGCGAATCCGATTCCCTAATGCATTATAAGGCGATATTTGAGACTTTCCGCCACCATCTAAATGAAATTCAAATGGGTTCTTTTGAGTAACAGATAAAAAATATGTCCAAATATTGTTTTGTGAAAATTGCCTTGAAGCTAGAATGTGTGTGTGTGTGTGTATATATATATATATATATATATATATATCGACGTGAAATTTTACATATCGAAATGAAATGTATGACTCAAAGAAAATGGTAGCTTACTTATTAACTTGAGTTGTTTATTGTTGCCTATGCTAAGGCAGACTGTGTGAAACCTATTAGCTTAGTGTGATGTCTGTATTACTCACGCTATTTAAAAATTTATCAAATATTTGCGGGTATAATTCGCGTATGATTCAGATGGAATTTGTTATATAAACATGGCAGATCTTTACATAAAAAATCCAAATTCACTTTATTTATTTCACATAAATTTACACAATTCACATAATTAATTAGCTACTAATAAAGTCTCTCTTCAGAATTTATGTGATCTTCGTGTTCTTTGAACTCGCTGAGAGTTTGACTTAGAATGTATTCTTATCTTCACACATTGGTCACGTTTATTCGCCCACATTCTGGACACGACTGACTAGCCCGACTCTCGCACCCTCTTATATATATATATATATATATATATATATATATATCCATCCATCCATAGTAATTCTGCCCGAAGGCTGGTCCTTCACTGCAATCATAGCATTTTCATGCTATGCTTGCAGTTTTACTGGGGAATTGTAGGTGTGGTAGCTTCCCGTTGCTTTCCACGCCGGTGAAGGATGACGATGATGATAAGGATGATGATGATGATGATCATGTGATTTCGGGGACCGTTTGTGCTAAAAATTTTCCTGACATTTGTCTCTCGAACGCGGGCCTTCTGCGGTTGAAGGTAGCACGCTACTTCGAAACCACGGCGGTGGACTATGTATGTAGGCCTATATATATATATATATATATATACATCATAGACATCATAGAAAAGAAAATATTGCAGTGGTATGGTCATGTCAGACGAATGCCAGAGCAAAGATTGCCAAAAATTTTTTTATGGAATGGATCCCAATAGAAAGGAGGAAGAGAGGAAGACCGAAGAAAACTTGGATAGAAGGGGTACAAGCAGCTATGAATATCAGAGGAATGGAGAAAGACCAATGGATGGATAGAGAGGAATGGCGTTTGGTTTCCGGAAGACGGCGGCAGCTGCCATGAAACCGGATGATGATGATGATGATATATATATATATATATATATATACATACGAAGGTAGGAACTATCTGAGTCATACTCTTGAATTCTCTCGCATAAAAAGTCCGAGAGTCAGATACTCAAATCGACGTAAATAGAAAATGCTTTCTCTAGAAGGAACCTCTAGAGCGATATTTCGCTGTCGTGATTACACACGTTACGAATCCAACTCCTATCACATTATAAGGAGTCCTGTTGACACCCTCGAAATTCAAACGCGGTAATTTGAACAGTGAATCAACAGTGGATTATAATATCACTTATCAAAATCTGATGAGTCACGAACTCTTCTAAACCTCAGCTCAGAAAATATCGTCTCGGTAATGTGAATATGTAGGCCTACTACAAACTCTATTAGAATAAATGTTGCATGTTCCCAAGTAGAAAGGTGAATAAATACTTAGTGTCCATGAATATAGAAATATTATTTTATCATAAGTAATGCCACGTACCTATTAGGACGAGCGAGTCATTTGGCCCGTTGCTTTATTTTTTTTATTGTGTTGCACCTTTATTTAACAAGATAAAGATGTCAGTTAGCTATTTATAAAGAATTATATACTAAATAAGTCCACCGCTGTGGTCTCTAGGTAGCGTGCTGCCTTGTCATGTAGCGGGCCCGGGTTCGATTCCCGGTTGAGACAGGCTCCTGGGTGAGATTTTTCCGGGGTTTTTCCTCACCTGTAAGACAAATGTTAGGACGCTTTCGGAAAATCGGTCCCCGAAAATCATTCGGCCATCATCATCATCCATCACCGATGTGGAAAACAACGGGAAGTACCACGACTATAATTCCCTAGGAAAGCTGCAAAGCATAACATGAAAATGCTATGATTGCAGTGAAAAACCTGCCCTCAGGCAGAATTATTACGGAATGGAATACCCAATAAATCACTAACATCGTTATATTTAGAATACTTAAAGAAACGTATGTATTGGCAATATACTATAAAATAGGCAAATACATATGGTTGGGAGCAGCTGTTCATCTACAAAAAGATTTGGGCCTGGTTAGAAAATGACAATGCAATTTTGTATAAAATGATTCCATATTTCAAAAGCAAGGGCAAATATGTCTGTAATAAAGCGCTGCCTGCGTGTCGCTTTAATGTCAAATCAGAGATACTTCTTGATTTCTGAAAATCTGTCCCTCGCCATGGTTTCTGCAAAAAAAGAGTGAACCCCAAGTCTTACTCCAGAGACTCTTTCTTGGCATTGATCGTGTACCATATCCTCCACATGTATACAATATAGCAAAGAAGGCATCTAGTTCTCCCAGAGCGGTAGACCATGTTGGTTTTCCTGTTTTTGTGTGAGCTTCCTCTTCTGTACATCGTTTCATATGCCTCAGAATATTCTCTCTTATCATTAGACGCCAGGCGCTAAGTACATGTTCCTGGGAAATATTCCTCTTCACATTAGGAGTCGGACTACTGCTCTGCCGAAGAATATTCTGATTCCGCTAGAACCGGTTTCTTCACTATCATTATCGCATAATGCATTCAGTAACTCATCTTCACTCCTCAAATACCTTCTTTTAGCCATAATAAAACAATTAATTGTTCTGTGGACTTTGTAATAACTTAAGCTGCATAAGTTTAAATGACATTGCGATTATCGACACTCAACTGAAATATAAAAACACATCTTTGACACTTGACAACACAAAAAGTATCAGAAAATGTTCGTTGTATATTGTATTGTTGAAGCAAAATTTAATTATTCAGTTCGTGTTTCAATGTGTTATGCATTGTTAACTATTGTTATAACATTTAGGCCTATGTAGTATTGAAAACTAATTTAGGGAAGTAATAAATGATTATAACTGAAATAAAAATAAATAATTATGTTATGACGACTTGGGTCAAAATGACTCAGCCGTCTTTAAATGTAGAAAAACAAAAATCTTTCATTCTGTATTTAAGTACATTAATAAATATATATATATCCAAGTAGATGACTGGGAGTTATGAAAAGTAATAAATTAGCTTTTATAACTAAACATTATTACGACCAACAGTAACAAAATATACATGATTTGGGTCAAAATGACCCTTCCGTCCTTCTAGTGTTAAGAAAGGGAAAAAAAAATTGCTAGTACTTAAGAACAAAAGTGCTCAGATAAATGTTTGGACCGAAGAGAGAGAAATATACATTTTTGCTTACACGAGACAAAAGTTACATTACAATTGTTTTATCTGTAAAATATGTCTTCGAATACAATTGTTTTTAACCTATGACCTTTCACCAGTGACTGGAGCTGTCGTTCGGCAATTGGAACGTCTTTTCAAATTTATCTAATATGACTTTTTTTTAATTACGCACTTATATTAGGTTCATTCATTAACCCTCTTACTAATAATCCATATATAACTTTTATACAAGTTTTATACAAATCTCAGTTGAAAATTTTTACTACCTAACACTGAATTAGCTGTTCAATGTATAAGAAGTGTACAACTTTACATGGGAATTATTATACATGCCTTCAGCCTTGTTAAAGAATTGTATAAGCAAACAAAATATCGGACTTTAAGATCAACAGATTGTGTTCTTGTGATATTGATGAACGTTTCTTTACATTTAACGTAAAATGTAATACTTTAACGACTGTTGTTCTAACTTAGGCTTTCACGGCAGGAGTTACTATGGCGATCTTGAAGATGATTTCCGGGATGTAGGCCGTGGTCTCGAGGCTTGAAGTTCCCGGACGTTTTGCCAGACTCAGTCCCTAAAACAACCTTTGAAGATGCCAGACGCAGTCTCTGGCGAAACGTCGGGCAAATTCAAGCCTCAAGACCACGGCCTACAGCCCTGAAATCATTTTCAAGATCACTCTAACGACTGTTTGATGGATACACAGGACATAAATAATATTAATAAATATCTGGGTAGGAACATAAAGCATCGTGAAATGCCTTTTGTTACACTCATTCTCGATTAGGCCTAATAATATTTTAAAATTTAGATTTATTCACAAAAAATATATTCTACAATAGTTGCTGTGAGACAAGATTAAACCTGAATGTAGTGTAAATGCTTCATAATATTATTTTAACAGAACTTTCTTGCATCATTAATACATAATATACGTACTTACCGATATAAAGATGTATTTAATTATAAAGGTACCATTATTGCAGGAAACCACATGTTAGCTTGATTGTCTAGTGGTTAGAATTTCTGACTACAGTCCGTGAGGTCCTAGGTTCGGTTGCAGGTGATTTTGTTTCGCTTAAAGCGGTTATTCTGTTGTAGCTAACATTTCATACTATTTCGAACGTTTTCTGACGCATCTTAAAACACTGCATATAATTCGTAAGTAATGGGAAAAACTTTTATTAGTTTCCAAGAATTGTTCGAAGTTCTTGACGTTAGATGGCAGCACATTATCTGTGAAACTAATTCTACGATATATTTGACATAGCCTAAAGAAAAATGAAAAAAATATTAAAACACATTTATTTTTCCGTACCTCCCCAATTAGGGATACTCTACTTATTCTTATCCATTCTCATTCCTTACATAATTAATCACTAGATGATGTTGCTTTATTTCTGTTACAAGCTGCGCGTAATATGTTCTGACGTCATAATGATCACGAATACGTGACGCATTGTGTATAAGGATTGTATAGTTATATAGCTCCTGTACAACGTTTAATACTAAGGAAATTATACATGATCTATATAAGGCTTATACATTGTATAACTAAACAACTGATGAAAGCCTGTATAAGAGATTTTTATTAGTAAGACTGTAATTGTATAATTGGCTACAATTATACACCCAAAACAGATAATTAACGCCTGGTATCAATAAAACCACGCATTTTTAGAAGTGGGTTCTTACTCGCGAATTCATGAACTGATATTCCCGTTTGTATATTCGTTTTTAAACACACTGTGGACAAAATTAATGTTTCGAGCGAAAGCATTATTTCTCAATTCATGTGAACGTAAAGGACTTAGTGGAAAAATAAATAGTAAATCTCATTTACACATGTTTGAGTTATTTATTGATTTTTTAAATATTTATCTGGACATTTCAGTTATAAATCAACAGTTCTATATGTTTTAAAAATCTGGGCTACATATTATCCGATAATCTCCAAAACTTCACTGCGTGGCAGGCCTAAAATTCCTTTGGTCTACCAGCCGGCTGATAGCCTCACATCAAATGTGTTAATCACAGAAGTAAATGATAATCGAACCAGAAGCAAACTAATTCATTATACGATACTGATAAAAAACAAGACCAACTGTAGAGTCTGCTTTCACTAGCATGTAAATGACAGAGTGTGCAGGGAATTTTGTAGTAAGCTTGATACAAAAAATTAACACTAGTTTTATATTTCGCTATTTGTCATTTCAAGTAATTATTTAATTAGTAAGAACGAAATTTATTGGATGCCGTAACTATAATTTAATAGTTCAATAAATATTTACTTGTGTTTTATGGACTTCGTTACGTTTTTGGTATTTTTGATAGCAGGTTTTCTGTTAAATATACAAAACTTGGTCCGGCCATACATAAAACCCCAGGATTTTTATTGCAAGATTGGGAAATTGAGGAAGAAATGTGTTATAATAGAGACGAATGGAGGAAAATTATAAAGCGAAATTGAAGACAAATCATTGGTGCCGGAAAAATGTATAATATTGTTAAAATCGGAAATATATATATATATATGTAGACACGCAGTCTAGCTAATTGAAATAAATGTCAAGGAACTGGGATAATTCGCATATATTAATATTAAAAATCTAATTATAATGTTATTCTCACCTTTGTTTCTACTAATAAAAACAATTTAAACATTTTAACTCATGGATGGAGATTACATACATTCAGAGCACCGCGCCGGTGCCCTCATGCAAACATTGCCGCACTGACTACAGATAAGAGAAATTACAAACCTGTTCAATGCTGTGTCTTTCAAAATGTAGTATAAATGGACTGGAGACCTAAAGTAAATTGAAACCCACTGAGCAGATTTAATGCCGTTTATATATGCAACTGAGGGATCATAAACTGTACACAAATGAAATCGCTTTTACACTGAGTATCTAGATGCCGGGCCTGTTTTAAACTTTTAAAAAATAAAAATATGAATATAATGACGAGACGTGTTTTTTTCTGTCTGCTCTAGAATGTGTGAAACTCACAAAATCTAATATTCACTATAAACTGCCCTTAATCGTAATATATTTTAACAGTATGCAGTAGAGTAAATCAAAATACATTATGAATATTAATTGTGTTGTATTCATAACTTATAATCGTTTATATACACTGCACAAAACAATTAGAGGAACACTTGTAATAAATTGAATAAGTAATTGTTTTTTAAAGCTGATGTGCTGAAAGTTGGACAATATGTAAATTGAATTATTAATTTTATCATTGGATACAAATTTTAAAGATCCATGGCCTAAATGCAGAGAAATTACCTCAAATAACAAATGCAGATAATTTTTTTATATTTTGGAAGGCACTGGCCACTTCTAATTTGTAATCTTCCTGATTTTGCTATAGTGACGAATGTTGATTATTGCCTTGTTTATTGAAGTCTCTGACAAAATGAGGCATTTAAATGAGTTTGAAGTGTATCATGCTCTACATCTTTTACGACAAGGTCAATCTCTGCGACAAGTGGCTAGAGAGCTTGGGGTTTGTCCTTCCGTGGTTTCCAGGTTACGCAACAGGCACAGAGAGACAGGTCAGTATTGTAGAAGACGTGGCCAGGGCCGTAAATTTAAAACAAGCCCCCAGGATGACAGATACGTTGTTCTTTCTGCTCTTCGACAGCGTACAAAAACTGCAAAAGACCTGCAGAATGACCTTCATATGGCTTCCGGAATCCGGGTTTCAGACCAAACCATAAAGAACAGATTAAGGAAATAGAATATTCGTCCAAAAAGGCCCGTTATAAAACCACGCTTAACAAATGGGCATAAGGCAGCAAGACGTACGTATGCTGAAAACCATGGTAATTGGAACCTGAACCTGTGGGAGTCTGTGCTCTTCTCGGACGAATCCAGGTATCGTCTTACACGTTGTGATGGTCGATTGAGGGTGTGGGGACGGCCAGGAGAAAGATTTTCTTCAGAGGCTGTACAGGAAATTGACAGATTCGGAGGAGGTTCCATAATGGTGTGGGTCGGAGTTATGTACAACAATCGTAAGGACCTTGTACTTGTTCCCCAGCGACTGAATGCTGTCCGGTATATCGAGCACGTTCTGGAAGAGCATGTAGTACCTGCAGCCATTGGAGTAGGCCCTGGATTTCTGTTTATGCAGGATAATGCCAGGGCACATTCTGCGGCTGTCTCCAAGGATTTCCTGAGGAGGAATGAAATTGAGGTAATGGAGTGGCCAGCGGTCAAGCCCAGACCTCAACCCTATTCAACACTTGTGGGATCTTCTAGACAGGAAGGTCAGGAACCGTCATCAAGCTCCACAAACTCTGCAGCAACTTGGAGATGCTCTGAAGGAGGAATGGGAGAATATCCCGCAAGAGGAAATCCAGAATCTTATTGGGAGCATGCTACGAAGGTGCCAAACTGTCATCGAATGTCGTGGAGGGCATACACGATACTAACTCTATATAACGAGTGTTTAACTTTGAAAAATAAGCACAAGGTTCAATTCCTTAACTAGCGGAATTATTTGAAAAGTTAATTGTCAGCGTTACTAATTTGTTTTTACTGACATGAGCAATAAATAAATAAATAAATAAATAACCACAAATAATGTACTTTATTAATTTCATGTTTGTACCTTTATCCAATGAAAAAACATTTGCATATTTCATAGTGTTCCTCTAATTGTTTTGAGCAGTGTATATAGGGCCTAATTTAATTTAGATTTAAGACTATTTTTTGTTTGTTTGTATTTTTTTAAACCTGGTTGAGTGGTAGACAAGGCCTTAAGGCCTTAACTCTGCCAGGTAAATTAAAGCTATTATTTATTTATTTATATCACAAATGTATACATATTCACTGCAAAATGGCCATCTCAAATCGAAAACATGATTATACAATTTTTAAAGAAGTAATATCATAACCAATTTCAATTCTTAAGATTTAAATAATAATTTACGCCATTCCAAGACGATTTTAATTAAATGTGGAAAATAGCGTTTGAGATTAAGAAAGATATACTTAAAATAATAAACGTACCCATACTCTTTACTATGTAATACAAGAAAAAACATTTATATATTTATTATAATGTGGAAATTGTGAGTATTAAATTAGTTTGTAAAGTTGTATTGATTAAGCAATATACATATTACGATAACGGAAAAGGTAAATAATAGTACATAAAATAATAATACACAACTCTTCATGTATTAAATGCATATTAAGATGTTAATTATATACTTTCTTTACCTGGTAAGTTAGTCGTCTCAACTAAGTTATTAAACTTCAAGTTATTCTAATATTAGAATTAGAACAACTTGAAGTTTAATAACTTAGTTCAGGACGACTGACTTACCAGGTAAAAAAAAATTAATTAATATCTTACTACATAATCTCGACGGTGTTTTAACATGAATTTCAATATATATATATATATATATATATATATATATATATATAATTTTAAATTACAATTTTCATTTATGTAAATGTTTTTTTTTTCCTTAAAGGCAGCAATTCTATGAAAAAAAAAATGCGAAAATTATCATATTATTCTACGAACGAGTTAAATAAAGACACACATGCCATAAATTCGCTACTATTCCATTATTGTATTGTAAGCCCATGTTTTCCCTTTACAGAGATTTAGGCGCTCTCCCCTTACAGGGAATAATTTAAACCATACTAATTTAGTTACACTTGTTTTCGTATAGATGTCATTTTGAGTGGTCCGTGGTCAGCGTTCCGCCTCATACTGACATCTAGGAAACCTAGGTACTACTAGGACGGGAAAATTCGGTAAATGTTGCTTAGAGGCCTTTCCATTCAGGCTTAAGGATTTTTTACGAGTCTGAAAATCTTCAGACTCGGGACCCACGGCTCAAAGTCCCTCCCGGAGGACTTCCTCGTTGGATTTTTCCGTCCTAAAAAATCCATCGACCGCGGCCGGGTTTGAACCCGCGATCCTCGGGACCAGAGGCAAGGAACATAACCACTAGTCCACCGCGGCCGACACTATTCCATTATACGTATCTTATAAAATTGTATCTATATCCATCCTTCTTTACTTTCGTTTGAACTTTCCTGTTGTAGGAATTCTTACGCAAAACACATCCTCTCGCGCTTAACGAGGACGTAAAATATTGGGGGAATATTTTAATTTTCGAGTAACATACATATTTATATTATCAAGGATTTGGGGAATTTGTCCCGATGAATGATCATTTGAATGTCGGGTCAAAAACGAGATTATACTGAAATACAAGTGAAGACCGGCATATAAGCATGCGTTCATACTAAACAACATGCATCAGATGTGGGTGATTGTGATGGGTACGAGGTGTACAAGGAATATTTAGGTTATTGTATTTCTGTGATTCGTCTTACAATAGAAAAAAGAAACCGAAAAATCCTAACCTTGGAAACGTGTTCTCACCGGCAACCATAAATACATCCTGAGTTATAAAGATGTTGGTTTCTTATAAGAATAGTCTTGTTGTCCGTTTAAAAAAATATACATTTTACACCTAACATATTCCCTGCGAGCACAGATATATTTTGTTTCAAAAACTCCTAAAGAAATATTACTAACTGCTTTAGACCAACTGCCATACTGCAGAATGCGGTACGGCTGAGGTGGGGATACATCTAACACTCATTTATTGTAAACGTTGTTTGTGAGTAAAGTGAGTACTTTTTGTTAGCGTATTTTTCATAAGTTGGCTATTATGTTTTGAAATGATAATAGATATATTACAACGATAGTATGGCGTATTTTAGGTATTTTTATATCAACTTCTTATTGAATTTTGAAACATTTCAGGCGTTTAAATAAATAAATATAGACGATGAAGAAAGTTTTCTTCGGTTTTACGCGACATGGAGTCAATGTCGCCTTCAGGCCTCTGATTCCGATGTTTCGGAATACATGACGTACACAACCCAAGGAAACTTAATCATACTTACATCCGCTAAAATCTACAGTATAACATCTAATATGTAAAAACTAATGTATGTTTGTTTGTTTGTACTTTATGCGCGGCCATACCGTTGATACGATTGTGATGGGTTCTTTTGAAAAATGTTCAGGAAATTCCCGGGATGAACATAGGCTATAAGAGAGTCGAGCTACTCAACTCTTACCACCCTTAAAACACCCTTTTTAGTGAAAAACGTGAAAAAGTCCCTTTTTTTAAACTTAAATGGTTTACGCTGCCTAAACCATAACAAATACAGAAATGAATGTACACAGAATTGAATATCTAAACAAAACTCTACAAAAAAGTCCATGACAGCATATGTTTATAGTTTACAGATAACACACAATAGGCATTTTTGTCTTTCATTGATACCAAAGAGATCGGGATAATTAGATTCCCGGGCAAGCATGTGCTGCCATATCATTCATCCGATTGTTATGGGGCTTTTTGCAAAATGTTTAGGATTTTCCCGGGAAGATTGTATGTTATAAGAGAGTTTTAATGCTCAAGCCCTTCACCATTAAAAATCACCTTCTGTAGTGAAAAAAACGTGAAAAATATCGCTTCTTGTAAGCTTAAATGTCTTATGCTGCCTAAACCATAACAAATAAACAACATTATTTTACACAGAATTGAACATCTAAAAAGACTGTACAAAAAAGCCTCAACAGCATATGTTTATCTTTTAAGGATAACTCACAATAACCATTTTTGTCTTTCATTGATGCCAAGAAGATCGGTATAAGTTGATTCCCGGGCAAGCAAGCAGCGCACGGCGGGTATTCTTTTATGGATAATTAAAAAAAACTAATATTGTCTTTCAGCTTTCTTATGCCAAGAACATCGGAATGCGTACATTCCCGTTCAGCGCCGAGTAATGAGCACGGGGTATCTAAAAATTATTGCGATATAAATTTATATTTATTTTTCCTTTTACTTATTCAACTAAATGCAAAAACACATCATTTATTTAGGTGTAGCAGCGCACGCCGGGTATTAGTAATATAGGCTATATTTGGGATAATTATTCACATATGAATAATGCTATATTTTTTATTTTTTATTTTATTTGATTTTTTGTGGACTGTAGAATCCCAGGAATATCTCTTATGCCATAATTGTAAAGAGAAATTAATTTAAAAACTAATTTAATATCCTGTTACTTAAAATATTATTTTGAAGATTTATTTTTATTTTTTTATATTTTTTTAGTTCTTCACTAAAACCAAATATACATTTCCATATTAATAATACAAAAGGAATTCTGCGGGAATCCACTAACTTAATATTTCATACAATGACATCATACTGAACTGACAGATCTAGTAGTTTCTTTTATTCTGTTTTAAATGAACAGATTTTTCTGACAGATAAAAGTGTAACTCTTTTAAGCGGAACACGGTATGCATGCACATATCGACTTTTACACAAAACTTGTGTTGTAAAATGTAATGAATTTGTTAGCTATGGAGTTTAGATGGAAATGACACTTGTACTTAAAACCCGTCCTCTGAAATGAATGGAAAACATATGTTAACATATTTTAGCCAAAAGAGCACTTATTTAATGTAATAAAACTATTAATTTTAAGAGCATTTCACTGTCTCTCCATCATTTCTACAAATTATTTGTCATTCCATAATCTGTTTCCATGTTCAGTATACTGTTTTATTTGATTTTCACAATTCAATATCAAATTTCTCTGTAATAATTAGAGAACACACTAATTGGACGAGTCGTAAGGTACACGCAACACAAACTGAAGGTATAGCGCCAAATGTTATCTCTTCGATCTGGAGGACGCGGCTTCGTAATTGTTAAATAGAGATGTACGTTATACCGTAAAGGTAAATAGAAAACTAGCAGACTTCAGAAATAGTTTTTATTGTGTTATATTTTTTTGTCCACCGCTGTGATCTCGGGGTAGCGTCGCTGCCTCATACGAAGAAGCGCCGGGTTTGATCCCGGGATAAATTTCCACGGTGATGGTTTTTTCTCACCTGTTAGACAAATGTCAGGAATCTTTAAGCCCCAAGGGTCACCGAATATAATCTGGCTATCTTAATCATCATTATTACACTCACCATGTTTAGCGTGAATGTGTGTGTGAATGGTGTGTTTCACTTTAATGTTGTGCTCTCTTGGAGGAGGCCCTGACATAAAGCTGATCGCTCATACGGGGAGAAACTATATCTCCTTGTGTGGTCGAAAATATATGTGTGATTTGCTTAGCTTAAATCCCTCTCCCTACATTCAAATAAATCTAAGGCCTGTTGCATGTAAATAGTACTTACATCGTGAGAGGTTAAACTAAGAAAAGAGGATGAATAATTTTAACAACGATGCTCTTTTACTGCTAAGGACACTAGTGTCGTAACTCAAATATACGGGTGAAAGAACCGTCAAATATGAATCAGAGGCCCCTTATTTCAGGCTTCAGTTTCTTACACGCGTAGTAAATATACGGCACGGAAACCAGGACTTTCATTCCCCTTCCGAAGGAATCCGTACTTATAATTACAAAAGATCAAACATTAAATTGTTTCAATGTTCATTCTCGTGTTGTGGTTTAAACGTGTGTTCCTCTATTTTTTTTCTTCAGTAATGTATAGTGGTATGCCTCAATATGAGTATTTTAAGTTAATGATATTTTAGTGCATTATATTTAATTTTCTTTCATTCCATTTCTGAAATAATAGGCAAAGGCATAACCAAAAGTACGTTCATTCTTGAAGGTAGGAATAGGAAATATGTTGCTTATGGAATGTACTGTTAATTTGAAAATATTAATCCTGTTGGTGGATACCATTATCCCACTCCAAGGCACATAATTATTATCGGAATTCAATATTATTTTAAACTGAGTCGTCCTACTTGAATTGTTATACCTTACTTTTACGTTTGCCTGTTCTTTTTAATTTTTAGGCCATACTCTAATTGTACAAAGGCGCATTCGGGCTACAATGAGGGATATCTACATATCTACATAGATAGAATTGTATATATTTATTTTTAAATCATGGAGGAGGAAAAGAACGTTCGGTCAAACAGGATTATGCGGATATTTATGGTCAATATAGATCTGGCTCTCTTTCTGTTTGTCTACACGCATGAATATCAAAGTGGGGAAGGGTGCTCCCTAGCGAGAGTTACTTAATTAACACACAGGCACTATCGAAACCGTAGTTTCTTGGGCGCACCGAAATAATCTCAACGTACATCCCTATCCTGATTTAATGTTTGCAATCATCACCTGCATAATTGACATCCTCAAATCATGATTATTGTTATTTTCCGAACTCATTCTTGGCTTACCTACTGGGCGATTTCATTGAGTTTTTCCTACAAAGGGATTCCATGTCCCTCTTTCATTCCCTATTCGGGATGCCTGACCAACGTAGTCTATATGACTTAATTGTTCTTATTACATCTGGTTTCCCACAAAGTCAATTTAGTATAAGAGTCCACGTTTCGCATCCATATGTTATAATTGAGAGAATGGACATTTTATACGTTTTTCTGTTTAATGTTCCTTGAGAGAAGTTGAGACGACAAAATTCCCTGTAATGTAGAATAGCAAGCGTTTCCAGGTTTCAGCCTATGTTTAATGTCTTTGTGCACTTCATTCCTGTTTGAAATTACTGTTCCTATGTATTTGAATTGAGACACTTCATGAAAAGTATCCTGATGGAAAAGTATCCTGATTAATCATTAACTGTAATTTTCCATTATATCATGTATTACTAAGTGTTACCATATATTAACACTTATTAATGTTTACTTCAACCCCAATGTCTTAGTACTACTCAAAAGGTTGAGGGTTTTGGCCCATAGTAATATCTCCTATTATCTATTAATACTACATTATCGGCATAAATCAACAGTTTATTAAGATGTCTGCATTCTCCATTCTCCATCGATGCCACGCTGTAGTACATTTTTTTACTAACCAAACTAATTCGGTTACGCTTATATCCGTACATATGTCATAGAGTGACATCGCTTCGAAGATTGAACTAGTAGGTAACTCTTACATAGATGAGAGATGCCGATTTTTTCTCATAGATTCTAATTTAGGCTTCCGGTTGTTTTACGAGGTCGAAAATCTTCAGTCTAGGGACACACGGCTTAATGTCCCTCCCGGCTGTGTTTTCCTTTGGACTTTTCCTTCGCGTAAAATACATCGAATCAGCCCCGTTTTGAACCCCTACTGTCGGAATCAAAGACAATGAACTTAACACCAAGAACACCGAGGTCGATACATTATATCTATTTACCTTTACTTCAAAAAGATGAATATTGTACATTTTGTATATCCATCGATCCATAGCAATTCTGCCCGAAGGCAGGTCCTTCACTGCAATCATAGCATTTTCATGCTATGCTTGCAGCTTTACTAGGGATTTGTAGTTGTGATAGCTTCCCGTTGCTTTCCACACCGGTGAAGGATGATGATGATGATGATTTCGGGGACCGTTTGGGCCTTAAAGTTTTCCTGACATTTGTCTTACAGGTGAGGAAGAACTCCGATATAAAACTCACCCAGAAAAACTGCCATGACCGGGGATCGAACCCGGGCCCGCTGCGTGACAAGGCAGCACGCTACCTCGAAACCACAGCGGTGTACACTTTGTATATAGCCTAATCTAACTAAATATCTCAATGGAACTAATAATCCTGGAAGTTGAAGGCCGCGCAGAAAAAGTTCTATCCTAAATTAATGTTTTCCCATCATTTACTATATAATTCACCATCCAAGTATCGTGGTCAGTGCTATTCTACCATCTCATTCTTGGCCGATCTACTGCACGATTTCCCTCTGGTTTTCCTACAAGATATTTCCATGACACTCCTTCATTCGCAATCGTGCCACATGTCCAGCATATTGCATTCAACAATACTTAACTATTCTTACTGCATCTGTTTTCCCATAAATATCATGTTGCACACTGTTGAGTGTTCCTCTCCATTCACCTGGGTGTTCGTCTCTATTTGGTCAAAATGATTCCTGAGAACTTTGTTGTCAAATACTCGAAATCGTATTCTTCATTTAATATAGGATATCGCGTTTAGCATACAAAAAATATATCTGTATTTAAAAAAAAATAGACGTAATTGAGTATAGTGCACAAAACAAAACCTAAATGAACACACAACCTGTTTCGTACCAGCGTCAGTGCAGTGTAAAAGTTCTCAAGTCTGTGTAGCATATGATGGCTGAGATATATGCCACTCGTGCTTTCAAGAGTTAATATTTATGAGGCCGGGCACCATGTGTAGGCTTGTCAGTCCATCTATGCTGGTTTTTGGACGTGTTGTGCACGATATCCACTCACTGCATCACTGTCTGCTTCAATCCCACTCCACATATGTATCAGATCAGTCGTCATTGACATACATACCCACTTCCACAACCGGACTTGCCAAGCTCGTGCTCTTCGCTCAAATAAATCCCACTTCCTCTTGCGATAATGCACTTGTGTAGTCTTCTGGTCTCATTTACATATGTATATACCGAAAATTATAAGAAAAATCTACAATACGTATAAAAACCTACTTAATTTGTCTTTTTATTTCTTCCTTTATTCTTACTTAACCCACTTATGATTTCTTAACGATTGTGTTTAGAGAGAAAGATGTCACTTTATCAACCTAGATATCACTTTTAGTCTGGCTTACCGGCTTCGACCTGTCCGGAGCTCTCATACCACTGGCATAGCTCTTAGGGTAATTTAAGCACACAAGCCCTACTATCATTGCAATTACTAACCCCACCACCACCACCACCACCACCACCACCACCACAACTACTACTACTACTACTACTACTACTACTACTACTACTACTACTGCTACTAGTAGGCACTATACGAGGATGACAAGTATAATCGAAATTACTATATTCTAGATCCAGATACGGTTCCTTGACTGCTAATAACTTAGTGGATATGGGTATGGGATCTGTGCCTTATTTAGCACAACCGTAGCTTATAAGAGGGCGTTTGTATTCCGCCAGTGTTTTCATGATTAGATAAAGATGGGGTGAGAAAATCCCAGAACAGGGCATCGTATACTCCAGGTTTCGATAGAGCCAAAGTGTTAGTTGCAAAATCTCCTTCTACTCTTCCTGCTTGAGGTTAGAGAAAAAACAAAGTTACTTTAATTCGAAACGGTATTGGTACTGTTGAAATCGACTACTTTAATCACAAATGTGTACTTTCTCCTTCCCATTCTTATATCCAAGTCTTATCGTTCCATAATGACCAGGGCTAGTGGATCCTACACCGAACGCTTCAAGTGCAAGGA
The DNA here is from genome assembly GCA_030220185.1 of Diploptera punctata. Lineage (NCBI taxonomy): Eukaryota > Metazoa > Arthropoda > Insecta > Blattodea > Blaberidae > Diploptera > Diploptera punctata. The sequence continues at coordinate 267,282 of JASPKZ010008566.1, forward strand.
CGGCCTATTGAAGCGATGTAAACAACATTTGATTGGGCGAAGGGTAGAAGCAATAGGAACACAGCGTCAAGACGGGACCAGTTATAGCTAGGTGCTGCCCTAAATTGCATAATACAGCAGAAATTTACAATTGTTTATTAAAGTAAGTAAAACACTCTGCTTTATTGTCTTTGCTAGCAAGCACAGAGGAACAAACATCAATAAATCTGTGCACATTTTATAAGTCCACGAATACTTGTAATATATATGTGATAAATTAAATAAATGTTAGTCCCTGAACGTGTTACACAGTTGTATAGTAATCGGACGGCACTACGCAAAACCGCATACTTCTCCCCAACTGTCTCGCTACTCCGCGTAGTATCTATTCTGTAGCGTATCATTGGTCCAGAATCAGCTAGCCCTGGTAATGGCTTATAATCACTTATGAAATAAAAAATTTTTATGACTGTTATGTATGTAATGTATTTAGAAAATATATTACCATGGTCTTGTAAACAATACAGAAGACCAGAATTAGTCAAGAGTTTTAATAAATAAGCTTGTGTAGTGTTTTACATGCCCTTCAGGTTATCTTTACCTTGTCGTGGTGGAGTAGCCTGCGTGTTTAAAATCCCGAGAGCTATACCGGCGGTAGCATTGCTCCCGATACGGTTACCCATGTCGAACTGGTCGAAGGTGATAAGCCAGACGACAAAAGGACATTTGTCGAAAGAGTGACGATTTTTCACCGTAAAAATACAACCGTCAAGAAATGCGGACATGGGTTCCACTAGGGTAAAAATTTTCGAGAGGTCAAATAGTCACCATTCGGTTCACCGGGCGGGGACTACTTCAGGGAACACATGCCAAACGCTCAAACACAGGGATATGTTCCTAGGAATATGGAATGTTAGGACTTTATACAATACGGGGCGCTAGATGTATTAACACGGGAATTAAATTACCCATGGATATAGTCGCTTTGCAGGAAGTTAGATGGCCACGAGAAATTAGTCAAGAATAAGGAAGCTTTTCATTATAATACGGGGGTGCAGAAAGACCTGAATTTTGAACGGGTTTTTAGTCCGAAGGAGGATCCTACCCGCTATCCGAGATACTAAGATTGTCAGCGATAGGATATCATACATAATTCTAAATGGTAAACGACATGATTTTTAATAGCAAATGTACATACTCCCACAAAAGATAAAGATGATAAGAACAAGGATGAGTTTTATGTACAATTATTTGATAGCCTTTCACGATATCATATGAAAATTGTCTTAGGAGATTTTAATACAAAAGTGGGGCGGGAACATAGGTTCAAACCAACAATAGGCAAATTCAGTATTGATGAAGATAGTAACGACAATGTGGTTAGTTTAGTCACCTATGATACATCAAAGAATCTAATTGTTAAGAGCAGAACACTCCAGCATAAGGATATTCATAATTATACCTGGACCTCTCCAGATGGCGAACCAGATAGATAATATATTATTGGACAAACGCGGCACTGTAACATCATCGATTTTACATCAGATAGAAGAACAGACTGCAATTCGGATCACCATCTGATCGGAGTGAAAATCAGATGACTATCGCTTATGAGAGGAACAAACGCTAAAGATGAATCTGAAAATTTTGAATTAAAAAACTTGAAGAATGATGAATGCGGCAAGAATACTTACTTACTTACTTACTCACTGGCACTATCGAACCCGAAGGTTCATGGCCGCGCGGACATAAGCTCTCCATACATCCCTATCCTGAGCTAATGCTTTCCAATCATTCCCTGTATAATCTACTTCCCTCAAATCATAGTTAATGTTGTTCTCCCACCTCATTCTTGGCCTACCAACTGGGAGTTTTCCCTCTGGCTTTCCTACAAGAAGCTTCCATGCACGTCTTTCATTCCCCATACGTGCAACATGTCCTGCCCATCGCAGTCTACGAGACTTAACTGTTCTTATTATATCTGGCTTCCTATAAAGACCATGTAGTTCATTGTTATGTAGTCTTCTCCATTCACCTGTCTGTTCATCTCTCTTTGGTCCAAAAATTTTCCTAGAATATCAAATCAAAATTGTTAATAGAGTTGAAGTACTCGAATCATTAGATGATAATGAAGCAAATGAAGAAGAAACCGATATAAATAAAGAATGGGAGGCTGTAAGAGATACTATTACATTGCCAGCTTCATAAATGATTGGTTATTTAAAAAACGAGGCAAAACAAGAAATTGTTTGACAAGCAATGTGTCGGCTTTTTAAAGAAAAGGAAGCTAGCAAAAATGAAATAGTTACACGAGCCAAATGAGGTAAATTTTAGAGCAATTTGCTAGTATTAGACGGGAAACCACCAGGTTACTAAATATTAAAAAGATGGAATATTTGAGAGAGAAGATTAATGATCTTGAAATGATTGCGAAAAATAGGAACATTAGAGAATTATATCAGGGAACTAGGATAGAGGAGAAAGGGTTTCAGGATAGAACAAGCAAAATTAGGAATGTAAAAGGGGACATGATTGTAGATTTCAGGAGTGTATTAAATAGAGGAAAATTCTTAAATCAGCTATTAAATGTACAAACAGAAAAGGAAACTGAAAGAGGATAATTTAAGGGCAGCAGAAATGCTAGTCGCAGAACCAAATGCAGTAGAGGTTGAAATGACGATAGAAACATTGAAGATGTATAAAGCATCAGGTTAAGATGGGATCCCAGCAGAAGTGATAAACATTGATGGACAGAATACGCCGGTTGCTTAATTAGATTTGGAAAAAAGAAGCTCTTCCAGATGAATGGAAAGAATCGATTATCGTACCAATCAATATGAAGGGAGATAAAACTGATTGCAATAACTATAAGAGCATCTCTCTACTTTCAACTTCGTACAAAATTCTAACAAATAGCAGAATTAGTCCTTATATTGATGACATTTATGGAGATCATAATGTGGATTTAGAAGAAACAGGTTTATAACAGATCAGATTTTTAGTATAAAGACAGATTTTTGAAAAGATATGGGAATATAATTGTACTGTACATCAACTATACGTATAATTAAAAAAGACATACGATTCAATTAATTTACCCCCTTTAAATAAAAACTTAAATTATATTATCGAATAATTAATTAATATATATATTCACTATTTATGTGATTATAGTAAATATATTTATTATTAGTACGTATTTAATTGTATCACTTCATATATATATATATATATATATATACATATAAATATAATAATTTAATTATATATATTTAATTTATCTAAATCTAATATTATATAATATATAATAAGTCATATATATTCCTAATAATATATAATGATTATATATAAAATATATTTAAATTAAGTGGTTTATATTTATATAAATCTTATTATATAATTATTTCTATTTATTTCAAGTTTATATATGTTATTACTATTTATATATGGCAAATATCTATTAATAATTCTGCTGGAGTTCGGAATTCCTGAAAAGTTAGTTAGACGTATACGAATGTGTCTAAATGGCACAAGGAATAGGGTGCGTGTAGGCAAACAGTTTTCGGATACTTTTGAAATTAAAAATGGGTTGAAGCAAGGAGATGCACTATCTCCTCTACTATTTAATTATGTACTAGAGTATGCCATCAAATCTTTAGAGAATAACGAAGGCCTAACAACTCAATGGTATTAATGAACTGTTGGTTTATGCTGATGAAGTAGTACTATTGGGCGATTGTGAGTAGATACCAAAAGCCAACATGGACACATTATTGAGTAACACTAACAAATTGGGATTGGAATTAAGTGTCAATAAAACTAAATATATTGTCACGCATAGAAATTATTATATAATGGTAATGGACAGCTAATGAAAATGAGATAAATTTTGAGGAAGCGACTGAATTCTAATACCTAGGTACGATATTCATAAATAGGAATGAGATTCACAAAGAAATTAAACATAGGCTCAATTCGGGAAATGCGTGCAATTATGCATTACTGAGACTCTTGAGGTCTCAACTCCTTTCAAAAATCGTTAAACTGAAAATATATAAAACTATTATTCCACAAGTTATGTTATATGGATGCGAAACATGGACTCTTACTTTAAGGGAGGAAAGAGATTACGAGTATTTGAGAATAAAGTTCTTAGGAACATTTTTGGACCAAAGAGAAATGAACAGACAAGGGAATGGAGAAGACTGCATAACAGTGAATTACGTGGTCTTTCTATGAAGCCAGATATAATGAGAAGAGTTAAGTCTCGTAGACTGCGATGGGCAGGTCATATGGCACGAATGGGGAATGAACGACGTGCATGGAAGCTTCTTGTAGGAAAACCAGAAGGAAAACGCCCAGTTGGTAGACCAAGAATGAGGTGGGAGAATAATTAATTATGATTTGAGGGAAGTAGATGATACAGGGGATGATTGAAGAATATTTTCTCAGGTTAGGGATGTATGGACAGCTTATGGCCGCGCGGCCATGTACGTACGAGTTCGATAGTGCCAGTGAGTTGGATTTACTGCTCTATATGATACAAATATTGAACGTTTACAAACAAAATTATGTATACCCTTAATTTATTACATGCGGAAATATCGTTGTATTCTGCACATCTATGGCTATTTTTGTTAATTCATCCTTTCCCTTTCTAGTTACATTTTCGAACCCCACACTTTTCTGCTCTTACAGGTTCATTACTTGCAAGGAGAGGATTTTATGCTCTGAATAATATACATTTTCTTTACCTTACGAGGAAATGAGTTCTTCTTGTATGAGTCATCGTTCCAGTGCCATCTACGAGACATCAAGAAAATGTAATAATGAGACCAATCATCCATTCATTTATATTAGACAAAGCGAAAATAATTGGGTAATTTTGGAGGCCGAATCTTGTTCGTGAATATTTTGGCTTTACATTTTTCCGACATTTATCTCACAGGTAAGGAAAAACTCCGTAAAAAACATATCCAGAAAACTTGTCCAAACCGGGCTTGGTGCATACGACGCAATGTTACCTCAGCACCTCAACGGTACATATATTCTGCACATATAGTAAAATAATAATGCTGATGATGATGAAAAAATAATTGTTATGGTAGTAGTAATAATAATAATAATAATAATAATAATAATAATAGTAATAATAATAATAAGAATAATAATAATAATAATAATCCATTCGTTTATTAATTTATTCATATAAATAATGAAATGCACCGGTGAAAGTCCACATCCCTGTCTTACTCCAGTATTGATCTTTTCCCAAGAAGATAATTAGCCATCTTGTTTAACAAAAAATTCATTATCTTTATAGATGTTGAAGATATTAGTAATATATTGTTGTGGAACGTTATCATCAGCTAAAATTTGTAGTAATATATATTTCTGTCTACTTTGTCAAAAGCCTTTATGAAGTAAACGAAGGCGATATGAGTTTCTATATTGAATTCCTTGTGCTTTTCTAATAGTAGTTTTACAGTGAAGAATTCATCTGTACAAGATCTACCCTTTCTGAATCCAGTCTCCTCTTCTCAAATTAAAATTTCATAAATTAAAAAAAATAAATAAAAGTTGCAATATAAATTTCATGTATTTACAACATTTTATACGATAAAAAAATATTATAAAAGTGTTACATTAAACAAGATATCACCAATTAATACATGTACCTTGCAACTAGGTAATAATGAAGCCAAGATTAGAGCAAATATGATCAATTAGGCACATTAAAAAGTAAATACTTTTATAAGTTATAACACATAGTATACCAAAGACCCTCTTTCCAATAAATCGAATTGCTTGTCTGGAACCCATCTTTAATCAGTAGAGTCAGGATTCGTATGTAATTGCATATTTATTTCTTTCATATGTTCTTCTAATAGCTGAAAGTGTTGGCAATTCATGTAAATCTAGACCATACACCCTACTTTGATATTACATATTTTTACATATTTTACACATTATTACATATTTATAGGATATTACATATTTTTCACATAAAATGGTCTTCAAATGTAAGTTCACAACATTTTTTTGGATACAGGGCTAGGAAACATACAACATTTCTGTATAATTTAACAACTCTGTTTGGAGGCTCAAGTGATTGACAGGCCATAGTCATATCACTCTGTTTCATTGTAACGGACTGTCAACAGCACCTATAGCTTAATGCCCATGCGACCCATATTTGTAAATAACATTGTATGTATCTTACTTTTAATCTAATAAAGTCCTACTACTACATATCACTATCCTCTCTCTAGTCAATCTGCTGACAAAGACTACCTCATATTGAAACACAGTGCACTCCCTGTATGATTTTCTAGGAAAAAAATGGCATGTAATATCCCACAATTAAACACAATGGATACCTTCATTAAGTATTGTAGTTTCCTCAAAACACCTTAGCCTCAGTTATTTTTCATAGCTTTTAAAATCCAAACAAATGCTTAAAGAAGTATGCCTCCCCCATTACCATGAGGATTTTCTACAGGATATAGTGCTGCGCGTGAGAGAGAGGGTGAATAGTTCCTACTATTTCTAACTATACTAGGATAATCCAAACAGGGTGCTCCTTTACACCCAGATGTTAAAGACAATACCTTTAAAACGAAATATTTTTTTTTCCAGTGCTTTGATATTCCGGCGTGAAGTGGGGGGATGTCTGGATAGATCACAGATATTCTATTATATAGTAATTCTGCCCGAGGGCAGGTCTTTCAGTGCAATCATAAAATTTGCTTGCTGTGCTTTGCAGCTTTACTAAGGGATTATATGTGTGGTAGCTTCCCGTTCATTCCACACTGGTGATGATGATAAGAATGATGGTAATGATGATGATGGCCGGATGATTTTCGGGGACCGTTGGGCCCTAAGCTTCCTGACATTTGTCTTACAGGTGAGGAAAACCCCGAAAAAAACCTCACCCAAGAGCCTGTCCGGAACGGGAATCAAACCCGGGCCCGCTTCGTGACATTGCAGCACGCTACCTCGAGACCACAGCGGTGGACTTCACAGATAAAGTGCATGAAATTAAGTGTGCACTGTTTTGATTTTGTCTGACCATTTTTAATGTAATAGGTGTTGAATTAATATATTACTGTGATCGAATGACCGTGAATGCAGGTGAAATTAGATTTCACATAGTTTTCTGTAAAATATCGGTCAAGGTTAATTATCGATGTAGATTTATCGCAGACGGTAAAATAGTGTTGTCGGCATATGTATTACTCAACCAAATATTCTGCGAAGGCGGAAAATATATTAACTAATATGATGTATTTCTCTTTTTGTTCCTTACTGTGTTGTCAATTCCTGTCCTCTGTATATGTTCTTTGTCTGGCAGGTAGAGAGCTGACAATTACTTACTTACTTACTTACTTACTTACTTACTTACTTACTTACTTACTTACTTACTTACTTACTTACTTACTTACTTACTTACTTACTTACTTACTTACTCGCCTGATATTCCAGTCAGTACATTAGAAAAAATGTATGGAGCTATGGTCAGGCCAGTAATGCACTATGGTAGTGAGATTTGGGGTTTCCACAGAACGGAAATACTAAATAAGATATATACGCATTTTCTAAAGTATATTACAGGACTTAGTAAAGCCGTTTCTAACTGTGGAATTTTATATGAATTCGGGTCATTCCAGGACGACATTAACTGTAAAATTCGTGTACTCAAATACTGGTTGCGAGTAATCCAAGGTGAACAAACAATGCTTAGAGCAATTTGTTACGACCACCAAATTAAAAACATAGATGTTAAATTTTGGGCAGACGAGTTAGGAGAGAACTCCAAAAGATTGGGATGGGCTGGATATGGGAAAAAGGGAATGAAAATCGCGAGAACGTGTGGAGAAGAAGAAAAATAAGAGGAGGTACTTTAGATATAAACCAAACAAGATTACTTCGCCGCGAAAGCTACAGGAAAACGCTCACTGTGTTTACAAAGAGACCTAAAACAAGTCTGGCGTGAAAAGAATAGTATATACTCAACCTAGGATTTAAGGAGAGATAAGGGCTTGCTTGGTTTAGGCTAGGGGGGCTATGGAAAGTTATAAAAATTAGCCGACGATCACGATATGCGAATATGTTCCAATGTGCGGGGAACTTTGAAGATGAGATACATTTATTATTGGAAATGTAATGATTTAGATTTAGAATATTGAAGACGTTCAATTATTACCGGAAAGATTTCGAAATTCAAATCTGGAAAGATTGGAATTCTACGAATTATTGGTATAATCCAGAAAAATTGGATCACCAACCTCGGTAAATTTCTGGACAAAACGCCGACAAAATTAAGGAATAACACTCATTCATGAATGAATATATGTTATCAAAAATGACAAAATACCATTAATTATTAACAATTATATCTAAATGAATTAGTGTATAATGCTGTTGTGTTATTATTTAATTGAGTAATTATTAACGTGTTTTCCTTATGTAATTGTAAGGTTACTGTTTTTTAGTGTAGTGTATAATGCTATTGTGTTATTACTTAATTGTAATATTATTGTGTTTTCTTTATGTAATTGTAATGTTAATGTTTTTAGTGTATAATGCTATTGTGTTATTATTTAATTGTAATATTATCATTGTGTTTTCTTTATGTAATTGTAATGTTATTGCTGTTTTGGTTGTTTATTTTTCTTTACACTAGTACCAATTATTACTTTATTGTAACGGACTGTCAACAGCACGTACGGCTTACTGCCCGTGCGACCCATATTTGTAAATAATATTGTAAATATCTTACTTTTTGTCTAATAAAATCCTACTACTACTACTTCTACTTACTTACTCACTGGCACTATCGAACCCGCAGGTTCATGGCCGCGCGGATACAAGCTCTCCATACATCCCTATCCTGAGCTAATGTTTTCCAATCATTCCCTGTATAATCTACTTCCCTCAAATCATAAGTAGTCCCCGCCCAGAGAACCGAATGGGGGACTATTTGACCTCCGGAAAATTTTACCCCAGTTGAACCCATGTCCGCATTAATTACTATGGAATTTAATGGTCCGTCCTTCTAGGCGGCCATTGGCAAAATGACTCATTTGGCAACGATGTTACTATTGGGGTTTCGTGTTACCTCTTGTGATTTATTGTGAGGCTGGTAAAGGAGAGACGACAAATGCTATGATTTTAGATCCGACCGCTTGAGCGTTCCGTGCTTAAATTACTACTTTGACAACCATACTAAAATCTTTCACAAGTGTTTAGGGATTCTCCGCCGAAACTTAAAATGGAACCATTTTAGTACGTGATAGGATGTACAGTCTTCACCTACACCCATTTCTCAGATTCAGTAGTTTGGTGACACTAGCGCTAAAAATTCTTCCTTTCCGCCCTTGCGAAGTTAGCTTGATGATATAATACACTTAGCAACAAAAATAATGGGCCGCTTCAAAAAGCAGAGTCCCTGTTATGGCCCACTGCGCATGCTCGAAAAGCTAAAGCCGTGGTTCACGTGGTAACGCATTGCTAAATGTTTTAAATACGCTGTATTTGGTTTTAATCGTCTTAAATAGTTAATTAACAGTGAAGGAGACATGTTTCTAGATTTTTACAAGTGTTTGACAAATGCAACATTACTCAAATTGCGACATTTCAAATAAGGTTCAACTCATGTTCATAGTGTGAAAGTAAACACGAAAACTAGTATCCGACTTTTTAGTAGCGTAGATCGTTAAAAGATGAAATATATATGATGACCAGGGTTCAAATCCTTTGGCAGTTTTCTTTCTTATTCATATGCATTTTCGCAAAATATATCCTTTAACACTTAATAAATCTACGTCCACTTTACACTATATTAAGTAATATTCCTGCCTTTGTAAACTCTATACCACTATGTAGGTACTGGTATAAATTTAATTGTGTTTGCAGTACCAGGTTTTAATAATAATGCTATAAATTTATATAATAAAATATACATATTATAGCTTCATATATTTACGTATTTACTTATTACGTATTAGTGAGGAGAAAGTTTCACCCTTCAATTAAAATGTTTAGTTTATATATGTCAAGACCAGCGTAATAATCGCCCATAGAAGATGGAAAATAATAAATAATAATGATAATAATAATAATAATAATGGGATGTATCAAAGGATGTGAAGAATGAGATCAGGCGATCAAAATTAATTCAAAATTCACCCACGAAAATGACAAAAAATATAGAATTAAAAAAGGCAGATCGGCAATAAGCTAATAACAATGTTAAACGTAGTTTTTTTGGGATAACATAAGAATATATACCAAATTAGAAATGTATAAATCAGTAATTCGAAGCACGCTAACATACGGTGCAGAAACTTTTAAGTTGAACACATATTTTAGTCTAAAGCTTATGTCTACTGAAATGGATTGTTTCAGACGCTCAACTAGATATTCTAAATTGGAATTAATCAGAAATACAATCATCAGACAACAAATAAAAGTCCAAAATTTCATATTAGATTTTGTGAGATACAGACAACTAGAATGGTATGGTCATGCCCGTAGGATGCCAGATAAAAGAATACCCAGACAAACTTTGGAATGGATTCCACCAGGAAAAGGAAAGAGAGGTCGACCTAGATTTAAATGGATGGATGATGTAAGAAGTGGTATGAGGGAGTAAGGTCTGGAAGAATCGAAATTGGAAGATAGAGAAGAATAGAAAAAGTAGATACAAATTTAAAAAGCTTTGGGAACAGGAAGATTTTTTATCACATTATAAGTTTGTTTATAAATAAATAAACTAATGAAAATAATAATAGCAATACTTCCAAATAGTTTGTACGTTTTTTTATTTAAGAATGGACACACAGAATAAAATATAAAGCATTTTAAAAATTGAAAAAATGAACCTCACCGGGAATCTAACCCTTGATCTCTTGAATACGAATCAAGTCACTAAGCACTGAGCTAAGGTTGTCGTGTTTAAAACGAATGCTCTTCAAAAGAAGAAGGGAAACATACTGTAGCTCTACTGTGCAAATCGTTTACTCATGTGAATCGCAACTTAGAAATTAGAATATTCGAGACCAAGAGTCGGCCCATTCTTTTTGTTGCTAAGAGTACCTTGTAATGCACTGAGCAAAAAAAAAATAAGTGCAATGATACTGCGATACTGTAAGTATTGTTTTTAAAGTTGTATATGAAATAATTTAAACATCTAAAAATATGAGTAAATTTATGTGAAAATATACACTGCTCAAAACAATTAGAGGAACACTTGTAATAAATTGAATAAGTAATTGTTTTTTAAAGCAGTGATGCTGAAAGTTGGACAATATGTAAATTGAATTATTAATTTTATCATTGGATACAAATTTTAAAGATCCATGGCCTAAATACAGAGAAAGTACCTCAAGTAACAAATATAGAGACATTTTTTTAATTTGGAAGGTACTGACCACTTCTAATTGGTAAGCTTCCTGATGTTGCTATAGTGACGAATGTTGATTATTGCCTTGTTTATTGAAGTCTCTGACAAAATGAGGCATTTAAATGAGTTTGAAGTGTATCATGCTCTACATCTTTTACGACAAGGTCAATCTCTGCGACAAGTGGCTAGAGAGCTTGGGGTTTCTCCTTCCGTGGTGTCCAGGTTACGCAACAGGCACAGAGAGACAGGGCAGTATTGTAGAAGACGTGGCCAGGGCCGTAAATTTAAAACAAGCCCCCAGGATGACAGATACATTGTTCTTTCTACTCTTCGACAGCGTACAAAAACTGCAAAAGACCTGTGGAATGACCTTCATATGACTTCCGGAATCCGGGTTTCAGACCAAACCATAAGGGACAGATTAAGGAAAGAGAATATTCGTCCAAAAAGGTCCGTTAAAAAACCACGCTTAACAAATGGGCATAAGGCAGCAAAACGTACGTATGCTGAAAACCATGGTGATTGGAACCTGAACCAGTGGGAGTCTGTGCTCTTCTCGGACGAATCCAGGTATCGTCTTACATGTTGTGATGGTCGATTGAGGGTGTGGGGACGGCCAGGAGAAAGATTTTCTGCAGAGGCTGTACAGGAAATTGATAGATTCGGAGGAGGTTCCATAATGGTGTGGGCCGGAGTTATGTACAACAATCGTATGGACCTTGTACTTGTTCCCCAGTGACTGAATGCTGTCCGGTATATCGAGCACGTTCTGGAAGAGCATGTAGTACCTGCTGCCATTGGAGTAGGCCCTGGATTTCTGTTTATGCAGGATAATGCCAGGGCACATTCTGCGGCTGTCACCAGGGATTTCCTGAGGAGGAATGAAATTGAGGTAATGGAGTGGCCAGCGGTCAGCCCAGACCTCAACCCTATTGAACACTTGTGGGATCTTCTAGACAGGAAGGTCAGGAACCGACATCAAGCTCCACAAACTCTGCAGCAACTTGGAGATGCTCTGAAGGAGGAATGGGAGAATATCCTGCAAGAGGAAATCCACAATCTTATTGGGAGCATGCCACGAAGGTGCCAAACTGTCATCGAATGTCGTGGAGGCCATACACGATACTAACTCTATATAACGAGTGTTTACCTTTGAAAAATAAGCACAAGATTCAATTGCTTACATAGCGGAATTATTTGAAAAGTTAATTGTCAGCGTTATTCATTTGTTTTTACTGACATGAGCAATAAATAAATAAATAAATAACCACAAATAATGTACTTTATTAATTTCATGTTTGTACCTTTATCCAATGAAAAAATATTTGCATATTTCATAGTGTTCCTCTAATTGTTTTGAGCAGTGTATGTTAGGTTATATATTAAGCTCTTCTAGCACATAGCATATATTTTTTTGATAATACTAGGGCCAATATTTCTTAATTTAAGTTCAGGACTTGTGTCTTAAATATATTCATTATCCCCCTTTACACAAAGATGCTTTGAATTGTGTGTTAGTTTATTATTAGCAGTATAAATATATTAACCTCAACATTTTTATAAAATTAGTGAATTTTAGAAGACAAATATCTCATTATAACAAACAAAGCTAGGGCAAACGGACAACAGAGTATATTATTAAAACATATATTTTGATATTATATAATAAAAATGTAATATTACATATTTTTACTAGATATTTATGTATATATTTGAAGATTAATATTACATAAAAATCCGGACTCTAGTAATAAGGTAAATGTGAAAGACTGGTTTCTTAAGTTTGAATAAACATTGGATTACAGTTAAAATGGAATGAGGGTCACAAGATATAGGAGGTCTTAATAATTCCCCTCCGTTATTATATTTAACTTGTCATGGTGGATTCGCTTGCTTGATTAAATGGCACGCACTGCTACGAAAAGGTGATAAGCCATATTATAAAAAAGTAACTTCGTCGAAAGAGTGGTGATTTTCACCGAAAATATGCAATCGTCAAGAAACGCGGACATGGCTACCATTGGGGTAAAATTTTCGGAAGGTAACATTCACCCATTCAGATCTTTTGACGGAAAATTCTTCGTAGAATCCATTGAAAAGGCTTAAACGTAGAAACGTGAAATATTAGGAGATTATATATTAGTGTGGCACTAGAAATATTGGCTGCGGGTTTTTATAAATCCCCCTTGGATATAGCTGCTTTACAAGAAGTTAAATAGCCACGAAAATGTAGTCAGGAATCTGCAATCTTTACATAAACCAGATGTAATAAGAACAGTAAAGTCTCTTAGACTGAGATGGGCAGGTCTTTGGCGTAAGTGGGGAATGAAAGAGGAACATGAAAAATTCTTGTAGGAAATCGGTGGAAAAACATCCAGTAGGTGGGTCAATAATGAAGTGGGGGAATAACCATGATTTGAAGGAGATAAATTTTATAGGGGATATTTGTTAAAATGTAGCTCAGTATTGGGATATATGGAGAAGTTATGCATATGCGGCCATGAATCTCCGGGTTCGACAGAGTTAATGAGTTAGTTATAACTAAAATTCAGTACGCTAAATTGAACGTTAAATTCCTCATCGTGCATCAGTTAAATCCCAGACGTACTCAGTTGGCCTAGGAATTCTTTGCATTTAGGTAAGCATGTTTATGTCGGCGGTAATTTGCTCACAGAGGCGGAAAGCCGATGCGAACCCATAGGTACACAAATTAGAGTGTTTATTCCAGATTCGCCAGTTTTTGTTTAATGTTTTTAACTGCTGCGGCTATGAAAAAGCCATTAATCCTTCTAGAGAACCCAAGAGAATAATCTCTTTTTTTAGGATATACCGCCTCTACTATGAAACAAATGTACTTTTTAAATGTGATTAAGTGAGATAGATGGATGCGATAAGCCAAAAAATTCATTTGCAAGCATAAATGTTACTTACGTGCTTATTATAATTCTGCTTTTTCTTAGATTCTACCATCTTTTCCTGCTGACGACTTTTTTATATATTTTTTATTCAGTGTAATTCCATAATTATACCACGTTATATATTCCAAGTTTCCTTACCGAATTTATTTTCTCCAATGCAATCTTGCTTTCATTAGGAAGTGTACTAATCTACATTTTGGGTCTGAAGGTTTACGGGGATCATAAAAGAACGTCAGCGCTAAATTTGAGCCTGCAATAAAAATGTAATCTGCATTTCCCATCTAAATAATACATCAGTTGCCTTCTAGGTTTCTCTTTCAGACTATTAACTAACACTTTTGACTTGCTGACAGCTGTACGGATATTTTTTTCATAGTGTTCTGCACAAGAGCAGGTCTTTAACTGCAAACTCAGCATTCTCCACCCTTTCCTTAACTCATTTTTCCTTTTTGTATCTGCATACAAATCATTTATTTTAATATTGTCTATCATTTCATGTCTTTTCTGTCTCTAACTTTCTTTCCGTTGACCATTCCTTCTAGAGCATCCTTCAGCAGGCAGTTTCTTCTTAGCCAGTGGCCAATCCAATTTCTTTTCATCTTCTTTATGAGTTCCAGCATTATTCTTCTTTCACCCACTCTGTCTGGCACATCTTCATTTCTTACTTTGTTTGTCCATTTTATACGTTCTATTCTTCTCCATATCCACATATCAGAAGATTCCAGTCGCTTTTTCCTCACTCCGTCGTAATGTCCAAGTCTCTGCACCATACAATGCTACACTACACACAAAGCACTTTACTGACCTCTTCCTTAATTCTTTTGCCAAAGG
Organism: Diploptera punctata; assembly: GCA_030220185.1. NCBI lineage: Eukaryota > Metazoa > Arthropoda > Insecta > Blattodea > Blaberidae > Diploptera > Diploptera punctata. The sequence continues at coordinate 282,417 of JASPKZ010008566.1, forward strand.
TCCGCAGAATAAGAGTACATAAATTAACTTGGTTAAGGAAATCCCGATTGTCCCAAGTGGGCATGTAGATAGATAGATGGAAAGCTCTGCGGCCATCACTTAAGTGTTGGCGGTGAGCGATCCATTTTGGTCCTCCTTAATAGGTGGGACCCGCATGTACGAGTTCAAGTTTTGTCTATATTTGTATTTTTTTAAGCTTCATTCAATTCAGTAGTAGTATTGGGTGCTACTAATTTCTTATCGACTCCCTTTAACAGTTAATGTCGTTAGTATCCAAATTAAAATATAGGTTTCAAAGGACCAATACATTTTGCACAGGCTTGAGATTCTTCTATGTGCCATTAAGGCCGGTATTCAAGAACCAAGCCCGTCTCACCATAGTTAATTATGTGGGTCATGTAGAGCCTACTCTAGCTGCCTCACTCTATTCAATTTCATGTGCTAACATGATATTTATTTTAAAAAATCCGGGATTAATGCTAAGATGAGAGCATCAGCTTACGGAAGACGGAGATGGCATGGCCTTGGTTCTTGAATATCGTCCTTAATCTACGACACGGGACTCACGTCTTTAGTACCCTTCTGAAGGAACCTATGCTAAGGACCTTTTTCTTTTGTCTCAAAAAACCATCGACTATGGACGGTTTTAATCGGCGGCAGATGTAACCAGATGCAAGTATAAAAGTAAAAGTAAAGTGATCCCACAACAGGCCTCAGGAGGCCCTTGGGGTAGTAGGAGGTTAAGGCTCCCACTTTTTCTAGACAATCGGCACTTTATGTCAGCCGGGTTGTCAGCCCTGCGTGACGGCCGCCTTTACCCCCCGAACAGGAGTCTGGTACTCAATTCCGTTAGAGGCTGAGTCGACCCCAGGGCCATAGTGCCGCCAGAGGGTTTGGGTCAGTTTAAAAATCCTGACCCCAACGGGACTTGAACCCTCGACCCTGCGGCTTGTAGCTCAGTGCCTTAACCACTACGCTACGGCGTGTGGTAATCACTAATTCACTGGGGCCAACAGGGACAAATTTTGGATTCTACGTTTCTGAAGATAACTAAAATTGTAGGTCATTCATATAAATAAATACACATTTTACACAAGGATATTGATCAAATCGTATCAAAACACAAACGAAAAAAAAAGGTCCGAAGAAAGAGAGTTCCTAATTCATTTCAGTGACTAACAAACAGATGAGAATACAGACATTCGCGTGCTTAGTGTAAAGCAATCGATCTTCTTTTTTTCAGTAGTAGCTAATTCCGAAGGAATATATCTATTGAGGTTGTTCTCGAGAAGAAATTTCTGAAGAAATAATTGCAAAACTAATAAACTGACAAAAATTCTAATTTGCGTGTGTATATTCATCCGTGCGCGCGCCTGCGTGAGTGAGTTGGGGCTTAGGCCTATGTCTGTTAAAGCTGTAGCTGCCACAATTTTCTTATTTTGAAACCTTTTTCGACATATAATAATAATGGCTGTCCCAATAAGAACGCCGGATTTAAAAATGCACAAAATAAACTAAATTCGAAAGAAATTACATATTTATACATGAGCACAAAGGGTAACGTTCCGATTTAAGTATGGAAAATGACATCTGACATATGTCTATCACGAGACGCTCTACAGCTAGTGACTCTGTCTATGAAATTTGTTATTACTTTTGCACAGTCTTGCGCTGACAAGTCGAATTTCCTGCTTCAGGTCTTGTATGGTTCGGGGATTGTGTCCATACACCTGTGATTTGATAAACCCCCAAAGAAAGAAGTCACATGACTTTGGTGGCCAGTTTTGGTCACCTCTGCACGATTCCGCCCTAAGAGCACGAAGCCTTCGAACAGTTTGAGCATAACACACACCATTCTGGTAATGAGTTTTCACAATTAAAACTCATTGTTCAGCAGTATAACACTCCATATCCAGTAATTGCAACAAATATAGAAAACAAAAAGAGTAGGTAGAGTGCTGCCAACCTCGTAGTAAAAAAATGGCTGCCAATTCAAATCCGGCGTTCTTTTTGGGACACCCTATATATTTAAAAAAAAGTAGTGTCGGGACCGATAATCAGAAAATTCGGACAATTAGTAGTGGGATCTTCACTTAAGGGTAGAAATTAAAAATTGCTCTAGCTACCAAATTTTCGAATTTTCTCAATAAAAATCTCTATATGCTGTTATATTAAAAACGAGAAATATATTCTCAAAAACAATCTGAACATTTCGACAATTGGGAGAGGAATTTATCTACAAACCTCGATTTTAAAATCGCTCTAGCTGGCGCCATGTTTTCCTTGAAACTTATCTGGATATGTATATATTTCTAAAGCGAGGAGACTCGTACCATACTTGTTCAGGAATTATCTTAATTTATGGAATGTGGCGGACTTCTTATTTAAATATTATAACTATTCTATTTTACCACTAAGTACGCGGATTTTGTGTAGGTTAGAGCTTGCCTGGCACCAACTGCAGACTTACCTAATATCGAAAGACGAGCTTTTAATGGGGTAGATGGGTATGACGATTTACCCTGATGAAGATCCACAGTCAAACTCTGTATACTTAATAATCACATTTCCTGGTCCAAAGTTCGTGTTTCAACAACCGACGTAAATTAAAAATATATTCAAGAGCTTTATATTTTGGAGGATAATTAAAACTAGTCTTTTGAATTCCGTGAGCATTCCTTGAGTATCCAACTTGAGGTTCCTTACCGATCCTATATAACTAACTCACTGGCACTATCGAACCCGTAGATTCATGGCCGCATGGACATAAGCTCTCCATACATCCCTATCCCGAGCTAATGTTTTCCAATCATCCCCTGCATAATCTATTTCCCTCAAATCACGGTTTATGTTATTCTCCCACCTCATTCTTGGTCAACAAACTGGGCGTTTTCCCTCTGGTTCTCCTACAAGAAACTTCCATGGACATCTTTGATTCCACATTCCTCCCACATGTCCTGCCCACATAAGAAAAGTCTTAAGGACTTAAATGTTCTTATTATATATAGCTTCTATAATGACCATATAGCTCACTGTTATGTAGTCTTCTCTATTCACCCGTCTGTTCATCGCTCTATTGTCCAAAAAATTTCCTAAGAGTTTATTCTCAAATTCTCCCTTAAAGCAAGAGTATTGTTATTAAATTCTCTTCTCTTTATATGTAATTGTTAATACGTAAATGGAATTATAATTGTATGTTATCAGTACTCAAAGAAGAGATAATCCATCATAGTAATTCTGCCCGAAGGCAGGTCCTTCACTGCAATCGTAGCATTTTCATGCTATGCTTGCAGCTTTACTAGGGAATTGTTGGTGTGGTATCTTCCCGTTGCTTTCCACACCGGTGAAGATTGATGATGATGATGATGGCCATATGATTTGAAGAGATAATAATAATAATAATAATAATAATAATAATAATAATAATAATAATAATAATAATAATAATATAATACTCTTAGCAGTAGAAAAAGATTTTAGATGGAGATCGACACGAATTGCAAGATTGGATAAAATCAATAATAGTACAATAAAATACATTATGCTGGTCGAAAGAACTCCATTCCACAGTGCGACAGGCCTAGAAGGTCTTTCGTCTACATGCCAGATTCTGGGTACACATCCACATAATGTGTCAAGAATAGAGATTGAGGAACATCTAGCAAGTATAGAGACGTTATATGGTCAACATATCGTGTCCCCCAGACGTTATGGTTGGTTTTCCCTGGTGCCGCTATTTACTTTAGCTACCCAAATTCCTCATGATACTGGGTGAGCACTGATCCCATACTGGCCAATATCTCATGAGAAAATTGCCTCCCATGGGGATTCGAACCAGTGCAATTTCCGTAGTCTTAAACCACTCGGCCAGAGCGCGGGACAAAGGAACATATAAAAAATGGATGAAATCGTTTAAGGTAGTACAGATATCAGATATGAATAGAAGAGGATAGAATAGCATTCAAAGAAAAAAAAACATTACATGGGAGGTTAGAGGAAGGAAGGACAAGGTAAACCGAGAGGGCATTGGATGGAAGAAATAATCTTAGGGAAGAAGATGCATTTGAAAGAGATCTCTGAGGACAAATCACTTTGGATGTCAAAGAGAACCATTGCAGCGTGGAATATTCCTAATAAAGTATTAATTACAATAATAGTAACAACACTTTAGATAATTCTAACATTACCTAAAAATTAATAGAAGCTATAAAGCATTATACAAACGATCTATTTCGAAAATAAAAAAATGGAAATCGTATAACAGAGGGATTTACTATTACAAAAGGTTTAAGGCAAGGTTGCAGTATATTTCCAACTCTATTCAAAATTTATCTCGAAAGAGTACTAAGAGACTGGAGGAAAAAGTGTCAAAAAATGCGCATACCTATCCAAAATACACATGTATATTCCCTACATTTTGCAGATGACCAGGTTTTAACAGCACAAGACCACGATGACATAGAATATATGGCTAAAAAACTAAAAGAAGAATATGAGAAATGGGGAGTTTATAGCCTAATTATAAACACCTGAGAAAACTAAATATCTGTGTATAGGAGAAGAAATGGAAAATATACATTTCAACAATGGAGAAGAACAAAAACCTAGTATTGAATGCACTTATTTAGGAACAAAATTAGACCATTCAGGCGATAACACAGTGGAAATTAAAAATAGAATCGCACAAAAACAAGCAATAAATGCTTTAAAATCTGTTTGGTGAGCCAAAAATATTATAAAAAATAGAAAATTACAAATATATCAAAATTACAAATATATCGAACCATAATCCAGAGCAATTTAACATATGGTGCTACAGAAATTGATGTTTTAAGAAAATCAGCTGGAAAATCTATAATGGATAGAATACGAAATAAAGAAGTAAAGAATATTATGGGTGTACAAGAGGAGCCGGACATTATAGAAAAGAAAAGATTATAGTGGTATGGCCCTGTCAAAAGAATGTCAGAGCAAAGTGTGCCTAAAATTGTTATGGAATGGATCCCAATAGAAAGGAGGAAGACCGAAGAAAACTTGGATAGAAGGGGTACAAGCAGCTATGAATATCAGAGAATTGGAGGAAGATAAATGGATGGACAGAGAGGAATGGCGTTTGGTTTCCGGAAGACGGCGGCAGCTGCCATGATACCGGATGATGATGTTGATGATGAATAGTAACATTTATAATAGTAGTAATAATAATGATAATAATAACAATAATAATAATAATAATAAATGTAATTGAATTATCATCACCACCACCATGAACAGAGTACAGTTTTTTTTTTACCTGTCCTAAGTGTCAAGATTCCCTTGACAGGCCGATCGTTGTTTTGGTACACCCCTCCTTCTGATCAATTTTAATTAGTACATTGAAACTTTTCTTGGTAGTCGGTTTGAGTCTGTGAATATTATTATGCAAACGGTCCTGTGAATATTATTCTGAGAAGTCCGAATGTCAGAATACTTAACTTTTAATCTTGACGTCATATACGTGTTTTTCGTTTCGCATAATCTAGTTAAACCTAAGAGTGAACGTAAATATCCGGGCTGCTTCGAGATGAGATTTGTACTTTGTGGCAGGACTACATTGGGCGTTATATGTTGCAGGACATTTAATGGAGGGGATCAGTATATCGTGGTTGATTAAGATTGGAAATTGGGTTCGGTTAGCTCAGTGAACATGGGGTCTTAATCTCGGGCGGGGATTTGCTGTAGGTAACGATATATCTGGATCAGTAGGAAAACAGAATACGTAACAATCTCTTGGTAAGATAAGAGTAATTGGTTTTATTAATTCAATTGACGAGTACAATGTCCGGTAACTTAAAGAGACGCGTGGCCCAGAATGTTAATGTTCCTTTCTCTGTCTTAATCGCGCCTATATTAATCACGATTACGTCATTTTATAAAGCGCCCTTACTCGCGTTTGGTTTATTTTAATAATACTTAACTTTTCTTAAATTCCGTCACGAACTTTTAAATAAATTATAAGTAAATAAATAATAGTTTTAAATAACTAAAACAACACGCTTTATTAGATAACGGAACTAAATAAATAATAGTTTTAAAAAACTAAAATAACACGCTCTTCTAAAAAACCGAACAAAAAATCATCTCCAACACATCTAGAATAAAACTAGAGTTATCTACAAAAATAAAATAATTTTTCCATCAAAAACGTGGGGTACTTTTATGGTTTTTACGTTTTATTCTTAGAGACTCTACTTTTACCAATATCAGTTTATTATCAAATATATTAATTGATAAATAGCACCCCACGCTTTTGATGGTAAAATTATTTATTTTTTGTTGATAACTCTTAGTTTTATTCTAGATGTGTTGGAGATGATCTTTTTGTTGATCACTTTAATTTTATCCCAAGCGCGTTGGAAATTAAAATTGTTTTTCATTTTTTAGTTCGGTTTTCTAATGAAGCGTGTTGTTTTAGTATTTATTGAACTATTATTTATTTAGTTCGTTTTTCTAATCAAGCGTGTTGTTTTAGTTTCTTAAACTATTATTTGTATTTTATTTCTTATTTTGACTTTCTAATAAAGCGTGTTTTGTTAGTTTTTTAAACTGTTATTTATTTCAATAGTTTTTCATACTAATTATATTTTAATTCTTCTTAAATTCTTAAATAATAATATTATTAACAAACAGTTTCTTTCATACAAAGATTTCTCCTCAATCAAACAATTTGTTATGTAAATAGCAGACATCGTATGATCGGATGATGTTATGCATCAACCGACTATGCGCCATTGTGTTAGTTTAAAGTTTAAGTCAATTTTCACTCCTTATTCTAGCGCCAATCTAACAATACTGGATATTATGTTATTTTTCCTGTTTGGCTCTTATGCACGAACAATCTAAGAGCGGAAACATTTGGCGCTTAGTTGCTTGACGCGTAATTCAGATTATCATTCATGAAGATCTGATTTATAGCCATTTGTTGCAAAACACAGGATCTCTGATAGGACTGATGACGTTTACATTTTCTTTAATAGTGAGGTTAAATTTAACGAATTGGCGCTAAACCTATGCGTACACTTAATTCATGAGCCAGTGCAATAGATGACACCAATCTCTCATATTTTTAAAACATGGCGCTTAGCCGCTTAATGCATAACATAGTGCAGTTTATGATAATTTGTTCGTCTAAATATTTACGTATTTTATATCTTCCTCTGTTAGATGAACATTTTGGATATAATGTTGTCATTCTTCAGCAAAATATGCTTTGGTCTTTCAAACTGCTTTTATTTTATTGAGTTTCCATTCATGTAATAATTTAAGGTCCCTTTTCCTCTCATTTTTCTTTCAAGTTCGAAACATTATGGATTTTGTTTGTCCATCATTATAGTTACATATTCTTCAACTTCTGTATTTCTATTATTTCTGCATTCCCTCTTCTTTATATTCTCGATTTTTTAAATGTTCTTCTTTAAAATCAATTGCTATACTTCTTCATTTTTTATGTTATTCGTTCATTTGCTACGTTTATGCGCCATATAATACCATGATATGCAGGATTGAATGCAATACTATCATTGTAGTTTTGTTGAAGATATTTCTACTCCATAGAACTGAGTTCTGCGTGCCAATGTCATTTTCCTTTAAAAAATATGTACGTTGGACGACATGACCGTTCCTTGACCATGGCGCGACAATTCCTGCCTGGGCGGCCGGGAAAATATTACGGGAATCTGCGTTGATTAATGTATACATGTACATTGCAAACAAAATTTTACCTGGAAATTGGTAGGTTTAGAAACAACAGTTCGGCTATTCTACTCCTGTTAATACTCGATTGGAGAACAAGTGACTGGTAGAGTATGTTGGCCAATGTGATAATACACGTTCACGCCAGAGCCAGTACTCACATATAAGGCGATTCTATCCTAGGAGTCCACCTATACTAGTGGACAAGTTAGGGTGAGAAAATCAGGATTTAGTGTACTACATTTTTGCTTCAGCATTCACTCGTTTGTTTGCGGGTTTTGTTATACGTTGGCTACACTATCTGAGCAATGACTAATATATATTTTAAATTTTAAATATGGCGATTTTAGGCTACTTTGAGCTACATTTGGCACCTAATTTTAAAACATTTCTCATATTGTTTTAATGGAAAAAAATCAACATGCGTATTTCTCTCAGGTATTTATTCACTTGGTGCAACGATATATTGCGTATTTTTGTTTTTTATTTATATTTTATATAGGTTGGCCGCGGTGGACTAGTGGTTATGCTCCTTGCCTCTGATCCCAAGGGTCGCGGATTCAAACCCGGCCGGGGTCGGTGGATTGTTTAGGACGGAAAAATCCAAGGAGCAAGTCTTCTGGGAGGGACTTTAAGCCGTGGGTCCCGAGTATGAAGATTTTCAGGCTCGTAAAAAATCCTTAAGCCTGAATGAAAAGGCCTCTAAGCAAAATTTACCGAATTTTCCCGTCCTATTACTACCTTGGTTTCCTAGATGTCAGAATAAGGCGGAACGCTGACCACGTACCACTCAAAATGACATCTGTACGAAACCAAGTGTAACTAAATTAGTATGGTTCAAATCTTCCCTGTAGGGAGAGTGCGCCTAAATCTCTGTAAAGGGAAAACAAAGGCTACAATACAATACGATATTTATATAGGTGGCATGGTGGGATAGACTCCCTGACAGATTTTGTGCATCTCTTAATTTTCATTGTTATATATGAAGCACATGAGTGATATATAATTTCATAAAAATATAGATTCTACGGCATCCAGTAACAAAAAGGAAACTACTTGAAAATGATATCTCTTGAGGAAATGAGTATAATTATATTTTCATCTCTCAAATGTGCGGGAATGTGCTTCCAAAACATGTGATTCACAATGCCATTATCTTCACTACTACCGTCGTGTCATTAATGTGTATTATAAGTAGAGTCCGGATTTTTATGTAAAATTAATCTCCAAATATGTACATAAATACGTAGTAAAAGTTGTCAAAATATATATTACATTTTTTGTTATCATTATCTTCATCATCCGGTATGGCAGTTGCCGCCGCCTTCCGGGGCAAGAATAAAAATTTATGTTTTAATAATTGTTTTCTTTGTACAAGCTTTGTTTTGTTATGTCGAGCTACTTGTCACTTAAAATGCATTAATTATTTTTATGAATGTTGAGGTTAATATACAGCGTGATTCGAAAGGTTTCCTACAAATTTCAGGAGCTTATAGAGGGGTCGAAACACAACAACTTTTGATTAGTAACTTATGGTCTGAAAAGTAATCCTGTGTCACTAATAGTCCTGGAATATCTGGATGGACAAAAAATTATGTTGTGCACACACTTACGTAAATGTAAATATATTCACCAATTTGGTTTTACAACACTAGGTGTTGAAAATGCCTACCATCACATTGTATACAGGCATTTTAATTCCACGTGAACAAGAACTTCTTCTTCCATAGCGATTGTTCGAATAGTAGGTACGTGGCCGACCTACATGATGCCATGAACGCAAGGAACCTGTCTCCCGAGTTGTGAACGTTTTGAAACGTTCGAGGATGTGGTTGACGTCTGTTCGGATATTGTGCGCTATGCAGACCTTGAGCTCTGCGAGCATTACCATTCGGTTTAACATGCATGAAATGCCTGTCTCGAAGTTCTCACAATGTGTAGGCCTATTCCATGTGACAAAAATCTTCAAAGCAATGCTGTAGTCGACCTCTACAATACACTGCAGATACCGTACTGAAATTAAAACCTACAGAGCGCACGAATGACTATCTGATGTGGACAGAAGGGTACACAATAAACGGTAAGACAACAGACGGGGCATTTCCATAAATGCATATAGTAGTGTATCGAACCCAGTGCCTCTCTGAAAAGTAAGGTTAGACCCGCATTGAAGTTCCCTACATTCCCAGGATTGTACTGACCCAGGATTAGTTTCCAGGCCATAAGTTACTCTTCTAAAGTTGTTGTATTTCGATCCCTCTACAAGCTCCTGAAAATTTGTGAGCAATATTTGAATTGCCCTGTATTTATACTACCAATGATAAATTAACAAATAATCCAGAAGCATCTTCGTGTAAAGGGGTATAATGAATACATTTTAGACATAGTTCCTCATCCTAAATTTAGATATATAGACATTAATATTACTAAAAAACGACATATTAAAACAGAGTGGAATATACAGGCTGTATCAAAAAGGATAACGCAAAATTACATGGTTGAAAGTACACGATAATAGAAGCAACAATGTCCCAGTAAACATGGGTCCTTAAACGAGCCGTTTGCGAGATAATTACGAATGTATGGTTACAAGCCACTACTCACGTCATTGTTTGTAACATCGTACGGTTTACTCCTTGCGCGCTTGAAGCCGTCCTATGTTCTTTGTATGCAAAACTGGACATTGCCGAGAGATGGAGTTGTAATCAAACCATACACGTGGAACGTACAGGACGGATACAGTACACAGTCTCAGAAGGTATCAGTCTCGTCTGAGGAGTCCACTTGTGCTGTGTAGTAGTTACAATGGAACCTTACTGTAACGAAGAGTATGCGGATATGCATTTCATGTACGGTACGGCTAATGGCAATGCATGGGAGGCTGCACGCTTGTACGAAGAAATATATCATGATCGAAGACACCCCGTAAGTCGTACATTTACAAGGGTCCATCAGCGCCTGAGAGAAAATGGGGGTTTTTGTACATGGCAGAACAGTAGGTAGATCTGCTCGCATTACGCCTGAGGTTGAGGATATGGTGTTGGAAGCAGTACAGCTCTCTCCTGGAACCTCGACGTGAAGAATTGTCACACAAGTGCCTCTACCAAGCCACAGTAGTTTATGCAGAATTTGACAGCGCAATTTACTGTACCCTTACCATCTCCAACGAGTTCAATGTCTCAATGATGCGGACTTTGTTCCTAGAGTGATGTTTTGTCAGTGGATGCAACAACAGACTGTAGTCAGCCCTCGTCTCGCATGTAACATTTTATTTACAGACGATGCAGGATTCACACGCGATGGTGTTTTTTATCATAATACACATTTCCGGTTTCAAATAAACCCACATGCTGTCCATGAGTCACCACATCATCACCGTTTCTCACTGAATGTGTGGTTACTTGTCCTAGGTGATCATCACATTGGGCCACACATTCTTCCACGAAAACGTAATGGACGGAGGTACCTTAGGTTTCAGCGGCGTCGAATTCCAGGATTGCTTGAAAATGTTCCCCTTCTGCAACGCCGTAGTTTGTGGTACATCCATGATGGAGCTCCAGCATATTTTGCTGCTGCTGTGAGACGGCATCTAACGCGCAGATACGGCCAAAGATGGATAGGTTGAGGCGGATCTGTACCTTGGCCTCCAAGATCACCTGATCTAAATCCTTTGGATTTTTGTGTCTGGGGTCACCTCAATAGCCTAGTGTACAGCACACCCGTTAACACGGTTGAAGAACTGGAGCAGAGAGTTGTACATGCTTGTCAAGAATTCAGAAATGATCCAGGGGTTTTCGAAATAATTCGACATTCATTGAAGAGACGAGCACAATATTGCATCCAGATGCAAGGAAGACACTTCGAACACCTCCATTAACAGGTAACCCATAAGTAAAGTGAACTGTGAAATTAGAAATGTGAACTAAATAAGATGAAAAAAGTCTAAATTCATATTTATTTGTACTAATTAGGACGATGTTTACAATTAAGTCAGTGGCGGCTTGTTACTATACATTCGTAATTATCTCGCAGAGCGGCACGTTTAAGGACCGATGTTTACTGGGACATTGTTGCTTCTATTATCGTGTACTTTCAACCATGTAAGTTTGCGCCATTCTTTTTTATACACGCTGTATAACCTTATAGTTATTTTCACATAAACTTACTAATTTTTAAGATGGTTATTTTTTATGTACTACAAGGTGTATAGCCCTACAACACTATTTAACCGTATGTGGTAAAAGCCGATAGTTATCACGACATTTTTTACCAGATAACGATGAGGCATTCAAACCTAATTTCATCTGCGTTCACTGACATTCTATCACAGAAATATAAGCCTACTAAATTAAAACTTAAAGAACAGAAAATTGTCAGACGAAGTCAGAATATTCCACGCCTAATTTCGTACACCATATATATATATATATATATATATATATATATATGATCTATCCTGTTATACCTCACTCCACCCCAGAATATCAAAACAGTGAAAAATATTGTTTTATATTATTAAAGTGTATTCAGTTTTAAAAGAGTTATCTTTAACAGCAACACGACGTAACGGAGCACTCTGTTTGGATTATCACGGTTTAGTTAGAAATAGTAGAAACTATCTCCTCTACTATTTAATTTTGTACTAGAGCATGCCATTAAATCTTTAGAGAATGAGCAAGGCTTACAACTCAATGGTATTAATAAGCTGTTGTTTATGCTAATGATGTAGTACTACTGGCCGATAGCGAGGAGATACTAAAGGCCAACACACACTATTGAGTAACACTAAGAAATTATGACTGGAAGTAAATATCAGTAAAACTAAATATATGGTCACACGTAGAAATTCAGTATATAATGGAAATGGACAGCTAAGGACAAATGAGGGAAATTTTGAGGAAGTGGCTGAATTCAAATACCTAGGAACAATAATCACAAATAGGAATGAGATGCACAAAGAAATTAAACATAGGCTCAATTCTGGAAATGCATGCTATTATGCATTGCAGAGACTTTTGATGTCCCAACTCCTTTCAAAAAACGTTAAGCTGAAAATATATAAAACTATTATTCTACCAGTTATATTATATGGGTGCGAAACATTGACTCTTACTTTAAGGGAGGAAAGGAGATTACGAGTATTTGAGAATAAAGTTCTTAGGAAAATTTTAATAATTTCCAGTGCTTCCATAGTCATCCATTCTGTCCTTCCTCCACTTTTCCTCTCCCTTCCCAACACTTCCTCAGCTACTCCATTAACACAATGTTTTAAAAAATCATACAGGCCTTCAGCATTCAAATCCTCCTCTACTACTTTCAGTCTATTGTTCAGCCTTTCCTGATATAGATAGCGTACACTATCTTCCTGTAATAGATGCACCAAATATCTGGGGTCATCTATAATAGTCATTTCTTTATTTTTCTGAGTTTTAGTTGTTTTTAATTTAGTTTTCATTGGGAATGCAATTTTTGATACAACAATATATATCGATTTACCAACGATTTCACTTGTCCGACGGTTGTACCAGCAGTGTCAGGCTTCGGTTAAAGTGGGTAAGATGATATCCTCTCCATTCAGAACTACTAAAGGCCTGCGACAGGGCTGTAGTATGTCCCCTACTCTGTTCAAAATATACATCCAGCATATATTGGAGCAGTGGAATCGATATTGTGGAGGCATGGGAGTACCAGTCCAAGGTGGCACAATACATTCCTTATTATTTGCAGACGAGCAAGTGGTGATAGCTCAGAGTCGTGAGGATGTGAAATACATGATGAGAAAACTTCTTAATGCTTTTGAAATAGGAGGATTAAGAGTAAATATGGAAAAAACTGAAGATCTTGTAGTAGGAGGAAGCGGACGAGATATATCCCTATCCCAAGGAATTATTAGAGCTGTTAAAAAATTTAAATATTTGGGATCACTTATTGATGAATCAGGGAGCTGTTAAACTGAAGTAGATAGCAGGTTAGTACAAGCACGAAGATCCATAAAAATGTTTAATGGAGTATACTGTGGAGTAGGACCATGTCAAACCACACGAAGAGGAGAATTTTGAAGTCTGTTGTGGAAAGCATAATGACATATGGTGCTGAGGGATGGACTTTGGTAGAGGGACAAAAACTAAGATCTTGGCAGTGGAGATGGATGGAATAAGACGCAGTGCCAGGGTGTCCAGGTTGGAAAGAAGAAGAAATGAAGAAGTGAGGCAGATGATGGATATGGAGGAGACAGTGGTGGAAAGGATCGAAAGACGAGCTCTTCAGTGGTATGGCCATGTCAGGAGAATGGAGGATGATAGGTGGCCCAGAACTCTTTTGGAATGGTCACCTTCTGGTAGAAGGAAACGGGGAGGCCAAGAACAACTTGGAGAGGAGAGATCCATAGATTGATGAACGACCGAGGTCTGGAGGAGGATGAATGGCGTGATCGGCAAGAATGGCGAATGGGAATACAGGGTAACCGCTGAAAAGTGGAGAGGCCCTCAAAAGTAAGTAAGTAAGGACAATTTTTGGACCAAAGAGAGATGAACAGACAGGTGAATGGAAAACACTTCATAACAATGAACTACATGGTCTTTATAGGAAGCCAGATATAATAAGAACAGTTAAGTCTTGTATACTGCGATGGGCTGGACATGTTGCGCGTATGGGGAATGAAAGACGTGCATGGAAACTTCTTGTAGGAAAGCCAGAAGGAAAACGCCCGGTTGGTAGACCAAGAATGAGGTGGGAGAACATCATTAACTATTATTTGAGGGAAGTAGATTATACAGGGAATGATTGGAAAGCATTGACTCAGGATAGGGATGTATGGAGAGCTTATGTCCGCGCGGCCATGAACCTACGGGTTCGATAGTGCCAGTGAGTAAGTAAGTAAGAAACTAATGAACCCTCTCACTCACCCTCACACTCACTCCTCGTGGGAATGGGGAAGAAGGAGGCACATTTTTTAAACATTTGAATCGATATTCAAAGATACAAAAAATAACTGAGGATAAGGTTTTCCAAAGGAAAACTATAAATCATAATGAACGTTTGTGCATTTTCTTTAACAATGGTATTTTCCATGTCAATTTTAATTTAGAAAACTATAAAGGGTTTGCATTGTGTTTCAATACGAGGTAGTTTTTGTCAGCAGGATAACTAGACAAAGTATAGAGTTATTGAGATATGACGATGACCTTTCGATCATGTGAGACTCTAAACAGGGTTGAAAACAAATAATAGAGAAATGTTGTACACAAACGTTTTGTGAACTTACATTTGAAGACAATTTTATGTTAAAAATATGTAATCTGAAATAAAGTAATACATATATAGTAATGAGTAAAATATGTAAAAAGATATATCAAACTTGAGTATAAGGTCTAGATTTATGTTAAACATCAACATTTTCAGTTATTATGAAAGAACATGTCAAGGAAAATATATGTAATAACATACGAATCCGGACTCTAATTATAAGGAACTGGCTGATAACCAGCGTTGCCCGAGTACTTTTTTTATGGCAGTCATCTATTATTATACAAACCGTTCTGTTATATTTAACGTATGCTTAAATACCATCCGGATTATCACTTATCATCTTTGCAACCCCGAAACTATGTATTCGACAACAACCTTGGCAATTTTTTACATTCTTTTGTGTATACTGATATTGCTACAAATTCCAAACCAATATGTTAATTCGTTTTTTTTTTTTTTGGATCCACGATTAACAAAAAGGCTTGAATTGAATTTGTTAATTCAATGGAATACTACAATTTTACTACAGACGAAAATGACTTGCACCACTTTTACTTTAACGACGCGTCCACTTCTGTGCTTTGTAATGAAATTCCAGAAAAAATTAACTTCATTTATAATTGGTAAAGTGAAGTTCAAAACAACAAAACCAAGAAATTTTAAGTGTGCAGAGCTGTTATTGTTTGGAATTTTTATTTTTACATGATAGGTCACTGATAGGAACTAAATCCCGGTTATAATTAATGTGTGTGTATATATATCTACTATCATGATTTTGATTTTTACACATCAGTTGACAGTACTGGATTTATATTTGCTAAGTTCCTTACACAACGATATCAATAATTTATTCATAGAATATATGTGTTGCGACATACGTCTCTTTTTTCTATCAGTTCAGCAGACTTCAGTCGTCTGTTGCATGGTCTGCATCGACCATGTCGATGTAGTTCATCATGTCTCCGCTTAGAGGCGCATGATTACATCAGTTAATATTTTATGTTGACTGCATTGCTTTCTTGCAATGTTGTCATTGCTGCTAATATTTGTTGTGATGTGTTCAGGCCCGGCGAGTTTCCACTTGGCTCATCCTCAGTATGTTCTAAGCCGTCGAGGGCGACGGTTGTGTTAGCTACGATGTTTTGGAACACCTCATACTCAGTTTGTGCCAGGCCGTCATGGTCGACGGTCCTGTTTCAGCTAAGAGGTTATGAATCCCTCTCTCAGTGTCTTCCAGGCCGTCGACTACGACAGTCTTGTTTTTTGTCAGAGGTTTAGGAACACCTCGTGGAACCTTTTTTTGAAATTAGAAAGTTCCTAGTAATATAGTTAGGCTTTTATCCTAGTATTAATATATTGTGTTTATTAATTAAGTACAATACATCTTGTTCACTATTTATTATCAAGTATAAGCATTCAAAATTCCCTTTGGACATACATCCCAGCGACACCAAAGGACTTTCGAAAACTGAATCAAAAGTAGTCCGTTTGTTAGTCGATACATCTTCATACTTTAAAAGTAACGACCCAGAATGTTTAAACTTTAATATAGTTTTTTTTTGTTGGAATTATAATAAAAGTTCATATGAAAACAGTGATTCCGATTCCATTGTCCTTATTGTGAATAGGGAGTAAATAAGTCCATGCTTGTACTACAGTGAACATACTGATGTCCGGCGTAATGCCAGGAGGACGGATGATATGAAGCCCCTCTTATTGAACAACGCGCATATCAACTAACCGTGGACTGTCACATAATCACAGAAATACATGAAATACAACGAAACAAAATTGAGTGTGGCTACGTGGTGGCATGAATTTTTTACAGGGGAAATCGGGAGAAGCCCCGAAAAAATGTCCTGGCTCCGATTCGTCCACCATAATCCCGAACGCATCCATCGACACGCTAACTCGTGAACCAGAGGTGGAGGGAGATTGACTAACAAGGAAACTGTCAACCATTGCATCCTGAAACCTACCTTGAAATATCTTCCAAAGAAGAGTTGTGATGTACAAAGGCAGTGTCAAAAAACTGCCGTTTTTTACTTCTAGGCACTAAAATCCACCGCCAAATCTCGTATTTAAACCATAGGGGATATGTAGGCCTATAATACAACTCCTGTATTTGCTGACGGAATAACCCTCAGTACCGGCCGTCCGCGCTGCGTTTAACCTCAATCAACTCCGCAATTAACTCATGCGGGATGTATATCTGATCCGTACAGTGGGTTGCCATTGCTGGATTCTGGCTTCGATTTCTTAGGCTTGCAGTTATGAACGGCCGATATTTTTTTTACATGGCCTGGGTACATCACTACGCTTCTCTGGGAGAAAATTCAAGGTAGGTTTCGGCATGCAATAGTTGACAGTTCCCTAGTAAGTATCACTTTCATGGTGGAGTCCACGACATTTTACTAATAAAATAAAATATAAAAAAAATAATGTAATGTGCTCTAGTGAACTGACTAAAATTTATTTATACTTATTTAATTGTTCTACCACATTCAGCCTTTGCAAGATAAAGCAATATAACTGCGAAATTTAATGGCCAACAAATATTATTACTAGGGGAAATTCAGTCCTTTATGATAACACACCGTTTATTTCTGCTTACATTTTTCTCTTCTTTTATTATATAATACATTTTGATATTTGGATTTTCAATGTAAATACAATTTCAAAATAATGATTTCTTAATTTTATCCTCAGTTGTCTAAAAATTATATATATTCTGTAATTGATTTTTCTTTATTTTTTAGGTGAGTGCCATTCTCTCTGACTGGGAAACCTAAAAGTGAGGTAAGAACATTAATTACATCTACTTAAGTATACAGTAAATTCTGCTACTCCTGGTTATTGACTATTTTATAGTTAATAATACTATTTTCTTTACACAGTGTAAAATCCATTCGCTGGGTCCCATTAACTACCAATTTTTTCCCTGCAATATTCACTTTCATCATGTTTCTTTAGGTACTTGGAGATGTGTAAAAGCAAAAACAATTACTTCATTTGAAAACGTTTTTATTAAATGGCTTAAATAACACGATTCTCAATTGGAGGCTATGGCGACTGCTACTTGTTAATTTACAAATTTCTTACACTTTCTGTTTACTGTGCCAGACAGAAAAGCAGTCAACATGAAGTCATACATTGCACACACAACATTGTTTTCTTGCAAACTGAACATTTTCTTTATTTTCTCATGGTCGTGCGTTCGATCATATCGCCTGAATCAGTGGTCCTGATCTCCACTGGAACACGAGAAGAAGATGGTTTCGGATATGATGGCCGTTCAGCCTGTTTTGGCTCAGTAATGGATGGACTGAAAAAACGGTATTTTTCCATTGTTGAGACAATAGATAGCATGCGCATTTATTAGCGCCACATCCATTGCATTGGTTATCAGTGGAAAATACCATTTCTTATCTCTGATTTTGCTGTATTTCTGAACATGCCAATCGAGCTTGTCTACGTGCTTATTTTACTCTGTTATCAGATTTGGCTGTGGGACCTCCACCTACTTTCTTTCATTTCTGCTCCATCTCTTGACATGGTTTATTGGTTCAATTATCTCATGATTTGTTAGAAGTTTCACACAGCTGTTATCCTTCCATGTAACTGCCAAGATCTCAATGTTACTGTCAAACATGTAGTCTTAAGTTCCTCTTTCTTTTTTTTTTCTTCATATTACTGTCACTTTCAATAGGACAGTTGTTCGTTCTGTTCATCCTACTAGTGACCGTTGATCTCACCCCTATATCCTTCACCATTTTATTTGGATAAAACTTCTAACAAAGTTATGAAAATATATTTTGTGAAGTTAAGGTGTCTCTAGAATGAAAGACCACTGAAGCGCCAAGACCCATAACTGCAACACCCTCTTTGTCCTTACGTTTACCTTCATACACTGACATCTGATAAAAATATCCACTGTCGGAGCAACACAAAACCCATTGCTTGAAACCAAATCTCGCCGACTTCCCCGAAAGCATTGTTTTTATAGTGATGGCCATGGTATCTAACCATTCGTTCGTCTATGCTTATATTTTTAGAGAAAACACCCAATTTCAAGAAACTCTTATTGAGATGATCCTAGAGGGGACGCATTTTGAAAATCGTGTCTCTTTTTCTTCACAGGGATGCTGCTTAGAAGCTCGTTAATATTCAAGTGCAAAGAACGTTTTATCTCTAGATATCTATTGAGACTCATACATTTTCTCACATATTTTATGTCCAAGTCCTCATTTTCGCTCCAATATAGTAGCTCTTGAGGAAGTGCGCGATAACCTGTGAAGATCAGATTCCAATAAACGTCTTATCACATTCAACTGAAAGTTAATAGGTGTGATGGTTCTTATGACATGAATATATCACACTTTCCCTGACAATCGTGTTCAACATTGTCTCATCGAAAGTTTCCTTACATAACTTTACTGCATTTTTCCTTTCAGACTTGATATTATATCGCTTCTACGCTTTTTAATTTCTTATATATCAGCATAAATACTGCAGTTAGTTCCATCTTTCTTTGTCCATTTGTATTCGATACCAATCTTCATTTTTTTTTCTTGGGATCTTCACTCTCTGTAATAGAACTATGATCTGAAGTTCAGGAACCTTCACTTCACGGATAGTGTGCAACTCAAAACTTCCAGGAACATCAGCTGGAAGTGTATCATCTAATTTATTCTCATCAACATCCTCACAGTTAGATTCATCATCTTCACGATATAGATGAAGCCCCACGATGCACATAGATTCAAACAAATCATCCTCATTTTCACTGTCAGATGCCATAAAATTGGGATCATTAACAATATCCTCCAATTCATGAGAACTAACGGCCCTTAGTATATCATAACGATTCATTGAGATCTGAAAATTAAAAAAAAATAAATCTAGATGGCATCTAACATGAGTTCCAAATGGGGGTCGAGCTTCAGACAACCGCTGGAGCAAACATAATATATATGTGAAAGTAAAATGACAATGGATATAATCTACAAAAATTATTAAACAAATTAATAAAGAGGAAATAAAAATTCCATAGATAATTACACTACTTACATGGTTTTTAAACTGTGATATAATAGCATGTTGAAAGTATTGCTCCCTTTTCACAAATGGTCTGCTTTAAAATTTCCAACTGTCACATAATCCAGAAGTTTGAAGAAACTTAAGACAACAACGCAAAGAAGAAATCAAGTCTGCCAAGATAAAGATTGGTACAAAATTCAAATAGAAACAACAATCACAAAATGGGGATCATGGCAGTTAACGGGTTAAGCGCTGTGCAAAGTTTCTATGTATTTTAATTATTTTATATAAATGAGACACCAAGATTAAATTTTAAAATTTTAACTAAGTTGGTAACATATCAAGTCATTATTTAATACTAGCATATTGCGAAACTTAGTTCCTTCTAGTATATTGCAGGCCTGGGCGTCTAGATTCCTATCAGTGTAAGCACGTCTCGGTTTTTCTCAGTTTTCCGTCCCTTACTTGCATACATATACTTGATGAAGTCTGATCGGTGAGGTACAATACGTTTAATGTCATTAGTACATTTCTGCCACAGGAAACTCAGTAGAAGAAAGAAACGGGACTAAACATACTTGTACTTTCTCTTATCTATTATTTATTTATTTTATTTATTTATTTATTTAGCCTGGTGGAGTTAAGGCCATGTGGCCTTCTCTTCCACTCACCAGAACAAGCATATGTTACATATGAATACAAAAAAAATTCAATAATAGTCATATAAAACAGGACAAACATATGTTACACATGAATACAAACAAATTACAATAGTAATCATATTAGACAGGACAAACATGTTACATATGAATACAAAAAAAAGTTACAATAATAGTTATTGAACAATTCATTATCTGTCATATTGAATAATAATGAAATTAATGTCTAATAATAGAATGAAACTAAATACAATTAAAATTAAATGAATGATACAATGAATAAAAAAGGAATAACAGCTCGAATCTACTATGCATAAAAAGAAGAGAAAAATAAACACTACAATGAATTAATCTACGCTTTTTATACAAGGCATTAGGTAAATATATTAACAAATCCTAAGTCTATTTTTATTAAATAATGCAAAAACGCATTATTAGTTCTTAAAAAGTAGTATTAGTGAGTTGTTTCTGTTAGTGATTTTATTTTCAATTTATTTCTGAAAGATGGTAAAGTTTGGCAGTCTCTGACATAGGGTGGAAGTGAATTCCATGTTCTAGCAAGAGAAACTGTAAAAGATTTCGAATAATAGGTAGTATGATGAGGAGGGATATAAAGGACACTGTGCTCAAGGGATCGGGTATCTAAGTTATGTGTATCAGAGAGTTTAGTGAAGCGGTGTGATAAATAATAAGGTAAAGATGTGTGTAATATGTTATAGAGTAGGGCTAGGGAATGGATGGTTCTACGATCTTGAAGACGAAGCCATGACAATTGTTCCAGGGATGGTGTAACGTGATCAAATCTACGTATACCACAAATAAAACGTATGCAAGAATTGTGAACACGTTGAAGTCTTTGGGTAAGAACAGTATTTAGGTCAGTAAAAAGAGTATCACAATAATCAAAATGGGGCATTGCGAGTGTTTCTACTAGCATTTTTCTTAGAGAAAACGGTAAACAATTTCTTATACGATTTAATGAGTGTATTATTGAGAAGATAGTTTTGCAAATGTTATTTATTTGTTTATTCCAAATTAAATGTTTATCCATAAACACTCCTAGATTTTTTACTGTCTCACTATAAGGGATCTGAACCCCATTAAGTGACACATGGAATACTGCATTTGTGTTAATTGAGGATAATAGTCTCTGATGGCCCACAATGATTGCTTGTGTCTTTCTAGGATTTAATTCAAGTCCATATTTCTCTGTCCACGCCGTTAGCGAGTCAAGGCCCTCATTAATTTTGGTTACCGCGTCATTTAAAGAATATTTGTCTGAGTGAAGGTAGATCTGCATGTCGTCCGCAAATAAATGATGTTTGCAATGTTTTAGGGAGTCAGATATGTCGTTTATATAGATTGAAAAAAGCAATGGGCCGAGCACCGAGCCCTGTGGAACTCCAGCTTTACGGTAGGTCCAAGAAGAGCGTAATGTAGAATTTCCTACAACATATTGCTGGCGCTCACGAAGGTAGGAGTTGAACCATTGCGTGACACTGTCAGAAAGTGAGAGGTTTTTAGTTTAAGCAACAATAAGTCCAAGTCTACCGTGTCAAATGCTTTACTAAAGTCAAGTAGTGTAAGAATAGTAAGTTTTCGATTATCAGATGCTTCGCGTATGTCTTCACATATATTTAGTAGAGCAGTATTTGTATTGTGTCCTGTCCTAAAGCCTGATTGGTATTGATCTAAAAGGTCGTGTTCAGTTAGGTAGTCAGTCAGTTGTTTGTGGACTAATCGTTCCAAAGCTTTTGAAAGGGTAGGTAAAATACTAATGGGTCGAAAATCGTTAGGAGTTAAGGGAGTTTTTACTTTCCGGAGTGGGCGTACAATTGCTTGCTTCCATAATGTGGGATATATAGAGGTTTGTAGTGAGGAGTTGAAAACATGAGTTATGGTAGGTAGTATAACGTCGATTTTTTGTTAAGTAGAGTGATATTTATACGGTCAGTACCTTCTGCTTTTGTTTTTATTCGTTTGAGAGCTTTCTTTATGTCATTTTCTGTAAGATATGAAAAATGGAAATGTTCTCTGTCTGGTGGATTTGTCAATAGTAGTTCACTTGTTGTATGTGTTTTGTCTTTAGGAGTAAAGAATGTGCTTGTAAAATGGTTATTAAGTGTGTTCAGAGAAACAGGTAGTTTTTCTACCTGTGTGTCTTTCCTTCCTACACCCATTTTATTCAGATTTTTCCAAATATCTGGGTTATTGTTATTAGGTTCAGTAAGGCTGTATAGATGTCTAAGTTTGGCGTTTCTGATAGTTTGTGTAGTCTTGTTTCGTAGCCGTTTATAGTGATTAAGATTTATATCAGTTTGTCGACTCTATATTTCCGATATGCTGCGTCTCTTTCAGTCATCAAGTCACGAATGTTAGCAGACATCCAGGGAGCAGGGTGTCGTTTCACTAGTTTAGTTTTCAGTGGAGCGTGTCTGTCATATAGTTGTAATATAAGGTTATTTAATGTCTCAACGTTTTCGTCAACAGAATGTAACGTCCATATAGTATGCCAGGGTAATTTTATAGCGTCTTCAAGTAGAGCTGCATTGTTTATATGTTTTAGGTCTCTATATGTGATAGTCATACGAGCTAGTTTAGGGCACTGCAGTGAATATGCTAAGAATATAATATCATGTGCTGATATTCCGGGAGCTGACAGTTGCCCGTGGGTTAGTACTCTATCTGGATTATTAGTAGCAATTAAGTCAAGTAAAGTCTCAGAATGATTGGTGTGATGTGTAGGCTGTAAGGGAAGGATAGTCATATCACAAACTTGGAACGCGGACATAAGCTGTTGTGTATGTCTGTTGTCAGTGTCTAGTATATTTATATTAAAGTCACCCATGACTGTAGTCTGTAAGACAAAGTTTGTGTGAGCGCACCGTCATACTCGCACCCCTGGTATATTGTGTCACCAGTCACTTTACACAGGAGCTGGTAATGTTATACGACGTGCAGCGTGAATAGTGGCCAAGGTCTCCTGGTCAGCAAGTGTTGGAGTAAGAATGGGGATATTGAGATAAATAATTTAATTGCTATGATCTGCGTCTAAACATGAGACGGAGTACCAATTTGGTGAACTGCAAGTTCTTAAGTAACTAAACACAATACATTAAGTGCATACCAGCGTCAAAACAAAATATGCAACGCCCTCCTGATGGTCTCATCGCTTGGACGCACATTACTTAATTATTTATACGTTACAGCAAGCTGTGTCTGGGTCGTAGTCCGTACTTGGTGGACTAATACAATATAGTCACTTCCACAGTCTTATTTATGCCAAACCAAGTTTGAAATATGTTTTATTCGTCGCCATGTCGTAGTAGGTGGAGATAATTTTCTCCACTCAGTCGATCCGGATTCGTTTCCTAGCGGGGTAGGGTATTTTAAGTGTTCGCCTTGTGACTGGTTGTTTATTTCGTGACTATGTGAAAAAGGAAGAAATGGTAAACAATGTAACAACAAAATGGAAAGACATTGAAACGAAACAAAAACAGACTGTGCATTATATAAAAATATTTTATTCTAATATAAAAATACCGCATAAGTTCCGTAAAGTAGTGCAAAACAAAGTATATAAAGTTGAATTCAGTATTAAAAAGCAGTAACTTACTATTACAAACGGCATATTTATGTGAACATGAAAAGAACATGTGCTATGTGCTCGTTTTAGTTTGATGACCACTTTTTGCATGAACTAATATATACTGTACATCTTTAGAAAATCAAATACAACTGTTCAAGCTTTTTACTACGTATTTATATAGTTATTTATTGTTTCTTAATGAGTAATGATCATCCTCCTCGCATGAGAACATACCTTTCTATCTACTGTTTTTTCATTTTTAATAACATGTATTCGCTTACAATTATTAAAAGTTTGTTTATACTTGAACGATTTATTCACTTCGGACATTTTGTAATCCTTCGATGACCAAAAATCTTCTCTTAATACCTAATGATGTCAGAATGCTACTGAAACCCAACTCCGTTCTTTTGTTGTAACGGCGGTTCATTAAAATTGTCCTCCCCTATTATTTATTAAGGGTACATGAATGCGTCAAATCTCCGCTAAGGATGAATGGAGGTAAATATGCCCCCCCTCTTTTCGTGTAAGTTTGGGCATTACTCTTGTAACTACTAAACTATCACATTAATGCAATCATGCACCTTTAATCTGTACACATGTGTACAAACTGCAAGAAATCAATATTACTTAAGTTTAGGGTATATATTACGTTCTGTTCACTGAGGGACGTTATCAACCATCACTTTGTATTGGGAAATAATTTCAGCTACCTAATTATCACTATTAAAAATGTATAACATACGATATTTTTTTCACTCTGAAAAAAAAAGAAGTATTTTCCAGTCGGTGTAGTTTTCCTACTAAAATATATACAGCTTGTTAGTAATTTCAAGGTTTTGGAATTGGGCACGCCGTAGCGTAGTGGTTGAGGCACTACGCTACTAGCTGGAAGGTCGAGGGTTCTAGTCCCGGTGGGGTCAGGATTTTTAAACTGACCCAAACCTTCTGGCGGCACTATGGCCCTGGGTCGACTCAACCTCTAATTCAAATGAGTACCAGACACTTGTTCTGCGGGTAAAGGCGGCATTCACGGAGGGCTGAGAACTCGGCTTACATCAAGTGCCGGTTGTCCAGAAAAAGTTGGAGTCTTAACCTCCTACTACCCGGCCTGTATTGGGATCACTTTAGCACTTTACCTATACGCCATAACAACTTACCTGCAACCCGTGTAAGCGCATATTTTTCCGCCCTTTTTGCACATAATTTTGGGCAGTGTGTAGTAGATGGACAATATGTACGATATGCAGCCGGAGTACCAGCAATGCCTTGCGCCCGCCATTGCCCAAAAAACATATGTCTGGAACTAATTTCCGTCAGAGCCATACTATACCTTGGAGTCAATTTGCCACTAGAAGGTTTAGGCAAGTTTAAACATTTGATTCTGATCGAGATCAAACCCCCGAATTTTTTACTTGTAGCGTAGTTCGTTAACCAACTACGCTACCCATAACCACAAGTATTTTCTTTAAATCTATAATATTTAATTCGTGCGAAATTCCTTTTTTGTAATAAATAAAACGTGACTTACAATTAAGTTTTCCTATGCAGCTATTAATTTTATTTTCTATATCACTACTAAAAATATACTTTTTGGAAACACTACATTACTGGATAACGTGAACAAATTTTAATGCAGTAATCTACAGTCCGTTTATAAAAGAGTAGTTTACTAGATTTTTTGTAAAAACACTTTGTTTGTATTCTGCTAAAAGTTTGACGAACTCTAATAATTCTAAATCATAGTTAGTTGATTCGCTATGAACTGGTGGATTTGAGAATTGCTGACATTTATAGAAACGCTCATCATACACAAATTCTATTCTAAATGTATTGTCACTGTATATCATTTTTACGTTGCCTTTAGATTACTTTACCACATATTCCACATAGAGTAACCGAGCCGCGAATATGGTACTCCACCATGGACGGCTTGTAACCACTCAGCCGCGGATGGGGCTTTTATGACGTTATTTACTACAAGGTAAAATAATGGAGACAAATTTTGCGGTTGATTTATTCCATGTTATGTGAGTGCATCACAGAAGTGTCGCAGTGCTCTGCAGTTGAATTGTAACTATTTTTTTTAGAATAATGCATCGCATATTATATAGAAATGTATTATACGAATATGTATTAAATTTTATTCATTTAAAATTAGAAGGTAAAGTTCAGCTTTTTCCAAATAAATTCGTATTTTTACGTATTCTGAATTTTTTCTGCAATGTTACTTACGCTCTTCCAACGTATCACTGCACATACTAGTACGTTGAATAGGACCCGAACATGCTAATTAAATATTTTCGCCTTCATTTAAGATTGGTCTTATTTATACGAGAGAATTGTGCTGAATAATTATGTAATATCTCCGAACATTATTTATTTATCCCGATACTTGAAATTCCATTTAATAAAATATGGAAATTATAATAATTTTTCCTTACATGTCCGCGACTGTGGTCTCAGGGGTAACGTATTTCGCTCGTAATCTATGGGTCCGAGTTTGATCCCCGGTCGGGACAATTTTTCCTGACTATTTAACTCATGCCACAAATGCTAGTCAATGACCAATCACGTTTCAATGGATGTTGTTTTACAACCAATGACAGTCGTGTTTCACCCGGCTCTTTATCGATTTCTCTTTATCAGCTCCTGCTTTTGTGATAAAGAAAGCTCCTCCTTTTTAATGTTCTGAACAGGTCAAAGCATTATTTTTCTCCAACAAATACATTGAATATAGAAAATAATGAAAAGATTCCTTGATTTTACTGAGTTGTTTACTAAAAAAATAAATTACTAACCCGTAACGTTGATTATGATATTTAGTTTGATGTGTTTAATTATTTCTCCACTTGAGTGCACTCTTACAATATTGCGATCTTATTTGACAATAAATAATATGATCAAGCAGCAGTGAATGAACATAACCTCACATTTCTAATTTGTTTTCAAACATCGCCGTTTACATTAAATATATAAATATTTTAAAATAACTATAGTTAAACAATGATTTGTGAGTAAACAGATTAATTTTATTCGTAAAATAATCCTAACAAATGCCACGAGTGATTTCCAAATTATCGATAAATTCACGACTCACGAAGTGAGGAGTGAATTTATCTAGAGAATTTGGAAATCACTCGTGGCATTACTTATGATAAATATCAGGTAACGTTAGGACCCAAATGATTTCGGAAATTAATTTGCCTATCATAATCGTTATTATCATAATCGCCATGTTTAATAAATATTGTGTGTGTGTGACTGGTGGAGTTCCGTCTTAATGTCGTGTTGTCTCGGAGGTAGCCCTAGATTCAACAGACCACTCATTCGGGAGGGGGCCCACCATGTCCTTATGTGATCCAAAGTTCAAATTCTCCTTCCGAAAAGTCGTGCCACTGTGAGGCCGGGGAGGCATGTGGTATGTAGAAGTGCGTATAAGGCGAGAGATTAAACTCGATGGTGAGGAAGAAGCTCTTTTGTATTAGTAAAAATCATGTGATGTATGGTTAACTTATAAGCCTCAGTGGTCTAGGGGTTAATTTCCTTGCTCTGGTAACAAGAGTCGCGGTTCCCAACACGGATTTTCAGGATGGAAAAATCCAAGGGTGAATTCCTCCTGGAGAGACTTTAAGCCCTTGGTCCGAGTACGAATTTTGTTTCGGGCTGATAAAATAACCTTAAGCCTGAGTACATTTTAATCGGCCTTTCTTATCCACATTTTACTTTAGTTACCTATTTCGTGTGTCTATGAGGCTTTGTGCTAAAACCATGACACTCATAGCTGAATTAGCTGGGTTTAAAAGCTCCCTCTAAGCACTCGTTTCCCACCGTTGAGACGTATGGGTATAGACTAAAATAGACTATGCTAATTTTTTATTCATTATTATTTAATGGTCCACCGTTTTGGTCTCGAGGTAGCGTGCTGCCTTGTCAGTCTGCGGGCCCGGGTTTGATTCCCTGTCGGGAGAGGGGCCTGGGTGAGGTTTTCTTCGGGGTTTTTCCTCACCTGCAAGACAAATGTCAGAAAGCATAGGGTCCAACGGTCACCGAAAATCATCCGGCCATCATTATCATCATCATCATCATCTTTCACCGGTGTGGAAAGCAACGGGCAGCTACTACACCTATAATTCCTGCTGCAAATCATTACATGAAAATGCTATGATTGCAGTGAAAGACCTACCCTCGGGAGGAATTACTATGGATGGATGGATTATTTCATGATTGAAAATCTTATTTTAAAATTTTTGCAGCAATTGTTACATGAGAGAGGTCCATTATCTCAAATTGAACATTCTGCAACATAATTTCCTCATGTAAAAGACGACATGCAGAAATGCCTCGAAACATATATATATATATATATATATAACTGAAATATCATCAGAAAGATTTGTAAATATTTAAATGTAATTATAACAGTAGTAATTTTATCAAGAGGTTCCAAAAATACTCAAAATTTATTTACTAGTTATACTTTGTTTTCTACATTATGATTTAATATTTTTAATTTATGTCAAATCATATATATATATATATATAATTTTGTGATATGTGTTACGTGACAGTTAAGTTTGAAAACTTGTCATGGCATTGACGTGCGATGAAAATATATTTCTTATTCGTATTACAGAACTTATCATCTGGGAACACAACTCTGTAGATATCAGTCTTTTACCTAGCAGATTTATATCGTGCGAAACTTTCAAATAACTGTCACGATAATACCTAAATTACAAAAATATACCTTTGATGAGATTCAAACAAAAATATATTTGTTTCGACAAGGAATACTAATTTGTTTTTCATCGTAGTTTAATCTCTGACCTTACAGGTATATTTAAATGCACCACGCCGACCTTGCCTTCAATCTGTTGGTAGAGTGATTTCAAACTTTACATCTTATAGTATTTTTTTGACCACACTAGGACGTAGATGGCCTTCCAGAAATTAGTGATAGCTTACATAATATCCAAGAACGACGCTCCTTTCAAAGCGAACACATCCAAATACGCCATTCGTTCTCGACATTTTGTACTTTGCAATGGTGAATTGGATAATGATTATTATGGTGGCAAAATTATGTTCGTGACTGACCTGTTTGGATACCTAAATGTTTTCTACAGAATGGACTTTATAGGTCAGTAAATTGGGGAATCGAAACGGAGTCCACTGCATATGATGTAGTGACGCTACTGTGACACCACTACGGTCTGCCAAGAAGTACATACATCATGTCTTTATTTCCTGCAATGTTTAATATTATGTAAGCAATTTGACGGTAACACGTTAAAGGATGTTTTTATTTCTTCTGGCTGTCGATTGTGAAAATGAGGAGTGGAAATGAAGATTTTCGGACCAGAATCATTAAAATTAGCGTGCCGTTTTACTTTATGTATTTACTGTGGCTATTTTAAAAACCTAAATTAACCTCGTAAATTAAGTGTAATATAATTTCAGTCTTCTATGGAGGTTGTAAGTGATAAAGTTATCTCCTATTTTACCGTCGTATCTGAACGAATATGAGCTTTCGAGTTTTTCAGACAATGGCGTAGTCCAATGTTGAGCCATAGCCTCTCTTATGTTAGCAGTTACTGATCCAAATTGATTTAGTTATCCTTATTTGCCCATTGATGTCATGAATGGTATGTGTTCAACGTACCGTCCCAAAGACACATCTAGTAGGCAACTAGGACGATAATGTCGGTAATTTTTACCTAGAGGCCTTTTTATTCAGGCTTGAGGATCTTTTACGAACATTTAAATCTGTTCTGATTCGGTATCCACGGCTTAAAGTCTGTTCCGGAGAACGTGCTGCTTGGATTTTTCCGTCCTAACCAATCCATCTACCGCGGGATCCATCTACTCTAACCCGCGGCCATTCTAACAAAAACCAGACGCAAGGAGCACAACCACTAGTCTACCGCGGCCGACATTCATATTCATGTGATATTCCATTTTTCTGCGTCCAGGATTCGATGGAGGATAGCATTTGCTAGTCTGTAATTTGTCACGAGTTTGAGTCTAGTCACTTGATGAACTGTATATTTGTACACACGGTTTGCCTTATGCTCTTATTCTTATATATTTAGTTTGTAGTAGATTTTCTGAAGTCGGGACTGCACTCAAATAGTATAAATTATAAAGTTAACTCGAAAAAAATAACCATAAACTTCCCTACTATAATTTCAAGTCATAACTTTAAATTCCCAAAATTAGTTACTGTTCTTGATTTGGCTCTAGTTCCTTCAATTAATTATATTCTTCATATTTCATTGTGTTAGTACATAGGGAAATTTTTGGACCAAAGAGAGATGAACAGGCAGGCGAATGGAGAAGACTACATAACAATGAGCTACATAATCTTTATAGGAAGCCATATATAATAAGAACAGTTAAGTCTCGTAGATTGCGATGGGCAGGAAATGTTGAACGTATGGGGTATGAAAGACTTGCATGGAAGGTTCTTGTAGGAAAGCCAGAGGGAAAGCGCCCAGTTAGTAGGTCAAGAATGAGGTGGGAGAATAACATTAACTATGATTTGAGGGAAGTAGATTATACAGGGAATGATTGGAAAGCATTAGCTCAGGATAGGGATATATGGAGAGCTTATGTCCGCGCGGCCATGAACCTACGGGTTCGATAGTGCCAGTGAGTAATTAAGTAACTAAGTATATTTCATTGTGTTACTCCAGTGAGTTCAGTTTTACTTTACATTTCGAACATGGCTAAAATATCCACACACACATATATATATATATATTTTAATAACAATTCTATAATTATATTGTAATATATGATTGGATGGTAATGAAGCCTGAATTAGCTCAATGGTCAGAGCGTTAACACGGAAAGCTAAAGGTTCGGGGTTCGATTTCCGGTTCAGGCAAATATTTTTCTCTTTACCATTGATTACAATAATTTAAATGTGTTCATTAATTTACTTATTTCTATCATAGTAACAGCTTTAGCTTCTCAATATTAATTTAGTAATGTAATATAATATTTACAAATACTTTTAAACATATAATTAGCTTCATAATCTATGTATTTCTCTCAATTTTAGAAATATAGTTTTTAAAAGCTGCCAATTTATCCCCTACAACGTTTGTTACTCAGATAAACAACAATTAATTCGTTATTTAATTGCATTTCTAAAATATATTATATGGTGTAATATTCGAAAGTTTGAATATCTTTATACAGTGCAAAGAATATTTTTGTATTTATTTTTCTGTTCTGCACTATTAAAGTGCAAAACAACTAACGTAATTTTAGAAGCTTCGCTTAAGGGTTTTCCTGGCTCTAAACTATTTTTGGTTGTTGAAACTAAGAGAATATAACGGGGTAAAAATTCTAATGTCTGAAAATTCAAAACTTACATGGAAGCGTGGATGTAATCTTGACTGAGTTTTTGAAATCAAACCTCAATGTTCGAAATATAGCCTACAACATGTCCTAATATTTCCATGGTTCTAAGAAAATTCACAAAGTTGCTGCCTGAATCCAGAAGGCCTCGACTAAACGAAGCTACAAAGAAGCTCAACATTGGACCTTGAAACGGATTGTTTTTTAAAGACCTAAAATAATATGATACACTATGTTTAATGCATTGGTATCTCAATTAACATCGTAAATTAAAAATTAAGGTCATTAACAAAACTATTAAAATATGTCTGAAAAGGTATTTAACAATATTGCCAGCAGCGTTTATTATTCTTCCATGATGTTTATTTTAAGTGTCATTAATTTACGACACAGGAAAACCAGTATTTATTTCCTTTCCGAAAGAGGGCACGCTAATGACTTTTACGTTCTTAAAATTCCATCGATCTCGGAAGGATTTAAACCCGCTAACCTAACAACCAGAGACAAGCATGGTAACTATCATACCACCGGAATCAACTCCTTCATTATGTGGTGCTATGGAAATAAACAAAAAGTTAGTTACACTTATTCGAATATGTCTAAATAACACAAGGAGTAGTGTGTGTAGGCAAAGAGCTTTTGGGTATTTTTGTTTTAAATTCTTAATGGGTTAAAGCAAGGAGAAGCAATATCTACTATTCAATTTAGTACTAGAGAATGCCATCAAATCTTTAGAAGATGAAGAAGACCTACAACTCAATTGTATTAATAATCTGTTAGTTTATGCTGATGATGTATTATTAAGTGATAGCGAGGAGATACTAAGGGCAGCACGCACACTCTAGTGAGTAACACTAAGAAATTGGGGCTGGAAGTAAACATCAATTAAACTAAGTATATGATCACACAAGAAATACATTATTTAATGAAAATGGACAATTTTGAAAAAAAGTGACTGAATTCAAATACCTAAGAACAATAATTACACATTTAGAATATAATGGATTTAGAATAGATTTATTTAGCCTGGTGGAGTTAAGGCCATGTGGCCTTCTCTTCCACAGGACAAACATATGTTACATTTAAATACACAAAATTACAATAAAAGTATATACTAAACAATTAATTATATCATATTGAATAATAATGAAAATAATGTCTAATAATACAATAAAATTAAATATCATTAAAATGAAACTAATTACAGAATGTATATAGAAAGGAATAACAGCTCGAATCTACTTACAAAAAAGAAATAATAAAAAATGCAAAGAAAGTAATAAACTATAATGAATTAATCTATCCCTTATTATACAAGGCATTAGGTAAATATATTGACAAATCTGAAAATTATTTTTATGAAATAAAAAAAACAAATTAATATTTATTAAAAAGTAATATTAGTGAGCTGTTACTGTTAATCATTTTATTTTCAATTTATTTCTGAAGGATGGTAAAGTTTGGCAGTCTCTGACAGAGGGTGGAAGAGAATTCCATGTTGTAGCAACAGAAACTGTAAAATATTTGGAATTATAGGTTGTGTGTTGAGGAGGGATATAAAGGAAAATGTGCTCAAGGGATCGGGCATCTAATTTATGTGCATCAAAGAGTCTAGTGAAGCGGTGTGATAAATAATAAGGTAATGATGTGTGTAATATTTTATAGAGAAGGCATAGGGAATGGATGGTTCTACGAGTTGTAGACGAAGCCATGAAAATTGTTCCAGGGCTGGTGTAACGTGATCTGATCTGTCTATACCACAAATAAAACGTATGCAAGAATTATGAACACGTTGAAGTCTTTGGGTAAGAACACTATTTAGGTCAGTGAAAGAGTATCACAATAATCAAAATGGGGCATTGCAATTGTTTCTACTAACAATTTCCTTAGAGCAAACGGTAAACAATTTCTTATACGATGTAATGAGTGTATTATTGAGATAATTTTGCTAATGCTGTTTATTTGTTTATTCCAAATTAAATTTGTATCCATAAATACTCCTAGATATTTTACTGTCTCGCTATAAGGGATTTGTGTTAATTGAGGATAATAGTCTCTGGATGACCTATAATGATAGCTGGTGACTTTCTAGGATTTAATTGAAGTCCACATTTCTCTGTCCATGCCGTTAGCGAGGGTCAAGGGCCTCATTAAATTTTGCTGATCGCGTAATTTTATAGAATATTTGTCTGAGTTGAAAGGAAAGGATATTGCATTGCGTCCGCAAAATAAATTGATGCTTGCAATCTTTTAGGGAGTTCAGATATGCACATTTATATAGATTGAAAAAGCAGTTGGCCGAGCACAGCACCCTGTGGAATTCCAGGTTTACGGTTAGCCCAGAAAAAAGAGAGTAATTGTAGAATTTCATACAACATATGTGGTGGTGATCACGAAGGTAGGAGTTGAGCCATTGCGTGACAATGACAGAAAGTGAGAACTTTCGTAGAGTAAGCAACACTGTCCAAGTCTACCGTTGTCAAATGATTTACTAAAGTCAAGTAGTGGAAGAATAGTAAGTTTTTGTTATTATCAGATGGCTTCGGTAGGATGGCTTCACATAGTATTTAGTGGAGCAGTATTTGTATTGTGTACTGTCCTGAAGCCGTGATTGGTATAGATTCTAAAAAGTCGTGGTCAGTTAGGTAGTCAGTCAGTTGTTTATGGATTAATCGTTCGGAAGGCTTTTGAAAGGGGTAGGTAAAATACTAATGGGTCGAAAATCATTAGGAGTGAAGGGAGTTTTTACTTTCGGGAGTGGGCGTACAATTTCTTGCTGCCATTAATGTGGGATCGTGTAGTGTTTTGTAGCGAGGAGTAAAAAACATGAGTTATCGTAGGTGGTATTAACACGTCCATTGTATTGTTAAGCAGAGTGATGTTAAAACGGTTCAGTACCTACCTTTGTTTATTTTTATTCGTTTGAGAGTTTTCTTTGCGTAATTTTCTGTAAAATATGGGAAATGGTAATGTTCTCGGTCTGGTGGATTTTTCAGTATTAATTCACTTATTAGCTGTGCTTTGTGTTTAGGAGTAAAGAATGTGCTTGTAAAATGGTAATTTATGCGTGTCTAGATAAACAGGTAGTTTTTCTACCTGTGTGTCTCTCCTTCCTACGCCCATTTAATTCAGATTTTTTCCAAATTTCTGGGTTATTTTTATTAGGTTCAGTATGGCTGTATATATGTCTAAGTTTGGCGTTTCTGATAGTTTGAGTAGTCTTGTTACGTAACCGTTTATAGTGATTGAGATATATGTAAGTTTTGTCGAGTCTATATTTCCGATATGCTTGGGTCTCTTTTAGTCATCAAGTTACGAATGTTAACAGTCATCCAGGAAGCAGGGTGTCGTTTCATTAATTTAGTTTTCAGTCGGGAGTGTCTGTCATATATTTGTAATATAATATTATTTAATGCCTCAACTTTCTCGTCTACAGAATGAAGCGTTCATGAATGGGATATCCCAAAGAAATTCAATATAGGTTCAATTCTGGAAATGTATATTATTACGCATTACAGGGACAATTGCCCTCCCAACGTATCTAAAACAACATTATTCTTAAAAGATATAAAACTGTTATTATCCCGGTATATTAAATGGATGCGATACTTGGACTCTTATATTAAGGGAGGAGATAACATTACGAGTATTTGAGAATCAAGTTCTTAGGACAATTTTTGGAGCAAAGAGAGATGAACACACAGGCGAAAGGAGAAGACTACATAACAGTGAACTACATGATCTTTATAGGAAACCAGATATAATAAGAACAGTTGTCTCGTCGACTGTCATGGGCAGGACATGTAGAATGAATGGGAAATGGTACAGTGGTGTGGAAACTTTCTTGTAGTAATACCAGAGGGAAAACGGCCAGTTGGTAGACCAGCAATGAGGTGCACAAATATCATTAAACATGATGTGAGGGAAGTACATTATATAGAGGATGATTTGAAAACATTAGACAAGGATAGGGATGTATGAAGAGCTTATGTCCACGCGGCTATGAACCTACGAGTTCGATAGTATCAGCGAGTTAGTTAGTTAGTTAGTTAGTTTTCTAGAGAAAGTAATTGGAATTTAAATAAAACGGACATTCCTGAATATCTGTGACACACTTCCTTGTGGGATTTTTTTTCTGGACTTTTTAGTGAGAATTCTCTGTATCGGCAACGTATAAATTTAGCTCGTTATATCATGTGAAAATGTAGACATGTTGGAATATCATGTAAAATAAGTGGGACGAGAGACTTCAGTAACAATTCTCGGGTTTTGCTAGTGTCAGTTGTGTTCTCACATGAGGTTTGTAGGGCTCCGGGACCCGGCCCAGCTGCGCCGAGTTTACATATAATTGGGTTCTGCTATCTGCTGACAAAATGAATGCGTTGCGAGCCTCTCCCAATAAGAGCAATAGTTATTTGAAACCGTCAACCGCATTTCAGGATTCCAGAACACGTGCGCATTCTCTGTTGTTTCTGTTTCTCTTACCACCAAATACTTTATGCTTTTGTTCTCCAAACAATTCTTTTTGTTTTCAGAATTTATCACGAGTAATGTAGGACATTACATGAAAATTAAGCCATAACTGAATTCTAAACAGAAATTCATGTGTTTCTTATCAAAGCATGTTACTCTTTTATAAATTCCATTGCATAATCAAATGGATAAATTTTATCTTTCTAAAAACAAACTTCGCTCTCTTTATAAACATGGTGATTTATAAACTCACACAATCGTTTTCATCTCTGAAATATCAACTGAGTACTCACTTGAAATTAGTGCGTGTTGTCATTAGTCTAATGTCGCGATAAAGTCCCTAGTTTGTATATAATCTTAATTTCACCAAATGCCTAAAACATTTAAGTCAATAACACACTATAATTCCCTGGAAATACTTACCAATTTTGTTATTTAGACATTAGTTTCTTTGAATTACCATTTTTTTGTTGCCATCTGAAATTTCAAATTACATCCTACTAGTTCCTTGAAATCGAAATATTGTCTTGTTTTTGTCATGCTTTTCGAAAATATGTTTTGACTTCTATCCGCGTAGCCAGAATTTTATATCGTTCTCCATAAAATACATCTGGTTTGTTTGATATTAAAACAAATAATTAATGAAATAACACAAGTTTAATTGAACAAAAAATAATTATCTATTTAATTAAACAATTCTTAATATTATTTTATATTGCCTTCTACACAATTATCTAAATTAGTTAATTAATAACAGTGTAATTAGTTAATTCTATGTATTTTTTTCTTTGCTGTTGCACTTAATTTGATTTTTGTGTGCCATGCATCCGTCCGTTTCCAACGGGATACTGGTCATTCCCGTTTTGGTACTAAGCAGTTCTGACAGAAGCCAAGTACTGATACTGATCTTATATCATGATATTAGCGGTTTATTTAATTGCATATAGTAATACATCTCACACAAGGTTTCGAATATTTTCGAAAACTTATAATTTTTTTTGCGTTAATGGATTCGGTCTTCATCCCCAAGCTAGCCACAATATCAGGCCGGCGGCAGTGCTCTAGCTACCTAACAATTCGCATTCGGCTTTGCATCATCTTTTGATATGACTGATTTATTTGGCAATGGTGCCGGCCGACCACGCCTGACGCACCGTTTCAAGGGAGGATGAACGGAATGAATCAAAATTAATGAGATGAGTATGGAGAAATGGTGGAATGAAATTTGTGTGAGAAGAGAACGGGTGAACTCTGCGTAAACCTGCTCAAACTCCGCTTCGTATACCACGAATCTCACGCAGAGTGTCAGAGTCACGATCTCGGGATTCCAATTAAGTTTTATTAATAAACAGACTTATACGATTTCTCAAGATCAAAATTAGAATGAAAAGTGCATGTGAGGGCGGTAGGTCAAGGGCTTTCTTGGCCTGTAGCGGCATGAAGTTTAGAATTTTAAAAGTAAAATTAGCATATAATAAATTTCAGTAGAAATAAAATTAAAAGCACAAAACTTATAACTGGAATGAAGCTGCTGGAACACTCAGTTAGCTTGTATTTTCCAGGTTACAAAAACAGCAGTATAGATTGGAATAACGGAGAAGGTGAGGTAATACGAAAGGAGAGGATTGAGAACAATTAGATGGAAACAGGAGCAGGGTTTCTTAAACGTGGTACATTGTTAAATAGGACATATTTAGTCATCTGAATATCTATAGATCCGAACACGAAGATAGAATTTTCAGTATCAAAGTCCAGCCTGTTTTCTTATATGACTGTAAAACATAATTCATTGATTAATAGCATTCAAATATGCATTAGCAATTTCCTTCAAATATCTTACGGATTTTTTGGCTAAACGTTTTTTATCCGGAAATATAGACTAAATCTCACGAAATATCCATCGTCCATTGAATTACGCTACGTTATAGGAACTGGAAATATATTGGACATATAGCCTACTGTGTCCATGTAAAATTAGTATTCCTAGACTAGCATTGTACTGGAATCCAAAGGGCAAGAAACCTGTTGGTACATAGATAATACTTGTAATCGGAGTGTTGAAGTTGAAGGAAAAAGGACAGGGGAGATGGACTGGCAATATATAAAATAAGTATCAAAAACCGAGTACGTTGGCGGAAATTCATTGATGTCTTATGATGAAAGGAGAATAAACACGACATTTTGTGTGGTATTTTTAGTCAAACAAAATATATCACACATTCATTTCCATCATATATTGTACAAGTACATTCTCTGTTTGATTGAATGCATGTCGTAGCTCGAATATTGTCCATAGTACCTATCTTACACTGCTGCTGCACGGATTCGATTCTTGTCAAGTTACGTTATTTCAAATAATCGATTGATTTGGCGTTTACTTCATGAAAATTAAATGATATGAAAGTGTTAAAGTTATATACGATTTTCATATTTATTTTAATACAAAATAGTATAATTTTTATTAACCTCTTTAATTACCCTGTAATACAAATGAATCCCCAACGACCCAAACTTTACTCCATAGTTAAACTACGTAAAAAAATAGTGCTATTCGACTAACAGTACCCTTCATAAGTTCTCCATCATACAAAATGTCTAAAAAGCTAATAAATATAATTTCATTTAATACTCTATTCAATCCAATTTACAGTATAAAAAACTCAATCGAATTAATTGGAAATTAAAAATATTCATTTGCCTAATAACTTAATTTAGTTTATTTCGAGGAAAAAAAAATGCCAGTGTACCCAGAGTTGACGTAAAAGAGATTGTTAATACCTAGAATGTTACCAACTGATAAACTGAATGGTTTTTTGTTGTTGAAAAGATTGTAGACACTCTTA
The DNA here is from genome assembly GCA_030220185.1 of Diploptera punctata. NCBI lineage: Eukaryota > Metazoa > Arthropoda > Insecta > Blattodea > Blaberidae > Diploptera > Diploptera punctata. The sequence continues at coordinate 321,368 of JASPKZ010008566.1, forward strand.
AAACATGTTTACACCAAAACTATTTTGAATTTAACAACAGATTGTACACAGTTAAAGTTGGCTTCATTATGAGTGAACCATTGATCCCTCCTTTAGCAGAAATTTTTATGGATGACTTATATCAAACCACATATAAGAATTAATTAGCTAAAAATGTATTACTATGGTATCGTTATGTAGATGATGTCATAGCAGGCTGCACAGGAACTAAAAGACAATTAAATTCCTTTTTAAATTTTATTAACAGCATTCACAAAAGTATTAAGTTCACAATGGAATTAGAAACAAATAATATTATACATTTTCTGGATATATCAATAAAACACATTAATAATAAGCTTGAGCTTGAAATCTTTCACAAACCATCTCGCACTGATACTACTATTCATAGTTACTTCCCTTCACCCATATACTCATAATAAATAATAGTTTTAAAAAACTAAAACAACACGCTTTATTAGAAAACCGTACTAAAAATGAAAAATAATTTTAATTTCCAACACGCTTGGGATACAATTAAAGTGGTCAACAAAAAAATAATCTCCAACTCATATAGAATAAAACTAGAGTTATCAACGAAAAGAAAATAATTTTACCATCTAAAGCGTCAATTAATATATTTGTTAATAATCAGATATTGTCAAAAGTAAGGTCTCTAAGAACAAAATGTAAAAATCTTAAAAAGCACCCCACGCTTTTGATGGTAAAATTTTCTTTTTGTTGCTAACTCTAGTTTTATTTTATATGAGTTGGAGATTATGTTTTTGTTGACCACTTTAATTTTATCCCAAGCGTGTTGGAAATTAAAATTATTTTTCATCTTTTAGTTTTAGTGTTTTAAAACTATTAATTATTTTTTATTCTTTAGTTTTAATATTTTACAGAATAAGATAAAAATGTAAATATTTTTAAATTCGATACTATTGTAGTATGAGCTAAAAGTAATACTCTTCCAAAAAAAAACCTCCCAGCCGGATTTGATCCAGCGACCTATGGAGTACTGAATTTATATACCATTAGAGATCACCGCTCTACCAACTGAGCTCTAACAACGATTGACTAAAAAGTCGACATGTCCGCAACCTATTATACCAGTTTTAATTTTTTGATTTTCTGATGATTCTGGCCAGGATTTTAGAAACAAAAAATGACATTATTGTATTGTCACGGGTCCATTACAAGTATACAAATTTTCAAGTCGATCCAATGATTTTAAGCGAGTAAAAATCGCGTTGAAAGATTCCGTTACATAGATAGATAGAGGTCAAGCTAATATAAAGCGTGTAAAATAGCAGCCTTTAATAGTTAAATTCATTGACTTTTAAATATCCCTTGTTCACCCTTACTTGAATTCAGCAAAGCTTTTGACACAGTAGACCACGACTTACTTATGATAAAGCTCAAGCACCTACACTTGTCTGACAGCGCTGTATCCTAGTTCGACTCATACCTGCACGGTCGTCAACAATACGTTTCATTAAACTCTAGATCTTCGTCTTGGCGCAACGTGCCGGCTGGAGTCCCCCAGGGCAGTGTTCTCGGACCTCTTCTTTTCTCAATCTACATAAATGACTTGCCAACAGTACTAAAGCACTGCCGTTATCACCTCTACGCTGATGATCTCCAAATTTACCTACATTCACCTCATCATTCTCTCTATAACAGCTTGATGAAAATGAATGACGATCTCATATCCATCTTTAACTGGTCTTCAAGTATCGCTTTAATCTAAATCCTAACAAGTCACAAGTAATTCTAATGGGACAACAAAGACTGCTTACAATCTTTGACATATCTACACTTCCAAATATTACTATAAATTATAATTATCCCTTATTCTTCTTCAGTAATAGATCTTGGACTACATCTAGGCGCAAATTTAACCTGGCAAACAGAAGTGAAACACATATGTAAAAAGACTTTCTCCATCTTACATTATCTTAGACGTTTAAAGAATTTTCTCCCAGTTTCGTTAAAAGAAATCCTTGTGCAGAATCTTGTGTTACCGCACTTCGATTATTGTGACATTATATATAATGATCTAAACTATGACTTGTCGCAGAGACTGCAGCGTGTTCATAATGCTTGCGTTCGATTCATTTTGAATATCCGCCGTTATGACCATATTTCCTACACACTTTAATAACTTCTCTTGGCTCCGTCTTACTGACAGACGTAAATTGCACTCTCACTACTTTTCAAGCTTCTGAATTCCTACATTCCTACTTACCTGGCGTCCAGATATGAGAAGTTATCTTCTTACCACAATATTGACATTAGGTCACAAGATAGCAGTCTGCTAACAATTCCTCTTCATAGCACTTCCTCCTATTCCACTTCCTTCACACTAGCCTCTGCCCGCTCCTGGAATCTCCATCCTCAAGATATCAGGGGTTGCCGCACACTTCGCACCTTTAAGTCACGCTTATACAGTTACCTGTTCTCTAAAAATTAATTTTCTCTAAATATTTAATTTTATACTATGTCATTAATCTTTTCCTCGTTTTTTTATGTATCTTCTACATATATATTTAATTCGTTAAATTTAGTAAAGTAAAGTGATCCCACAACAGGCCCGGAGGCCCTTGGGGTAGTAGGAGGTTAAGGCTCCCACTTTTTCTAGACAATCGGCACTTTATGTCAGCCGGGTTGTCAGCCCTGCGTGACGGCCGCCTTTAACCCCAGAACAAGCGTCTAGTACTCATTTCCGTTAGAGGCTGAGTCGACTCCAGGGCCATAGTGCCGCCAGAGGGTTTGAGTCAGTTTAAAAATCCTGACCCCAACGGGACTTGAACCCTCGACCCTCTGGCTTGTGGCTAAGTGCCTTAACCACTACGCTACGGCGCGTTAAATTTAGAGTAAATCAAATTACATTATAAATATTAATTGTATTGTATTCATAACTTGTAATCGTATATATATATATATATATATATATATATATATATATATATATATATTGTAATTTAGATATGAGACTAATTTTTTTGTTTGTATTTCTTTAAACCTGGTTGAGTGGTAGACAAGGCCTTAAGGCCTTAACTCTGCCAGGTAAAATAAAGCTATTATTATTATTATTATTATTATTATTATTATTATAAGGAACTGAATATTATTAAACAATTAGCTCTCAATAATAATAATTACGACCCTAAAATTATAGACAATTTAATTAAGAAAGACTAAAATAAATATGTTATAATGTCATACATAAGCCCTCTTTCGAATAAGATATCCAAACACTAAAAAATGTTGAACATCAATGAAGTGTTTAAAACTAACAGATCTTTGCAAAATATAATATAGAGCAGTAAAACCAAAGTAAAAAATAAACAATTATCAGGTTATGTAAGTTAGAGTGTGGCACATGCGACAATGTCCTTATAGGACAAACTGGAAGACCTTCTATTTCTCGTATAAAAAACATATGAGATCATATAAGGCAAATGTAGATACTTCAAAATACGCTAACCATCTATAGGTTTTCCAGTATAAAACCGGACACTCTGCGGCTGGCAGAGTGAAATGCGGACGAGTAGAGAGCGCAGCCTGACGGGTGAAACCCCGTGAGGCGTGTCCGGTTTTTATATTGGAAGCCCTGTACTTCAATACGATCACTGTTTTAATATTCAAATTTTAAAGTTTTACACGTTTGTAACAAAGGAAAACAAACTATATCGTTTAGAAATTGTAGAAATAAATAAGTTAAAAAAGTGCAATAGGCTGTTAAATTCCCAACTGGTTTGAAATGTATCACCTCTTTTAAATTTATAATAAGAACATGTGTGTTACACTGTTTTTGTTTACATTTAGTTGCATAGTTACAGCTGCTATGTACTAGAGTGAACATTGTACGTATATAACAAAATTAATTTGTATTCGTAGCATTCGTCTGAAGAAGGTACAGAGTACCGAAACAGCTATAACGTTGTTTGTATTAAAATAAATATGAAAATCGCATAAAAATTTAATAGTTTTATTTTATTGAATCACTGAACAGTTATTTTAAATTATAGCTTCGGTCCGGATAAGTATTCCTTGTTATTTACTGTTGTGTACTCTGTTTAGCGATAGCCTTAGTATACAGTTAAGTCCTTATCCAGAGAGTCTCTCCTCTGTGTGTCTGTCTAGCGTGTGGTTCAGAATTTCTCTTCACTGCCTACAGGACGACCCGTTCAGAATATTTTTGTGTTGTTTACATTAGGTGGAAGCCTTACAAAAAGGAGGGAGAATGAAAAATACAAAAAAAAAATCTGGTGTAATTTAGGAACATCCTGTGAGGAAACTGGATAATAGAGTTACAGTGTATGAAAGTGATGAAATCTCTAGAGTTACGGGTATAACAGGAAACTGAGGTGCCGCATAAATTACGACTATCGTACCGCAAATGAATAAGTAACTTGATTGGCCACGCTTTCTTATGTAGATGTTGTACCATCCCGTGAAAATCAATCCTTTGATTAATATTCATCGCTTAAAGCAAGTTCAGCCCGTATTACACCCCTCGGCATAAAAAAATGTAAACCAACAAAACGATAAAAAAAATATCTTCCTCATGACAAAGGATAGCAATCTCTCCCCCCCCCAAAAAAAACGCTGTCGATCAAAATAAAATTCAAGGAGATTGGTGTGATTTTTATATTCGATTTGCAGTTTTAAACTGGCACAAAATCTTTGATAAAATTTATCACTTTTCCTTACTCTACTGCAAATCGCATTATTGTAACAATCATTTTGGAGAGTTTTTGAAGACCATCTTTTAAAGTATAATATCAGCATTTATTTACATTAGTATTACAATAAAATCCGGAATCCCTCACATACGCTTGTCTCTAAATAACAATAATAATACTAGTAATGAGAATGATAAAATAATAATAATAATAACAATAATAATATTTATTTATTTATTTATTTATTTATTTATTTATTATATACAGAATTGTAATACTTACACATCTTTCGGTGCCTAAAGTTTTATTTTTCTTCTCCACTCGTCTCTCTCCATTCAATCCATGTCCTCCAGTCCTCTTGCTCTCATTCCATTTCTTATTTCCTGCATCCATGAGATTCGAGGTCTTCCTCTCCTCCTTCTTCCAGTTGGACACCATTCCAATGTTTTCCTGGGTAATCTTTCTTCTTGCATTCGTCGTACGTGCCCTTTCCCGCACCGTAGCCGAGTGGTTAAGGCAAGAACTACGGGACTTACGCTGGTTCGAGTCCCGTGGAGAAGAAATAGTAGTAGAAGTAGTAATAATAATAATAAGATTAATAATAATAGTAATATTATTATTAGTAGTAGTAGTAGTAATAATAATAATAATAATAATAAGAGTAATAATAATAATAGTAATAATAATAATAATAATAATAATAATAGTAGTAGTAACAATAGTAATAAAAACCTTTTGTGTTTATTTTATTCAGTCTAACTTCTTACTTTTTTCGCCTGCTTAAGTTTTTTATGGTATAGGGCACCTGGACCTTATAGGAATACGACCTTGAATCACAAGCACACTTTTTTGACCGCATAAGGATATGAAGATCATCCCTGAATGAGAGATTAGTTCAATTTCAGAGCAAGCGCCGGGACAAAACAATTATTTAAGACAAGACGCAGCAATTGTGCATACATTACAAACAAGGTGAATACGATAATGATGATTACGATGGTCAGACGATGTTCAGGGACTATTTGGGCCTTCACGTTCCTGAAATGTGTCTTATAGATGAGATAAAACACGAAAAAATTCACCTAGGAACATTTTTCCGATCGGGGATCGAAACCGATCTCTCGCATCTGAGGCAACAATATTATCCCTAGACCAAAGAAGTGGATATAATAATAATAATAATAATAATAATAATAATAATAATAATAATAATAATAATAATAATAATAATTAATAATAATTAACAATAATAATAATATTGTTGTTGTTATTATCATTATTATTATTATTTATTTATTAATAGCGTACCCGGCAGACGTTGTCCTGCCCGAATGTTCAATTCTCATGTCATGGGCGGACGATAAAAATATGTTACTTTTTTATCATAAAATTCAGCAATTAGGACATAATGAGACATTATAAAATAAGTTCGCTAGAAAACCTCTTACATCCTTCTGAAGTAGCTCAAGAAGTGTGAATGATGTCGTCACATAGTCATGAACATTAGAATTGTACCCTCTTTGCAGATAAGTCAAGAACCTTCAAAAAACAATTATATTAGAGTGAAAAAAAGATAAATTGGTGAGAGTCAGTCAAAACAGCTTGCCCCCCAGCTAGATTTCATTTGTGACCCACTGTGCACCGGTCCCATACTGGCAGAAATGTCATGAGAAAAATTTCTCCCTCGTGAGAGACGTAGGATTCGAACCAGCGTATGTCCAGTTAGTTCTGCGCCAAGGACTTTCTTGCCCCTTAACCACTCGGCTACGGCGCAGAGACTCTTGGTATTATTGAAAGACAAAAATGGTTTTATTGTGAGTTATACGTAAGAGATAACGAGGACTGTTGGTATCAATGAAAGACAAAAATGGTTTTTATGAGTGATCCGTAAGAGATATGCTGTCGCGGACCTTTTTGTAGAGCTTTTGCAGAATATTCAATTCTGTCGACATTAATTTGGGTGTGTGGATTTCGTATCTTGGTTTAGGTATAGTAAGCCACCTATTTAAGCATCCAAAGAGTTATTTTTCACGTTTTCCACTACAAAGGGCGATTTTTAAGGCTGCAGGATTTGAGTATCACAACTCTCTTATAGCCTATGTTCATTCCGGGAATCTCCTGAACATTTTGCAAAAAACTCCATCGCAATCGGATCAACGGTATGACCGCGCATAAAGTACGAAAAATCATACAATCATACAATCATACAAACATACAAACGAACAAACAAACATTAAATTTTATATATAAGATTATTATTACTAATATATTTTTCAGCTGAAGCAAGCTTTCCGTTACCAATCTCGAGTATTGTACCTGTCGGGAGAAGAGTTGTAAACTTTACGGATCACAAGCATACTTATATTTACCACACAATGACATAATGGGGCCTACCGAATGAGTGATCAGCTCAATTCAGGACTCATCTAAGACAACATGAACATTTATGACTAAGCACAACATTTACTCACATATTCATAATAAACAATGCGAATATAATAATGATTAAGAGGCCGGATGTTGATTGGGACCTTCCATTTTCCTGACATTTGCCTTATAGTTGAGGAAAAACCCTAAAAATTCATTAAGCAGGACACTTTTACCGACCAGGGAACAAAACCACGTCCGTTGCGTACGAAACAGCAACGCTACACAGCGGTGGACTGGATAATACTGTACGACTGTAAAAATATTTTTGGGTACATAATCCTATATAATTGGTACAGACGTTTAGTTAATAAACTTTTATAAAACGGTATATGTTGATTACTTGCATATTAATGTTCCACTTTATGAAAAAAAATATATATGCTCGAGATAGAATTGACAATTTAAGAGAACTGTCATGGTTTTATACGATTTTCATAAATAATTATCATACCGAACGAGATCAAGATCAACCAGAGGCCAAGCATTATTTCTCTCCTCAGTTACCACGAATATCACAATCAACATGATCTAAAATCTGGGAGATGAGATTGTAACATTATTTAAGCATAAATCATTTTATTACCGAAAGTGAAGTACATAAACGAGATCTTTCCTAAATAATAAATTGATTTGGTGTTTACTTGATGAAAATATACGGTCTCCAATTTATCAAATAAAACTATCAAAGTTTTATATGATTTTCATAAATATTTATTTTACTCAACATTCGTAACAGCTGTTTCGATTCATCCTTCACTGCAATCATAGCATTTTCATGCTATGCTTGCAGCTTTACTAGGGAATTGTGTAGGTGTGGTAGCTTCCCGTTGCTTTCCACACCGGTGAAGGATGATGATGATAATGGTAAGGGTGATAATGTTAAGGATGTTGGCCATATGATTTCGGGGACCGTTTGGGCCTTAAAGTTTTCCTGACATTTGTCTTACAGGTGAGGAAAAACCCCGATAAAAACCTCACCCAGAAAAACTGCCCCGACCGGGGATCGAACCCGGGCCCTTGCGTGACAAGGCAGCACGCTACCTCGAGACCACAGCGGTGGACAATACATGCAAAGGTAAACCAAATCAATGTATAATACATATAAATTTCTTATTATTAATTTTAAAGAGGTGACTTATTTAAATTCAATTGGGAATTCAATAACTTACAGGTCTTCATTAATTTATTTATTTCCAAAATTTCTAAAAGGTAAAGCTTTTTACTTTATTACAAACATGTAAAACTTTAAAATTCTAATTAAAACAATGATCGTATTGAAGTATCTAGATCACTTCAATACGATTGTTTTAGTTCAAATTTTAAAGTTTTGTATGTAACAAAGGAAAAAACCTAGATCTTTCAGAAATTTTAGAAATAAATAAATTAAAGAAGAGGAATAAGTTATTGAATTCCCAATTGGAATTGCATGAATCACGTCTTTTTAATGTGTAATAAGAAAATTATGAGTTTTATACATTGATTTTGTTTTATTTTTTTTTGTATTGTGTTGCCTGGTTACACTTGTTTGCGTAATTGTGTATACATATGAATAGGAAAATGTATTTGTGGCATTCATATGAAGAATATACGGTGTATCGAAACAGCTGTTACGAATGTTGAGTAAAAAAATATGTTTATGAAAATTATATAAAATTTTGATAGTTTTATTTTATAAATGAACATAATGGAATTTCATCAAGTAAACACCAAATCATTTAGTATTTAAGAAATCTCTCGTTTATGTACTTCACATTCAGTAATAAAATAATTTATACTTAAATAATATTACAATCTCATCTGCAAGATTTTAGATCATGTTGATTGAGATTTTCACGGTAACTTACGAGAGAAATGTTCTTGGCCTCTGGTTGATCTTGATCTCGTCCACCTCCATGCTGAGGATTGCATTTTTGAACCCTGCCAGGTTTCTGTTGCCAAATCTTTTCCCCTTTTTTCCCATGAAATGTGAATTCTCTTCTACTCAGTAATACAGAGATATGTATCGCCGATCATATATTTAAGATATACAGGGTGTAAGCGATGTAAGTGTCATTATTTTAACTAATTATTTTTAATGTCATAAAGAATAAAAAATACTTCACATTTTTTTCTAAATGCAATATTTAACTACATATTAAAGCTTACAATTTTGGACATTTGGCTACGTTAGTGGATGTACTCTATACAGCTGATTCTAACAACAATACCATACCGGTGCAAAACAAATGCTCTGTTCCAATGCATAACTGGGAAAGGTCAACTGTTTATGTAAAACGCTCAGAAAATACAACCTCCCAATCTCTTTAATAGAACATCATGGCAAATTTTTATTTTTATTTAAAAATATTGTTTTTTTCTCAATTTCACGATCTCAAAGAAAATAAAAAAAATAAGGCCGAAATGGTAACCCGAACACTAACTGGCCAAAACAAATATCCATATCATATTTGGATTCAATAGAGTGAAAGTACCAGTGAATGGTATTCGTGTTTTCACGGGGTGCTGTCCATGTCTTTGTGCGATCGAGGAAGGATTGAATGTAGGATATAATCACATTTTAAAATCTTCTCCCGACATGTCGTGTCCCTGTAAGCCCCCGAGGATGTGTGGTACGTAAAATTATTTACAAAAGGATGAATTAAACTAAGGCAAAGAAATAATGAAGGAATGAATATTACATAAGTATTGAACACAATTGCCGTATTAACTAATATCTTAACCAGAGTGGATGTTTTAACATTTATTTTTAAAACAAAATAATTTTAATACATTAAAATGATTGTAAAATGATATCTAATTACATATGGTAAACGATACATTTATTCACTGATATTTACATTGACTGTTTTATAATTACTCTATACTCTCTAAGTCAACAGTGTAACTTTTGTTTACTCTAAATTTTCACTTCTTAATTACTTAGTTCAAAGTTTTATTTACGTTTTGTAATGAAATTAAGGATATTTCCTCAGGTTATTTATTCTTTTCTCCAGTTTTACTTCCTCGTTTAAAATTAAACAGGAAAATTACAAATTTCTGAGTCCTGCTTTTCTCATATCACCGGTCTCAGTATTGACTGTTTCCAGTTTGCACTGAGAATGTGTAATTTGTCAATTGCTTTGTTTCTTGAATTCGTAGGTTAGTATCCACGTTGACTGTACACAATTCATTTTTCTTTCTTTAATTTTTCCACCGCGGGGTAACATCGTTGCGTCGGACACACTGTGTTCGAATTCGATCCCCGTTTAGAACAAGATTTCAGGTGAAGTTTTTCCGAGTTTTTCCTAAACTGCATGACGTATGTCGGGAATCATTAAGAGTACAATAGTCCCCGAAAACCATTTGTCTATATTAACCTCCCTACTTATTACATGTTTTATTATTAATGGGTTGATGGGTGACTTATTATGTCTTTGGGATAACCCCTGTCAACGAGCTGATCGCTCATCCAGGGATGCCCTCCAAATCTTTGTGTGTTCAAATAATTGTATGTATATGATCCATAGTTAAATATCCTCTCCGGAGAGGTCGTGTATATGTAAAACCGTGAGGCGTAATACACTTAAATGAGATTGAAACAAAGTAAATTTTTAAAGAAAAATTTAAAATTCTTTCATTCATTTACAATTATAACATACTTCACTAGATTTTGCACTTACTCCTTATAAACTAACACTTACTAAGATCTAGGACGTTTGCTTGCTTGAGATATTGAGTGTCAAACATTTACTTGAAAATAAAAAATGAAATTAGATGAGAGAAATAATATTTTTAGCGGAAATAATGCTCATTGTAGAAAATTGGGGAATGGGAGCAGAAAAAATTAAACATACGCTTAGCTCTAGATATGCTTGCTATTCGGCATTACAGGGACTCTTGTCATCCCAGATTCTCTTAAAACGCGTAAAAATAGAATTGTATAAAACAGTTATTCTTCTGCTTATTTTATATGAATGCATTAATTGACCCTTACTTTAAGGGAGGAGAAAAGTATACGTGTGTTTGGGAATACATTTTTAGAAACATATTAGGAATAAGTAAAGACGAAGAGACTTAGTGATTGGAGAAAGCTACATAACATTGAGCTAGATGATCTTTATGATAAACAAGATTTAATAAGAAAAATTATGTTACATAGACTGCTATGGTAGAACAAGTGACACGAATAGGGTATGAAACAAGGACTTGAAAATTTCTTGTCGGAAAATTAGAACAAAATCATCCAGTATGTTGGAAAACAATTAGATGATATAATTACATTATCCATGATTTGCGGGAGGTAAGTTATATATAATTTATAATGAACCGAATAGAACAATAATATCTATTAACACACACTGCAAAACAGTTGTGAAAGTAAAAGAACAGCAAACTGAAGAAATAACGCTCAGAAAGGGCATCAGGCAAGGTGACTCTTTATGTCCATTCTTATTTAATATTATAATGGACAAAATTATTGAAAACATACCACCACGTTTGGGTTATATAATGGGATACGCTAGTTTTTACCTGATACGTTACACAGATGATGTGGTTCTCCTTTCAGGATCTGAAGATTATTTACAAAGATCTTTACATCAATTTAATATAAATGACAGAAAATACAATATGGAAATTAATACGAATAAGACAAAATGCTTAACAATATAAAAAGAACCAGTAACATGCAAATTAGAAGTGGAAAGAAAAATTATAGAACAAGTATCAGAATTTAATTATTTAGTTGTATTAATAACAAACACTAGAAATTTAATGAAAGAAGTAAAGAAAGAAGCTGATGAAGCAGCACACATATCAGGATGTATGAAAGATTTAATTTGGCGCAACAAACATATGTCAATAGAAAGCAAAACCCGCATATAAAAAACGACAGTTCGACCAGTTTTCGTATATGAAGCAGAAACTGGGGTTCATGCAACAAAACCTAAACAAATATTAAGCACATGTAAAATGAAGATCTTAAGAATTAATCAGGGGAAAACATTATTTGATAAAATATACATCACAGAAATTGGGGACAAATGTCGTATTCAAGACATAACCAAATTTACTATAGATAACGGAAATATTGGAACGATCATATAGAAAGAATGGAAGAAAACCGACTTGTAAAAAGAGCTAAAGAAGATAGACCAATGGATGGGAAAAAACAAGAGTAAGACCAGCAAAGATATGGATAGACAGTGTATGCACATCCAATACGTCTTCCTCCAAGGAGTGATTTTGGAAATAAACAGGATGAAAATCCTACAAATTATGATTTAGAAGAAGAGGAGTAGTTATATAGTGTATGATTAGTAAATATTAGCTGAAGATAGGGACGTATGGAGAGCTTATGTCCGAGCGGATTTGAACCTTCAGATTTGATATTGCCAGTGAGTTAGGTACATTTGTAATTCAAAATTATTTTCGTGGCGTTTATTATTTAGTCCTCGAAACCAGATTCTCTATCTGAGAGTAGTAAAAAGACTGAAAAACAGGTGGAACCTGCGGGTTTTTATAGTTTAACAGAAGGATGTGCTTCTCTAAATAGATTATGCATGCCGTTGTGGAATAAAGCATCATATCCCACTGGAAGTTTCGACTGGAAGTTGCGTTTCTTTCATCATTAGGTCCCCGTCTTCCCCCCTTACTCGCGAAGGGACTTTGAAAACTCCGAGCCACGACCGCCATCTTTACGAGTATACTGAATTTTTTGCATAGTTTTTTAAAATTACATTTCCACATCAAGCATGTAGAAATACTTAAAATGCGGCTATGGATAAGAAAATAAAAAAGAACGTGCTTTGTCGAAAATCATTCACAAAATTTCACAATAAATATTCTATCTCTGAATGAAATTTCTACGTCGTAATTTTCTAAAACAAGGGTACACAATTTGTATTCCTGTGTTTGTACTAGATATGTCAACTTTAAGGAAATCAGGTTTCAGGTCATAACGTTGAACCGTTTTTTCAAAATTGTGTCCTTCCATCTATTCGCAGTTCGTTCCGCCAAAGAAAATTTCAACTTGTGCAATTTTCGTAATACCCTTGAGATTTGTACTCTGAAATATCTTACATAATTATATAATAATTATCAAAAGTACATTTTAAAAAGGACCCACGACGTGTTAAATTAGAAATAGAAGGGAAAAGTATGGAACAAGACATGAAATTAAAATATTTAGGAGTAGAAATTAATAGCAGCAACAGAATAATAGATGAAATCCTCCATCAAGCAAATAATGCAAACAAAATATCGGGATGTTTAAACAATACTGTTTGGAAAAATAAAAATTTAAGAATAGATACAAAAGTAAGAATTAACAAATCTGTCATAAGACCAGTTCTAACATATGGTTGTGAATGCCGAACAGAAACTCAAAAAACAAAACAAATCAATGAAACAACCGAAATGAAAGTTTTAAGGAAAATCGTAGGAAAATCGCTGAGAGAGAAAATTCGCAACTCTGTTATTAGAGAAGAATATGAGATTGAACCTATAAACCTTTGGATAAATGATAGAAGATTAAATTGGTACGATCACATAGATAGAATGGAGAACAGTAAATTAGTGAAGAAAGTACGTGACTGGACACCTCAGCAGAAAAGACCATTAGGAAGACCACAACTACGATGGAAGGATGTCACCATACCCCGGACCTGTAGTGAATGAACACGCAACAAGCTGTCAGCTTTCATGCGTAGAGGAAGAAGAAGAAGAAGATGACATTTTAGGATTTAATTTGTTTCGATATTAACTTAAATTAGTTCTTATATTTCATCAGTAGTCTATAAAGGTTTACAATTACAACTCCAAATATCGATATGAATATCTGCAAAATGTGACTTTGTGTTTATAAGGAATCAAATATAGCCAGGAAACATGTTACCCGTATAGTATACTATTAATATCAAAGAGAGACAGGGCTTCCAAACTAGTTAGTCCAAGTCTACTAGTGATTAACATGTTCCAAACCGGTTAAGCCAGTGGACCAGTGGTTGCAATGCTCTCCTCATCTTCCGATGTTAACAGATTCAAATCCGGGGATTCTATGGACAATTTCAGGGCGTAAATATCGAGTATGACTTCATTCTGAATGTATTTAAATCCACGGAACTCTATTCGTAGGTTTATAACACGTAAAATATATTCACGCCAGCAATAATAGAAATCCCAGGCTCTTTCGCATACAGCCAATAAACAAAGACGATAAAACTTTGATCTACGCGTATGTCAAGGTATGTTTATTATTTCATGCTATCTGAATGGTAACTTAATATTAGAATCGAAAATTGCGGCACGCCATGGCGGAATTAATTAAGGCAATACTCCAAAAGCCGGAAGGCCGCAGGTTCGAATCCCAGTGTGTCTTGGATTTTTAAACTAGCGTAAAACTTCTGGCGTCATCATGACCCTCGGACCGACTCAGCTTCTAAAATAAATGAGTGCCAGAATGTTCTACTAAAGGAAAGGGAGGGCGTTCCTCAAGGCTGACAACCCCTGTTGACATCAAGTGCCGATTGTCTAGAAAGTGAAACTTTGACCTCCTACCTACCCCAAGTGGCTCCTAAGACCTATAGTAGGACCGCTTTACCTTTTATTTTAGAATCGAAAATTGAAACAGATAATTTTTAAAATAGGAAAACCACAGGGAAATTGTCCAGGAGGTAGATCAAGATAATTTTATAGAGATGACTGGAAAACATTATATCAGGATAGGGATATTTGGAGAGCTTATATCCGCGACACCATGAACTTCCGAGTTCGATAGTGCTAGTGATTAAATGTAGTTAGTTAATTAATAATATACCATATATCCATCCATAGTAATTCTGCCCGAAGGCCGGTCCTTCACTGCAATCATAGCATTTTCATGCTATGCTTGCAGCATTAATAGGGAATTGTAGGTGTGGTATCTTCCCGTTGCTTTCCACACCGGTGAAGGATGATGATGACGTTCATGATGATAATGATGATGGCCAAATGATTTCGGGGACCGTTCGGGCCTTAAAGTTTTCCTGACATTTGTCTTACAGGCGAGGAAAAACCCTGATAAAAACCTCACCCAGAAAAACTGCCCCGACCGGGGATCGAACCCGGGCCCGCTGCGTGACAAGGCAGCACGCTACCTCGAGACCACAGCGGTGGACAATGCTGTACAAAATGGAAGTAATCTTAGTGACAAAGTTGGGCAAATTCAGCTTAAATTGAGGATAATTTCGTTTAAAGAATATATACTTTATATTTCTATATCAAGTAACTGGGAATATCGAACCCGGTGATATGTGATCACGCGGACATAATTTTTGCATACATTCCTCTACCGAGTTTATACTTTTCAATCTTTCTTTTTATACAATTCACCTCCCTCTAATCATGATTAACGGTAACTTATTCTCCCATCTCATTATAATTATGGACCTGCACCTACATACTGTATACTTTCCCTCTGGTTTTTCTACAAGAAGTTACCATAATTATCTTTTCTTACCCATTCGTGTCACATGCCTTTCCCATCACACTCTACGAGACTTAATTATTTTTATTTTGATATGTAGACCTATATTTTTCACTTTTCCTCAAGTAGACGTAATAGATGATACAGATAATACAGCGTTACAGCCTTTGCCTCTCAAGTAAGATATTCTTGTAAATAGATTTTTCCTAATTATGTCAAACCTCCCTGCATGCGCGTGTTAGGCATGGTATTGATGCATGTTATCCTCCACAGACATTATGGTAAGTATAAAAGAGTTAGAATCGGACGCGGTGGACTAGTGGTTATGCTCCTTGCCTCTGGTCCCGACGGTCGCGGGTTCAAACCCGGCCGGGGTCGATGGATTTTTTAGGATGGAAAAATCCAAGGAGCAACTCCTCCGGGAGGGACTTCAAGCCGTGGGTCCCGAGTCTGAAGATTTTCAAGCTCGAAAAAGATCCTTAAGCCTGAATGAAAAGACCTCTAAGCAACATTTACCCAATTTTCCAGTCCTAGTACTATCTTGGTTTCCTAGATGTCAGTATGAGGCGGAACGCTGACCACGGACCACTCAAAAATGACATCTATACGAGAACAAGTGTAACTAAATTAGTATGGTTCAAATTCTTCCCTGCAGGGGGAGAGCGCCTAAATCTCTTAGGGGAAACGTGGGCTTACAAGAATAAAAGAATTAGAGTGAATATAGCTGTGTCACAAAATCTGCCAAACGACACTTATACTCTGGACTTTCCCTCCCAACTATTTAAGTGTACATACTAGTGTCTGGGTAATCATAGTATTATCAAGTTATATCTCCTAAAGTTAGACATATTTTTAACAGAGATTAAATTTACCCTGAAGAGTATTTTTCATGGCTGCTCGGAATTAAGCTCTCCATATACACCAAATCCTGGGCAAATATATTCCAATCGTCACCTGTATAATCTACATCCCTCAAATCATGTTACATATATATAATTTTTCCACCTAATTCTTGGTCTACCTACTGGGATCTTTCCTTCTGGTTTTCCAAATCTCTTTTTCAATCCCTATTCGTGCCACATGTTCTGTCTACTGTAGTCTATGAGGAGTAAGGTGAATATTATTTCTATTAAAATTAATTTTTAGTCATTTATAATTCGTTGACTATTTAACTCATGCCCCAAATGGGACTCAATGGCCAATCACGTTTCAATGATTTCTGTTTTACAACCAGTCAGAGTCGTGTTTCACGAAATATTTATCAGTGTTATAATTACCATATTAAAGAAGGCTCCTCCTTTTTAATATTCTGAACAGGCCTGACCATTATTTTGCAGTGACTGAGCCTGTGAGAAATACGGCTACCAGATTGTATATATAGTGCATGGATGTGAACACATGCCGCATGCGGGAGTTAATATAAAAACATTTGTAGCAATTGATTACACCACCAAAAAAAGAAACCACTGTTTGCACTTTCGTAAATGTATTTTTCCCAGGTAATAATCCAGAAAAATATAATTGACATAGTTACATCATACGACATCAGAAATGAATTAATATACAGTTTGATGTGTTTCATTTTTTCTCCACTAGAGAGCATTCTTACAATATTGCATTCCTTTGGCAATAAATAGTATGATCTGGTAGCAGTGATAAACAAAAGAAGCAGATGAAGCGTACCTATCGCTTCTCATTTGTTTTCAAACATTGCCGTTTACATTAAATATATAAATATTTTAAAATAACAATAGTTAAATAATGATTTGTGAGTAAACAGCTTAATTTTATTCGTTAAATAGTCCTAACAAATGCATCTCTTGATTTCCAAATTCTCTAGATAAATTAACTCCTCACTTCGTGACTCGTGAAATAATCGATAATTTGGAAATCACTTGTGGCATTACTTATGATAAACATCTATCCGTGATATTACGTCATTCATTATTATGCGATAATTTTATATTACTATTTGACTTATGCCCCAAATGGGAATCAATGACCAATCATGTATGAATTAATTTCGATTTACAACTAATGACAGTGATGTTTTACCTCGCTGTTTATCGAATTCTCTTTACCATAATAAGGAAAGCACTTGATTTTTATTATTGAGGAAACGTCAGAGCATTATTTTGCAGTGACTGACTCTCCAACAAATATATTGAATATTATAGCAAATAATGAACCGATTCCTTGATTTTATTGATTGTTTACTAAAAAAATAAATTAATATTCTGTACAGTTTGGTGTGTTGCATTATTTCTCCACTAGGGTGCATTCTTACAATATTGCGATCCTATTTGGCAATAAATAATATGATCACGTTGCAGTGAATAAACATAACCTCACATTTCTGGTTTGTTTTCAAACATCACCGATTAGATTAAATATATAAAAATTTTTAAATACTGGTAACTATATATAATAATGTTTTTTGTATAAACAGCTTAATTTTGTTCATTAAATAATCCTATCAAATGCCACTCTTGTTTTCCAGATCCTCTCGAAAAATTCACGAGTCACGATTTGGAAATCATTTGTGACATTACTTATGATAAACGAGTAGTGTGTCCCACGCCTTAGCCGAGAGGTGGAACTATCATGCCTTGGAGCAGAGCTGTGGGACATGCGCTAGTTTGGTTTTTCTTGTAATTTCGTTGCTCACCCAGTTTCATGTGGATTAAGGATAGCCAACATAAGTAGCGGCTCAAAGTTGATAAAATCACTATAACGGTTGAGGAGACTTAATCTTACTACCAATACTTAACTTAGAGGTTTCAAACCCAATTCAACCCCCAATAATTCTAACAAAAATGACCTGTATGTTGGTTGCATGCTCGTCATCCTCTTTAAATGTGAAATCGTCATCAACCTGCTAGGATAAGGGCTTCTATTCTTTCTCTGTCATGGATAAGAACAACAAATAATTATTGGAAATTTTGAGGGCCTGAGAGGCCAAACGTGAAGGTGTCTGACTCTGGCTAGTTGTACGGAGCGATCCAGGGCACCACAGTAATGTAAATTTTTCTTCACTCCATATCGTAGATTATGGCACGTAAAATAAATGCAAGTATGAAATAAGATGCCCCTAAACAAAATCTGTTAGCCATTTCACTCCCATATTTTAATTCCTACGCTAATTACGAGAGTTGATATACAAAATGTAGCGTGGTTATACTAAATACTACATTCATAAGGGCCAGAGATCGATATCCGGCGTGATGGAACATTTTAATTATAAAATTTATCATCATCATCTGCAGCAGTTTCAAGGATTAGACATTAACGTGTGTTGCGATCTCATGTTAGAATCTTTTACTGGGTCTTCCTACTTTTTAACGACCTAGTGGTCTGTAGTGAATATTCTGTTTCGGGATTGTGTTATCCATTCTATTTATATGCTCTATTCTTTTATCTCTGAATTATTCAATTCTATCAAATAGCTTGAATATATTTAGTTCCCTTCGTGTATTTTCATTTGGTTTCCGATCTGTTTCCAGCCACACTCCTCAAACACATCATTTATGAAGTTTCTATTTCCCATTCCTGGTATTTGGTTAAGACCCATATCATAAAGTTAATTTATTTAAATTAATTCAGTTGTAAAGTGTACAATTTCGGGGTCAGCAGGGGTGGTGATGTACTATTTTTATTTGCTATATAGGCCACCAGTTCCCTGCATTAAGTTACAAATTCCTCTGCAGTAGGCCTACGTAAGTTGATAAGGCATGTGGTACTATTGATAGCGATTCGTCTATATGATGGAGACGTTCAGCCTGGCGGACCCCTTGTTCCGTTCCTAAAGGAATAGGCTACGCGCCGACACCGGGTGTCACCTTCTCATTTCTCTTCATCAACAGCCCTCATGCAACACAGTTTACGCTACACAAACACACAAACATACACTCATCCTAAAATATTCTCTCTCTAAAATACAAGAATACATCATCCAGTAAAGCGGTCTGCCGTAGTGGAGTCTAAATTCAAAATAGACCACATTAACGCTATCCATCCGCCCAGCGCGGTTCTCGTAACATGAAAAGTGTAGTGAGTGTCATTAGAATATACACATATTTTATTTACTAATTCCTCTAAAGACTGACCTTAGGAAATTTCCGACTGTGTTAAAGACTACAGAACGTGCTTCCTTTTCGCACCTTTGGGCAGAATTGTGACAGCTTTCACGCTCCCATATATTTTATAGGATATTATCGGTGAAATTTTACTTACAAGGCAACTGTCAATCATTGCACGCCGAAACCCACCTTGAAATGTCTTCCAGATAAGCGTTATGATGTACCAAGGCCGTGTCAAAATACTTATCTGCCACTTTTCAACTGCAAGGCTCTAAAATCATCCGCCAAATATCTCATTTAAACTATAGAGAATTAATGAAACTCCTGATTTGGTAGATTGCATAACCCTCACTACCTGCCGTCTTCGACGCGTCCCGACTCACACCACACCATTCTTACTCAAGCAGGAATATCCATCAGCTCCGTACAGTCGGTTACTATTGCTGGACTCTGGCTTTGATTTCATACTTTGCAGTTAAAAGCGGCAGATCATTTTTGGACACGGACTTGATATATTACCAATGTTTCTCTGAGTAGATTTCTGGTTTCGGCATGAAGTGATTGACTGTTCCCTTGGTAGTGTAAATTAGCAGTCATAATTAAAATATTAAAAAATCAAATAAAATTAATCGTTTAATAAAATGGTCAAACAAGTCCTGATGTAGGACAAACGAGCCATACTAGCCAATGAATTACTTGGTTTAAATTAGCAATCAAACAAGTAAAAGGTTAAAAATCTGTTACAAAGTAAAATATAATTTACCATAAATATGAATGTTTGTTTATTTGTGTTTGTTCGTTCGTTCGTACTTTATGCACGGCCATACCGTTGATCCGATTGTGATGGGGTGTTTCGCAAAATGTTCAGGAAATTCCCGGGATGAACATAGGCTATAAAAGAGTTGAGATACTCAACTCCTACACCCTTACCAGAGATCAAGTACTTCAAAATGTGAAACATTTTGAATATCTCGGTACGACGTTGAAAATGAACGGAAAGTGAAAGAAACATATTGAAATGGCATTATTTATGGGGAGGGGACAACTTAACAGTGTACTCGGTATTATGGGTCGAGTGCCTGATATTCCAGTCAGCACATTAGAAAAAATGTATGGAGTGATGGGGTGAGGCCAGTAATGCACTATGCTAGTGAGATTTGGGGTTTTCAAAGAACGGAAATACTAAACAAGGTATATATGCATTTTCTAAAATATATTAGACCTACAGGACTTAGTAAGGCCGTTTCTAACTGTGGACGTTTATATGAATTTGGGTCATTCCAGGACGACATAAACTGCAAAATTTGTGTACTCAAATACTGGTTGTGGCTAATCAAAGTTGAACAAACAATGCTCAGAACAATTTGTTACGACCACTAAATTAGAAACATAGATGTAAAATTCCTGGCAGACGAGGTTAAGAGAGAACTCCAAAAGATTGGGATGGGTTGGGTATGGCAAAAAGGGCCTGAAAATCGCAAGAATGTGTGGGGAAAAATAAGGAGGAGGTACTTAGATAAAAACAAACAAGATATTTTCGCCGAATGTACGGGAAAACGCTCACTGTTCTTACAAAGAGACCTAAAACATGTTTGGGAAAAGAATCTTATATACTCAATCTAGGATGTAAAAAGATAAGCGCTTGCTTGGTTTAGGCTAGGGTCATGGAAATTTCTAAAAATTAGCGACGTTCACGATATGCGAATATGTCCAATGTGCGGGATCTTTGAAGATGAGATACATATATTAGGAAAATATAACGATTTAGAATATTGGAGGCGTCAGGTATTACCGGAAAGATTTCTAAATTCAAATTGTGAAAGATTGGCATGCTACGAGTTAATGGTAAATCCAGAAAATTGGATAAAGTTGGGTAAATGTTTGGACAAAACGCGGAAAATAAGAACAACACTCATTCATGAATAAATGCAATACCATTAAAGTAAAGTGATCCCACAACAGGCCCGGAGGCCCTTGGGGTGGTAGGAGGTTAAGGCTCCCACTTTTTCTAGACAATCGGCACTTTATATCAGCCGGGTTGTCAGCCCTGCGTCACGACCGCGCATTAATTCTTAATAATTCTACATAACTTAATTAATGTATAATATTCTTGTATTATTATGTAATAGTACAGCAATTTGTTTTCTTCATGTAATTGTAATATTATTGTTTTGTTTTTGTTTTTCTTTATACTATTACCAAATATTACTTTATTGTAATAGACTGTCAGCAACACGTACGGCTTACTGCTCGTGCGACCCATATTTGTAAATAAAATTTTATATACAGTAAATCTCCGGGCAAGCATATACAAACATCTGAGGAATAAAGTCAACCAGACTATAAGGAATGCAAAACTAAGATATGCCCATACTATTATTACACAATCTATGTCCAACTATGCTGACATGTGGAAAAATTTAAAATCAATAGGCCTCTGTCAAAATAAACTACAGGTAGAAACAGCTGACCTACCACTAGATGAGTTGAATTACCATTTTACCCTTAGTGATGCCGCATTTTGACTACTGTGACGTTCTACTAACTGACATAAGTGACGGATTGTCGGACAAACTGCAGCGTGTCCATAATATGTGTATCAGATTCATATTTAATGTTCGAAAATACGTCACATTTCTCCATTATTCCACGAATTGTCATGGCTACATCTAAAAGAGAGAAGAAAATCGCACTGTCTAAATCTCCTATTTAAGATCCTACATACCTCGATTCCTAATTATTTATCATCCCGTTTCCAGTATCTATCCTCAAACCATAACTTAAACACAAGATCACAACATAGTCTCTTACTTAATATACCGCAACATAGGACATCACATCACTCCATGTCATATACTATCTCCACTTCTCGCAACTGGAATTCCCTACCACAAGAAATAAGCGGCTGCCGGACATTGACATCTTTTAAAAGAAATCTAAATTTATATTTGCTCTAAACTCGACTTCATTATTACCCAGTGTAAGATATATATATTAATTGGTGTTTCCCGTATAATGTATCATATTTATATTATTATTATTATTATTATTATTATTATTATTATTATTATTATTATTATTATTATTATTATTATTATTATTATTATTATTATTATTATTATTATCGTATCATTATTGTTATTACCCTATAAAATGTTGTTTGTACATGACATTTACATTGCTACATTTATTGTATCTTTAACTGTTTATAATTAGTATAGTGTATATCTATATTTGTCGAATATTTATTTGTATTTGTGCTGGTTGAGTGGAAGAGAGGGCCTTATGGCCTTAACTCTGCCAGAATAAATAAAGTATTATTATTATTATTATTATTATTATTATTATTATTATTATTATTATTATTATTATTATTATTATTATTATTATAGCTGCGCACGGCGGACACTCATTTAGGGATAACTAAAAATAACGAATTTTGTCTTTGTGTTCATTTATGCCAAGTACATCGGGATGCGTAGATTTCCGGGCAACGCCGGGTAATCACGGGGTATCTAAAAATAATAACGATATAAATTTATAGTTATTTTTCCTTTAACTTATTCAACTAAATGCAAAAACACATAATTTTTAGGTGGTAGCAGCGCACGCCGGGTATTAGCTAGTGTTTAATAAAATGGTCAATTAAAGCATTATGTACAAAAAAGATCACACTACCATATAATTTCTTGCTGTAAAATAGCAGTCATATTTAAATAATTAAAAATCAATTTCAGAAGAAAATGTACAATAAAATATTTAAATAAGTCATTGTGTAGAACAGAAGATACACAGCAGCTTATACTATACTTGATATAAATTAGCAAACCCAATAATTAAAAGATTAAAAATGAATTAAAAATTGATGTATATAAATACGTGGTCAAATCATGATGTAGGACACCAGAGTCACACTACCCTATACTTTCATTGGAGTAAATTAGCAGTCTTAATTAAATGATTGAAAATCAATTAAAAATGTAAAAATAATGGTAAAATAATATAATGATATAGGACAAAGGAGTCACAATAGTCTATACGTTACTTTGTGTAAACTAAGAGTCGTAATTATGAGATTAAAAATCAATTACAAAAGAAAGTAAAGAAAAATGTGGTAAAATAAAGCATGACGTAGGACACAAGATTCACACTACCCTATACTTTTCTTGGTTTAAATTAAGTCATAATTAAATGATTAATTTGCAGTTACAAAATAAAGTGTATAATGAAATGGTACAATAAATAATAATAATAATACTAATAATAATAATAATAATAATAATAACAATAATAATGTTTTATTTATTCTGGCAGAGTTAAGGCCATAAGGCCTTCTCTTCTCTTGTGCTACCAGCACAAATACAAATAAATATTTGACAAATATAGATATACACTATACTAATTATAAACACTTAAAGATACATTAAATGTAGCAGTGTAAATTGCATGTATAAAACAACATTTTATACGATAATTACAATAATAATAATTACGATAATAATAATAATAATAGTAATAATAATAATAATCAGTGCTTTTCTTGTGGCGGTACGCAACGGTAAGCAGTACCGGGACCTTTTTAAAATAAATATATATTTAATCAGAGCAAAATGTTTTTCCCGGTAGATGACACTGTCCTCACGAATGAAATTTCCTGTTTTATAACTCGTAAGTTGGTATCACACTTTTTTGTTTCATATGTTGGTTTCAACATTATGCACATTGTGCGCTCTAGATTATTATTATCATTATATGTTTGTATCGGAAAAAGGAAGTTGCGCTCAGTTCGCTTCCTATATTAGTTTTTCAGTGTAACCAAAGAGGAAAGTCCTTGGTAGCTGTTCACTATCAATCTAACTTGAATTAGTGTAATCAGTCTTCAAAATTAATAAAATAAGTAGTTTATTTATGCCGATTAGTAAAAAAGGTAGGTGAGGGAGCGGAAACTGTCGAATCTGCACATAGTAAAGACAAAAAGATTCTGAAGAAGCAAAAATTCGTCGAATCTGCACGTGGTTAGGACGACAAAGGTTCCGAAGAAGCAGAATTTGTCGAATCTCCACATGGTCAAGACGAGAAAGATTCTGACTATGACTTGCCCGAATATTGGACACAGTTACAGAAAAATGAATTTTTCCAGAGAAACGATTGGTTGTATGTCAAGAATAAAATGTTGGACAGTAAATTGTGTCGTGATGTTGGAAATTTAGCTCTCAACAAACAAATGAGAATGAAAATTCCCGTGGAGTGAGCAAATGGTAAAATCAGCTATTTTGGAGAATCTCGGAAACAACAGTTAATGTCACCGAGGAAAAAAAATACACGATCATAAAACGATTGCGGGGCACGAGGATAGCCAAAACGTAACATCTGAAGCAAAGAATAAAACATTAGAGAAAGTTTTCTTAAATACTTTGTCTCATAATAAAGAAATTACAGAAAACATTTTTCGAACCGCTTACAAAGTTGCAAAGAAGAACCAATAATTTAACAACTTTGAAGATGAAATCAATTTGCAGGAACTTAATGGCATAGACATGGGATATATTCTTCATTCCACAAATGCGTGCATTAACATTGTGAACCACGTCGCAAATAAAATGAGAAATACGTTAATACTCAATATAGTGCAGTACAAGGACAACGTGTCATTACAAATTGATGAATCCACAACTGTGAGTAACAGATCCACACTGATTGTTATTATTCGTGCAGTTCTAGCTGAACTTTCAGCTCCAGTGTGTCTTTTCCTAGACTTGATAGAATTGTCAGATGTAACAGCTAAAGGAATAATTATTAACTCTTTAATTATTCGTCTTAATGATTTAGGACACTGAAGATTACTTGAAGGAGTATTTATTTTCTGTGACGTGTGATGATACAGCTGTGTTATTTGGTGTGTAATGGTGTATGGAGGCTAATGCAAGAGAAGTTTCCTAAAATTATTTTCTGCCATCGCCTTGAATTGTCTGTTAATGACACGGTTAACAGTGCGGCAGGTGTGAATCACTACAAGAGTTTCATGAACAAACTTTATGTAACTTATCATGCTTCACCTAAGATTGCTAGGGAACTACAGGCTTCTGCAGCGACTCTAGAACTTCAACTTCTTAAAATTGGCGGAATATCAAGCACTCGATGGGTTGCATCTAGCTTTCACACCGTTTCTGTAGTGTGGCAAGACTTTGAAGCTCTCGTCCATCACTTTCAAAAAACGAAAGAAGACAGTTAAATAAGCAAAATAGATCGCTGTTTTAATGAGGGTGTTTTGAGGAAAAAACATCATGCGAGTTTGTTCTTGATTTGGGTCTTATGTGTGGATGCTCTCCAAGAACATAGCGAACTAAGTCTACAACTACAAGAGTGAAATGTTGACTTGCACAAAGCACACAGGAACATATTGAATACTGAACATCTATTTGAGGTAAGAATTGAAAAGCCTGGTCGATACTACAGTATATATCTTCAAAGTAAGGAGACTATGAAGTTTAGAGGGATTGAACTGCACGAAAATGAAAGACAGAGTCCTGCAATCAGTTCAATTTATTTTTATAAAAGTCTGAAAGAAGCTGTTAGAAAGCGTCTGGTTGAAGGAGATGATGCTTATTTACCTGAATGTGCCAAGGTTTTTGATTCCAAGTATTGGTCATAAAATCCTGGGAAACATCTTACATTTGGCGAAGCTGAAATTAGAAAGTTAGCACGAAAAATTCGCTTAAATGAAAGAGAAGCAGTTCATGGTTTTCGTGAATATCTTCAAGAAAATAAATTTCCAGATATAGTACTTCCTCTGAAGCACACATTGGGCAAATTGCAATATCTTCCCGAGAGGGTGCCTCTCAAATGAATCTTACAGTTACTTCAACTAGCTCATCTATGCTTGTAAGGACAACTTCTGCACTGCTGTTCATCAGGATAGTAGGGCCTTCTCTCACTCAATTCGAAGCTAGCAAATATATAAACTCATGGCTGCTCCAAGGACATAACTCTGCAGTTGATACCAAAAGCAAGAAGCTATGTAGAAACGACGAGTGTATATCGGAGGACATGTTAAAATTGTGGAAGTTGCTAGAATAATATCCTCACTCTGAGAACCGACACCTTTTTTCAGAAAAAAAACACCTTTATTATTAATAATAATAATAATAATAATAATAATAGCAATAATAATAATAATATAATAATATAAACATGAGAAATTATACGAGAAACACCAATTAATGTAGGAGCTTCTGGAGCCCTAATTGGTACGAATGTATGAGGAATTTGGCGAAGATCTGATTTTTCAGCCATATAATGCTTCCATTCACGTGTCTGCCAAATCAAAGGAGTGGTTCAGGAAGAACGAAATACCACTTTTGACGTGGACAGTCAGAAGTCCTGATTTAAATCCGATTGAGAACTTATGGGGGATCCTGGCAAGGCGTGTGTATCGCAATGGACGGCAAATTTGGACAGTGACTGAGCAGAAAAATGTTATTGAGGAAGAGTGGGCTTCAATCTTAATGGAAGAAATAAACACCCTCATCAAGTCAATGCCAAAGAGAATCTTCCAAGTAATTAACAACAATGGAGGTTCAACTAAATTTTAGAACGTTGTTGTAAACTTTGCGCTCAGTCCTTTTGGTTTAATCTGTGAAATACACAAAGTGCCTTTATACTAATTTCCACCCATATGTGAGAGTGGTTTCAGTTTTCGTGTAATTTTTTGGACGGAAATGGATAATTAATTTTGACATTATTTGTGTGTGTTTTATACTCAATCACCTCCTAAGCTAATATAGAAAAATGCCAAAGAAAGAGTAAATAAACTTGTGTTAACACTTTTAACAAGTGCCTTTATACAAATTTCCTCCACTGTAGTCATTTTATAGGTCTCAATGAGACGATATGCCGATCCCTTATCAGTCGTTCAAATCTATGGATAAACAAGCTCAACTAAATTATCTTTTTTAAAACACTCCCACAAGGGAATACCCTATTCACCATAAGCGGGAGTATACAGTTTGTTAATGTCACGTTACGAATTTCGTTATAAAAAATCGAAAAATGTTGCCGCTACAGCGATTTTTAAATGTTCCCTTCAGGCACAAATCTATTGCTAATAGTACGACTTCGCTGGTTAATGAATTCGTCCATACTTTTTTCAATTGATCTTATATGTCAGGTTTGGTTCCGAAATAAAAACTGTAATTCAACCGTCACATACCGATAGCAGATATAGCACCTTTAAATGTTCGGTGTATAATAAGTAGGATTGTTGAAAATGTACACACTTCGATAAAAAAAATGAGTCATCTCTTGAACGCACATTTCTTCTAAGTCATACTCGGCACAGCGCTGGGTTCAATCTAGGAAACTTGTCATAATTGTGCAGTCCCTGAGCTACTGTGTTATGTGGAATGAACTGAAGACTCTCTTACGTGTCCTGATAAGTCAGTGGTGAAGCATGCGGTCACTGTTTGTGTTAATGAAGATCGCAGATTCGCGTCCTCAGTTACGATTTTTTTCATCATCATTATCATCATAGTACATTCACGAATTTAGGCCATTTGTTGACCTGTTACGATTTTTTTGTGATACTTTAATTAAAACGTTTTATGAATTAAATACATTTTATTTCGACATTTGAATTAATCTATACTTTTTAAGTTCATAATTGTTTTTTTATACCGGTCAGGTTATAACAATGTAAAATTTTATATTTTTTACCTTGTATACTACCGTCTTCCTCAACTATTTGAAATTTTCGTTGATTTCACTCTAGACCTTTCGATGCATGCTTCATCTTCTGGAGTTGTAGTAGTATTGAACTAACTCTATGCCTAATAGAGGGTTTTTGGTTTTTGCTCATTAGGTATATTTTCGTTGAGAATATTTGTATTCTTGGTCTTTTTGATAATTTCGATTTTTTCTAAAAATGTTAATTTTTGTGTGTGTTATTTTCTCTGTGTATAATTGACATTGTATTATCGATATTGTTGAAACTGTGGCCGCTTTCTGAAATGTGCTTAGCGAAATTTGATTTTATTGTTAAAGGAGGAGGCAAATCAAATTTCGCTGTTTACCAGATTTGAGTCCAATCGAAAATGTTTGGGCTAAGATAAAAATAGAGATGAACTCTAATTAGCCTGCAGATGCACGAAAGACAAAAGATGGATCATGGGCACAAATTCAAGACGCCTGGGATGCTCTAGCCGATCATCCACGTGCCTGTAGAAATTTGATTGCATCAATGCCCCGCAGATTGAGGGCGGTAATAGATGCTGAGGATTCATAGACCCGATATTGATTTTGTTTTTTGCATTTTAGAAGATATTATTTTCTTTCCTCATTTAATTATTAGAAGAAGGTTTTATGTTATGTTCTTGTGTGTTTTGTGTGTGCATTAAAGCCATAAAACTCAAATATAAAATTAAATATGAAACTACAATACAGGCAAAATGCTATTCTAACATTCTGTATAAAAAAAGTAGAACGGGAATCGAACCCGTGAGGTTAGAAACGCAGACGATGTTTATTAAACCTCTCGACTACGGAAACACACTAAGCCAAACTCTCTCTTTAATGTTGCTTGAATGTGCACTGCGTTAACTAGCAAACAATCCAGTACAATCACTGAAAACGTGATGACGTGAATATGGCTTCTGCGAGCGCTCACGAAGTTCCCCGATCGATTGATATAATCAGCGGATAACTATTTTTTTTGTCTAAGGGTGTACGTAAACATACTTTCATGAGAATAGCCTCAATGGCTCCGTTTGCTTAAACAACAGTAACAACTCAAATTAGTGGAACCTGATATTAAAACGGGGGAATTCACAGTAAGTAGAAGTTCTGTCCCATAAATTATAAAAAGTTCCTTTTTTACTGGATTTATTAAGTATAACGGTTATCGTTTCTGACTAGTATTCCAAAGGGTTTGGGTTCGATTCCTGTAAATACCACAGTTTGATTCTAGTAGAGTAAAACTTACTCAAAGTGGAATCGCATGGGACCAAGTTTTATTTCCACATTAGACAACATTCCTCATTATAAAATAAACTAAAATTTATTAATGATCTTATATTATTGAGTACCGTATATGTCTTTTTACGTACCTTGGATTAATTGTAGCACCGCTGCCTTTCAAAAGTGAAGTATAGTATGTAAGAGCGACTTCTGCTGTAAAGCGTGAAAAAACAGTCCCGTTTCATCAGTGTTAAAAATATCTTTTAGGCGCATATCCTGACTACACTAACTACATTCTCGGCTACATCCTTTGATCTCCCTCAAATTTAATTCCACACTACATTTTATCGTCTTTAAAACTGTCCGGCCAACCTGAAAATGCCTTGAAATTGTTCTTCTCTAGGGATTTAGCAACAGCTACAGCTTGACTTCGGAGCATCCGTCCGGAAATTAGGAGATTTATCTTCAATCGCGTTCACTTTTTCGTCTAATGATAATGATGCATTCGATTCAGTCATGTTTATTCCACAAATTCAGAACGCTACCTGTGCAAGATCAGTCTCAGAATATAAACTAATTTAAGATTTTATAGTGCAATGATTACTTGTAAGACAGGTACCTGTATTTCGCATAACGTGTATGCATTGAGGCCGAAAGAAAAATTCAGGTACAGGTAGAATCTCTACTTAACCCGACGGCAGGAATCATTCCTTAGGTCTTTTGTTTTCTTGGCCTAACGGGAATTAAGTGAAGTGGAAACTAATTAATCACTCTGTTTTCCGCTTTATTTTTTTCATGAATTGTGTAGAAACATCCTTCTGTTTCCGCGTTGGACAGTTTCCGTTTTATGCAAAATAAATACTCGAGAAATTACTAATATTTCGCCGGGACCAATAAATGTGTTCACATTTGACAAATATCCACATTATTCACGTTTCGGATTAAACAAGTTTTACTGTATAAGGTCTCGAAGGGAGTTCACTCACCACTGTAATGAGAATTGAGTAGATATATGGTATGAGAGGTAGGGGAAATCGGGTTAAGAAAACTAAAATAAATTGTAGGTATTGCGTCGCGTAAACGATGTGACCCTCTGTTCTGTCGTCTGATATCCGGTGACAACTACTGTAGTCTGCCTTGGATCTTCGGAGTATTCTTGCAACTGATTACTTATATATCTATGAAGAGTGAGTAATTTTTATCTTACGTCATAGTTTATGCTTTCTTAAACACGGGAACTGCAGTTTTTAACAGTAAATATCCCTCCAGTTTTTAACGAACATTATTTCCCATATTTAACTATGATTATATCTGCATTGTTGAACAAAACTCAAGGGGCAAACTTTCACAAGTACTTCAGAGATTTTGATTAAGTGTTTTGAGTAAATAATGACATTTGGTGATCTATTACAGAGTAGGGGTTTATATGTTTTTGTCTATCTATCCATCTCTCTCTCTCTCTCTCTCTCTCTCTCTCTCTCTCTCTCTCTCTCTCTCTATATATATATATATATATATATATATATATATATATAAGGTAAAGTGTTCCCACTACAGGCCTCAGGAGGCCCTTGGGGTAGTAGGAGGTTAAGGCTCCCACTTTTTCTTGACAATCGGCACTTTATGTTAGCCGGGTTGTCAGCCCTGCGTGACGGCCGCCTTTACCCCAGAACAAGCGTCTGGTACTCATTTCAGTTAGAGGCTGAGTCGACCTCAGGGCCATAGTGCCGCCAGAAGGTTTGGGTCAGTTTAAAAATCCTGACCCCACCGGGAATCGAACCCTCGACCTTCCGGCTTGTAGCGCAGTGCCTTAACCACTACGCTACGGCGTGCCCCCATATATATATATCATTTAATAGTATTTTGCCATAGGGTAGTTCCTTCACTGCAATTATAACATTGTGATACCATGCTTTGCAGCTTTACTAGGAAATTACAGGTGTGGTAATTTCCCATTTTTGTTGTGTTATATATGTATTACAAATTTTTACCTTTAAAAATGGGTTCTGATGGAATTAAAAGAAACATAAAAAATTCATATGAATATTAGTCATTTGTTTTATTTTATTCATTACTTTTTAATCTAATAGAATACATCACAGTCACAAGATAGTGCTACATGTCCGACAGTGAGCAAACCATTACTCTATATTAACATACCGTAAACTGCAGGTTCCTTACATCAAAACACCGAGCCAACAACCTTGAAGAAAATGTGAATGTTTCTGACGGTATAAATGTTTTTAATAGTGGACTATACGTTTTTTATGCCATAGTTTTATTTTATTCCTACTTTTATACAAGTCTTTTTCATAAGTAATGCCACGAGTGATTTCCAAATTATCGATAAATTCACGACTCACGAAGTGAGGAGTGAATTTATCTAGAGAATTTGGAAATCAAGAGTGGCATTTGTCAGGACTATTTAACGAATAAAATTAAACTCTTTACTAAAAAATAATTATTTGAATATAGTTACCGGTGATTAAAAATATTTATATAGTTAATGTAAACGGCGATGTTTGAAAACAAATTAGAAATGTGAGGTTATGGATATTCACAGCAACTCGATCATATTATTTATTGCCAAATAGGATCCCAATATTGTAAGAATGCACTCTAGTGGAGAAATAATAAAACACGTCAAACTATTATGATCAACATTATAGGTTAATCATTTATATTTTGAATAAACAACTCAGTAAAATCACTGAATCTATTCATTATTTGCAATATTCAATGTATTTGTTGGAGAAAAATAATGGTTTAACCTGTTCAACACATTAAAAAAGGAGGAGCTTTCTTTATCACAAAATCAGTAGCTGATAAAGAGAAATCGATAAACAGCGAGATGAAACACGACTGTCATTGGTGTAAAATAGAATTCATTGAAACGTGATTGGTCATTGACTACCATTTGCGACTTGAGTTAAATAGTCACAGTAAATATTTATCTGCTCATCACGTTAGTTGTTCTTTTAATTGTAGTAAACAAATTATGCAGCCCCAAGCATATATTTTAGACAAAAAAAATTGCTGTTGGTTTCCCTGCAGGTAGAGCTTCCGTAGAAGTTGTTCGTTCGAAAGTCACATTAAGACCTGCTAGAAATTCAAGAAGAATTTAAAGTAATATTTAAAGTTAAACTTATACCTGATAATTGTAAGTTTCGGAATAAACTTGCCTCTTGCCCGGGATTGTGGTAACTTCTCTGACAGACGTGGGGAAACTTATACAGGGGTTACTCCCCTCGGTCAGTGAAGTTAGTCTGGGCAACTTATTAGCACTTGGGACTTGAAAGCTTGTTTTTGTTCCGCCATCTTGCAAGGAGGGAATACTTTTGACCACATCTATAATTTGAATCTACTAACGACGGAGATGCAATCGGGCGGTGATCTGAATATAAAATTTGATATTATTTCTTTGAAATGACATCATAATGAAACTAGTAGTAGTAGCTGTTTTTACAGTTGACACACAATCTGAATGTTTGTGCTTAATTCTCTTCGACACCTAAAAGAAATACATATATGAGTACACAAAGACAGATATGTATTAAAAAACTCGCAGTCGTGCTTTCTGCCCCCCTTCCTCCCTCTCACAAATTCTCCCTTCTTTCTCTCTTTCGTTCTGTCATTTCATTTGATTTTAAATGTTAATAAAGAATTTTATATCTATCCATCTATATATCTGTCTGTCCGTCTGTTTTTCTATATGTCCAAATAACTCCATGGCTGGAAAGGCCTATAAGGGAACTGGCCTACCAACCGGCTGCTGACCTCACATCCACATGTGCTAATCATAAAGCTATATAATCAACCGCCGAGTGTAGAGGCGACATGTGGTCAGTTATAGGTGGTTTTCTCTACCTGTATATATATATATATATATATTATATATATATATATATATATATACATATATACATATTTACAGTAATTTTTTATCGATCATTCTCTCTCTCACTCTCTCTCTCTCTCTCTCTCTCTCTCTCTCTCTCTCTCTCTATATATATATATATATATATATATATATATATATATATATATATATATATATATATATATATATATATTATATATATATTATTTAAAAGTATTTTGCCATAGGATAGGTCCTTCACTGCAATCATAGCATTTTCATACTATGATTTCAGCTTTACTAGGAAATTACAGATGTGGTAGCTTCCCGTTGCTTTCTACATCGGGATGATGATGATGATGGCCAGATATGAAGTTCCGGGACCGTTTGGGCCTCAAAGCTTCCTGATATTTGTCTTACAGGTGAAGAAAAATCTCGAAAAAACGTCAGGAAGCTTGTCTAAACCGGTAATCGAACCCGTTTCCTCTGCTTGACAAGGCAGCACACTACCTCAAAACCACAGCGGTGGACATATTCTTATCAAAGTAAGTGCATGGTTTTTAACCAATACTGATCTAAATATAATAATTTTTCATCCATTGATTTATACATTTAATAATTTTCGTTCAGTAAAAAAAAATTCCATGAGGATAAAGTGAAATTTCAAATTGCGACGCACATCTGTTCACCTGATTTTTTAAAGGTCTTGACAACGTTGTCTGTTTGTGATCAATACCATATATGAATACATATATTAATACCAAAATGAAAACGCCAAAAGCTTAATTGTAGTTGATTCCTGGAAAAAGAAAGAAAATAGTATTTTGTTTCATTTCGTCAATATTGAATTCTAAGAGTTAAAACATTCATTATACGTACTAATAAATGATTAGTAAATATAAACTTGAAACATTATTGGATTATGCGCTATTATAGTTACTACAACGATAATTTTTATCGAATATAATAAATTGAAATGAAATCATATGTTTTCGCAATCATAAAAATACGAAAATATTGTAAGCATGGGATGCTAAACTTTATGTCTGAGGTTTGTAACAAAACTTGTTTTACACTATCTAACGATTTACAGACGGATTTCGATTGTAGGTCCCATACGTTCCTGGCTTGTGATATGACTCTCCTTCTCCAACAGCCTACACATCACACTCACCACTCGGAGACGTTACTTTACTGAATTGCTAATAATAATCCAGACAGAGTACTGACTCACGGGCAATATCAGCACATGATATTATATTCTTAGCCCATTCACTGCAGTGTCATAAACCGACTCGAAAGATTATTACGTATAGAGACTTTAAAAATATAGATAATGCAGCCCTAATTGAAGAAGCTGATACAGATGCTATGGCATTCAATAAAGACGCTGCATTCTGTTCATCAAGAAGTTGAGGCACTAAATTACCTTAAACTACAATTAAACAACAGACACACCCCACTGAAAACTAAAGCCGTGAAGTGATCTCCTGTACCCTGAATGACTCTTTCAATTCGTAACTTAATGTCTGATAGAGACGCAGCGTATCAGAAATATAGACTCAACAAAACAGACACAAATCTCAATCAATATAAACAGTTACATAACAAAACCAATCAAGCTATCAGAAACGGCAAAACTTGGACATTTATACAGCCTAACAGATACCAATATTTCAGAAATTCTAAAAAAAATCTTGAATAGAATTTGAATTGGGAGGTAAGACACTCAGGTAGACAAACTATCTGTTTCCCTGGACACACTCATAATTACTTCACAGGCATAACTGCTACACCAAAAGATAAAGAACAAGCAGTAAATGAATTAACACTGACAAATCCACCCAACAGAGAATATTTCCATTTCTCATATGTTACAAATTACGGCGTAAAGAAAGCCACCATGCGAATATAAACCAAAGCAGAAGGAAAGTAATATTTGTTATATATTACTTTACTCAACAAAATTATCGACGTTATACTACATACTATAACCCATATTTTTCACTTCTCGCTACAAGCTTCTACATATCCCTCATTGTGGAAACAAGCCCTTGTACGCTCACTCTCTAAAGTTAAAACCCCCTCAACTTCGAACGACTTTCGACCCATTAACATTTTACCTACCCCCTCAACAGCTTTGGAACGATTAGTTCTTAAACAACTGACTGACTACCTAAATTAATATAACCTTTTAGATCAATTTCAGTCAGGCTTGAGGACAGGACACAATACGAATATTGGTCTATTTAAATAATTGCGAAGACATAAGAGATGACGCTGATAATCGAAAACTTACCATTCTTACAATACTTGACTTTAGTAAAGCATTCGACACGGTAGGAGTTGGACTTATTGTTGATTAAACTTAAAAAACGTACTGTCTGATAGTGCCTCGCAATGGTTCAATTCCTACCTTCATGTGTGCTAGCAATCTGTTATAGGAAATCATACATAATGTTCTTCTTGATCCTTCTATAAAGCTGGAGTTCCACAGGGTTCGGTGCTTGGACCTTTGCTTTTTTTCAATCTACATAAATCACATATCAAACTGTCTAAAGTATTGCAAACGTAATTTATTTGCAGGCTACATGCAAATCTACATCCACACAGATAAATATTCTCTAAATGATGCTGTTGCCAAAATAAACGAGGATCGTGACTCACAATTGACTTGCACAGTTAAATATGGACTGCGATTAAATCCTAGAAAGTCACAATCAACCATTATGGGTCACCAGAAAATGTTAGCTACAATTAATCAAAACACAGTCTCGCACGTGTTACTTAATGGAGTTAAAATCCCTTATAGTGGGACAGTAATATTCTAGGAGTATTTTTTGA
Source organism: Diploptera punctata (assembly GCA_030220185.1). Taxonomy (NCBI): domain Eukaryota; kingdom Metazoa; phylum Arthropoda; class Insecta; order Blattodea; family Blaberidae; genus Diploptera; species Diploptera punctata. The sequence goes on from JASPKZ010008566.1 coordinate 357,647, forward strand.
CAACAACCTAAATTGGAATACACAAAGAACCTATACATGCAAAACAAGTCTTCTCATAATGCATTCATTAAATCGCGTAAGAAACTGTTTGCCTTCCGCTCTCAGGAAAATGTTGATAGAAACACTTGAAATGCCCCATTTTGATTATTGTTATACTCTTTTTACAGACTTAATACTATTTTCACCCAAAGAATTCAGCTTGTTCATAATTCTTGCGAACGTTTTATTTGTGGTATTCGCTAATTTTACCATGTTACACCTACCCCGGAACAATTATCGTGGCTTCGCCTAAGAGATCGTAGGACTGTCCATTCCCTATCCGGTGTCTATAAAATACTTCACACATCATCGCCTAATTATTTATCACGCCGCTTCATTAGACTGGCCGACACATGTAACCTTGACACTCTCCCATCAGAACATTTCACTCTATATCCCTCCTCATCGCACTGTGTATTATGAACTTTTACAATCCGACTTGCCAAACAAATGGAATTTCTTTACGCCCTATGTCAGACACTGTCAAACTATAATATCGTTCAAAAACAAACTAAAGAATCATTTAATAAGAAATTAACTCAAATACCTCACTGCTAGTATACTTTAACAATTAATAAAGTAAATTATTTATGAAAATAATATCAAGATTAACATATATTTTCATTTGTTTAATATATTGTATAATTACTATATATATATATATATATATATATATATATATGTGTGTGTGTGTGTGTGTATAATTCATTTTGTTTGTTTTTTTATATACATTGAACTGGGACAGTCTACCAACAATTTAATTGATCTTGCTTGAATACATTTTATTATTAGTTTTAGTCTTAATCTTAACTATCATTAACAAGGATGTATTATACAACCATGTAGTTCGTAATTGCATTAGATATTATCTTATTGATCAAATCTTCGTTTAGTATTTAATATTCGAGTTAATTGTGATTGTTATGTTCTGAGCAATATTTGTTTGTCCTGACGAGTGGAAGAGAATGTCACATGCCCTTAACTCCACCAAGCTAAATAAATAAATAAATATATAAAATAATGAATATTATGCTGGAGAAAAAACAATTTTCATAGTTAGCCATACACTCACACAAACTTGTATATATATATATATATATATATATATATATATATATATGTGTGTGTGTGTGTGTGTGTGTGTGTCTGTGTATTTGTTATTATCAGTTCTTAATTAAAGAGAAAAATGTCCTATGACTTAATGCTTTTCAATTCGTTAATTTGAAAATAATCCTTAAATAATAAGAAGAGAAACATAATTATTAACGTGTATAGACTATAAACGTGTACCTTGACTAAGTAAAATTGATTTAGTTAGCGTTTTTCTCACCCATCTTGGTATTGAATATTTGTTTATTTTTTTAATACCATTGGTCTTTATACATTTACCAAGGCAAAAATGAGTTTTACATTAACTAACGATGATGTGGCAATGAATGCCCAGTGTGCCACGTCTGGAACCAGTTGAGACTCCCTGGTGGCTAATGCCTTAGTGGTTATTATTTACGGGTTTAACCACGTAGCCTTCGCGTGATTAGCGGAGTATGGTGTTTACCCGAAAGTCGATGGGGAATAGGGTGAAAGAGGTGTTACCGCTCTAGAGCAGGGCATCGTAAACTGCACAGCCTGACAAGCGAGAGTCCGAAAGCCGACGGTGCGGAATGAGCAGCACTACTCTAACTGTAAAGCAGCACCTATACTCATTTCAGTAGCCTGGGTCCATCGGTGTAGGGGTCTGGTAAATATGGTTCTATGTACATCACGTTGCTGTAGCAAATGTCCTACATTGCGAACCTGGGGATTTGATGATTAATGACATGATGGAACATGTGGGTGACGTTATGATCAATTGTAGTCACAATATACGGCATTTCTGCTAGGTTGTGAAGCTATGCGATCCTCGTGTATAGTGGACCGACATTTTAATTTTTAGCCATACAGCAACATGCTGCGTATCACAACTTTGTAAAGTTTATGCTTGATCCTGGTCGATAATGTAGCGAACTAAAAAAATGTATATAGTAGTGCAATTGCAGTATTAGATTTATTAAAGAGATGACAAACATGCATTTAGAACGTAAGCTTGGAATCCAAATGAATTCCAAGGTACTTGACTGAAGTCTTAATGCGCAATTATTGAGCAACCAAGGTGAGTCGAGCAGGAGTTTATCTGTGAGTTTTATGAACAAAATAGCTTGTGTCTTGTTCGAATTTAGTTTTATAATCCACAGACGGAGCCAGGAGTGAATGGATTTAAGGGCTAATTGGCTTATAGGGATACGGTGGGGAAGTGGACGGAAGCGAGTCTGATAATTCACGCAGGTATCATCGACAAAAGAAGATATGTGAATACGGTTGAAGGTAGGAAAGTCTGTCACATACAGTCTGTACAATACGGGTGAGAGATCTGCACTTTGTTTAACTCCCTCCAGGAGGGGTTTGCAATCTGATTTACCAACTAACCGACACATAAAATTGCCGATTATTGAGGTATTTTGCAATAAGTTCAATTAGCTGCTCCGAATTGTTAAATTTGATTAATTGGAAAAAATTAAATATATTTAATTCATTTAATCAATCCATTTATCCACGTTGTATTCAAAAGCTTTCTCAATATCAAGGAAAACTACTATAGAACTCCTCTTGGAGTTGAATCCCTTTACTTTCTAGTCAACGAGTCTAGCAAACTATAGCGGAGTGCTATATGATTTTCTAAAACCAAATTGATGATTAGGAATCAGGGCTTTCTCTGATAACTCTCTTTTCAATCATGCCAAAATAAGTTTCCCCAGTATCTTGCTCAGCACTGGTAGAAGACTGATTGGCTGTAAATTGTCAGGGTTAGTGGGATATTTACTTGGTTTGGAATAGTGATAATTTTAGCTTTCATTTACACTTGAAGGAAATAGTGGACCTTAAAGCAAATATTCACTATTAATAGGAGCAGGATATGGGAATTGGGGCGGTAGGTGCTTTACCGCCAGGTTTGGTATACTATAATGACCGAGGCACGATGTGATGAGAGGTTATGTGCTACGGCTTTCAATTCAGATAGCCGTATATCAAAAAGCGTGAGAGATATAGGTCTCTCAAGGAAAATACTTACTGATCGGTGTACCTCTGGTTCATGAAAAGTTTGTGGTGAACTCATGAAGGCGAAACCGTTCTGCAAGATTGTCAGCTAGAATTTGGACTTTCTCCAGTGGAAGATAAGCCTAAGTTCCAATAGACCGAACGAGGAGGCGGAAATCGACTCATTCGGATTCGAAGGGGGGTTTTCTTGTATGAAAATCGCTGAAGGGGTTCCTTTATTGTCTGTATTACACCAGAGGTCTTGTCGATTACTGTTTCCGCAGTAGGAGCAATTGTCCATTTCGATGGCCCCAGTTAGGGAGCCTGAGGAACGACAGCATCTGGTGCATCAGCTAGTACCGATTTTTTTTTCTGCACCTGCACTGCTGGTTTGCTGCATTTAACGTCGATGTTTCAACATTGACAGGTTGTAAAAGTTTAAATACTTCTATTTTGATTCTTTTCGTTTTTTTTTGACTCAATATAAATGAGAGTGGGCTCTGGTAGTTCATCCGCAGATTAAAAAAAAGGAGGTTTTAATCTCCATTCCCACACTCTTCAATCTCCGTTAGACACTGTTTGGATAGTCTGATCTGTTGTTTTTGTATTTCCAAAATGCCGGATTTATACATTAAAATACGAACACAATAAAACATATATTAGAAAGTGTTAGTCATAATGGTGATGATAATAATTATAACTATAATAATAATAACAATAATAACAATGAGTGTATGCAAATTCTGTTTAGTAATGCTAGAACTATGTGAAGTAAACCAGCCTTCTGCTTCCTCAGTATTCAGTTCAGCAAGCTTTTCACTCTGCGCTGCCATTACAGGAAAGGGAGTTCAGATTACCTCAGAGAGAGGGATCATGTAATAAGTTGCGAATACTAATAATAACAAATTACAATTAGGGTACAGGGTATTGACGATACTACCCTTAGTTAATGACATCATCGCGAAGCCATGATTTTCGATACTTCTATTTGCCAATATGGTAAGCTAGTTATGAGGGAAAGTAGGGATACTACTCCTGACTTATTGGTCTTCATTAAAGTTATCTCAAGTGAATAGTCAAATTATGAGAGAATTAAGTATTAAACTAAGGTATGGTAAATATTCATACAGAATTAGCTGTATTAAGAAAATATGTTCTTTTGTACTTTAGTGTACCAATGGTAATCATTTTGATTCAGAAAGCGCATAATTCCAAAAATACTATATTATGTGAATGAGAGTGAGAAATATAGTTCGTACAGGTTCATTGTGTTTGAACTTTGTAGAAGAAATTATCACTAACAGTTACATATGGCTGGACCAGTGGCAGACTCTAAATGTAGCCACAGGTTTCATTTCTGAGAAAATGCTCCGTGTCTATTTTGACACAACAGAAAAACATGCAGTCGTCTTCACAGATGCTTTAATAGATTTCTTATCCATAATATACAACAAATTTATTTCATTTATTGTTATATTATTATCACCATTATTATTATTGTTATTATTATTATTATAATCATTATTGTAGTTATTATTTTAGGAAAGGTATTTTGAATTATTTTTGTAATAAACTTAGGTTTTAGTGTGTTCACTTATATAAATATATAATAAATATAATGATACAAGGAATAGTAATTAAAATTATGAAGACTATACATCCAGAGTTTCGTTCACCTATTCTCAATTATTTGATTACTCTAACCACTAATTAATTTACGGATGTTGACGATCTACCGGAAAAGGAATTCCATTAAGTATGTTATTATTATGAGTTGAAAATTGTACAAATACGCGCTCCAGAATCCCACGCCGTATCCGAGTGGTTAGGGTAAGATTCCTTGTCACAGAGCTACAGGACTTGCGCTTGTTCGAGTCTCCATGAGGGAAGAAATTTTCCCATGGAATTTCGGCCAGTATGGGACCGGTGCCCAGCCAGCATCGTGGGTACTTATAATAAGTAACGGCTCCAGGTTGAGAAAACCAGCCATAACAGCTTGGAGACCCGTGATGCTGATCACATAAGTCCCCTACACTGGCAGTAAGATCGTGTACCTCAGTGACTAACACATGAGGCCAACAGTCGGCCGATAGGCCCCGGACCTTCTGGGCCTCTCGCTCCATGGATGAATAGTCTGCAGATTTCGCAATATTGGTCCCAACGATTTATTTTTTCAACAGTAGTAGTAGTAGTAGGACTTTATTAGACAAAAAGTAAGATATTTACAATATTATTTACAAATATGGGTCGCACGGGCAGTAAGCCGTACGTGCTGTTGACAGTCCGTTACAATAAAGTAATAATTGGTACTAGTGTAAAGAAAAATAAACAAAAACAGCAATAACATTACATTTACATAAAGAAAACACAATAAAAATATTACCATTAAATAATAACACAATAGCATTATACACTAAAAACATAGTTATGATACAGGGCGAATGTTAATTACACCGACAAACCTCAGGGATTGAATTCTCACTGACAATTAAGGGAAAAATCTCCTATAATCATTTGTCTGGAAATGAACGATGTACGTGCAACGACAACAAATCGTCCCGGCACACAGTACACAAGATGATCGCTTCCACGTCACAACAGATGTTCAAAGTGTTCTCAATGGGATGTAATGCACGCGTTCACACATCATATCATAGATTGCCTCGCTGTTTCGAACGTTCCGGCCTCTCTCTGAATAGTGTCACAGGCGATATGGACACGCTGTTGAAGGGTGAGCATATCAGGAACTGGTTAATTATACACAACGCTTTTCAGGTGCCCCCAGAGGTAAAAATCCAGGGGTTATAAGTCCGGTGATCTAGCAGGCCATGCAAGAAAGGCGAGAGAATAATGACATGCGCCAGTGCCATCTACCGTGCAACGATGCATTTATGGACACTTATTCATGGGACATTTTTCCCTAAATTTCCAGTCAGGAATCAGTTCCTGCAGTTTGTCGGTGTAATTAAAATTCACCCTGCATTTTTTTAAAAATACTTAATGTGTTAAATCCTATGCAATACGGAGTTACATTTTACGTTGTCCCACTTATCTTTCCTAACACCATACATTTACTCGCGGCTTTTCATAGTCTAACTAGCTAATACCCGGCGTGCACTGCTACTCCAAAATAAATGTTAATGTGTTTTTACCACCAGCCGTGCGTCGTTACACTCTACTTTTTTCTATACTTTTCTTAGATATTTAATTCTGTGTACATCAATTTGTGTATTGTTATGGTTTAGGCAGCGTAAGTCATTTATGCGTCAAAATAGTGGCTTTATTTCACGTTTTTCACTACAAAGGGTGATTTTTAGGGATATAGGCTATGTTCATTCCCGCAATCTCGTGAATTTTTTTCAAAAAGCCCCATCTCAATCAGATGAACGGTATGGCAGAGCACGCTTACCTGGGTATCTATTTATCCCGATCTTCATGGTATCAAAAAAAACTCAAAGCGCGACAGACCTAGAAGGCTTCTGGCTGACCAGCTAGCTATATGCCTAACATCCATGTGTGTTAATCACAAAGGTGGACGATCATCTTGCCAGTGTAGGGTGACATGTGGTCAGCATGTCGGATCCTCCAGCCGTTATAGCTGGTATTCTCAACCTGGAGTCGCCACTTATTTTAGCTACCCAAATGCCTCATAATGCTGGGTGGGTATCGCACAGTGAGCCAGATACCAAATCTAGCTGGAAAAAAGTATTTTACTATGTCTCGCCAATTCATCTTTCTTCATTCCAGAATTATTGCCAAATGACTGTTCTTCACTTATCTGCAAAGGAGGTTGGAATTCTAGAAATTATGTAGACAATATAAAAATCGGAATTTGCCGATAGTTAAGAACTCATTTGGTCCGCATCCGAGTTGTGCACCGAGCTGTAGAAATAAATACGTTTTGCATTAAAGTTCAGTGAGTTATTCTTCTTATTCTATATGGATAGTTTACCTCAAGGTTTGTACTTTTCATTGATATATTTAACATGTTTCTATACAACCAGATATTGTGTTAAATACACGTGGAATCATACCTTCGAAACACCAAAACAATTGAACAATCGTTTTACTTTAAATCCAGTTACGAAAAAACAGTTCCGAACAGTAGTACAAATTGTAGTTAGAATATAGAGTGATTTATGGACTTCAATTCCCGCACAATAACATGTGTGCAAATTATTGGTTTCTTTGTAATTAGTTCTTTTATTAGAGGAGGCGGCCGGCAACTGAGGCCTATCTTCGCTCGCAGAGATTTGTTTGATTTAATATATGAGGAAAATTGATCGATAGAGGCAATAAGTGATCCTCTATTAAAAAATTACAGTTAGGAGATGTTCGCAGAATCTTAAAAAAAATTAAAAGCATTTTTAAAGCGATTTTTTAAAACATAGGAAGTTGTGCCTGAGAAAGAAAGTTAGATTTCTACTGAAATATTCTGATTGACTAAAGGTAAATACAACTTTCTCGTTATTAAGAATTTAAAACACTGATAGTCGTTGGAAAATCCTGTCCCATCTGCTTATGGAATTGTAATACCCAAAATATCTTTCGAAAAGGCTGCAATGAAACAAAAATGTCTTACTTCACCTGAAATATCTATTCTGTGAAAGGTAGCATAACAAATTTGCTTCCCTAGAAGAATTATAGGGTGGATAAAATATTACAACCTCTCTTTTTGACACCTAGGCACATGTTAATAAATTGACATATTGATATTTTATTGTCAAAAAAAGACAATGCTACGTTCGACATAGATGATAGGGGAGTTGAGCGGAGTGATTTATAATGTTTAATATTACTTTGAAACCATTATGTGTGTTTTTTTAGTAATGTCTTTAAAACATCAGCAGTATCCCGTTTACCATATGACCAAAATCATATTTCTGTTGCAAGAGCAAGTTCATCGCGTTAGAATTCCTCCTTAAGTGAACATTTTTTTATTCCAACCTCTTCGAAAGTTATTTAGGGTCTTCCAATTCCATAAGCTGTGGAACAGAATTTTCCAACGACTATCATTGTTCTAAATTAATTCTCCATAACGGGAAAGTTAACATCCACTCCTAGCCAATCAGAATATTTCATTAGATTTTTTTCTCGCGTACAACTTCGTACGTTTGAGAAAATCGCTTTTCAAAAAATATAAATTTTTTAATATAATTATAAACATTCTGCTGACATCCCGCTACCCCTAATTTGTTTACTAAATGATAATTTATTGCCTCAATCTAACATTTTTTTCCGTATTAAATCAAACAATTATTCTCTACGCGCAACGGTAGGCCTCAGTTGCTGGATACATACTGTAATGAGAAAGCTAATTAATAAAAACGAAATAATTTGCACACACGTTATTGTGTGGGAATTAAAGTCCATTGATCACTCTATGTTATAACTAAAATTTGTACTACTGTTCAGAACCGCTTCCTTTGTAGCTCAATTTAACTTAAGATGATTGTGTAAACTTTTTTGTGCATGGAATGTATGATTCCACATGTATTTAACATAATATCTGGTTATATAAAAAATTATATATGTCAAAAACATTATAAACATTGAGGTGAAGTACGCATATAGAATAAGAAGAATAGCGCATTGAACTTGAACACACAACGATAATAACACAACTGGGATATAAACCAGGTGAGTTCTTAACCATCGGCAACTTCCGATGTTTATATTGTCTTCATAAACATTACAATTGTACCCTCCTTTGCAGATAAGCTAAGAACCGTCATATATCAATTATATTAGAGTGAAAAAAAAGATAAATTGGTGAGGATGAGATAATTTTTTTTTTCAGCTAGATTTAATTTCTGACCTACTGTGCATCCGTTCCATACTGGCCGAAATTCCATAAGAAAAATTTCTTCCCCCAATGGAGACTCGAACCAGCGTAGGTATCGTAGTTCTGCGGCAAAGCGTCTTGCCTTAACCTCTCGGCTACGGCGGGGGACTCTTGGAGCGATGAAAGATAAAAATGGTTATTGTGAGTTATCCGTAAGAGAGAAACATGCTGTCGCGGACTTTTTTATAGAGCTTTTTGAGGTACTCAATTCTGAGTACATTGATATTGTGTATTTCTTATGGTTTAGGCAGCGTAAGCCATTTGAGCGTCCAAATAGATGCTTTTTTTCACTTTAAAATTGTACCCTCTTTTGAGATAAGTTAAGAACCGTCATATAACAATTATATTAGAGTGAAAGAAAAGATAAATTGATGAGGGTGAGTGAAAATAGTATTTTTCCAGCTAGATTTCATTTCGGGCCCACTGTGCACCGGTCCCATACTTACTTACTCACTGGCACTATCGAACCCGTAGGTTCATGGCCGCACGGACGTAAGCTCTCCATACATCCCTATCATGAGCTAATGTTTCCAATCATTCCCTGTATAATCTACTTCCCTCAAATCATAGTTAATGTTATTCTCCCACCTCATTCTTGGTCTACCAACTGGGCGTTTTCCCTCTGGCTTTCCTACAAGAAACTTCCATGCTAGTCTTTCATTCCCCATGCGTGCAACATGTCCTGCCCATCGCAGTCTACGAGACTTAACTGTTCTTATTATATCTGGCTTCCTATATACACCATGCAGTTCATTGTTATGTAGTCTTCTCCATTCACCTGTCTGTTCATCTCTCCTTGGTCCAAAAATTTTCCTAAGTACTTTATTCTCAAATACTTGTAATCTCCTTTCCTCTCTCAAAGTAAGAGTCCTTGTTTCGTACACATATAATATAACTGGTAGAATAATAATTTTATATATTTTCAGTTTAACGTTTTTTGAAAGGGCACCGGTCCCATGCTGGCCGAAATTCCAGGAAAAAAAAATTTCTTCCCCATGGAGACTCGAACCAGCGTAAGTCTCACAGTTCTGCACCAAGACTTCTCGATTTAACCGCTCGGCTACTGCGCGGGACTATAGGTGTCGATAATAAAGATGAAAGTTTCACCCGAATGGGTACTATTCTCTTGGTATCAACGATAGACAAAAATGGTTATTGTGAGTTACGCATAAGAGATAAACATATGCTGTTCGCGGAATTTTTTTGTAGAGCTTTTAGAGATGTGTAATTCTGTGTACATTATTTTTGTAATTCCTATGGTTTAGGCAGCGTAAGCCATTTAAGAGTCCAAAGAGCTACTTTTTTCACGTTTTTCCATAACAAAGGGCGATTTTTAAGGGTATAGGAGTTTGAGATTCACAACTCTCTTATAGCCTTAGTTCATCCCGGGACTCTCCTGAAAATTTGGAAAAACCCCATCACAATCGGATCATCGGTATGGCCGCGCATAAAGTACGAACAATCAAACAAACAAATATACAAACAAACAAACATTAATCATTATATATAAGATTATGATCTCATGAAATTCCAAATACCTTTTAATAATTTTCCTTTTTTTTTTGTATGTATGGGGCATATCAAGTGTTTCATAAAATTCTATATATTTTTTTTTAAATTTTTAAACATTTAGCGGTGTTTCCACTAAATGCTCAATTTTGTACGAACAAAACTTCCATTTAAATTTTAATAATTATATGAAATTATATCAATTATTTGTTTGTAAATGTCCGTGCCTCACACATATAAATCAAAACTGATTTTATATTTGCTTAGAAAATAACCAATGATTTTACCTGCAAATTATATATTTTTTTATATATTTATGAAAAGACTTATGTTCTGAATCCAATTACTTTTATTATCATGTAGTGCATTCAGATGCTATACGAATTATTTTTATATATAACTGAGCATGATGTGTCCCTCATTATTCAGAGAATTGCAATTGTAAGAATGAAGTTAGAGGGGGAGTCGGAGTTGGTTTCTGGGTTTAATGTAGAGTATAGAAGAGGGGGATTTGCATTAACAGATTCGTGTGTAAGCCATTTTAGTTGAATAAGTTTTCACCATTCCTTAATGTTTAAATTTTGGGTTAATTGAAATGTATGGCGTGAATAGCCTCCGCATTCATGCTGACATAGTAAATAAATCCTTAGTAAACTAATATACTACTTCTCACACTGGCTAGCTTCGTACCGTTATGGTACTCACTGGTGGAAAGAAAAAATCTTGAACGCATAATAACAGGACAGCGAAATTGGAATGAAATATGTAATAAATTTTAGTAAGCAATATAAGACTTTTTTAATATTAATATAGCAACACTGGACAAAATATTTCACCTCCTCAGCACTTTGTGTATGAATAATTTGAATGTTTCATATAACTTGGTAGCGTCGTGGCTTATTATCTGTTTTAATTATGTAATAATTATCACTGGAAAGTGTTATCTAATTAAGAATATGATACATCTCCGGAGGGATTCTGAGAATTTTAGATAATAATATACAGAGATAGAGAAATGGAAAATAGTTTTTATTTATTTTAAGCTTATTGTATGCTAATTATATTAGATACAATTAACTGCAAATTTGCTTTAGGCATTACTCGAGGGTAACCATTCGTGGCTCCCATATTCAACACTGTGTTTAATTAATTCTCTCTCTACGCTAATTATATTTATAATCAGATTGACGTATGCCCCCAGATATACAGGATTCACATAATGATTTTTTCTAAAAGCAGCACACTTTCATGCAAAGAAATACAAATAAATTCACATATCATTTACTTCATACGTATTAACTTTAATTATAAGATTCTGCATCAGGAGGATAAATTAACTTGCATTGTTTTGAACGGATTTGGATGGAGTTAAATTTATATTGAATACTTCCAAAGGTGGCATGAGTTCTTCTCACCCACCTTCATGCCCACATCCAATAACACATTCGTGGAGGTAGGAGAATTTACCTAGTCAACAGCACAGATTGACCAGGTGTGAACTTTCAATATGCTCTGAAAACTGCAAGTTCTGTTTGAAGGGTAGCCAATTAATGATTGGTTGTCCCATTTCTATACCTATCTTTCCCACTCTCACATCGGTTACATTTTCGATCAGTCTTACCACAATTTTTTAAACATTTACCATTAGTGATATTGTGAAAAGAAAAATTAATGTGTAAACCAGGAATCGAACCGTGGACCTCTAGTTCTCCAGACTAGTGTGCAACCCACTACACCATTGTGTTAACATAACGATTATGGAACATTTTAAAAACAACATCGTTTACCTTCTTATAAAAAGTAGGTGGGTGTAAAATTCTCCAAATATAGATACTTCTAAACGGGAAGGAGGGAGGGCCTGCCGTTTGGCGATGGCAGCGGACGGAACGAGAATTATAGATTTGTAATCTGTTGAAAGGAATTGTGGTTGTGTTTGTGCCAGGTGTGGAATGTTGTAGTGGGCTGCTCACTAGTCTGGAGAACTAGAGGTACACCGTTCGATTCCTGTTTCAGACATTAATTTTTCTTTTCACAATAATATTATAATATGATCCATTATTGGAACTGTGTTAAAATAACATTATTGGAAAATGTTAAATAACATCGTTTACTCCTTATAAAAGTGGTGGTGTAAAATTCTAAAATATACATACTTGTAAACGAAGCCGGCCGTTGGCGATGGCAGTGTCATCTACCTGACAGAGGACGAAACGAGAATTATAGATTTGTATATGTGGAAAGAATTGTTGGTGTTTGTGCCAGGTGTGGAATGGTGTAGTGGGCTGCACACTAGTCTGGAGAACTAGAGGTCCACGGTTCGATTCTTGGTTCGCGCATTACCTTTTCTTTTCACAATATCATTATAATATTATAATATGATCAATTATTGGAACTGTGTTAAAATAAGAGTATTCGAAAATGTTAAATTTACCATTAGTATTAAACAAATTATTGCACTTGCAGTGTGAAGCAAAATTTCATATACAACGAAAGAAGCCATGGAAATTCAAGAAATCACGTTGTCTAAAAATTTTAAATTGGGTCCATTTCTGAGCATCCATGTAAATTTTCTACCCATTTATTTTCAACAAGAATAACTAGTATATAACATTTTGAACTTCAATAATTATAAATGATACTTCATCCACATCGCAAAGGAATTAAATATACAAACTAATTATCTTCTGAATATGAAATTTATTTACAAATTTAATCTTACTCTGGTCGTTTACTTCGACTTCAAAATTGACCAAATATCGAATATAGTCCTCAGTCACATTACACCATGAATCAACAGTTATACCTTCACTTCTTTGAATATTAGTTAATGAAACTGTTTTATGTTCTGAGATATATTTTAAATGGTATATTTTAAATAGGGAAGTCTCTGTTTCCTCTAAATTGAAAATGCAATATGACATTTTTAATAGCTCATAATCTTTGAGATATGTGTCCAATATTCAGAACAGTTGATGACCTCTACTTTATTCAACCACTAGGCTCATGCTCCAGAGAAATATTGAGTTTTTTGCACACATATATTTCCATGACGATTAAAGAATACACTTTAACAATCTGTGTATTGTTAGTTCTGCCCTTCTCTGAAATGTAGCAATCTTGTCGAAAACGGTTTTTGTTTTTCTTGTTAAAACACAAAAAGTAGACCAATGTTAATCCTCACAAAAAGATTCATCCTTGCCCTAAATATTTTGACCCTAAAAACCATATTCCGGAGCGTTGAAAATGAAACAGAAATATAACCCCGAAGCTCTCGAATTGACATACCCTTTGTATATTTCCTTCCGACTTTCCTCTCTCTTGCTTTCGTACACATACGTAATGTAACCACGAAAATTAATTGAAATTGTTCCACTTCGTGTGATTAATATTGCACTATTCCGTGTTAACGATGTTGATATCTAATTTTGCTTAAAATTTAATGAGCCTGGTAATTAAATTTCCAGTCGCAACCTGACCTTAACAGGACCACAAATAAGTCAACTACACAGCCTCAAATCAAAAGAAGGAACAACGGGCTTCCATTCAATTTTGATTCATAGTAGATAGCAACAGTTGAATAAATATATTGTCAATTACTTTAACGTAATCGAAAATGTACTTATTTATTGTAGTAGTAGTAGGACTTTATTAGACAAAAAGTAAGATATTTACAATATTATTTACAAATATGGGTCGCACGGGCAGTAAGCCGTACGTGCTGTTGACAGTCCGTTACAATAAAGTAATAATTGGTACTAGTGTAAAGAAAAATAAACAAAAACAGCAATAACATTACAATTACATAAAGAAAACACAATAATAATATTACAATTAAATAATAACACAATAGCATTATACACTAAAAACATTAACATTACAATTACATAAAGAAAACACAATAATATTACAATTAAGTAATAACACAATAGCATTATACACTAAAAAAACATTAACATTACAATTACATAAAGAAAACACATTAATATTACAATTAAATAATAACACAACAGCATTATACACTAATTAATTTATATATAATTGTTAATAATTAATGGTATTGCATTTTGATAACATATATTTATTCATGAATGAGTGTTGTCCTTATTTTTCGCGTTTTGTCCAGAAATTTACCGAGGTTTATCCAATTTTCTGGATTTACCAATAACTCGTAGCATGCCAATCTTTCCCGATTTGAATTTAGAAATCTTTCCGGTAATAACTGACGTCTCCAATATTCTAAATCATTACATTTTCCTAATATATGTATCTCATCTTCAAAGTTCCCGCACATTGGACATATTCGCATATCGTGATCGTCGCTAATTTTTAGAAATTTCCATGCCCCTAGCCTAAACCAAGCAAGCCCTGATCTCTCCTTAAATCCTAGGTTGAGTATATACGATTCTTTTCCCCAGACGTGTTTTAGGTCTCTTTGTAAACACAGTGAGCGTTTTCCTGTACATTCGGCGAAGGTATCTTGTTGGTTTACATCTAAGTACCTCCTCCTTATTTTTCTCCACACGTTCTTGCGATTTTCAGTCCCTTTTTCCCATATCCAGCCCATCCCAATCTTTTGGAGTTCTCTCCTAACCTCGTCTGCCCAAAATTTAACATCTATGTTTTTAATTTGGTGGTCGTAACAAATTGCTCTAAGCATTGTTTGTTCACCTTGGATTACTCGCAACCAGTATTTGAGTACACGAATTTTACAGTTAATGTCGTCCTGGAATGACCCGAATTCATATAAAATTCCACAGTTAGAAACGGCCTTACTAAGTCCTGTAATATACTTTAGAAAATGCGTATATACCTTATTTAGTATTTCCGTTCTTTGGAAACCCCAAATCTCACTACTATAGTGCATTACTGGCCTGACCATAGCTCCATACATTTTTCTAATGTGCTGACTGGAATATCAGGCACTCGACCCAGAATACCGAGTACACTGTTAAGTTGTCCCCTCCCTTTAAATAATGCTATATCAATGTGTTTTTTTCCACTTTCCGTTCATTTTCAACGTCGTACCAAGATATTCGAAATGTTTCACGTTTTGAAGAACTTGATCTCTGTATTTCCATTCCTCTGTTCTACCATAAACCGTCCCATTTTTAAAGGTCATTGTTTTTGTCTTACTAGCATTTACAGTCAATCCCCAATTCCTACAGTATATTTCCAGTAGGTCAAGACCTCTTTGCAATCCCTTGATTGTCTTGGAACAGATAATTAAATCATCTGCATACAACAGGACTGGGATTTTAACATTTCCTATCTCCGGAGCCTCAATTTCTCCTTCTAGCATTACGTCTACAATATCATCAACGAATAGATTAAATAGCATTGGTGATAAAATGCAACCTTGTCTCACTCCCCGATTGGCTTCACTGCTCTCTGTAATGTGCCCTTGGTCTACTTTTATACAAAATTTAACATATTTATAAATTGACATTAAAGCATGTATCATTTTATGAGACAATCCTTTCCGATTTAATTTTTCCCAAAGTGCGCTTCGGTCCACAGTATCAAATGCCATCTTAAAATCAATGAATGCACAAAATAATTTACCCCCCTTCATTTTCAGATTGTCATCAATTAATGTTCTCAGAACAAATAGGTTGTCCACCGTGGAGTACCCTTCTCTAAAACCTGCCTGATATTTTGAGAGCCTATTGTTCTCTTTAGCCCATTGTCTGATTCGTTCGTAAAGTACTTTACAATATATTTTTCCGAACACTGACAAGAGACAAATTCCCCTATAACTTTCTGGTATCTGTGCCCCACCTTTCCCTTTGTATAGCGGTTGGATGACACCTGTCGCCCAGGCTTCCGGATAATCTCCTCCATTAAAAAGTTTGTTGAACGCAGTTTTCAAAACGTCTAATAATTTATTGGATGATATCATATTTTTCAAGAATTCCCCTGGTATTCCATCAATTCCAGGTGCTTTACCATTCTTTAAACATTTAATGGAAGAAACCACTTCATTTTTCGAAATATCCTGATCCAGTAATTGAATATGAATTGGGTCAGGGATCTCAACTATATTTCCTTGATTATATCTTAACCTCTCATTTCCCAGCACCCTATCAAAGTAACTTCTCCATTCCCCGGGCGTTATTCTTGTCCGATTTATGGACTTTACTTTGAGTTCCCTTATCGCTTTCCATATGTCCGCAATGTTCCCACTTTCAGTCGCGACTCTCATTTCTTCGGATTTCTTATTTTGCCATGCTAGTTTTGTTTCTGCCAATAAGTCTTTATATTCCTTTCTCTCTTGCGCATAATTTTTTCTGCTTTCATCTGTGCTTTCTTTTCTAAACTTTAAAAGACTACTTTCGACAAATTTCTTCTTCTTTCTACATGCATTATTGTACCACCCTTTGTCCTTCTGGTTCATTGCGTATTTAACCTTGAATTTTTCCCCTGCTTTTTGAAAACATTCTGTCAAAGTTTTAATAATTTCCTCCCCGCTAAGATCATTTAATTGCAGATCCTGTATTAGCGTTTCCAAACTCCTGTTAAATTCTTCTCTCAGATCCTCGATCCACCTGAAACGGATAATTGGCCGCAATATTGTTGCCACCTCATCATTAACTGTCTCACTAATACCTTTCATATTTAAAATAAGTTTGTTTGGGAAGTGGTGTGATTCGATTCTGGAAACTATACAGAAATTACTTAGGACTGGAATCATGTCTTGTGTGCATATTGAATAATCGATTACGCTACTTCCATTTTTATTAATAAATGTCAGTTCTCCATTTTTATCTTCCCCATATTTCCCATTCAGAATTTCAAGTTCAAATGCATCGCAAAAAGCTAACAATTGGTTTCCTTCTGAATTTAAAATCTTATCTTTGCTTCTCCTACCCTCACCTCGTGTTTCATTATCATCCGATTTTATAGTGATATTTTCCTCCCCAATCCTACAGTTAAAGTCCCCTAAAATTATTATTCCCGCTTCCGGAAACCTATCTTTTATTTCTGCCAACGAGTCAGACAATTCAACGAAAAAATTTGGATTGGCATACCTGGAATTTAGTGGTTGGCGATAAATAGACAACAGACACATTTCTGCTCTTTCTGTATGGTAATATATACAAATTGCCTCTTTTAAAGTAATATTTACCTTTTTAATATATGGGTCTAAGTTAGCTTTATATAAAATGGCAACACCGCCTGGATATCTACCTCTCTTTCCTCTCTTTTGATTACCCTTAAAATAACCTTTCATATTACATAGATTTACGCATTCATTAGCTTTTAACCATGTTTCTCCTAGAGCTAATATATCAAAAGTCTCAATAAACTCTACACATCTGTCCATTGAAAGTTTTTGTTTTAACCCTTCGATATTCCATGAACCGACTGTCAACAAACCCTATTGTGTTCCCTTGTCATTAGTCTTACCTGTATTTTTCGAACTTCCCCCTCTCAATAGTTCCTTTTCTGCGGGTAGATTCAGAAGTCTTAGTGATTTTCTTGTTGGAGTTCTTGTGTCCGCCGGTCGTTCACCTCTTAGAGGTGGGGTATGCTGTTTGCGTTCGGCCGTTTTTTGCTGTATGTTTATTGGATTCCTGGGAGTTATTAAGGTAGTGGTTCCTCTCTCTTTCTCTCGTGTAGAATTTTCTCCCTCCTCTGCTGTAAGGAGACCACCTGCTGTTGAAGCGTCCCCTGTATGTTTTGGGGACTCGCTGTCAATGACCTCTTCAAATTCATTTTCAGAGTTGTCCATATTTTGTAGTTTTTCCCTGCTCCAGATTCGTCCATTTATAATCAATTTATTAAATTGCATGATTGCATGGCAGCCCTGCCTCCTCGCCTCGAGCATGTGTCGCTTAAGAAAGTCTCTTTCGCGGCGCACCTTCTCACTAAAGTCTTCGGCAATATTGATACCGGTCCCTTTAAGATATTTACTGTCTCTAAGGATCCAACATTTTATTTTGTAGTGTGATAATTTGCATACAATCGGTCTCTTTCCACTATTCCCACGACCTACTCTGTGCGCTCTTTCAATATCACTGTCCACCAAATCAATCCCGATTTGCGCCACTACTCTTTTAACTATATGTTCAGTTTCCTCCCAGCTTTCTCTGTCTTCTTCATGCACACCATATATCACAATATTATTACGGCGACTCTGGTTTTCGAGATAGTCTAATTTAGATTCCAGCCATTTCAATCTGTCCTCCATCCGATGCATGTTCGTCTCAATATCACGAATTTTTTCACCCACGTTGCACTTTTCAAACCCCTCTTTCACTTCAGTTGACAATGTTTCAATCAGCTTTCTAACTTCTTCCATAATGCTTTGTCCCCTGCACACTTCAACCACTCTAACAAAAACACGTCCGCTCTTCTCGACGGCTAGCAAACAAATTTGAAATAATCTGATCGATGATAAAATTACTGCTTAGTTAAACAATGATATATTTGTACGTACGTTTGTACTTTATAAAATATATTGTTATTTTTTTAGTGAATTGTAACATCCATAAATCAAAATTACTGCTTATTTTCTTATGAAAAACCAATAACTTTGCCTTCTTTTGGAAACAAATTGAAAATATATTTATTAACACAAACAACTCACTGATTACTTTTTTAACAATTAATAATTTGTTTTTTCATTATTTAATAAAGATAAAGTAAAGTATTCCCACCACAGGCCTCAGGAGGCCCTTGGGGTAGTGGGAGGTTAAGGCCACCAGTTATGTCTGGACAATCGGCACTTGATATCAGCCCTGCGTGACGGCCATCTTTACCCCTAGAATAGGCGCCTGGTACTTATTTCCGTTAGACATTGAGTCGAACCCAGGGCCATAGTGCCGCCAGAAGGTTTGGGTCAGTTTAAACATCCTGACCCCACCGGGACTTGAATCCTCGATCTTCCGGCATGTAGCGCAGTGCCTTAACTACTATGCTACGGCGTGTCATTATATAATAAAAATAGTATTAGGATTTGTCAATATATTTATCTAATGCCTTGTATACAAGCGATAGATTAATTCGTTATAGTCTAAGAGCGCGTGAGTGCCAGACGTTCGTCATTTTATAAAAGCGAAAAGTTTCTCAGCGCATGCTTCCAACACAGGTAGGAACGATGGGCTACTATGTACTTTGGGTCATTGTGACTTTGGCAGTTAACAGGTAGCAAAGGTGTATAAAATACCGACTGAAATTTATCAAATAATAAAGCGTAATTTTCTTATCTATATTTTTGGAATAATATTATATACCACGAAATCCATTGCCGGACACTCAATATCGTCGCAACCCTTTGCTAGACACCCTTAAACTTCAATAAATTGTAACAGTACTTACGTTATGGTATAAACGCTGAATTTTATACATGTTACTTGGGTGACTATTAGAATATATTTCCTCAGTACCCAGACAGTTTCATCAGTTCTTCTAATCCCTAGTCAGACAAACATATAGAGTGGCTGCAGGTGCGAGCGACAGGCAATATACACTTGAGTAGGTAGGACTATTATTAGTTAATAATTAATACATTAATCTAATTAATATTAATTTTATTTTTATTGTTATTATTATGTAGTTATTTATGAGTAAAAACGCAATGTTAAAAAATTATTGATCATAATTTTCATATTGATAAAAAAAAAAGCAAATGAATTAGTAAAATAAAGGTCAATTTCATGAACTTTGCTTTTAAATTTCATTTTTATACAAATTCGACAATCATTAAGTATTTATTGTTTTGACTTAGGCTTTCACGACCGGAGTTACTCTGATGATCTTTTAGAAGATTTCCGAGCTGTTGGCCGTGGTCTTGAGGCTTGTAGTTTGGGAACGGCCAACAACCCGGAAATCTACAAGATCATCATATTTATTGTTTATTCACATATGGTGTTAAAAATTTCAATAAAAATGGTTTAATTGAATTAAGAGCCATTATATAAAATTAAAATATATATCGATTTATCAGTTTATTTCCAGATTTTAACACATGTTTAATGATTTTATTCATTTTCATTATTATAATCGATATTTTCATTATCTTCGTCACGGCTACCCCAGTCCGTTGCTTAAACTTTTTTCAATATCGATTTCTTCGTCGGTTTCTGAAAAAATGTAAACAAGTTAATTTGAATAGCTAAGTTTTATATATAACTAGCTAATAAATGGCGTAGGCTGCTACTCCTAAATAAAATTTAATGTGTGTATACAACCATCCGTGCGCTGTTATACTTTACTGTTTTGTAGAGTTTTTTTATAAATTCAATTATGTGTATATCAATTTGTGTATTTGTTATGATTTAGGCAGCGTAAGCCATATAAGCGTTAAAACAGGGACATTTTTTAACATTTTTCACTAAAAACGGTGATTTTTAAGACTGAAGTGGTTGAGTATTTCATCTCTCTTATAGCCTATGTTCATTCCTAGAATCTCCTGAACGTTTTTCAAAAAGCCCCATGGCAATCGGATTAACGGTATGGCAGAGCACGCTTGCACGGGAATCTACTTATCCCGATCTTCTTGGTATAAAAAACCCAAAGCACGACAAGCCAAGAATGCTTTTGGCTGACAAGCCGCTGTTGGCCTCACATCCACATGTGTTAATCGCAGAGGTAGACGATCATCTAGCCAGTGTAGGGTGACATTTGGTCAGCACGTCGGATCCTCCTGCCGTTATAGCAGGTATTCTCAACTTGGAGTCGCTACATATTGTAGCTACCCAAATGCCTCACGATGTTGGGTGGGCACGGCACAGTGGGCCAGACACGAAATCTAGCTGGATAGAAGTGTTTTACTAAGTCTCGCCAATTCATCTTTCTCGCTCTAAAATTATTGCCAGATGACTTTTCATCACTTATCTGCAAACGAGGTCAGAATTCTAAAATATATGTAGACAATATAAACATCGGAATTTGCCGACAGTTAAGAACTCATCTGGTCAGCATCCCAGTTGTGTACCGAGCTGTAGAATAAATACGATTTGCATTAAGGTTCAGTGAGTTATTCTTCTAATTCTATATGGACACTTTACCTCAAGATGTGTATTTTTCATTCATATAATTAACATGTTTCTATGCAACCAGACACTGTGTTAAATACACGTGGAATCGTATCTTCGAAAAACTATAAAAAAAATACACAATCGTTTTACTTTAAATTGAGCTACGAAAAAAAAGTTCTGAACTGTAGTACAAATTTTAGTTAGAATATATAGTGATTTATGGACTTCAATTCCCACAGAATAACATGCGTGCAAATTATTGCGTTTTTGTAATTAGCTTTTTTATTAGATGAGGCGGCCGGCAGCTGAGGCGTATCTTCGCGTACAGAGAATTGTTTGATTTCATATATGAGGAAAAGTGGTCGATAGAGGCAATAGGTGATCGTCTATTAATAAATTAGTGTTAGGGGATGTTCGGAGAATGTTTAAAAAAATTAACATTTTTAAAAGCGATTTTCTAAAACATAGGAAGTTGTGCGAGAAAAAAAAAATGTCTACTGAAATATTCTGAATGGTTGAAAGTAAATGTAAACTTTCCCATTATTAAGATTTTAGAACACTGATAGTCGTTGGAAAATCCTGTTTCTTCTGCTTATGGAATTGTAAGATCTAAATATATTTCGAAGAGGCTGGAATAAAAACAAAAAACAAAAAAATCTTATTTCTGCTGAAATGTCTGTCTTGGTAAAGGTAGCATAACAAATTTGCTTCCCTAGAAGCAATATATGATAGATATAATATCACAACCTCTCTTATTGAAACCTAGTCAATGTTAATATATCGACATATTGATATTTTATTGTCAAAAAAGACAATGCTTAGTCCGACATAGAAGATGCGGGAGTGAGCGGTGTCATTTATAATGTTTATTATTATTTTGATGCTATTTTTTGTGGTTTTTTGAGTAATGTCTTTAAAACATCAGCAGTATTCCGTTTACGTTATGAAAAAAATGATATTTGTGTTGCAAGAGCAAGTTCATCGCGAGAGAATTCTTGCTTAAGTGTACATTTCTTTTATTCCAGCCTTTTCGAAAGTTATTTTGGAATAGAATTTTCCAACGACTCTCATTGTTCTAAATTCATTCGTCTTAACGGGAAAGTTAACGTCCATTCTTAGCCAATCAGAATATTTCATTTATTTTTTTCCTTGCGCACAACTTTGCACGTTTGAGAATATCGCTTTTCAAAAACAATATTGATTTTTAATATCATTTAAAACATTCTGCAAACATCCCCCTACCCCTAAGTAGTTTACTAAATGATAACTTATTGCCTATATCTAACAATTTATCCGTATTAAACCAAACAATGTTTCTCTCCGCGCAGCGGTAGGCCTCAGTTGCTGGCTTCGTTTAATGAGAAAGCTAATTAAAAAACGCAAAAATTTGCACACATGTATTTGTGCTGGAATTAATGTCCATAAATCACTCTATATTATTAACTAAAAGTTGTACTAATGTTGAGAACTGTTTTCTTTATAGCTCAATTTAAAATAAGATGATTGTGTAATTTTTTAGTGCATGGAAGGCATGATTCCACATGCATTTAACATAATATCAGGTTATATAGAAATACATCAACTATTCATTCATTCATAATGTTCTGCTCAAGAGCAGGTATTTCACTGCAAACGCAGCATTATATACTCTTTCCTTAACTCAGCTTTCCTTTTTATATCTGCATACAAACCATTTTCATGCCATTTTTGCAGCTTTACTAGGGATACATACATGTGGTAGCTTCCCGTTTCTTTAAACTCTCCACTGTGTCTTTTGCATCTTAAAATCTTAAAAGATCTTAAAAAGGTCCCGAGGGGCCACAACTTGGAGATGAGGAGAATGGATTTGACTATGTTAGAACCTCTGGACTTCACCGAAATTCACCCCAGAGTTTAAACATCAGTTCCATGAGGGATTTTGACCAGATCAAGGATCCGGGAATCCCTATTAGCCTCAGCCCCCCAAAATTACAAACCTTGAGGTGAAGTATCCATATAGAATAAGAAGAATAGCTCACTGAACTTGAACACACAACGCTAATGACACAAATGGGATATAGACCAGATGAGTTCTTAAACATCGGCAATTTCCGATGTTTATATTGTCTTCATAAACATTAGAAATTTATCCCCCTTTGCAGATAAGTTAAGAACCGTCATATAATAATTATATTAGAGTAAAAAATAGATAACCTGATGAGGGTGAGTGATTTTTTCTCCAAGATTTAATTTCTGGCCCACTGTGCACCGGTCCCATACTGGCCGAAATTCCATGAGAAAATATTTTGCCCCATGGAGACTCGAACCAACGTAAGCCTCGTAGTTCTGCGTCAAGACGTCTTGCCTTAACCACTCGACTACGGCGCGGGACTCTTGGTATTAATAATAAAGGTGAAAGGTTCGCCCGAATTGGTATTATTCACTTGGTATCAATGAAAGACAAATGGTTATTGTGAGGTATCCGTAAGAGATAAACATATGCTGTCGCGGACTTTTTGTAGAGCTTTTTGAGATATTCAATTCTGTGTACATTAATTTTATGTATATCTTATGGTTTAGGCAGCGTAATCCACTTAAGAGTCCAAAGAGCTACTTTTTTCACGTTTTCCACTACAAAGAGGGATTTTTAAGGGTATAGGATTTGAGTATCACAACTCTAACATAGCCTACGTTAATCACGGAAATCTCCTGAACATTTTGCAAAAAAACATATCACAATCGGATCAACGGTATGGCCGCGCATGAAATACGAACGAACAAACAAACATTAATTTTTATATATAAGAAGATAATTGATATAGTATATGTGTATATTTATATTTAATTGAGACAGTTTTTAGTGAATCTCTGACGTAGTTTGGCAACAGATCTACATCAAACCATTTAAAATGATACTGGTTGTCTTCTTGTACCCAACCATTATTTTCTGGTTGATATATAGTTGGAATTTTCTGGTGAGCATTGTTCCAAATGCTATATATGTAGTTTGCTCGCAGAAATTTCTGTAACAGGTCGGTTTTACAGGGTGGCAGACTGCTAGTATCACAATTTCGTAATTTTTCACGTTCAAATGATTCATTTACATCTGATACAGTATACGTATTGATGAACAGTTGAAGCCGAGCAGCATCAACATCAATTACCTCACCAACATTGTATACCTCACATATTAACTGCTGTATAATATCTAAAGTGTTTTGTTGTTCATCATTATTTTCAAATAATTCACTCTTACTAAAATTGATGAAAGTTTTTTGATATTCTTCTGTTTTTTTACATTTTATAAGGTCTTAATTTTCCTTTTCTGAAAAATGCAGGATTATAATCACAACATGTGATTGCATGAAAGATGTTTGATAAAGTAGTAGACGAAGAAGAAGAAGAAGAAGAAGAAGAAGAAAATTCTCGCGGGGTACTAATGCTGTTGATCCTGAGTCAGTAATGTTGAGATTGAGAAGTGTATTCGAAAGTAAATTATAGACTCTCAGCAAAATAAAATTGGTCTTTTCCAATCACTTAAAACCTTACTTGTCTGCTAGATACCTCTTACAACAATGAGCTAATCAGCTTGTAATTTGTCATTGATGATCGTATCTACTCGAATGTATATTGCTCCGCGCTCGCACCTACAGCAATCCTATATGTTTGTCTGGCTAGTGGTTAGAACTGTCGGAATAGTCTGGCTACTGAGGAAACATCTTTGAATATTTACCCCAGTAACATGTACAAAATTCAGCTTTAATACTATAACGTAAGTACAGTTACAATTTATGGAAGTTTAATGGTGTCTGGTAAGGGGTTGCCACGATATTAGTTAGATTAGATTCAATTTATTTAGCCTGGTGGAGTTAAGGCCATGTGGCCTTCTCTTCCACTCACCAGGACAAACATGTATTACATCAGAATATATCAATCTCAATTAACTCAAATATTAAATAGAAAATAAATGTTTGATCAAAAAGATAATCTTAGTATATTAAGTGTCTGGCAATGGATAACATGATTTATAATATTATTCCAAAGAAAAATGTAAGATCATCACGCTTCATTATTTGATAAATTTCAGTACGTATTTTATACAACTTTGCTACCTGTTAACTGCCAATGCCATGATGACCCAAAGTACATAGTAAGCCCATCGTTCCTACCTGTGTTGGAAGCATGCGCTGAGAAAAACTTTTAGCTTTTATAAAATAACGAATGTCTTCACTCACGGGATATTGCTCTGTTATAGTTTATTACTTTCTTTGTATTTTGTTCATTTATTTTTATGTATAGTAGATTCGAGCTGTTATTCCTTTGTGTATACATTCTTTCATTGGTTATATTTTAATTGTATTCCATCCATAGTAATTCTGCCCGAAGGGAGGTCCTTCACTGCAATCATAGCATTTTCATGCTATGCTTGCAGCTTTATTAGGGAATTGTGTAGGTGTGGTAGCTTCCCGTTGCTTTCCACACCGGTGAAGGATGATCGTGATGATGATGATGATGATGATGATAAGGATGATTATGATGATGATGGCCATATGATTTCGGGAACCGTTTGGGCCTTAACGTTTTCCTGACATTTGTCTTACAGGTGAGGAAAAACCCCGATAAAAACCTCACCCAGAAAAACTGCCCCGACCGGGGATCGAACCCGGGCCCGCTGCGTGACAAGGCAGCACGCTACCTCGAGACCACAACGGTGGACTTAATTGTATTATTAGATATTATTTTCTCATTGTTCAGTTTGACAGATAGTTAGCTGTTTAGTAAGTACTATTATTGACTTATTTTCTATTTAAATGTAAAATATGTTTGTCCTGGTAAGTGGAAGAGAAGGCCACATGGCCTTGCATCCACCAGGCTAAATAAATATATTCTATACCACTTTACACTTATTATTATCAATATTCACATCAGTGTTTCAACATTTTTATTAAAAAGAAAACATTTAATATCTGGTCTTGAGAATGACAGCTTGGCTGTAGAAACTTGTTGACCATTTTAAAACATTAATTGGTGAAATGGGCATATTGACTACATATATATTTTAATATTATATCACCAAGAAGATCACTTGTGTATTAAATTTAAAGTACACTACTCAAAAAAATAGAGGACCATATGTTTAAAACAAAGCCATAAAAATAAATATTGTAACAATTTAATTTTTGAGAGGCAGATGTTTTGAGTTCAAGTATTGTTTAAAATCAGATTGAAGATCTTCTGGATTTTATTAATTATTCTCTGAATATCTTAGTGAAATTCCAAGAGTTGCTGAAACCAAAGTGAGTTCGTATTGATTTATTTGTTTTTAAAAACATGTTTGAAGAATAATCTGTCGTAGGGCTTTGTTATTTTTCTGTTCTCTGAAGCTAATACAGAGCAATGAGACATCTGAGTGAAACATCAGTTGCACGAGCAGTTGCATTGATTCAAGACGGTCGTTCCATTCGCCATGTCTCTAGGAATCTTGATGTCAGCCCTTCCGTCATCTATAGGCTGTGGAGGCAATATAGAGTGACACATAGACACAAGGTACACAATTAAGTAATTTGACAATTAGATGTAAATTCTGATCACTTTCTAAGGATATTGTGCTATTCAGTTTGAATACACACTACAGGTACTCTAATTTAAAAAAGATGCAAAAGCCGTTCATCCGATACAAGACTAAGTAAATTTGAAGTCAATTATTGACTAATTAATTAAGTTGAGTGTTGATATTTCCGCGAGAAATTGCCTAGACACCTATATGTCCTCATTCTTATTATACACAAAGTATAATTTATTGATGAGTAAAATTCTTAATAATTTTCATGCTGAGAGTGTTGAAAGGATAGCGAGCGGATATTCGAGAACTTGGAGCTTGAAGAGTAATTACGCTGCTAACTTAGAAGTAGTTTAATTGGAATCGATTAGATGCCTCGCGTTTCATAGCGATCGCTCCAGTTGCCGATAACAGCGAGAAGCACAGTGTAATAACTGCTCAACAATTGCAGCCGAAATTACGTGCACTAGGCCACTCGTTCTCATACAATAACAGGAACTGCATATTCGGCCAGTTATTTTTATTGAGTTCACAATCTAAGAATATAATTTTTCAAATGTATTTGTATGTAATATAAAAGTGGCCCCTTAATAAAACAAGGTCGTACCAATGTAGAGTTATGTGGTTCAATACTCCATATCAACCTGTATATCAATATGTTTCTTTGAGTTTTCCGTGGTTGTTAATGAATTGTCGTATTATTGATATTTATATATCACTTACTTCAAACGTTCCATTATTTCACGTTGCGATTCCATTGTGTTCTAATTGAAGATTGTGTAGTGAGTTAGATTTCCCAAATATCAATAAATTCCCTCAGTGAACATCTGTAAGCGTTTTGTGATCGCAATAAATACTCATCCCTTCCATGTGCATTTTTATGAAGGCCTAAATATCTAAAAGGATAAGGTTATGTTTTTATATAGGCTAAACTTTCGTAATTGTATTGGCGAATCTATTTTCTCTTACACCTAAAATAAATGTTATTATAGGCTCAGATAATGTGAAATAATAATAATAATATTAATAATAATAATAATAATATTATTATTATTATTATTATTATTATTATTATTATTATTATTATTATTATTATTATTATTATTATTATTATTATGTAGGTTTGTCGGTAGACAGTAAGAGGTGATTGAGAACTTTTATGAGCCTAGAAACAGCTTAAAGTAAAATGAAAATGTTTACATCATATGATAATAGGTAACAAAACAAAATATGAGAGACTTATGAAGATAAAATATTATACATTTCCAATCCTTTGTAAATTATGGGTAAGCAACTTATTTGTAGTAAAGTTATGGATAATAAATTTGATGGCAAGTTAGGTCAATCAAGATTGCGAGGGATGGCCGATTGGAAGGATGATTGCATGGATGGATGGATGGTTGGAGTTCTGGAGGATATGAAGAATTTAAGAATTCAAGAATGGTGACTGATTGGTGGGGATACAGATGTCTGGAATGGGGTTCTAAGGAAAGCCGTGTCTGAAGTTAAACTGTTATTCTGTCGAACTACAACAACCACAATAATAATAATAATAATAATAATAATAATAATAATAATAATAATAATAATAATAATAATAATAAATTCCGTTCTTTTCATTTGTGCTCTTCTGAGCATGAATAAAAATATATCTCGAGTAGCTTGCTAGGTTGGCTGTTGTATCGGAGTTCTCTCTACTAGATCAGTTGGTTCCACCACAGCTGAAGAGCCTGGTCCACCCAAACAGTTTTGGTGTAAATAAGTAAAGTAATCCCACTACAGGCCTCAGGAGGCCCTTGGGGCAGTAGGAGGTTAAGGCTCCCACTATTTCTGGACAATCGGCACTTGATGTCAGCCGGGTTGTCAACTCTGCCTGACGGCCGCCTTTACCCCAAGAACAAGCGTCTGGTACTCATTTCCGTTAGAGGCTGAGTCGACCCCAGGGCCATAGTGCCGCCAGAAGGTTTGGGACAGTTAAAAAATCCTGACCCCACCGGGACTTGAACACTCGACCTTCCGGCTTGTAGCTCAGTGCCTTAACCACTACGCTACGGCGTGCCCCCAAAAGTTTTGGTGTGCTCTGGTTATTTTATTTTCCCAGTATCCTCTACATCTGATGATGTTGCGGGCATTCCTTTATCCATCACCCATAGAGGTGCCAGATGAAGGACTAACAACCCCTCTGGGTGGATAGAGGAAGAAACCGAATAGAACCAACTTGTATCTCACATGGCATCGGACTGAATCATACTTGTGGCAGGAACAATCTACCTGCAAACAGGAAGAAATAGCCTGGACCAGACTGTGGGCTTAATATAACGAAAATAATAAAATATAAATCGTATTGATGACGATGAGGGATGTTTTCAATCAACATCCGACCAGTTGATGCCTGTGCCACCAATAAATGAATGAATAGTGTTTTATAAATAGCCCACAGCTGTCCTTTTTACTGGGAGGCTAGAGTAAAACATATGGTAGGCAAATCATCTCATTTGATAATTAAGATAGATAACAATTTTAACAATAGTATTAATTGTTATAATTATTATTATTATTATTATTATTATTATTATTATTTCTCTCGTTCTCTCTCTATACCCCACTCGGGCCTTCGAGGGGCACGATCTAACGGGAGAGGAAAATGAGAATAAAAAGAGGAAATAAAATCGTAGGTTTCCATATGCGTCCCGACTAGCGAGCCCGGGGTTATTACCAATAGGGTTTTAAATTATATTTGTAATATAGGCCTATATACACAGCCGACCTTCCGACCGGAGAACATCACCTAGAACTACTCGCCACTGAACATGCCCTCCGTAGCCGAGGGAGAAACATCTGGAAAAAATTAAGTTATGGTCACGGCTGTTATAGCCCGAAATCTTCTAATATAGTAAAGATATGGTCTCATAAGTTATGTATTTTTTAAACAAAATTGTATTTGTATTTTTTCTGACAAGAAAGTACATTACCCTTCACGTTCCCCAACATCTGTCGAACCCAGTACCTTAAATTCTGCCAGTTTGAAACTAGCGCACTACGTAAAATGTACAAACTGCCGCGATATTCACCGACTTACGGCTTTATGCCGACATAAATCTAACAA
Organism: Diploptera punctata; assembly: GCA_030220185.1. Taxonomy (NCBI): domain Eukaryota; kingdom Metazoa; phylum Arthropoda; class Insecta; order Blattodea; family Blaberidae; genus Diploptera; species Diploptera punctata. The sequence continues at coordinate 387,739 of JASPKZ010008566.1, forward strand.
CACTCCCTGAACACATAAACAACATAAATCACAAATTCATACATAACACCAACACACAGGAATACCTTGAATACATTTTCACTAATCCTCCCAATACCGGTGGACTAACCACCTTCGAAAAAATCCTTTAGGCCAGCCCTATCCCTAAATTTAATTTTTTAAATTTCGCTCTCTTCTCGGTTTTCTATTCATTCCCCTCCCTGGGCAAGAATCCCTTCCTTTCCACGACATGGCAACACACATTAGTCTCACAAATTCTCTGTACACAATACACTAAAATTCACACAAGTAAGAAGCCGAAGAGGGCATAAAAATAAGACCCTAAAGCGGCGAAGGCAGAGCGAAAGCCTGCTCTTCATTACACACCCCCCCTTCAAAGTCAAGACCATCAGATTTTATGGCTTTGAGTCACCATTCAACGTGTTTATTATTCGGGACAGTACTACTCTCTATGTTTTTTTTTTCATGAAGATTTATTTGAGACTCACTTCACGCCTTCAATGATTTCAATTGGATGGAAATAGATGTTAAATCGGAAGACACAAGATCAGGCCTGGGTCTTATCGTCGCTGTTACTCCAAAATCTCGTAACTCCAAATTCCTGAATATTTGTCATGTTATTCCTACAGCATGGTGTCCTGTCGCGTTTAAATCCGCAAAATTGGAAATTTCGTGAAGTCGTCCAAATTGTCAGGAATAATGAATGGCATTGACTGCACGCACGTTTGGTACAATCATCTAGTGAATCATACCTTCATAATTCCACCAGAAACACAACATTACATTAGAAAGCGACATCACTTATGAGACAATTAATATTTCATCTCTAGAGATACAGGACATTTAGAATCCCCTTAAATTATTTTATTTTTATCACTATATTTAATAACACCCTACAACAAGAAAGGTAATTAGCATCGAAATTCCTATCTGGGCGTTAAAGTGCACGGTTCTATTTTAATGTTTTTAGGCTCTTTTAGGTGTCGTAAATATACACACGGTGCCAAAGGCATTAGTACCCTTCCGAAGGAACCCATACTCAGGATTTTCACGACCATAAATATCCGTCGAATCTAGATGGGTTTGATTCCGCGAACCTTGGAAAAAGAGAAGAACATGATAGCCTGGACATACCCCTCTCCCTTATGCGAATGTTTCCAGACTTTTAAGCAAATTGAAGATTATTTCGAAGGTAGACTGATTGCATCAACATATTCTAAGAAAAACATACATAATAAATGTATTTAATGAAATAATTATAACTAACTAACTCACTGTCTCTACCGAACACAGAGGTTCATGGTCGAGCGGACATGAGATCTCCATGCATCCCTATCCTGAACTAATAACTTCCAATCATCTCCTATATGTGCTACTCTCTCAAATCATGGATAGTGTTATTCTCCACACCTCATTCTTGGTCTACCATCTAGGCGTTTTCCCACTGGTTTTCCTACCAGAAACTTCCATGCACCTCTTTAATCCCCCATACATGCCACATGTCCTCCCCATCGCAGCCTACGAGACTTAACTGTTCTTATTATAGCCTATCTGGCTTCCTATATATATATATATATATATATATATATATATATATATATATATATATATATATATAATATAGCTCACCATTATGTAGTTTTATCCATTCACCTGTCTGTTTATCTCTTTTTGGTCCAAAAATTTTCCTAAGAACTTATTTCTCAAATACTCGTAATCTTCCTTCCTCCATTAAATTAAGAATCCGTGTTTCGCACCCATATAATATATCTGGGAGAATAGCTGTTTTGTATATTTTCAGTTTAACCACTTTTTGAAAGGAGGTGGGACGACAGGAGTCCCTATAATGCATTATAGCATACGTTTCCAGAATTGAGCCAATGATTAATTTCTCTGTGCATCTCATTCTTATTTGCAATTATTGTTCCTAGATACTTTAAATCAGCCACTTCTTCAAAATTTCCATCTGTTGTCATTAGTTGTCAATTTCCATTATATAATCCATTTCCATGTGTGAACATGTATTTAGTTTTATTGACGTTTCCTTCCAGTCCCTATTGGTAAGTGTTATTCAATAGACTGTGTGTTAGACCCTAGTATCTCCTCGTTATCGCTCAATAATACTACATCATCAGCATTATACGATACTTAACTTCAGTTAATATTTAAAATGAGAATAAGCGGTTAATCTAGCAATGTTTTTAAGTCGTGACAAAGTCGTGATTTTGTAGTTCATAATGAAAACTGTAATTCTTCAGAAAGTTTACATTCGTGCACCATAAGAAAAAGGAATGAGAAGATACTTAAGGCGAGATTTTACCTCGTATATATGGTATTTTATTCATGTTAGGCATGCAACGGGTGCATGGCATCCTCCATAGATATCGGCTCATAGAACTGTACATTATATTTTAGTTTATAATCTTATGCTAGTAATTATTTACAAAATAAGTACAGAAAAAGAAGTACATTAAATAGTACAAACGTTATACGAATTGTCTGATTACACTTTTGATTACACTAATTTGTAATTAATACAAAAATGTATAATTCATGCGTGAGTAAAATTTTACCTACCATAACATAGAACTATAGAATGAGCTGACCAATCCAGAGCCTTTACTGCATTATATAACATTATTGTACATTGTTACCAAATTATCTATGCATATTGATAAATGAAAATTAATATTTATAGATAACTAGAAGTCCCGGCCACGCGTTGCTGTGGCTAAGGTATACGTTAAAAATGTAAATTAAGTTGCTGTCTTTCAGCCAGATTATTTAAAACTAATACTTACATGAGAAATTAATAATATTGGAAATAAAATAAACACTGAAAACACTTAAATTATGGAATAATCAATATTTGTAATTCAATTCAAATTCGCGGTTGCAACAAAAAGCACAGCCATCTGGATCTCTCTTTGTTAAATAATAAACCAATTACCTTACAAAATTACCTTACACCGTCATCTGTTAGAATCGTATGGAACTCTCAGATAATTACACCACCATCTGTTAGAATCGTATGGAACTCACAGATAATTATAACTCTTTGTTAAATAATAACAAATAATTTGCAATAAAAATATGCGACTATAAATTTAGTTATAAACTACCCTAAGTCCCAAGTTGGATCAAACTGCACACAGTGTGCAAACGTTTATTAAAATTGGTTCAGTAATTTAGGATTTCATCGCGGACAAACAACGTGACACGAAATTTTTATATATTAAGATATTCATAGATGAAATAATTGCTCAAGTTGCTTTAAAAAAATTCCCGTAAGTTTTTTCTTTAAGCTGTACATTAAATAAGAGCTTGAGAAAGCATATTATGTTTTCCACTCTATGTTAATGGCTATGCAATGTTTTATATCCTAGCCATCCTAAATTAAACCATTGCAGTGAATAGATCTAATATTTCCTTGAAGATCGTTCTTGCATGTACGATATCTTGTTTGAGTTGAAGTGCAACTCTCTGGCCCATATCTCTGTCTTATCGTGCAGAAACTATTAGAGAATGAGCTGAGTGTTTGCTCTAGCCATCCTGCAGGTAATTGTGATATTGACGAAAGACATCGCCGACAATCGATCGAGAACAATTGTTATCCAAGTTTCAGTGGAGACTCGTTCCTCTTAGATTACATTTCGATTAATATTCATAGTGGACGATGTATTGCTAAGACACCTCAAATACAAAGTTCAATTCAACTCATACCCCCAGGGGTCGCAAATGTAGTCAATACGCAATACCTGAATAAAGCCAATGTTTGCATTTTACTTTGTGAAATATTTATCCCTTAAAATTGAAGACTGTGCATTTTATAATAAAAAAACTGGATCGATGTGCCTGCGCACGATTCTCGGTGATTTTTTTTTATAATTCCGGTCCCCTCCGGACTTCTTATAATTTCATCTCGAATTTCAAACAGGCTAAGACCAATGTCGGATTCCAATTTACGTTACACCATAATGACCGTAAACAATGACGTTTTTGGTATAACTACCTAGCTAAATTTTTTTTTCAAATATATAGATGCTTTATGATAGCTACGAATTCCTAGTGTCAAAGAATAATTTAGTCTTCGACCCATTTCTGATGAACAATTTGAAGTTTAGACCCTATTAAATCTTATAAAAATAATACGGTCAGTTACTATGATAAATTAGATATTGAACTTTGATATATTCACAGAGGACTAGATCTCACTAATTTAAAGTAACTCAGACAGTAGACTAAATAATTAATTATAAAGACCTACCATATTTTTGGCTAAAATATATTGTTATTCCAATATTTAAAAATAACGGGTACACAGTATTACTATAATTATAGCCAACAAACAACAATATCAGTATAAGTATTCAGGGAAGAGCATAATTTATTTCGAAAACGAAGTTCCTGTGTATATGAATATTTTATATCTAATTTCTGACTTAGAATATCATGGAATATGGCAAATAACTACATGCTGAATTCATAAATTACAAAAAGTCTTACATAAATTTGATCTAAATAAACTTTTGCAAATATAGCGGATGATAAACTCCAAATCTCGTCCCGTCTGTAATATATATATATATATATATAACTATTTAATATAAATAGGACTTAGATATTGATTCTGTTATACCAGAATGACAATCAGTTATGAAATTGATATCTTATGCCTTTGTCATTCCTATTTTTAAACATATATATATATATATATATATATATATATATATCAATGCAGTGTTTCGATACTGGGGTTTGATAATACATGGTTCCATGCCACTTGCAAGGAAATAACACATTATACGCTATGTTTTAAATAGAGGATCAAGTACTCTGCGACAATAATTAAAATGAATTACAGCGTTCAATAGATTATATAAATATAACAGGTAAAATTTTAATTTTAATTATTGGAACATAACACCAAAAGTATGTACTTTAAGTGTAAATTAACACCAAATGGAAAAAATAGAAACAGTAGATTAATGTGAATATTTGGGTAAGAATTTAGTCTACCCTTTGGACTCTTGGCCATATGTGCACCTCTGGCTCCAAGGTTCGCAAATTTGAAGCTAGGCTAATGTTGATGGATTTATCAGGACGTAAGAAATCCTAAGGATTCTTCGGAAAGGAAGTAAAACAGTCTGATCCATTGACGTAAATTTATGGCATGTAGCCTAAAATTACTTTTTACCTGAAAAGTTGGCTTCTGAACAAATTATTGTTTAAGTTCTTTCATACCCAGACTTGAAATCCGACGTTAATGACTTTACCTGTTAAATATTTCGTTACATAAAATAAAAAAAATAGTAGGGTACAATTTAACCTGTTTGGAAGAATGGCATTTCAGTGAAATTCTGGTCTAATTACAGGGTCCAGAAAATTACCAATCTAGAATTTTCTGTTACTAAAGTCCAAAAATTCAACAGAACTCAACTTGTACAAACATTTCGCACGTTCAGTCCATAATTGGCAGTGAGCCTCGGACTATCCGAAGCAACGTTATGATGGTGGATATTTAACTCAGGAAGAAATGAGCTTTTAAAGAATAATGGGTTGTTATAGTTTTTTTGGATAATATAAGAAACAAGGGCAGAGCGGATGAATTTATAATAATACCTATGTGCAAATTAACGGATAATCTAGCTTGAAATGTTAATAGAGTGGAATAGATAGATTTCCGGCTATAAGAACATGGACAAAGAAATGTTAGGAGGCCCAGTAAAAGCCTCGCCACTACAATAAGAGAACTTTGAGGATATATGTCAATTATATCACGACTAGATTTGAAGTCCGACGCTAACGATCTGAGTTGTGAAAGTGTATCGACAAATAAAGTGTAGGTATCCATAATTACTTGCTCACGTTACTTGCATTCTTAGTGGATGTTAAATGTGTAATTCCTTCTCAATCAATAATCTCTATAGATTACCCTTCGAAGTGTGATTTTCAAGAGCAGATTTACGGATGCCACACAATCCATTAACATCTCTTAAAAATTAGTATATAGGCAAAATATCTTCATTAGTACACTGGTTAGTTCTCTATTCCTTGAGCCACCAAATTTGTGATAACCTTATAAAACCTTGAAATGTGCATTTCTGACCATTCGTCCCTATCCCCAAATTGTTAGTATGCGGTCCTTTATCAGCTGTATAATATTTTTTTCTTAAAAGTTAGAAACACTTAGTATTAGTGAATAAATCATTCCGGTGCTCTAGTGTCTGAATCTGTATCCCAGGTTTGTGCGTTCAAACCGGTGGGATGATGTAGATTTTCTGGGTGTGAATTCCCTGAGACCGATATCCATAAGAAAGGAAATAAACCAAGCCTGAAATAGAGAGAAAGACCAGTGAGCAAAATTTGTTTATCTCAACATGTTAGCTTTGAATTGCGATGCTAATATACTAATTTGTTAAAGACTTCGCGTCTTTTCGTGAAATACATTAATAAATAAAGTCTTCTCCTACGAAATTAGTTTTCATCTCACAAATGGTGAGGCAAATATTAAAAATTAAATATAGAGCTAATTTTCGTATATTATGAGAAAATATTTTATATCTGAAGGTCCGTTAGGGAACATGACTACACCTTTAAATGCATTTATGCAATTTACAAGTACAAAATATTGATTGTAGTCCAGTAAAAAAATATATTATTCATATTATAACAAATACGACAAATTATATAACTAGGGATAGTTCTGTCCATGAAAGGTTGATCACGTGAGAGGATAATACAAGAATTGCTCTGAATGATTATAATTGTAGAGAGTGTTTATTTAACTACCCAATTTAACTTCTGTGTTCAAAGTGTAGCAATTGAAAGCTGGGCATGGCAGAGTCAATATATTTATCTCAGTTGATATCTCTCTTAGTTGAGACTTGATGTTATTTCGTTACGTGTGTATCTATGACACGGAACTGACTGCTTTATGTCCATCCAAAGAAGGCACCTTCATATTTTATATTATGGAAGAATCCATGAACCCTCAATAGGTTTGAATTCGTGAATGTCTGATACCGAAGCAAGTTACGTGATGAATTAACAATTTATTTCTACGGGTTTGTCTTTCTCATCTGTACTGAATTTTAATTTTGATTTTAATAATTTAGAAAATTCAATTATTAATAACTAATAATATTGAAGAATAATGTTAAATGCATTTAATTTGGATGCTATATTTTGGTATTTTACCCTGCGAGCAGTAACAAATAATGAAGAAGATTGTACCGTTGCTCCCAGAAAGCAGTTTATTTCTTTAGAAATTAGTTAAACATATTCGTAGGGAATTCTGAAGCCATGAGTTATGGGTCCTGAGACTCTGGCGCTTTATAAGGAGGGGCAAGTAAATTTCTGGCTTGTAGCCATAGTCGCCCCAGAAAAACTGGCTCCTTGTTCTACTCGATTCGTTCTAATCGAAGAATAACTGGACGGTGTAACACACCAAATGCAAATTAATAACAATATGATATTGAAGACATATTGTTCATTTCCAAAGTAATTTTATCCAACTATTTGGCAATGGTCTACAAAAAAGAAATATGTTCCAGTAAATGATTTATGCTTCGTATCTGCTTCAAAATTACACTGTTATTCTAGAGTTTTTCATTCTTATGACATAATTATTTAGTAAAACACAAATAGAAACTATTATAATGATTTGAAGGGATTACAAAATCGTAATTATACTACTGTTGAGTTGATAATGAAAGCAACGCCACATGTAATTAATGACCATAGAAGTGAATATTCCTAATTTATTCATGTGTAATGTTTCAGTTATTAAATGTTAATTCACTGCATTACAAACCTTATTTTTAAACCTGGGTTATCATCAAGTTACGTGATATTTTCTAATTCAATTATTTAACTCAAAAGATTGGAAACAAATTCAATTTTCTTGGAAATCAAAATCGTTTGTTTTAACTTTATTAAGAATTTTAAACTTTAAAATTGAGGCGCGTGAGCAAAATTTTCAGCTTTTTTCACGCGATTCTAATGACCTCAGATGTTAAATAGCGTCGTTAAATAAATACTACTTCCTGCACAATTCCTATCACACTCTTACCATAAATGAATTGGGGACTCTCTACTTTAAAACGAATTGAGACAATATTCGCAATCCATCTTCGAATACAAATATATTTCCATTTTTAACTTACAGTATATAGGTTATGACATGATTTGACAAACATTTGGGATTTTTACGGATTCCCAGTAGTTACCTAATGTTGCCAATTCCTACCTTCATGCTTATAAGTTAAGTTGGATTATTAGTTGGCTTAGGATTGAGATTCGGTTTTGCTTTTTTGCAAAAAATGTCAGATGTATGGTAGTCCAAGCGAATGGAATTCTGTCCAACGCCTGATGAAACCATACGTAAATTCTCTCTAAGTAATCAGAGACAATCTTACTAGGATTAGGATGAAATTTTGGAGTTTTTGGGGAGGATTATTTTTTGAGTATATATTTGGGGTGGATGTATGGAACAAAGCATAAGTTTGTCAGCTTGCACTTAGTAGTGTCTCTTATATTAGTTTTATTTTATGTTTTACGTTTCATGTCGTGATATATAGTGTTAGGTGATGTAACAGAGTTTATTTAAATACAATGTGTATTTAATGATCCATTTTGTACATTGCTCAAAATTTCGAGAGTCAAGTTTTGCCTTGTATAGTAAGAGAAGGATTCGTGAGCTGTCGACGAATCGGAATGCCCCAGACCCAGTCTCCGTATCTCTATGTGGGTTTCGTGGTGGACGAAACGGAGAATGGGGAGATTTTTCTAGTTTTTTTTCCGTTTTCCCCTGCCACAAATTTCATTCCACAATTTATCCATACTCATTTCTTCCATTTAGATTTATTTCGTTCATCCGCCACTAAGACGGCGCATCAAGTGTAGTCGGCCAGCTCCCTTGACGCTCACAGACCTCCATAAATATAGGGGTTTCATCAGATCTCTTCTCTCGACCCTATCCAGAGCTGGGCACGAGTTGAGAATAATATTATTATTGTTATTTTTATTATTATTATTATTATTATTATTATTATTATTATTGTTATTATTATTATTATTATTATTATTCATTGAAGAAAATAAAAGATTGAAGTGGTATGCCGGAGTAAAGATTGCCTAACATTGTTATGGAATTGATCCCAATGGAAAGGAGGAAAAGAGTTATACCGAATAAAACTTGGATAGAAACGGTACAAGCGGCTATGAATATCAGAGTATTGGAGGAAGATCAATGGATGGACTGAGGGGAATGGCATTTGTTTTCCGGAATACGGTGGCAGCTGTCATGATACCGGATGATGATTATTATTATTATTGTTATTATAATTATTGTTATTATTATTATAAACCTTTGATTTTGAAAACGATCGTTTTACACCTGCTACCAAATCACTCTAATGAATTGCCAAATCGGGAATCTTGTCATACCTTATTAATTAGTATATTCTGTGAAATCTAACTTGTATCTACATATTTTTTCATATATTTATTGAGATTTACCCTCTAAATATATTTTATATTTTGCAATACTTAAAATATTAAAATACGTATCTGATATATCAGCTGTACTCAACTAAAATGGATTTCCTTTTAATAAAATTGCTCAAGTAGTTAAAATCGTGTAGGTCTTTCAGATCATTTTCTATCTTCGGGAAATGACAAGCCGAAGATGAATCATTTTCTGAAAGGCCTAAATTGTTTTGACTACTTGAACTTTTTTAACAGAAATCTATTCTAGTTGACGACGACTTATATACATTAGATATTACTTTAATATTTTACTACATAACCTGAACTGTGATCTAAAATGAATTTTAGAAGTATTGCAATACTTCATTTTAGAAAATACATCCACAAACTGTGGCAAAAGTAAAATTGCTGATAAATTGCTTGAGTCTCTCCTATTTACTTAACTTTCCGACAGTCTCAATAAAAATTTACTTTAATAAACGTTCCGTACCAGAGGTTGCGTTTTGACTCTTTCCAGCCAATGAGATAATTTTAGGCTACTACCTCTGGAAATAAAATTATAGGCATTGATATATCTTGTGTGAATACATAATTTATACATTGATGCTTATCCAAGGCACTCTGTTCTATAGTGTTCTGCTCTAGGTCAGGTTCTTCATTGCTATCATAGCATTTTCATGCTATGCTTGCAGCTTTACTAGGGAATTATAGGTGTAGTAGCATCCCGTTGATTTCCACACCATGAGTTAATGATGCTGTCCAGATGATGCTCGGTGACCGTTTGGGCTTGAAACCTTCCTGACATTTCTCCTACAAGTGAGGAAAATCCCCGAAAAATCTCGCCCACGAAACTTGTCCTGGCCGGGAATCGAACCTGGGCCCGCTACGTGTCAATGCAGCACGCTACTTCGAGGCCACAGCTATGGACGTATCTAAAGTATAATAATAATAATAATAATAATAATAATAATAATAATAATAATAATAATAATAATAATAATAATAATAATAATAATAATAATAATAACAATAATAAAAGTCTGAATGTTTTAATTATTTTAGTTAAAATTCTATTACTATAATTATAATAAACAGGTTACTCTATGAACTTGACTATTTTTAACATACATAATTCACACACAAGTACAGTCAGGGGAGCAGTAAATTGCCAAAAGTCGTACAGATATTTTGTTCTTTTTAAATGCACTTTCTTTCACTCACTGGATGTTAAACACTTGCATATTTGCACACATCCAGAAAAATTGGTAAGATTCAGTTTCTAGAGTATCAAAGAATGAAACTAATGATAATATATTCTTTTGTTGACACAACAATGTTAAAACACAGAGAGATGTTGAATGTTTTACTGCGAAGCCGAAAGATCCGGTTTTTAATAAGATTGGGTGGAAATTGTATTGGAATATCTGTTAATACTCGTATATTGATTTAAGCTTTCTGTTGAACTGGCGTTTTGTTTCAGTAATGCATATTCTAATGGTTATGCATCTCCACATCCAGCTAACCCCCAGAATATGGGAAGTTAGTGAATGGATTGGTTGACAAGAGAAACAACCGGAGTTCGGTATGACGAATGACGCAGGAAACTCTGTTAGGATCAATATTGAAACATAAGTTAAAATAAATCGGGAAGGTCGGTTCACCACATAATCACTAACGTACGGGAATTTGAATTAGCTACCGAATAACACTATTCCCCATTTTCGGGCTCTAATTTCGTAAAAAAATATATATATACACTGCTCAAAACAATTAGAGGAACACTATGAAATATGAAAATATTTTTTCATTGGATAAAGGTACAAACATGAAATTAATAAAGTACATTATTTGTGGTTATTTATTTATTTATTTATTGCTCATGTCAGTAAAAACAAAAGAATAACGCTGACAATTAACTTTTCAAATAATTCCGCTATGTAAGCAATTGAATCTTGTGCTTATTTTTCAAAGTTAAACACTCGTTATATAGAGTTAGTATCGTGTATGGCCTCCACGACATTCGATGACACTTTGGCACCTTCGTGGCATGCTCCCAATAAGATTCTGGATTTCCTCTTGCGGGATATTCTCCCATTCCTCCTTCAGAGCATCTCCAAGTTGCTGCAGAGTTTGTGGAGCTTGATGTCGGTTCCTGACCTTCCTGTCTAGAAGATCCCACAAGTGTTCAATAGGGTTGAGGTCTGGGCTGACCGCTGGCCACTCCATTACCTCAATTTCATTCCTCCTCAGGAAATCCCTGGTGACAGCCGTAGAATATGCCCTGGCATTATCCTGCATAAACAGAAATCCAGGGCCTACTCCAATGGCAGCAGGTACTACATGCTCTTCCAGAACGTGCTCGATATACTGGACAGCATTCAGTCGCTGGGGAACAAGTACAAGGTCCGTACGATTGTTGTACATAACTCCGGCCCACACCATTATGGAACCTCCTCCAAATCTATCAATTTCCTGTACAGCCTCTGCAGAAAATCTTTCTCCTGGCCGTCCCCACACCCTCAATCGACCATCACAACGTGTAAGACGATACCTGGATTCGTCCGAGAAGAGCACAGACTCCCACTGGTTCAGGTTCCAATCACCATGGTTTTCAGCATACGTACGTCTTGCTGCCTTATGCCCATTTGTTAAGCGTGGTTTTTTAACGGGCCTTTTTGGACGAATATTCTCTTTTCTTAATCTGTTCCTTATGGTTTGGTCTGAAACCCGGATTCCGGAAGCCATATGAAGGTCATTCTGCAGGTCTTTTGCAGTTTTTGTACGCTGTCGAAGAGCAGAAAGAACAAAGTATCTGTCATCCTGGGGGCTTGTTTTAAATTTACGGCCCTGGCCACGTCTTCTACAATACTGACCTGTCTCTCTGTGCCTGTTGCGTAACCTGGACACCACGGAAGGAGAAACCCCAAGCTCTCTAGCCACTTGTCGCAGAGATTGACCTTGTCGTAAAAGATGTAGAGCATGATACACTTCAAACTCATTTAAATGCCTCATTTTGTCAGAGACTTCAATAAACAAGGCAATAATCAACATTCGTCACTATAGCAACATCAGGAAGCTTACCAATTAGAAGTGGCCAGTGCCTTCCAAAATAAAAAAAATTCTCTATATTTGTTATTTGAGGTAATTTCTCTGTATTTAGGCCATGGATCTTTAAAATTTGTATCCAATGATGAAATTATAAATTCAATTTACATATTGTCCAACTTTCAGCATCACAGCTTTAAAAAACAATTACTTATTCAATTTATTACAAGTGTTCCTCTAATTGTTTTGAGCAGTGTATATATATATAGTCACATGATATGAAAGATTACTGTAAGATTTGTTGAATTTCTTCACTTTCACTCTGTCAGGTTAAGATAAAAAATCCATGGCGCGACAGACCTACCCCTGGCCAACTGGCCGGCTTCTGGCCTCATGTCCACATGACGTTCACAGTCAACCAGGCGTTAGGATACAGTGTTAAATCAACCTTATTTATCACATTTCCAACAAATGTTACATTAATTTAGTTCCGATTGTTTGTACTTTAGTTTCCTTGGCAGAATAATGAATCAAAACTATAGTCAAAACACAAATATCATGTTATAATAATAATAATAATAATAAGGAGAAGAATAATAATAATAATAGTAGTATTATTAATAGTATTGATAATAATATTAAGAGTAATACTAATATTATGAATAATACTAATAATAATAATAACATGAGTAATAATATATTTTTGTGCCTTAGATTAACATCCTCTTTACAGGTATATTTAAATTAACCGCATCCCCGGACTTTAAAACGACACGACCTGTCGGGAGAGGATTTATAACTCTGAATACACATATATTTTTGAGTACCTAAGGATATGTAGGACCTCCCCAGAGAGTGATCAGTGGAATGTCAGTGCCACCTCCAAGACATCACGAAAATTTAAGACATGCCACCATTCACTCAATCGTTCCTACTAAACAAGGCGAATATGATATGAATGATAATTGTGATGGCCAGATGAATTTCGGGGACCATTAAGAAGCTTATTTTTTTCCGAAATTTGTCTTACATGTGAGGAAAATATATTTACAAAAAACGGTAATAATTATTCTATGTGTTAGTTCTAGATTACATTCTAACGGTCGGAATGAAGTGCTAGTGTTATCTTTCCCATCTATTCCTCGGATGACCCACTGATCTCTTGGAATGTGTTTGTTGCCGTGGGTTATCTCTAGTGATCATTGTTCTAGGCATTCTGTCAAGATGTTCCAACCAATTTCTCTGGTAATCATGAATATAGTGTAGGAGAGGTCACACATTTACATGATAAAATTTGTACCCATTCTTTTTCCGTTACAATCTGTTGAATCGTAAACATCATCTTACTTCTTTTAAAGTTATTTTCGGAGAATCCAATGCTTCACTCTCATGAGTGAAAATAGGGCTTTAGATTAGATTATATTAGTAGGCGCAGGTTCAGATTTTAAATATCCTAACACAGCGACATTATTTTAGGTTCATAGTATTTAATCAATACCAATAAAATTCATTGTTAAAACCGTTGAGGTGGAGTGTCCTAAAATAAAATAAGTTAAAATACCTTCTTAGGTAAAATCCGTCGTCCTCAACTTTTAAAATATGTAATCTTTATGCCTGTATGCCTTTCAGGACATCCGTCCCATCTTCAGCAGTTCATTTTTCGCTACAGCATGTAGTACGATGTTTGGTGCTGCTGGTCAAACATCGTACTGGATGCTGTAGCGATGAAGATGGGACGGATGTCCTGAAAGGCATACAGGCATAAAGATTACATATTTTAAAAGTTGAAGACGACGAATTTTACCTAAGAAGGTGTTTTAACTTATTTTATTGTATTCATAGTATTTATCCATTTGTACTTTATGGAATGAGTGATATGAGATGTACTAGACGATGATACGTAGTCAGTTATGGAGCTCCTGGTTCGACACTATCAAGCATTAACACACATGACTGATATCGCCAATTTATTAGTTCTGGGCCCAAGGCCTCGAGGAGGGGCTACAACCGTTCATTTGCTTCTACTCTGCTTTCAGTTGACACACAGCTCGAAATCATGAGGAAATACATGATTGTGCCCCCATTAGGTCGCCACAACCACATACTTTAAACAACCGTGTTTTACTAAACCCATACGTTGAGTTGAAAATTATATGAATTGAGTGAATGAAGATTAAATATCATGATGGGGAGCGAAGAGGAGTGGAGAGTATTCGTGGGAAGAAATAGGGAAACGGGAGAACCCGAGAAAACCCCGAAATATCCCGTGTGATCCACCACCAATCTTCGAAACCACCAGAAATCTATCATGTGATCCCAGTGGGGGCAGTTGTGGAAATTGGAGCTTACTATTTTTTTGTATAATTTTATTCGCATATCTTTCTGTGTTACGATGGTTATAAAACTAGATTAAATATACCTAAACATTAGCTGTTATAGATACTTTCTCCGATGCGTCAAATTATTTTTAAAAAATTTGAGCTTTTAGCAAACTAGGGCCTATTAAAAAGCATTTACCCATTCTTTACTTTTTATATAAGCAGATTCAATTGACTATTTAACTCATGTCCCAAATGGGAGTCAATGACCAATCACTTTACAGTTATTTTTGATTTACAACCAATCACAGTCGTGTTTCGCCTAGAATTTGCCAACTAAAGTTTATCATAAGAAAGAAAGCACGTCCTTTTTAACATTCTGAATAGGCCATAGCATTATTTTGCAGTGACTGACTCACTAAAAATTACGGCTACCAGATTGCATATATAGTGCATGAATGTAAACACATACCGCATGCGGTAGTTAATATAAAGACATTTGTAGCAATTGATTATACCACCAAAAAAAAAGAAACCACTGTTTGCACTTTCTTAAATGTATTTTTCCCAGAAAAATATAATTGTCATATTTACATCATAGGACATCAGAAATGAATTAATATACAGTTTGATTTGTTTCATTTTTTCTCCACTAGAGTGCATTCTTACAATATTGTGTTCCTTTGGCAATAAATAATATGATCTGGTTGCAGTGACGAACAAAAGAAGCAAATGAAGCGTACTAATCGTTTCTCATTTGTTTTCAAACATCGCCTTTTACATTAAATATATAAATATTTTAAAATAACTATATTTAAATAATGGTTTGTGAGTAAACAGCTTAATTTTATTCGTTAAATGGTCCTACCAATTTCTCTAGATAAATTGGAAATCACTCGTGGTATTACTTATGATAATATATTCCCTCCAGCAAAGATATTATCTTTATTATTCTAGAAGGTATTTCTATGGAATTCTCTGCGGTAAATATTGCTGAATTTTATAATGGATAATAATAATAATAATAATTAAAAAATATTATTCAAATTGTGAGACTTATGCTGTAGAGCCTTATCTTCCACTCAAACAACTAACTAAAATATGCAAATAAGCATTGTAATTAACTATGAAATATTATTAAATAGGATCAATTATTAACACTAAAATACACTTAAAATCAAATATAATTCTTTAAAATACTACAGTGGCAATTACCAATATGAATAACTTGTGATTGTCAAGTACGACTTATGATATTACGCTAAGAATTGACTAGTACTAGAACATTCAGTAACGATGTCAAATTTTGCTTGAAAGAGGGTATTGATGTAATCTCCTAATTTCCACAGGTAACGAATTCCGGTTATTGAATATGTATACAAATAGAAAGAAAGTGAATGATTAAGTTTCCTGTGATACTGTAAATTTACTATTGCATCGACTTGAGAACTAGAGAATATGTTACGACTAGATGATAAAAAGTGAAAGCGAGCTGATAGATATCTGGAGTTAGATATGAGGATAATTTGAAATAGAAGAGGAAGAGAATGCTGAGTCCTTTATCTCAGCCAGAGTCGAGAGAGTCAATTATAAGATGTTTGGGTAAATACTAGAATATGGGGCATGACATATACCTATCTAAATTGCGACATAACTAATTATAACCTGTGAAAAAAATAAGAAAAAAGTCATAGCTTCGAATATTATAAATTATACGACGCAATGATTAAGTACACATTATAGGTTCTTCGACGGCTTAGTGTTCAAGTCAGTAATATATCAGAATAATCTAAATGTGAAATTAGAGGAGTCTGATCTAGTGTCTTTTAAGCTGCAGGAGTGGATATTTTATTGGTTGATGTAAAATATATGGTATATTCAGATAAGTTTCAATTTCTATGATTCACTCTTTGGTATCTAAGCGCGTCTGCCTGTATTATCTTGGTCTAAAGAAGTTAATAATATATTCTTTCTCTAACACATTGCATATGCCACTTTTTAAGTTAAAATTCTGTCTTCTTCTTCCTTCCAAGTATTTGGCCAAGGCCTGTTACGATCCTATAGATAATTTTCCCTCCAGCGTTTCATAGGACGGCCCAGAGATCTTCGTCCTCTTGGTATATAATTATAAACAGCTTTGGGGATCCGATTTGAACTCATTCTTTCAAGATGGTGTTTCAAATTTTAAAATTCTGTAAACCTGGAATATATTTTCTAACTACCAATGTATAAGTGTAGAGTTGAGAACTACAGGCACAAGTGTCAACGTTTTTTTCAGCATTCATTTCCACGACAAGACATGTATATTTCCGTACGTATGTCTATGTTCTCTGTAAAAATATAATATTTTAGGTATAGATATTCCAATTTCTCTCCTCACATTCTTAACTGAACCTCTCTACTTTATAGTATATTACGATGGGAGGTTGGGAAGTGGTTTTTACAGAATCGAGGAAAAATGTTTAAAAACCGAGCGATAGCGAGGTTTTTAATTTCCAAGATTCTGTAAAACACGTCACAAACTCGCGTTGCACATTATTTTTTGGGCGATGGTGTTTTAAAAATAATAAATAATAGTAAAATAATAACATATTTGTTGGACATATTTGCGTTAATTATAAACAATTCACTAACGTTAACAGTGTGGGCAATGTTTATTAGTTAAAACTACAGGAGGCCTTGAGAACAATTATTGATAACATGGTCGCAAGTACGTATTTATTGTTTATATTGTTTCAAACCAATCTCAGTTCATTTCAAATGCAGCGATATGTTTCGAATAATGTATATGAACACTACCTTTTGGATATTTTCTGTATATACATTGTACGTAGTATACATAGAGGGCAGTGGTTTTACTTCCCGCACGTACGTGGGTGTAAATGTAATATTTACAGTATAGTTATTTAGGTTGGCAACCCCGAAATGTAGGAAGTTGAACATTCAATAATGGTCGTCATTACTGGTAAGTACGACAAAACTCACTATCGCGCAAAAAGTACTTTCACATATCCCATACCATCAGAACCTTACATAACACGACCTCTAGGGAGAGGATGTATAAACTTCAGATCGCATATATACTTTTCTGAACACACAACATGCAGGGTCTCCTATAATGAGTGATCAACTGAACTCAGGACCAGTTCCGACACAGCAGAATAATGTATGACAATACACACCATTCATTCACACATGTATTATTAAACAAGGAGAATACGACAGGATAATTATGTTGAGCAAGTTTTGTCCGGAAATTATTTGTGTTTAAATTTTCCCGACATTTGTTTACAGATGAGAAAACCTGCTTTGTCAATTAGCTTTCTTGTTAGATTAATAATTTGTTTTACATTGGGATGCAGTGATGTTTGTTTATCCAATGAAATGTAGTTTGTCTGATTGCAATTTCTGTGTTCTATAGAAATATGAGTTGGTTTCATTGGAGTAATCATTACCATATTTCCTTTACATTCCGATTTTCGCGGTTTCAAACCTGGCCGATGTCGATTCTTTCAATGGCATTAAAGTCTCAAGTACGATTTCCTTCGCAAGGGACGTGATCCCATAGTTCCCGTGTCGTACATTTACGACACGTGAATAAAACAGGAAGCATGATACAAAAAGCATCTGAGCAAACTTATTCGTACTTTGCATGCCCATCTTTTGAATCGCGACCCTAATTATATTATCTGTTGAAGACTGATGTTAAATAAATCCAGAAATATGAGAAGTGATTATTATTAATCAATCAGTTCATGTAGTAGTGTCTGTGTTATGTTCGTGCGTTGCAGCTTCTATTAATATCCAATAGATTGTTTGTCAATTCGTCTCATTATTATTTTTTTTATTAGTATTACTATTATGAAAACCAGATCCTACTAGAAGCTCTAGAAGGATTTTGCTATAGTAGGTGGTTATAGTTTCCACTTTTTAAAATAATCGCACGAGGTATTAGCTGTGTTGTTAACCTAGGATGACGCCTAATTACTCACAAAATATAGGGCTAATACTCATTTTCACTAAAGGCTGAGTCGGCTACAGGTTTATATCGCCGCCAGAAGGTTTCAGCCAGTTAAAAATCCTGACTACATCTGGAATCGAATCAGCTATCCTTCGTCTCGAAGCTGATTATTTAAACAAGTACGCTACAGCGTTTCCTTATAATAATAACCTATCCATAGTAATTCTGCCCGAGGGCAGGTCTTTCACTGCAATCATAGCCTTTCCATGCTTTGCTTTGCAACTTTACTATGGAATTATAGGTGTCGTAGCTTCCCGTTGCTTTCCACACCGGTGAAGGATGATGATGATGGCCGCATGATTTTCGGGCACCGTTGGGCCCTAAGATTCCTGACATTTGTCTTACAGGTGAGAAAAATACCTCACCCAGGTGCCTGTCCCGACCGGGAATCGAACCCGGTCACGCTGCCTGAGAAGGCAACACGCTACCTCGAGATCACAGCGGTGGACTCATAATAATAATACTAATAATAATAATAATAATAATAATAAATAATAATAATAATAATAATATAATATTTGTTAATAATAATAATATTGTTAATAATAATAATATTGTTAATAATCATAATAATATGTTAATAATAATAATAATAATATTGTTAATAATAATAATAATATTGTTAATAATAATAATAATATATTGTTAATAATAATAATAATAATCATAAATTGTTAATAATAATAATATTGTTAATAATAATAATAATAATAATAATAATAATAATAATAATATTAATACTAATAATAAATAATTATGAAAAGTTATTGGAAATATTTTTGTAATAATATTGTCATTATTATTATTATTATTATTATTATTATCATCATCATCATCATTATTCTTCTTTCAAGGATTAAATCTTTTTTAGTTCGTTCCGGCTCCAAGTATTATAGCTGCTGTGTCCATCTCTTTAGTGGGTGTCACCGATCTCTTCTTTCCCCTTTTAATTGATAGTTTAGAATTTTCCTTGGCAATCTGTTGGTATCCATTCTGCAGACATGTTCATACCATTTTCTCCTATATTCTTCAATTTTATCTGTCAAACTGTATATTTGTAGTTCTCTACGGATATCTTTTTATTCATCAAAATATATCCAGCCACAAATCGTAAATATTTCATTTCAGCTGCTAATATTCCATTAATTGACTACTTATCAGCGTCCTTATTTCTGAGCCATACAATATTGCAGGTACAGCCAATATTTTATAACATTTTAAATGTGTTTCTTTTCTTACTGTTCTTTCCAGTGTTATATTAAGGGTGCGAATTACATTTTTAAATATTTGTTATTTATTATTTACGTCTTTTTCTATATTACATGTAGAACATTTTATATATTGAAATATTTGTTATTTATTACACTGCTCAAAACAATTAGAGGAACACTTGTAATAAATTGAATAAGTAATTGTTTTTTTAAAGCTGTGATGCTGAAAGTTGGACAATATTTAAATTGAATTATTAATTTTATCACTGGATACAAATTTTAAAGATTCATGGCCTAAATACAGAGAAATTACCTCAAATAACAAATATAGAGAATTTTTTTATTTTGGAAGACACTGGCCACTTGTAATTGGTAAGCTTCCTGGTGTTGCTATAGTGACGAATGTTGATTATTGCCTTGTTTATTGAAGTCTCTGACAAAATGAGGCATTTAAATGAGTTTGAAGTGTATCATGCTCTACATCTTTTACGACAAGGTCAATCTCTGCGACAAGTAGCTAGAGAGCTTGGGGTTTCTCGTTCCGTGGTGTCCAGGTTACGCAACAGGCACAGAGAGACAGGTCAGTATTGTAGAAGACGTGGCCAGGACCGTAAATTTAAAACAAGCCCCCAGGATGACAGATACGTTGTTCTTTCTGCTCTTCGACAGCGTACAAAAACTGCAAAGGACCTGCAGACTGACCTACATATGGCTTCCGGAATCCGGGTTTCAGACCAAACCATAAGGAACAGATTAAGGATAGAAAATATTCGTCCAAAAAGGCCCGTTAAATGCCACGCTTAACAAATGGGCATAAGGCAGCAAGACGTACGTATGCTGAAAACCATGGTGATTGGAACCTGAACCAGTGGGAGTCTGTGCTCTTCTCAGACGAATCCAGGTATCGTCTTACACGTTGTGATGGTCGATTGAGGTTGTGGGGACGGCCAGAAGAAAGATTTTCTGCAGAGACTGTACAGGAAATTGACAGATTCGGAGTAGGCTCCATAATGGTGTGGGCCGGAGTTATGTACAACAATCGTACGGACCTTGTACTTGTTCCCTAGCGACTGAATGCTGTTCCGGTATATCGAGCACGTTCTGGAAGAGCATGTAGTACCTGCTGCCATTGGAGTAGGCCCTGGATTTCTGTTTATGCAGGATAATGCCAGGGTACATTCTGCGGCTGTCACCAAGGATTTCCTGAAGAGGAATGAAATTGAGGTAATGGAGTGGCCAGCGGTCAGCCCAGACCTCAACCCTATTGAACACTTGTGGGATCTTCTAGACAGGAAGATCAGGAACCGACATCAAGCTCCACAAACTCTGCAGCAACTTGGAGATGCTCTGAAGGAGGAATGGGAGAATATCCCGCAAGAGGAAATCCAGAATCTTATTGGGAGCATGCCACGAAGGTGCCAAAGTGTCATCGAATGTCGTGGAGGCCATACACGATACTAACTCTATATAACGAGTGTTTAACTTTGAAAAATAAGCACAAGATTCAATTGCTTACATAGCGGAATTATTTGAAAAGTTAATTGTCAGTGTTATTCATTTTTTTTACTGACATGAGCAATAAATAAATAAATAACCACAAATAATGTACTTTATTAATTTCATGTTTGTACCTTTATCGAATGAAAAAAAATTGCATATCTCATAGTGTTCCTCTAATTGTTTTGAGCAGTGTATTTATGTCTTTTTCTACTGTATATTACAACCTAAAGATACCCCTAGATAACTGATATATTTTACTTGTTTTAGAGTTTTGTCGTGTAGTACTATTTTTATTCTTTCCTCGTCTTTGCCACACTGAGCCATTACTTTACTTTGTTGAAAAACATTTCAAGGTTGTAATCTTGTGCAATATTATATATTTTAAAAATTGCTCTTAGTAAGTCATTCTCTGAAGAACCATTATAGCCTGATCATGAGCAAATATGAATATGTCAACACGGATTATGTTATAAGAATTCAAAGTTACTTGCCATTCTTTGAGAGCTCCGTCAGTACACAAATTGAAGAGAGTGGGTGAAAGAGAATAGGTACCTTTGTCATAATCCTTGATTAATTATGATTTCATATTTCGATTTTATATTTCCACTCTTTATTATGATAGCCCTGTTTGTAATTGCATATAAGCTTTGCATATGATTATTAATACTATTATTATTATTATTATTATTATTATTATTATTATTATTATTATTATTAGATAGATAGATCATCGGTTGATTAATGACTTTGACATCTACGATTCCTATTAGCCAGTTTTGTCGGTCCATCCAATCTCCTGGTTGTAGATGTTTCTCCTTCATATATAAACATATTCCCTGACTCCAGGAGGTTTTAGGTCTTCCTCTGCTTCGTCTTCCCTCAGGTTTCCATTCCAAAAAAAGATTTTGGTAGTCGATCCTCTTCCATTCGCTGGACATATCCGTACCGTCTTAATTGCTGAGTTTTAATATAATCTAAAATAGTGTCTTCAAACTTCATTTTCTCCCTTATAACTGAGTCCCTAATTTTTTCTCTTCTTGAAATTCTTGCGGCCCTTCGTATAAAATCCATTTCCGTTGCCAAAAGGTACTTAATTGTTTCTGTTTTTAATGGCCAAAGTTCTGCTCCATAAGTAATGATGCTTTTAACAATTATACGATATATATTCATTTTATTTCTATTACTTATATTTTTATCCCACAATATTCCATTGAGGCAAGCAATTGCAAATTTTCCTTTATTATTTCTATTTCTTATTTCCTCTTCACAACTCCCATTTTTATTTATTTTAATTCCTAAATATTTGTTCTCACTACAAGATTTTATTGATTCTCCAGTCTCCAAAATTAAATTTTGTTCTGGTTCACCAATTGATAAATATTTTGTTTTTTTCATGTTCAAATTTAATCCCCATTTTTCATATTCTTCTATTAATTTTCTAGTCATGTATTCTAAATCTTCATAATCTTGTGCAATTAACAATTATTATTATTATTATTATTATTATTATTATTATTATTATTATTATTATTATTATTATTATTATTATTATTATTATAAGTGTAATTGTTTTGTGTAGAGGCAACGAATTTTTCGGATACTTTTGAAATTAGGAATTGGTTAAAGCAAAGGGATGAACTATATATTATATTATTCAATTTTGTAGCTTATCAGCATTCCATTAGATCTTTAGAGGATGAGGAAGGCCTATATCTCAATGGTAATAATAATCTGTTAGTTTATGCTGATGATGTAATAAAAATAATAATAATAATAATAATAATTTCTGATTATAAGTCAAGATGGATGCAACATGTTCATCGAATGGAAGATCACAGAATACCCAAACAAATGTTAAGATATCAACCTGCAGGAAGAAGAAGACCAGGACGTCCACTCAAAAGACTTTTGGATGGTGTTTCTCTTGAGGCCGAAACAGGTCAAACAAATGGCCTAACTTCGTGAATGTACTATGGTGATGATGATATAATATTATTAGACGATAGCGAGTTCTACTAACGGTTAACATATACACAGTCTATTGAGTATTACTAACAAATTGCGACTGGAGGTAAACATAAATACAATTAAATGTATGTTCAAACATAGAAATACAATATATAATGGAAATGGACAGTTAATGAAGAACGAGGGAAATTTTGAAGAAATTACTGAATTGTAATACCTACGAAGAATGAGGTTCACAAATAAATTTAAAATAGGCTCGATTCTGAAATTGCAATTTATCATGCAATTACAGGAACACTCGTCGTCCCAGCTCCTACCAAAAAAGTAAAACTGAAAATATATAAAGCTGTTATTCTCTCTGTTATATTATATGGATTCCAAGCAAAGATGTAAATTTTAAGGGAGGAGAAGATATGAGTTCTCAGGAAAATTTTTGAAACAAAGACAGATAAACATACAGGTGAACGGAGAAAATTACTTAACAGTGATCTACATGATATTTATAGGAAACCAGACTCAATAAGAACAGTTAAAGTTAAGTCTTATATACTTCGATGGGCATGACATGTCATGAATGGGGAATGAAATAGCGGAATGCAATATTCATGTAGGAAAACCAGAGAGGTAACACCCAATTGGTGGACGAAGAATGAGGTGGTAGAAAAATATTAACCATGGTTTGAAGGTAGTAGATTATACAGGAGATGATTGAAAAAAAACATTAGCTCAGTATAGGGATGTGTGGAGAGTTTATGTATGCGCGGGCATAGAACTATGAGTTCAATAGTGCTAGTGAATTATTATTATTATTATTATTATTATTATTATTATTATTACTATTATTATTTTTATTATCATCTTCTTCTTCTTTGAGAATTTTTAGTCTCTTATTATTATTATTATTATTATTATTATTATTATTATTATTATATTTTGCAGATGATCAATTGTTAATTGCACAAGATTATGAAGATTTAGAATATATGACTAGAAAAGTAACAGAAGAATATAAAAAATGGGGTTTAAATTTTAATATGAAAAAAAAACAAAATATTTATCAATTGGTGAACCAGAACAAAATTTAATTTTGGAGACTGGAGAAACAACAAAATCTTGTAGTGAGATCACATATTTAGGAATTAAAATAAATAAAAATGCGAGTTATGAAGAGGAATTAAGAAATAGAAATAATAAAGGAACATTTGCAATTGCTTGCCTCAATGGAATATTGTGGGATAAAAATATAAGTAATAAAAATAAAATGAATATATATCATACAATTGTTAAAAGCATCATTACATATGGAGCAGAACTTTGGCCATTGACAACAAAAACAAATAAGTACCTTTTGGCAACGGAAATGGATTTTATACGAAGGGCCGCAAGAATTTCAAGAAGAAAAAAATTAGGAACTCAGTTATGAGGGAGAAAATGAAGATTGAAGACACTATATTAGATTATATTAAAACTCAGCAATAAAGATGGTACGGTCATGTCCAGCGAATCGAAGAGGATCGACTACCAAAATCTGTTTTGGAATGGAAACCTGAGGGAAGACGAAGCAGAAGAAGACCTAAAACCTCCTGGAGTCAGGGAATATGTTCATATTTGAAGGAGAAACATCTACAACCAGGAGATTGGATGGACCGAAAAAATTGACTATTAGGAATCGGACGATGTCAAAGACATTAATCAACCGATCTATCTATCTATGTATCTATCTATTATTATTATTATTATTATTATTATTATTATTATTATTATTATTATTAATTATAAACGACAAAGGAAGGATGAGTGAAGTTGGAGGTTGTAAGACAATTCTTGTCCCCTTACTTACGATATTCATTATAGTGTTGCAGTGTAATCAATTTAACTGCCGAAAACACGGAATAATGAAAGGGAGCACAGCCCTTGACAGCCTTCACCATACAGTGCCTGTATCATCCGTCATATAGTACGTTCCCTGCTAGCCACAGTGTCACCATCCTATGTCTGTATAATCCATCATATAGTGTATTCTCTGCTAGTGTCGTAATTTTGTCCCCTTTATGATAAAATAGTCTAAATTGAATATTTGTTATATACTACTAGCTAATACCCGGCGTGCGCTGCTACTCCTAAATAAATGTTAACGTGTTTTTACCACCAGCCGTGCGTTGTTATACTCTACTTTATTTTACGGTTTATTCAGATGTTAAATTCTGTGTACATCAATTTGTGTATTTGTTATGGTTTAGGCAGCGTAAGGCATTTATGCGTCAAAACAGGGACTTTATTTCACTTTTTCACTACAAAATGGTGATTTTTAGGGGTGAAGTGGTTGAGTATTACGACTCTCTTATAGCCTATGTTCATTCCCGGAATATCCTGAACATTTTTCAAGAAGCTTTGAATTGGATGAACGGTATGGCAGAGTACGTTTGGCCTGGAATTTACTTATCCTGATCTTGTTATAAAAAAACTCAAAGCGCGACAGGAATAGAAGGCTCATGGATGACCAGCCAGCTATTGACCTCACATCCACATGTGTTAATCACAGAGGTAGACGATCATCTAGCCAGTGTAGGGTGACATGTGGTCAGCATGTCGGATTCTCCAGCCGTTATAGCTGGTACTCTCAACCTGGAGTCGCTACATATTGTAGGTACCCAAATGCCTCACAATGCTGGGTGAGCCAGATACGATATCTAGTTGGAAAAAAGAATATAACGAACTCTCGCCAATTCATCTTTATTCACTCTAAAATTATTGCCAGATGACTGTTCTTCACTTATCTGCAAAAGAGAGTAGAATTATAAAATGTATGTAGACAATATAAACATCGAAAGTTTGCCGATAGTTAAGAATTCACTTGCTACGCACCCCAAGTTGTGTACCGAGCTATAGAAATAAATAGGATTTGCATTAAAGTTCAGTGAGTTATTCTTCATATTTAACATGTTTCTATACAACCAGATATTGTGTTGAATAGACGTGGAATCATACCTACGAATCACTAAAAAATTTACACAATCGTTTTACTTAAAATTGAGCTACGAAAAAAAGTTTTGAACAGTAGTACAAATTCTAGTTAGAATATAGAGTGCTTTGTGGACTTAAATTCCCGCACAATAATATGTGTGCAAATTATTGCGTTTTTTATGATTAGCTACCTTATTTGAGGAGGCGGCCGGCAGCTGAGGCCTATCTTCGCGCGCAGAGAATTGTTTGATTTAATATATGAAGAAAAGTGATCGATAGAGGCAATAAGTAATCCTCTATTAATAAATTAGTGTTAGGGGATGTTCGGAAAATGATTAAAAAAATTTAAAACATTTTTTAAAAGCGATATTCTAAAACATAGTAAGTTGTGTGAGAGAAAAAAAAAAGTCAGATTTCTACTGAAATATTCTGATTGGCTAAAAGTAAATGTAAACTTTATTCTTCTTATTCTATATGGATACTTTACCTCAAGGTTTGTATTTTTCATTAATATATTTAACATGTTTCTATACAACCAGATATTGTGTTAAATACATGTGGAATCATACCTTCGAAACACTAAAAAATTTACACAATCATCTTACTTTACATTGAGCTACGAAAAAAAAAACCAGTTCTGAAGAGTAGTACAAATTTTAGTTAGAATATAGAGTGATGTATGGACTTTAATTCCCACACAATAACACGTGTGCAAATTATTGTGTTTTTTGTATTTAGCTTTATTATTACAGGAGGCGGCTGGCAGCTGAGGACTACCGTCGTGCGCAGAGAATTGTTTGATTTAATATATGAAGAAAAGTGATCGATAGAGGCAATAAGTGATCGTTTATTAATAAAATTAGAGTTAGGGGATGTTCGGAGAATGTTTTAAAATATATTTTAAAAACATTTTTGAAAAGTGATTTTCTAAAACATAGGAGGTTGTGCACGAGAAAAAAAAGTTAGATTTCTACATAAATATTCTGATTGGCTGAAATTAATTGTAAAGTTTGCCGTTATTTGGAGTTTAAAACAATGACAGTTGTTGGAAAATCTTGTTCCATCTGCTTATGGAATTGTAAGACCCAAAATATCTTTTGAAGAGGCTGGAATAAAAACTAAAAAAAGTCTTAAATCTGCTATAATGTCTGTCTTGTGAAATGTCTGTCTAACAAATTTGCTTCCCTAGTAGCAATATAGGGTGGATAAAATATCACAACCTCTCTTTTTTGGCACCTAGTCTCATGTTAATATATCGATGTATTGATATTTTATTGTCAAAAAAGACAATGCTTCGTCCAACATACAAGATATGGGGAGTTGAGCGGGGGTGATTTGTAATGTTTCTTATTATTTTGAAGCTATTTTATGTGTTTTTTGAGTAATGTCTTTAAAACATCAGCAATATCGCGTTTACCATATGACCAAAGTGACATTTTTGTTGCAAGAGCAAGTTCATCGTGAGAGAATTCCTGCTTAAGCAAACTTTATTTTTATTCCAGCCTCTTTGAAAGTTATTTTGGGTCTTCTAATTCCATAAGCAGATGGAACAGGATTTTCCAACAACTGCCATTGTTCTAAATTTATTCTTAATAACGGGAAAGTTAACATCCACTTCTAGCCAATCAAAATATTCCAGTAGAAATCATTTTTTTTCCTTATGCACAACTTTGTACGTTTGAGAAAATCACTTTTTAAAAAGATATATTGATTTTTAATATAATTTAAAACATTCACCTAACATCCTCCTAATCCTAATTTGTTTACAAAATGATAACTTATTGCCTCTATCAAACACTTTTTTCCATATTAAATCGAACAATTATTATCCGTGCGCAATGGTAGGCCTCAGTTGCTGACCGCCTCCTGAAATGAGAAAGCTAATTATAAAAATGCAATAATTTGCACACAAGTTATTGTGCAGAAATTAAAGTCCATAAATCACTCTATATTATAACTAAAATTTGTACTACTGTTCAGAACCCTTTTCTTTGTAGCTCAATTTAAAATAAGATGAGAGAGTACAATTTTTAGCGTTTGGAAGGTATGATTCCACATGTATTTAACATAATATCTGGTTATATAGAAAAAACGTTAAATATATCAATAAAAATTACAAACCTTGAGGTGAAGTCTCCATACAGAATAAGAAGAAAAGCTCACTGAACTTGAACACACAACGCTAATAACACAACTGGGATATAGACCAGATGAGTTCTTAACCATCGGCAACTTCTGATGTTTATATTGTCTTCATAAACATTAGAATTGTACCCTCCTTTGCAGATAAGTTAAGAACCGTCATATAACAATTCTATTAGAGTGAAAAAAATTATTTGATGAGGGTGAGTGAAAATAGTTTTTTTCCAGCTAGATTTCATTTCTGGCCCACTGTGTACCGGTCCCATAATGGCCGAAATCCCATGAGAAAAATTTATTCCCCCCATGGAGACTCGAACCAGCGTAAGTCCCGTAGTTCTGCGCCAATACTTCTTTCCTTTAACCACTCGTCTACGGCGCGGGAATCTTGGTATCAATAATAAAGATGAAATATTCACCCGACTGGGTATTATTCTCTTGGTATCAATGAAAGACAAAAATGGCTATTGTGAGTTATCCGTAAGAGATAAACATATGCTTTCGCGGACTTAATTGTTGAGCTTCTTGAAATATTGATTTCTGTGTACATTCATTTAGTGTATTTCGTATCGTTTAGGCAGCGTAAGACTATTAATTGTCCAAAGAGCTACTTTTTTTACTTTTTCCACTATAAAGGGCGATTTTTAAGGGTGTAGGAGTTGCGTATCACAACTCTTTTGTAGCCTATGTTCATCCCGGGAATCTCCTGAACATTTTGCATAAACCCCATCACAATCGGAACAACGGTATGGCCGCGCATAAAGTACGAACAAAAAACAAACAAACATACAAACAAACAAACAAACAAAACATTAATTTTTATATATTAGATAATATTTGAGGTATCCATACAATTAAATAGAAAGGCTACTTCTTGCCGTAACAGTCATAAAATTAGTTTATTGCACAACAGACAATTGAATTTTGTTTTCAGAATTCTAGAGAAACTGAGAAAGTTCACTTGTTTAACTTTTAATTATTATATTGATTTATTTTACTTTAATGAAAAAAATTGTTAATATTTGCAAATGAATAGCTATTCTATCATTATGCCTCACATAAATAAATGACATGTATTTAAGTGGAAGTAATACTAAATAACAATAATATTAATAATCATAATTATAATAGAATAACTGCAATAAATACATTGTTACTTACATGCTTGGAATTTACTTTATTTCATATGTTTGTGTTACTCTTCTATTCAAACCTTAAAAAAGCTGAATATTCACTGCATAGTTTTGACTTTGAAACTTATTGGTTTATTTATGATAATAGTCGTGTTTAATATTGCTACTCCTGTGCTTTTAGAAATACATAGCTCTGGTTACAAAAGGATGCAAAATTTTATTGATATAGAATATCTCAGTAAATAACGTTGAAGAACCATAATGATCTATATGATAGAAACATTTTATGGATATAGAATCCCTCACCGTGTCCGTAAATAACGACTATCGATATATCTCTCTATAGAGTTCTGCACGAGGGCAGGTCTTTCATTGCAAGTCATAGCATTTTTATATTATGCTTTGCAGCTTTACTAAAGCTTCCTAAATAACGTCAACAAACCATAGTGATATACATGAGAGAGATGATTGAGTGAATATTAAATATTTCATTTGAATATTCTAATTTATTTAAATATTGAATCCAAGAAAATGAAAAAAAAAACATATTTGATTAATTTAAATTTAAAGAGTTTTCTTTGAGAAATATAAGTAATTTTATTATTGTTGTATAAATTATAATCTCCGTAGGAACATTTACGAGTTTATAGCCCAGCAATCACTAACAAGACGTGTCCCAATATTTTCTTAGATTATCGTTAAGACATTTTTCTTCTAGTTGTGTACAAGTAATTGAGTGAATATTTGGTCCATATGTTTTGGTTACCACACGACATGTTTGTCAGTCTCTGTTCATTGAATTTGTATTTCATTCCTATTTATGATTGCTTTAACACCAATTGATATATCGTGTTTAGGAGTTTAAGTTTACCAAATAGACTGAATTTTGTTATTTCCGTATTAGTCATTTGTTTATTCTGACTATTTAACTCATGCCCCAAATGGGAGTCAATGACCAATCACATTTCAATGATTTTTTATTTACAACCAATCAAAGTCGTGTTTCGCCTAAAATTTACCAACTAAAAAGTTTATCATACTAAAGAAAGCACCTCTTTTTTAACATTCTGAATATGTCACAGCATTACTTTGCAGTGACTGACTCCCTAAGAAATACGGCTACTAGATTGTATATATATATATATATATATATAGTGCATGAATGTCAACACGTAGCGCATACGAGAGATAATATAAAAATATTTGTAGCAATTGATTATACCACCAAAAAAACACTATTTGCACTCTCTTAAACGAATTATTTTGCAGAAAATGACGTTGCAGAAAAATATAATTGACATATTTACATCATAGGACATCTAAAATTAATTAGTACCTATAACGTTGGTTATAATTTCTCCACTAGGTGCATTCTTACAACACTGTGATCTTTTGGCAATAAATAATATTATGATCTGGTTGCAGTGATCGAAAAAAAGAATCAACTGAAGCGTACCAATCGTTTCTCATTTGTTTTCAAACATCGCCGTTTACATTAAATATATAAATATTTAAAAATAACTATAGTTAAATAATGATTTGTGAGTTTACAGCTTAATTTTATTCGTTAAATAGTCCTAACAAATGCCACTCTTGATTTCCAATTTATCGATAATTTGGAAATCACTCATCGCATTACTTGTGATAATGCTCGTTGACTTAATTTTGATACTTTAAAATGGTGATTATAATATAGTGAATACTAGTAATGAAATTCCACCAGAGCACCAAATTGACTGCTGAGAAAAACACAAGAAGTTGGTCACCGCCATGATCTGAAATCGGGAAATCCCGATAGCAAATCTAAGACAATATAGCCTGATCAAAATAATTAAGTAAATTGATAGTATTTTATGTAATTGAGCTCTTTATCATCTCAGTTCACCCGTTTTTATTCAAATTTATGTTTTGAAGGCCTCTCCAATTTATTTCAGGCTTGAAATTCTTTTACATGCCGTGATTTTACGTCACGGACTTACAGCTTCATGTCTCTTTCGAATGACGCCATACTCAAGACTTTTACGGCGCCCTAAAAATTCCATTTACCTTTGCAGGGTATGAGCCTACGAACATAGGAACCAAAAGCGAGAATGGGTAACAACTGGTCTGCTCAGACCGACCGAACTTGTTCGGAATCCTTTGCATAAGCATGCAATTCTGTTATTATAATCACTTCTCTAAGGGAAATGTTTAATATATTGTGTTATGGAGTAGAATACAAGTAACAAATTAATTTTCAGACAATTGTAGTATATATACTTGCATAGAACAGACTGTAGGATTAGTTGGTTTACTAGGAGTGAGGGAATGTTTTCTTGGAAACAATGAAACACTCTCGCAAAATGGGCTGGAATAAGAAGGGCTGAAGCGCTCTCTTGTTAGGGGCGTGGAGAGGAGAAAAAATATCCGCGTATTTTTATCCCAACTCATATATTTTATCGGCCATTTAAATGACATGGAGAAGAAATTTATAACGCACGAATATTTCAAGACAAGGTTTGCTGCCGAGCCATTACCGCAAAAATTTGTAGTTTTCAAACCATCAACCGTGCTTTGGAGTCCCTTCCACCTTCACTTTCTTAGTAATATATTGTTTCAAATTTTCATTGTAGCAGGACACTTCTTCAATGCTGATTCAATGCTGTACAAAGAGTGCCAGGTATAAAAACTCAAACTTGAACAGATTGTAGTCCTACATTACATCTAATAATGCTAAATCCATCACAATACATTCTTTACACATTGATACAGATATTTGACATTATTTCATTTTGTAATCAGAACTTATCGAATAGGTATGTCATGAAATACTAAATTTATTTATTAATAATTTAGAGAAATATAAAACGTAATTTTGACTTTGTCCTAAGTAATAGTTTCATATGGAACTATTTTACCCTATTTAATTAAGATTGAATTATATCAATATAAAAAGAAAGTTTTGTAACGCAGTATTCATAGAAGAAATAGAATATTCAGAATATTGGGGTGAATTGCCGAACACACAAAAAATAAATATTATTTAAAGAAATATATAATATTTTGTAATGATAACTCAAAATCATTCACATCCCTATTTATTATTTTCCTTCATGTATACGCCGTAGCGTAGTGGTTAAGACACTGAGCTACAAGCCGGAGGGTCGAGGGTTCAAGTCTCGTTGTGGTCAGGATTTTTAATCTGACCCCAAACCCTCTGGCGGCACTATGGCCGTGGGGTCGACTCAGCCTCTAACTAAAATGAGTAGCAGACGCTTGTTCTGGGGTAAAGGCGGCCGTCACGCAGGGCTGACAACCCGGCTGATGTAAAGTGCCGATTGTCTAGGAAAAGTGGGAGCCTTAACCTCCTATTACCCCAAGGGCCTCCGGGCCTGTTGTGGGATCACTTTACTTTAACATACGTCCTTATAGTTTAGTATTACAGGAATATAATGTCATTTATCATTATGACCACATACAAAAAATATTTGAACGTAAAAAATAATAATGGTGGTATGCAGAAATGATTTGATTTCAAAAGATAGAACTAGGTGTTATGTAAAAGGTTCCAATAAATAAATAAATATACATATATATATATATATATATATATGTGTGTGTGTGTGTGTGTGTGTGGTAGTATTCGACAAGAAAAGATTAAACGTTTCTACAGTAATTGTTCCCAAATTTGATATATTTTTAGTTGTAGTATTATTTAGTAAGATCAACATATCTTCTACCATAAATATGTCGACAAGAAACAAATGAGGAAACATTGTAGGTATACGTTGTTACTTTTTTGTATTTGCATCAAACAGTAACTAATCACAAGAGTAATCAGATTACTGATAGTACTATAATATTTCTCTATGAGTCAGGTAAATTATTTTTGTATGGTACTGGCCCACATAGACCAGTGCATCGTTTATGAGATAATCCTGTCTGGTGTCAAAAGTTTACGTACAGTACAACCTTTTATCATTTCTGTCTTGCCAAAGTTTTCGCTGAAATGAATATGTTGTCATTAAAGTAAGACTATCACTAATAACCCACTATACGAAACATAGTTGCACAAATTTCTACCACCTCTATTAAGTATTGAAAACTTTTTTTTTCAGAACACTATCTTATTATGATATATATATATATATATATAATTCTGCCCGAGGGCAGTTCTTTCACTGCAATCATACGATTTTCATGCTATGCTTTGCAGCTTTACTAGGGAATTATAGGAGTTGTAGCATCCCGTTTCTTTCCACGCCGGTGAAGGACGATAAAGATGATGATGATGATCGGATGATTTTCGGGGACCGTTGGGCTCTACGCTTCCTGACATTTGTCTTACAGGTTAGGAAAAAACCCGAAAAAACTCACCCAGGAACCTCTCTCGACCGGGAATCGAACCCAGGCCTTCTACGTGACAAGGCAGCACGCTACCTGGAGACAACAGCGGTGGAAATATATATATATATATATGTGTGTGTGTGTGTGTGTGTATGTGTGTGTGTATATATATACAGGGTGATTCACGAATTTTGTTTGCTATTGTTATGTGAAAACTATGTATTTTATCATGAGTTTGATACTTGGAGTATTAATCGCATAATGTTTTGTATATGCGGAGATATATATGAAAGTTTTCTGTACATTTATAGAAAAGATACAACATTGACCACTGTTATTTTAAATACAACCTCCTATTTTATTTTGAACGGAATGAAAGATCTATTTTTTGGCTTTACAATACAATTTGAATAATTGGTTATGCCATATTAGAACAGTTCCTACAGGATGTTGATTTGGCAGGAGCAGATGCAGACCGCTTTACACATGGGCTGTGTACCAATGTATAGACTACCTATTTCAAAATACCTTACCCTCTTACCACAGGATCAGGTGTCCAATCACCAAGTAGATGTTCAAAAGTGCCACCGTTATTGTTTACGCATTCTCGAAGAGGTTTCCTAAAGAACTTTCTTACGAGAACTAGTTGGTGAACTAAAATAAACTGGCATGCTTCCCTGATTTTATGTTGCATTTCATCACGAGTGGTTGGTTCCGTGGCATAGACGCATTGTTTCGCATATCCCCATAAGAATTAATCCAATAGGGTTTGATCGGGTGATCTCGGTGACCAGTCATGAGGACCTCTACTACTAATCCATTTATTAGGGAAAGTCCTGTTAAGCACACGAACTGCTACATTACTGGAATGGCCGGCTGACCATCTTGCTGGGACCACATCGTCTGCCGGTTATGTAAATCTACTTCTTTCAGTAGTTGAGGTAAATGGCGTCGCAGGAATAGTGCATAGCTTCGTCCTGTTACATTTCCGCCCACGAAATATGGCCCTATCATGTAGTTATCTGGAATCCCGTACCCACATTCACTGACCACCTTTGTTGATAAGTAACATGTCGCACCCAGTGCGGATTTTCCGCTGCCCTGTAATGCATGCTATGGCGGTTTACCTCACCACGCTTGGTATAAGTAGCTTGATCTGAAAACAGTACGAATAGTAACAGATCTTCGTTACCAGGTTTTGAATCCACTCACAAAACAGCAATCTACGATTGAAATCAGATCCATGCAGTTCTTGAGCTAAGGATTTGTGATATGGGTGGAACACACATTTATGTAATATGCTACACACAGACGACTGACTGATACCCGTCACTGCAGCAATATCACGGATACTTACAGCCCCCAACACAAACACTACCTTTGCTGCACTAGTAGCAACTGCACGTCTTAGGTAAGGTTTCCTGCCGAATAATTCCATTTCTGAAGTTTTTGTACTGTCCTTCGAAACGTCACTGGTAGAGGATGCCGTCTGTCAGGATAGCGCAGTGCATACACTCTGCAATCTTCTTCGTCTTCATTATTGTGACATTCGCCCAAAACAAGCAGCATGTCGACTTTCTCATTTCTTTTGTAGCTCATTTTCCACTAATTCAATTTTAAATATGTATGCATACAGGAGGAAGATACAGTAAATGCGTATAGCTTGTAAACAACCACATGCGCCGTAGACCAGACGAGTCAGTGCTGTACTTCTAGGGGTGTTGTGTTAGTCTTTACCTAGTAGTGCGCTCGGTTTCGCGATACACCACGGACAGGACACCTGCAACGTCTCCGACCAAATATCCCCACCTATGACTCACTTCTGCTCTCTTTCTACTATCTCGCCGTTCTGAAACTACCGTACTAGTGTACCGTCTACGTGATAGATTATACTGTACAGTTTTTCTTTCTGCTAAACAAACACGTTCAATCAGCAAGCTAATATGAACAACTCAACAAAAAGACGTTGTACCGATGTACTGTACGTGTTTATATGATACGCTGTTTTACTTTTGTTATTTGTTTACATTCTGTTTTACGTCTCCTCCTACTTCCCTTAACACGACTCGTAAATAAAACTTGAAAGAATACAGGATCTATAACGCATTTCACAATGTTAACGGTTATACCAAGTCGCCGAGTCCGTGAATGAAAGACGCAGCATTCGGACGGGGCGCTAATACTAGCCAGTAGCGATAGCAGTAGCAGGCGTCAAATTTCACACTTCTGTAACACGTTAACAAATAGAGATAGAAACCTCATTCTAATTGTAATGAATTTATTTTTCAAGGACACTTCGAACGTAAGAAAGTAATGTGTCATGATCTATTTCAAATAACGAAGTTCGACGCCATAGCTTAAAGACGAATGAACATAAATATGTTCTGAGTATCTCCGCAAAGAGGCACATAAACTATTCACATGTTTCCACAATTCGTTTAGCACTAATGTCCACAGTTCCCGTTGAAACAAAATATGATTCGTGAATCACTCTATATATACAGGTGTATCAAAGAGGATGGCGCAAACTTACATGGTTGAAAGTACACGATAATAGAAGCAACAGTGTCCCAGTAAACATGGGTCCGCAAACGAGCAGTTTGCGAGATAATTACGAATGTATGGTTAAAAGCTGCCACTGACTTCATTGTAAACATCGTCCTAGTTAGTACAAATTAATTTGAATTTAGACTTTACTATTAATTTTTCATCTCATTTAATTTACATTTCACAGTTCACTTCACTTATGGGTTTCCTGTTAAAGGAGGTGTTCGAAGTGTCTTCCTTGCATCTGGATGCAATACTGTGCTCGTATGTGCAATGAATGTCGAATTCTTACGAAGACCCCTGGATTATTTCTGAACTATTGACAAGCATGTACAACTCTCTGCTCCAGTTCTTGAACCGTGTTAACAGGTGTGCTGTACACTTCGCTTTTGAGGTGACCCCAGATACAAAAATCCAAAGGATTTAGATCGGGCGATCTTGGAGGCCAAGGTACAGATCCGCCTCGACATATCCATCTTTGGCCGTATCTGCGAGTTAGATGACGTCTCGCAGCAGCAGCAAAATGTGCGCGTAGCTCCATCATGCATTTACCACAAACTACGACGTTGCTGAAGGGGAACATCCTCAAGCAATCCTGGAAGACGAAGCCGTAGAAACCTAAGATACCACAGTCCATTAAGTTTTCGTGGAAGAATGTGTGACCCAGTGAGATGATCACCTATTACACTAACCACACATTCAGTGAGAAACGGTGCTGATGTGGTGAATCATGAGCAGCATGTGGGTTTATTTCACACCAAAAAGTGTAGTATGACAATAAAAAAACACCATCGCGTGTGAAACCTGCTTCGTCTCTAAATAATATGTTACATGTGAAACGAGAGTTGACTGCAGTCTATTATTGCAGCCACTGACAAAACATCACTCTAGGAACAAAGTCCGCATCATTGAAACATTGAACGCTTTGGAGATGGTGAGGGTACAGTAAATTGCGCTGTAAAATTATCAAAACACTGCTGTGGCTTAGTACAGACACTTGTGTGGCAATTCTTCTCGTCGAGGTTCCTGGAGAGAACTGTACTGCTTCCAACACCATATTCTCAACCTTAGGCGTAATATGAACAAGCCTACCTACTGCTCTGCCATGCGCAAAACCCCCATTTTCTCTCTGGCGCTGATGGACCCATGTAAATGTACGACTTTCGGGGTGTCTTCGATCAGGATATGATTCTTGGTACAAGCGTGCAGCCTCCCGTGCATTGCGATTAGCCCCACCGTACATGAACAGCATATCCGCATACTCTCCGTTACTGTAAGGTTCCATTGTAACTACAACACAGCAGAAGTGGCACTCCTCAGAGGAGACTGATACCTTTTGAGACTGTGTAATGTATCCGTCCAGTACGTTCTACGTGTATGGTATTATTACAATTCCACCTCTTGGCAATGTTCAGTTTTGTACACAAAGAATATAGGACGGCTTCAAGTGCGCAAGGAGTAAACCGTATGACGTTACAAGCAATGGCGTCATGGCGGATTGTAACCATACATTTGTAATTATCTCGCAAACGCCTCGTTTGCGGACCTATGTTTACTGCTACATTGTTGCTTCTATTATCGTGTACTTTCAACCATGTATGTTTGCGCCCCACCCTGTGTGTATCCGGGTTCGAATCCCGTCCAGGCATTTATTTTTCTTATCATACTATATATATATATATATATATATATATATATATACTGTTTATTTTTCGAATAAATAATTCTAAAAATATATTTCCGTATATCTGTACAATATAATATTTACGATACAAGGGTAATAGTGTACACATGTCCGATTACTATCTACATAAAGTTCTCATCTAGTAGAAAGTTAGTCTATTTTTTAAGCACATTTTCAGTAGTTCTCCGCCCTGAAGTGTTGGATAGAGTGCCTTCATTTCGGTCAACCCGTCTTCGATTTTTAGCGAGGTAATGGATTTAAACCTCCACTTTCTCTAAGGGTTTATCTCCCTAGTAATTGGTTGCTCAGTGTAGTCTTCGGAAATGGACCTGCCATCTTGTTAACCCCCAAGCCATGGAAGTCCGCCGTTGTAAACGTCACATTCACAATTTCAGCACCCTCCTTGTAGACGATCAGCCTACGGTTGTTAAGACAATTGAGAATTTAATTCCTACAGAAAAGAGAGGATAAACCAATAAAACGCAAGAAAACATTCTTCTCTGTATATTCGAAACAATATGAAATGAAAACAGTTAAATATCATAGACTGCACTTTGCATACGGTAGAATTGGGAAATGAAAGAAAGCCTTGTAAACTTCTTCTAAGAAACCCAGAGGGAAGGCTTCGATTAGGTAGGCCAAAATGAGGTAGAAGAACAACATTAACCATGATTTGTGGCATTGAATTATGCGGGGAATGATTGGAAAATATCAGTTCAAGATAAGGGTGCGTGGGGAGAAAATGTTCGCGCGACCATGAACTTCCGGATTCTCTAATGCCAGTGAGTTAGCCAGAGTCAGTTCGTTCGTCTCATGATTGTTCCTTGGGCTGCGTAAACCTTAATTAGTTGGAATTTTATTTACTGATGCTCGTAAATCCTCACTTCATTGGAGTTGCAACTCAAATCTGGGTGTGAGAAGGCCCACAAATATTTTACTATCACTTAAAATATTCATACGAACTTGTATAGAAGTTGAAATAGGATAAATGTTAATATAAATGTTATAGGAAAGATTTACTTCCTAAAAATAACTATTTACAAGATCTTCTAGATGATCGATGAATTGGCGACCGCCTTGTAAAATAATGCTCAGATGGTGACTGAACACTAACCGGGCAAATGGGCTCAAGCACTGGAATCCGGGGTGCCACTCATTTCAAGAGAAGAACCGAATCATTTGTTCCACTACTAAAATATAGGTTACTCCAGTCGCAGGCAATTCTCTGTACTCTTATCTTTGTAAAATCTGTGTCATGTTATTTTAAATGTCTTTAATTTTATTTATTTAATTCATCATCATCCGGTGTCATGGCAGATGCCGCCGTCTTCAGAAAACCAAACGCCATTCCTCTCTGTCCATCCATTGACCTTCCTCCGATCCTCTGACGGTCATAGCCTCTTGTACACTTTCTATCCAGGTTTTTTGGTCTTCCCTTCTTCTTTCTTTCCATTGAGATCCATACCATAATAACGTTAGGCAGTCTTTGCTCTGGCATTATTTTGACATGGTCATACCACTGTAATATATATTTTATATAATGTCTATGATGTCCGGATCCTCTTGCACTTCCATAATTTCCTTTACTTCTTTATTTCGTATTCTATCTATTCTATATTTTCCAGCTGATCTTTTAAAAACATCCATGTCTGTACTTAAATTCTCTTCATTTCCATTTATTTATCTTTGTGGAGTTAAGGCCATGTGGCCTTCTCTTTCATTCGCCAGAACCAACGTATGTTACAATAAAAGCAACATTAGGAATAATTACAATATTAGATACCAAACGAAACCTTAGCCAAACAAACATTAATAATTATAAAATTACAATATGAACCAACATCATGAAGTTCTTATTAATAAACAATAGTATATTTAAGATCTAATAAAAATATTATTAATGACAATTAAATTTAAAACAACTACTAAAACATGCACAAAAAACAACCGTCCCTATCTAATACAAGCCTACATGAAAAAATACAAGAACAAATAATAAAATGTATTCAACTAATCTATTGGCTACATATAAAACACCACCTTAAAATATTGATAAATCTTAATTATATTTTCATAAAATAAAATAAATTAAGTAATTAACTGTGAAAAGAATACTAATAGTGAGGTTGGTTAATTAGTTATTAAAAATTCTTCAATTTCTCTTTGAAAGATGTTGCAGTTTGTGACATAGGGGTAGGAGAATCCCATGTTCTAGCCAGTGAAACTGTAATATATTGTAATTCGCACTGTTATGTGGAGGGATATAAAGGATAACATGCTGAGGGGTCTGGTGATTATATTTTGTGTACCACTGATTCTAGCAAAGCGATGAGATTAGTATTTAGCTGAGGATGTGTATAGTTATTTGTAGAGAAGATATAAGATATGGACGGTTCTATGACCTCGTAGACGAAGGCATCACAATTTATTGTTCCAGGAAAGGTATGGTGCGATTTGTAATTGTGTAAGAACATTGGATAAAATTTACATTGTAAGTGATAATATGTATATATATATATATATATATATATATATATAAATTCTGGAGCTTATCAGACCTTAAAAAATGACTCGAGAAGATATTGATGACTACTATATGGAATAATATCAAGATAAGATTGGTGAATCGAAAATAGAAATAGGACGGTGTTGTTCGGGGCGCACTGCTGTTAGTCTAATGTGTAAGTCTATATCAACCAGAAGCTTTTAGCGTATTGGATTGAAATCAAAACAGGACAGTGACTGCGTACTAATTTTTTTCCAAAAACAGTTTTCAAGCGTTCGTCCGCTGAGCGCCAATGAGCCTGCCTCGCTTCATTTCAACTGATGTTGCTATACATCAGCTCGGAGACGTCATCAGTGGATTGTGGGTGTCATCTTCACTCCTATGTCAATTATTCGGAATCAGCAGTGGCAGTGGTGCTCGCGGCGTTGTTCACTGATCGCGACGTGTCAGTTTTGAAACGCTCCCGAAACAGTTTCGCTCGCATGGCACCGGACGCTGAAATACCTGTGCATGGTCCATACTTTCCATTTTCGGACAACAGGCATAATCTATATTTTCGGTTGGGGTTTGTATGAACTGAGACCGACATATTGCATTTTTATAGCTTTTTACACTATTATTTTACGTTTTTAAATATAAATATTGTCAAAATACATTTATTATTACTTAATCGATTAATCTCGTCAAAAGCTGTACGCAAACGCACGAATCACCGCACTACCATAACTAAATCGTGAATTACACTAAATGGAGAGGGGCATGAGCGCAGGTTTTAGTCAATCAGCTCTGTGCGCCCTCTACAGCAACTCATTCTCCCGCTACGCAAACTTAAGGTCGTGAAAGCGGGCTGTCCACATATGAGAAAAATTACACCGCACTTACGCCTCTGAGACTAATAATTAGGGAATTCATATGGAAAAACTATATATATAGTCGTTTTAGTTACGGTTCAGATTCCTGTTCTGGTACCCGTATGTTCCGGTGTGATTTTAAAAACTTTTCACGTCAAAAAACAGCATGCTACATTTTAAGACAATTTATCCTCTTGAATCTTAGAGAGTTCTAGTACTTGAGTATTATTAGTGCATAGTAACTTGAAGAGTCATAATTATGTTTTAGATTAGTTTGCTTCTTTTTTTATATACCGCGGCGTTACGATATAGGAGCATATGCCTCTTGATATCATCAAGTTATCGCTATAACTTTCCCATAATCGACTTTCTCTCAGGAGAATATGACATTACAGACACTTGCTTCCCTTGCTTTCTATCATCACTAATTCATTTGAAAATGAAGACATGTAGAAAGTACCTTATGAAGTTACAAGTTTTATATAGCTTAATTTTTAAAAAACTCGTGTAAAAATTTAATAAATAAAGTGTCTTCATAAGAGTTGGCAGGACTTGTAAATATGTAAAAAAATTATTTAACAACCAAGTGCATTTTACGCTTCTTTTTCCCAAACATTTAGATTCACAATACTATTTTAAATATTTGTATGACTGGTAATAAAAAAGTATTGATTATTTTTTTATAGTTAGTTTACTTTGATATGTCCAGCGCCAGCCGGGCCTTATAGTTGGTCTTATGTCAGGAGAGGATATTTCGAATTCTTGATCTGTACATACCTATTTTGATCACACAGGGTCATGGAGGCCTCCTGGATCGGCACAATGCCAGAGCCACATCCCAGACAGTACAAATATTGAAACAAGACACACCATTCACTCACACATTAATACTTAATTTTGCGAATATGATACGTTAACAATATTATTTTTAATGTTTACGTAGTTGCCAATAACAATAGAGCTAATTTCTTTATAATTCATAGATTACTTTCATGTGTCCCATACCAGTCGAGTCATGTAGTGGTACTTGCTTACCGGAATATATATTTTGGATTCTTGATTATATAGGCTGCATACTTTTTTGATCACTCGAGGATTTGGAGGGTCTCTTTAGATGAGGTACAAACAGTGCCGGGGCCACCTCCTAGATGGCACGAACATTGAAATAAGGTACACTTCTCTCGTTCATTCATACTTGACGAAGCGAATATGATAGGATACGTTATGGTGGCAAAATCATTTCTGGGACGTTTCGCCTCTGAATTTCAGGAAATTTATCTCACATGTGAACAAAAACAGGAAACTTCACCCAGGAAAATTGTTCCGACCGGGGACCGAATCCGTGCGAGATAACGACGGTGTCTCACGATCACAGTTGTGGACAAATAGTATTAATATTGACAATAATATGATTGTATGCACTATACTTATACAAACGTAAAAGATTATTTCTGTAATTTCAACAA
Organism: Diploptera punctata; assembly: GCA_030220185.1. Lineage (NCBI taxonomy): Eukaryota > Metazoa > Arthropoda > Insecta > Blattodea > Blaberidae > Diploptera > Diploptera punctata. Next base: position 430,910 of record JASPKZ010008566.1, read on the forward strand.
AAGTTAAATCAAATATACAGAGTGTCTCTTAAGTAACTATCCATTTCAATGAAGGAAGACAATGAAAAAAAATCAATGTTGCTTTGAAGTTTTGCTCATATTCTACTTCATTTCTATATGACCGCCATCTAGGTGAAAACACATACACTATATTTCAGCTGTGGAACAAAATGTATATTTTAATAAACCCAAAGAATGTCTGTTGCTTGTGTGATACGAATCCGTAAATCAAGCAGAAGTGACAAGGGCGCTTTCGTAGAGTGAAACGTAAAAGTTTCCACACCATGTTGCGAGTGGCATTCAAATACCTACTGATACGTTGAGTTGATATGTTCGGACTATCACTGGCAATTTGAATCTGCTGCACGGTTTGTGCTGATACGCGTGGTAGTCCGTGACATACTTCATTACACACATTGCCGATACGCTTAAATTTTATTTCAAGCAGACGAATGTGTGCCTTTGTTTGTCTGGTTTACGGAATTTATGGTTATACCCAGCTCTGGCTTGTTTATATGACAACCCGCGTACCAGTGCATAAAGAATGACAATCCGTTCTTCCGAAATAAGCATGTTGCACTAAGCAAACAGTATATTCAAAGAAAATATTTAGCGTTTCCATGGAAATGGATGGTGGCTTTAGAAACACGTTGTATTTTAATTGATGCTAATGTCCGCAAGACATTGATTTCCAGTGGTTTGGAATTCCATATGTGAGTAGTTTAGCTAGCAGGCGTAGTATATGATGTGGACTGATGAGGTGTCGTGTGTAGAGGATTATTAAGCTAGTGGTTATTATTTTAGCCACATTGTAATTGAAATGTTAAAATTGTATACTTTAATAAATGTTGTTATTAACATAAGATTCAATATCCTCTCCTTTAACCTGTGAACCAGTACTACCCGAGAGCATAGTGTATTGTGAAAAGTATATAACAGACTTTCTGTATATTGAGACACGCGGTGTTTGAGAACATTGGAATAAATCTCATCACTTCATATTTTGACATCCCTAGACTAGTATTGGAAATGGTATTTTCCTGTGTCTTCTTCATAAAATGGATGATGATATTCATGGAGTAACAATTTACATTATCAGATTTCAGACATCAAGTAACTCTCTTAATTCCGTATTTAAAACTGACAGCCGTACGCCTGCACTTCTACTAGGAAAAATGCAAAACGACACTCTTGCAAATGGAACTGGCAACAAAACATACATTTTATTTCTCCAATTTAGAGGCGGTTTAATTCACGATATAAAGGAACGTAACTATTCGTTAAAATATGTGAAAGCAGTTTCAATACTAGTTCTGAATACGGCTAATAGGCCTATTTTAATATTCTCAAATGAACCGTGATGCTACAATGGTGCAGAGATAAAGCATTACAAATGGCTCATAACTAGGGCCCGGATTTTATGTAATATCAAATTAAGGAATATGTACATAAATATATAACCAAATATTGTGATATAGGCTACCTAAATAAATATGTAATAAAGCAATTATATATAAAATCCAAAATGTTACTTCTCTGCTATAAAATATAAGTCTACATAGTCAAATCTCTATGTTAATTTTTAATAAACTTCGGCTACAAAGTACAGTACTGAAGTACAAGTCTCAACCATTCAAGCATTTAAGCCACATTGGATCGGTGTCCACAATTAATTATAATACACTTTTCCAAATGTTCTGTTGTCATGCACAGTCTTCAGTCTGACGATATGCATTTGTAAATTGAAAAAGATCGCTCAACTTCGCAAGAAGTCATCGGTGCATATTTATAGAGAGGGATTTTGCTAGGAATAATATTCTCAGGGAGTTCTACATTTTCACCATTATATAAGCGAGAAGGAGTAACAAGAGTAGGGTGTCCAGGATTCTTGTTTAGCACAGACTGCAGTTTAATGAAAACTACACCACCCACTTCGCCTGGTACAAAACTGACTTTTTGAACTTCATCTTCCATTGTTTCCACACCTTCTTGTAGAGGCATAGCTGAAGTTCCATTTTATTGATACTGTTGGGAAGCCAGCTGAATTGACTTGTGATGTATGAAACTGAACTGAGCACTTTAGAACTGTTGAATGCTAACGAGGATTCACTCGCACACACTGCAAGAACAGAAGAAAAGTTTTCAATACCTGACTTCACAGCTTTGAAGTGCTTACTGTAGAAAATTACAGCTTCGATCCATGTTTCCCACCTTGTTATCACTACCTCTGGAGGCAGAGATATATCATGTAGCTGCTCCTTGTAGCGTTGTAACGATAAGGACATTTTAAGAAAACCTTATTCGTTGCTGATATCAGTGTATTTACTTCTGGGAATTCATTTCTAACTGTGTCTGCCACTCGTTTCAAAAATATGAGCCGTACATATAACAAGCACTAAGTTTGGCACTAAGTGGATAAAATGCAGTAAGCGATTTCCCCGCTTTCAACATGTATGGATCTGCATCTGTGTACATCAGTAGGACCCTCTCTTCTTTTAAGACGTCTAGCCAGATTACCTTAAATCCATCATTAATGAATCTAGCAATTGTTGAACTATTTACTACCTCCAAATGTTTACAATAAATTAAGTCGGGTTTTGATGCAACTTCAGAGTCCACCTTGCCCACAATTAGATTAGTGATGAAACGGCCTGTAGCATCCTGTCGTCACATCAGCAGAAATCCATATTGCTGAGTTGCCTACGTCAATCATGATTTTTTCAAATATGTCAACATGACAAGAATCCAAGTAATTCTTTCTGAGTGTGGACTCGTCGGGAATGTTGCGGTTGCAGTATTTTTTTAAGAAATATTTAAATTCAGGAACCTGAAGTTTGTTCCAGGGTAGGTTCCCTGCAACCAACGCCATATACAGTTCTTTGTAAAATTCACAATTAGATGATGTAGGCTGTCCCTGCAACTGTGTAAGTAGTACCTGTTATTTGAAGAAACTCATTGTTTATTATTAATATGCAGATTGCTTCGTAATGTTGTTCAATTTGAAATTTCATCATACACCAAATAAGTTCATCACAAGTTTGGCAGAGGACTGTTTTACCATCAGTGATTAAAACACTGTCAACAGAAATTCACGTTTTTAGCTTTGACGACGAAGACGCAACCGGTACCATGTTTAAATTAAATGCAATTGACTGTTATAAATTCTGAAACGTTTGAGAACAAGCAAGAAAAAACGTTTAAAACAAGTCATACTTGTCCGCATCGACCTCGTATAATTTAGCTTTAAATTCAACGGAAATGTATAGGATTGACGACAATGTACGAGAAGCACAATATTAAAAATTACAATTGTTTTTCCTTTCTTGCTATGTAACCAAAATTAATGGGATTGACGAAAATATGTAATAATTCCGCAAAATATATCAAAATATATAACATTGTGTACTATGGTGTGAAATATTTATTATAGCTCGAAATATGTAAAAATATGTAATTTAAAACTTTGGAATAAGGGTGTTTTTAGTTTAATTCGTCGACATTTTAGCTTTTTTATAACTACATACACAGCAACAGAATGTGTAATTACTCGTACATAAAATTCGGTTTCTATTCATAACTAACTTAGAGCTCGGAACAGGTTTCTCAAACTGATGACTCACATAAACAATACGCAAAATTAGAAGGGGAGGACCTGTCCCATGGCCAGCGCGATCGCCGGATCTCTCTTCTCTGAATTTTTTCTTGTGGAGTGGAGAAGGATCTTTGGTTCCGGGTTCAAATTTGGTGTCCAGGAATCTGGATGTCTGGACAATATGGTGTGCCGGACCTGTTGGGATCGATATGGCGGAGCAGAGGTCAATATAGGTCTAGGACAATTAATTATTTGGTAGGCAGCAGACAACTCGTGGTGGCTCCCAATAAAAGTACTGTTTTATTATCATTGTGTCGGTATTACGACACTTGTTTTAATGCCGAAGGTCACAGGTGGGTGAAATCGTAACTTATTGTATTATCACCCTGATTTAGGTATCCTTTACTCTTTGCTGGTTACTATTTTCCCGGATCCTAATTTCCTAGACATAGAGATATTGAAGCACTCATATATTTTACTTACACTTCCACGAATTACTTGGTATCAACAATCCAATATCAGTTAGATAACGCGTTCCCTAACAGGTATAGCGGAAACATAGACTAGGCGCCTTTATCAGTCACGCGCAGACATATAATAAAATATGCCCTATGTTACGGCGTGAAAACTTGTACGAAGCGCCCTTCTTGGTTGCGGGCTCAATATTGGAACCAATTTTTGTTACGGTAATAATTTTTATAATTTGCCGAGGGGTTGTTACTTCTCCCACCACCTGTCATCTTCGACCTTCGTACAAAGTTGCGATTTTACAATCAATTTGGGTGAAAATTTTTGGCTGTGAGGGGGTGTAAAACTTAGGTCCTGTACGCCCTCACTTACAGGTTGGGTAGATCGCGCCCCTATTGCTTTCCCCTAGGTTTTGAAATAGTCCTCTAACTTCATTCTTAATTACTTTCTTCGGCGGTCTATTTATTTCGCCACTAAAGGTGGTTCCTGCTGGGAGGACATACTTCCAGCTTTAATGACCGTGGAAATGCTTCTTCACGCGTCTAGACTTGGGGATATCCACCATTTTTATCCAAGTCTATGCTAGTTATTGTGTGCATTTTTGGATTATGGGATTGTACCGAAAGTACTATTTATGTATGTGACATCTATGTACTGTCATCCTCCCTCTTCAGTGAGATTTATGAATTGTACCAATTTCCTTTCTCTTTGTGTTTACTCCCACCCACTTTCCTACTCCATCCCTCTGCGCTGTCTGTAGGTGCGCAATTTCCCCTCTTCCTCGGAACACTCAAATAGGTGAAGCAAGTTGTAAACAGGGTCACTCATTCTTCATTCATCTTTCAGTTATTTTGTCATCGCAAGGTTGACGTCAGTCATCTCGAGGAGAGCTGTGTGGTTTTGGTTTTTGGTCCGGTAAGCCAGGGTAGGGTATCCGGGGGTATTCACCCTAACCCTCGGCTGGACTAAAAGGTATGCATGAGTGCTTGTGTGAGTAAATATTGTCATTTTTCTTATTATTTTTGTATTGTCCACAAGTAATGACCAAGTTAATTGATTTATATTGTTTATGTATTCATGTTTTCTTTGAAGTTTTGTAATGGTCAAAAGTTATTTATGTATAAGCATTATTATATTTCAACACCGGATTAATAATTGGAATATTAAATTATATTTTAGAAAACAAGAATATTTAATTACCGTGCCTGTTTGCTATGCTACAGCTGCCTGATATTTTTCCTATATACAAACTTTCTCAAGGTTATATTAGCTCCCGTCTTCCTTCTAGCTTTCATGATTGTAAATATTGTACTGAGTTAAATACGAGTCGTATAAAATATTACAGTGTGTTTAAGAATTCTTGTTAACAATTCATATATGTTATTAAATCTACACAGGAAAGATGAATCAATATTTGCCTATGATGGGCTCGGGCAAAGAAATATAGATAGCACTTACATTTATGAACTGTACGCTACAATTAGGATAACTAAATATATTAGTAGATACTCTAGTCCAGTAAAAATCCAAATATGGTAACGGACTCTTCTGGGTTCAGGGACCAGAAGGGTCGACGACCGTGCAGTATTTTCAAAGCGAGACAACAATGACGTTGCCTTGTAAGTTTATATTTGAAAGGAAGCTGCACTTGTCAGTTCTTTAGTGTTTTGTTTACTGCTTCCTTTATTTTCTATAGTCTATGGTATGAATCGAAAACCTCTCTTTATTTCTAAGTTTTGGTTCTTTATTAAACTCTTATCAAACTATGGTAAGCGGTATCATTTAAATAAGCCTACTATTCACTTCCTTACCGTATATCGTTTCATTTGAGTCTGAACACGACATATTTCGAATGACAATTAGAGTTTAATTTATTATTCTACTTTACTCATAATCTATTTAAAGTTACACGAAATGAATCGGTGCTGGAGGCATAAGATATCCTTGGACTATGGAACTTAAGTAGAAACTCAAGAGGAACTGTTTTCTAGAGTCCTCGTTGATGCTGTCATTGTGCAATAGACATTAGGGATTTAGGAGAAGGCGCGCAAACAATTCATGTGTCATCGTAATGCATACTTTGAGGCTGATGGTCCACACTTTATCAACTGCTCTGAGCACTAAGTTTGTATTGAGTGTCAGAATTAAAGCAGCTTATGGAAATAATCTTCACATGTTTTACTTCTTTAAGATCTCGACTAGCTTCCAAAATACCGTTTTCCGACCACCGGTTCCTTATTTCAGAATAATGATTATATTCCCCTATCATGTGTATAAAGTTTGGAGACATCCTGCAAATAAAATATGGTAGAAGGTATTAGTTTCAACTTAATAGTAATATCAAACGCGAAATTAATGGTCCCATATATCCGTGTCCCTGATATTTTTCCAATCATATGCTGTATAATTTACTTCCCTCAATTCGCGTGTGATCTTATTATTACATTTAATTTTCGGTCAAACTACTGAAATTTTTTTTCTGGTTTTCGTACCAGAATTTTCCGCGACCGTCTTTCTTTAACCATTCATGACAAATTATGACCTGCGTTTCGTAGTCTGTGAGACCAAACTCTTATCATTAAATTTTGTTTCCTATGAAGATCAAGGATCTCACTGTTATGTTGTATTTCTCCTGTGGCCATTTTGTTCGTCTCTCTTTGATCCAAAAATTTTCATAAGCATTTTCTTCTCAAATATTCTAAATATTTTCTCCGCTCTTAAAGCTGGAGATCACGTTTCTCTCCTCCATATAACATATCTGGAAGAATCAACTTTTTACTGGTTTATAACTATGTTTTAGAAAATCTGGAATGACACGGGTACTATAATTTATAGTATAAAACGTTTCCGTAGTTTAGTCTATCTTTAGTTTCTCTTCACTTCTTTCATGCTTGCTATTATTGTACCCATATATGATATTCAAGTAGATTAGAAAAATAATGAAAGATCATCTACATAAAGTGAGTGAAGGATACTCCCTAAATAAGTTGTTTTGAACCACACTGCAAATTAAGTGATTTGGAAAGACTACGGTTTAGATGAAGAGATCAGGATCATTTTTAAGATTAGCGTGAAAGGACTGTACTGAACTTAATCTGAATTCGTTAACAGTAGTGAGAGTGTATTTACGTAGCATTCTAAAAATCTAGTACCCCCAGATTTGTAGGGAAGGTTAAAATAACACATATGTTATTAAACACAGTTTTTATTTAAAGTAAAATGTAAATTTAATATTACTTTAAGGGTAATTTAAATCTTCTTTGTAGCATTTGCATTTTCTGGTTGATATTTTCATCTATTTAAGGAAGTCGAGGATTGAATAAGCAGAGAGTATAGTTTTATGTTTGTGTGTAACTTGTGCTCTGCTAAAACACACAGATTCAAGGTAAGAGTTCTTTAATTTAATATTTTGGTTCACTATTAAACTTCCGTTTTCCGCTTCCAAGGAAAGTTGTAGGCAGTTTTCATCCTCGAAGAGGAGCGAGAGGATCTGGTGAAAATTAACCATCATTAACTTCAAATTGAAAACGTTAAAATTCTCTCCCTTTTTCCATCTGGCTCTAGACTTTTCTTAGTCTAACCTCTCCCTAATAAATATAATTACATACCTCACGCTACACGGGCATTACAGAGACACGATGGATCAGGAGAATATTTTAATTTTAGGATAACACACATGCGTTTTAACCACATACGGACGAAGAGAGTTTTCTCTCGAGTAAGTGACGAGCTCATTGATGGAGATCACCTAAATATAACATGGGAATTTAAGACAAAAAACATATCCCATTTATACAAACATAATAAGCAAAGGAAATATGATATGGAAAATTATGATCACAAGATGGCTTTCGGAAACTAATTGAGTCTTACATTTTCATTACAAATTTATCTGGAGGGAGAATCCCTATAAAAATCGCCCAAAATATTCTGTATCTTTTGAAAACGAGTACCCTGCGTTCAAGGATGTGACCTTATCGATAGTACAGCGCGAGCGGTTGAAAATAAAAATCAATTTCAGCGAAAGCACTTATCCGGTCAGATCATTAGCAGTGAAAGTACCTTGGGTGGCATTGCAGTGTTCTGTAGTGAGCACAAGTTAACTGAAACCGGAGAATGCATGCGATGTGATGGCGCTAGGTAGCAATGCAGCCTAGTGCGCAGCTGCGGTGCATACGAGAGTGAACAGAATATGGGCGCAATGGTTCTGTGCGTAGTATTCCTCATTTCTCAACCAACTAACGTACTTTCTTTAATATTCCATTCCTTCTAATTAAGATCAGGAAATCAAATATATTAGACGAATGTATTTGTTTAGTAATAAGTCGAGGTTTTTGACAAAGTATTCATAAAAATGTTTAAATTGTGCTAATAGTTATGACACAATATAAAAATGTATACATATATTTATCGAAAAATATCCTGTAACAAAATTAATTATGTAACTAACTTATTAGTACTATTGAAACTATAGGTTCATGATCGCTTGGAAAAAAGCTTTCCATATATCCTTATCCAGAGCTAATGTTTTCCAATCTTCTCCTGTATAATCTACATCCCTCATATCATGGCTAATATTATTTTTCCACTTCATTTTTGACTTACCTACTGGGCGTTTTCCCTCTGGTTTTTCTACAAAAGTTTCCATGGCCCACTTTCACTCTATATTTGTGCCAAGTGTCCTGCCCATCGTAGTATACGAGACATAACTGTTCATATTATAACTAGTTTCCAATTATGTACATGTTGCTCGTTGTTATAGTCTTCTTCATTCGCCTGTCTGTTCATCTCTCTATGATCCATAAACTTCCCCAAGAACTTTATTCTCAAATACGCGTATTCCTTTCTCATTTTTAAAGTAAGAGTCCATGTTTCGCATTCATATAATATAACACCGGAAGAATAAAAGTTTTACATAATTTCAGTAGAACGTATTCTGTGACACGTTGGGACGAGAAAAGTCCATGTAATGCTTAATAACATACATTTTCAGAATTGAACATAGGCCTATGTTTAAGCTTTTTGTGTACTTCATACCTCTTTGTGATAACTATTCCTAGATATTTCAATTCAGTCACCTTATTTAAAGTTTCCCCGTATATTACATTAACTTGCCCATTTGCATTGTATGTGTATTTCAATGTGTGATCATATACTCAGATTTATTGATGTTTACTTCCAGTCCCAATTTCTTAGTGTCACTCAACACAGTGTTCATGTTAGCCCTTAGTACTACTCGTTATCGCCTTATAATACTACAGCACCATAAAACAACAGCTTATACCATTGAGTTGTAGGCCTTCTTCTTCATCTATATATTTTATGGCATGCTCTATTACAAAATTTAATGTAAGAAGAGATTTTACATCTGTCTGCTTTAACTCGTGTATTTCGTAAGTATGTGAAAATGGTTTCTCTATACGGACCGTTCACTTTGTGTCTTTTAGTCACATTCAAATTAGTCTAACTTTTTAGTTATTCCAAACACCTGGAGGATACTACATACCTTTCCCTTTTAATTGAAACATATGCATTTTTACATGTTCATACACAATGCCATTATAATCATATTTCCTTTCTAAAACCGATATGTTACTAAGAATCTGATCTATTGTAGGCTATTTCTTCGAAATCGACATTGATAATCACATGCTACGTCGTCAATATACCGAGTAAGTATAAATACTGATACATTTGTTTGAATTTTGTGCGACGTTAAAAGTAATGAGATTCCCCTGTAGTGGTTGCAATCACTTTTATCCACTTTCTTATAGATTTCAATCGGTTTATTGAGAAACATTTCAGTTCTCTGTGAGTCATCCTCTTCAGTAGCCTGTTGTGCATGCACTTTTAACAGCTGTTTAAAGTAACTTTTCCATCTATTTAATATATTCCTTTAATATGTAAATATATCCCGTTTTTCATTCTTAATTATGTTTGTTCAAACCTGAAACTAGTTCGCGTCTATTGCATTTCCTGATATAATTATCTGAAGTTCGTATTTTTTTTTGCATTCACTTCAAGATCATTAATCTACCCTTTCAATAATTCCTATTTTTACCCTTTAATAACCTATTGGTATCTCGTCTGATGCTACCAAATTTAGTTCATTTGGTTCGTGTAACCAATTCATTTAAGCTACCTTCCTATATTTATAATGTAGGCTCATTCCTCATAAAATAATTCCTTGTTAAAAATAGTTACTGCATAATAATAATAAAAAAGAAGAAGAAAAATAATAAAAATAAAATAATAATAACAATAATAATAATAATAATAATAATAATAATAATAATAAATGAAAAAAGTTATTCGAAGGAATCCAAACGGAAATAACAAAGGAAGAAATAGAAGAAGTCATAATTGAAGGGAAGAATGGCAAATCACCAGGACAGGGAGGAATGAATTTAGAAATATTGAAACATGGAGGAAAAATATTAATCAAACTCATAAAAAACTATTTACTCAAATTTTAAAAGAAGGAAAAATACCGGAACAGATGACGGTAGGACATATCATAACTACATTTAAGAAAGGAGATAGAAGGAATTATGAAAATTACCGTGGAATATGTGTTATGAATTCCCTGATGAAGTGCCTAGGAAAAGTGATAAAAGCAAAATAGAAAAATATTACAGTAGAATAGAAGAGCAATATGGGTTTACACCAGGTCGATCCTGTATAGATAATATATTTGTAATACGACAAATCGTTGAGAAAGTGTGAAAATAAATCAAAAGATATTGGATTGGATTTTATAGACGTAGAAATAGCATACGACAGTGTACCAAGAGCAAAATTATGGAATACATTACATATAGCAAACATTGATGAGTCCCGAATTAAAGTAAATCAAGAATATATAATAATAATAAATGTCAAATTAAAATGCGGTCTCAGTTATCGGAACCATTTTTGAACTACTAAAAGATTGTTACAAGGGTGCCCGATGTCACTAACACTGTTAAATATATATATATATATATATATATATATATATATATATATATATATATACATTTGTTTCGTAGAATGGTCACGTAAGTGTGCAAAAATGGGACTAGAATTAACAGAAAGATGATATCTACGTCACCTACCTTTTGCTGACGATCATATAATTATAACCCAGGATGGACAAGATGCAAATTATATGTGTAATCAGTTGTCAACAACATATTAGAAATGGGGTCTGAAAATCAACAAAAACAAAACAGAGTATTAAACAAATGACCCACATGAATTATATATTGATGGGGTAATGTTAAAGAAGAGCGATGATTTCTGTTATTTGGGATCAAATATAGTGAAAGATGGAACATCAAATAAAGAAATAGCGAAGCGGATTAGTAATGGAAGGAAAACCATAGGAACGTTATACTCTATAGTATAGAGTAAAAACATCATTAACAGAACAAAACAAATAATTTATAAACCCATACTAGAAAGTATAATGTTATATGGATCGGAAGTTTGGACAATGACACAACAACATGTCTACAGAATAACTTCAGTTAGAATGGATTTTTGGAGAAGAGCTGCCAAAAAATCTCGACTGGAAAAAATTAGAAATACAGAAATTAAAATATATGAATGGAGAAAGAAAAATAATGTATGAAATTTAATACAAAAGGCTAATATGGTATGGGCCCGTAAGACGAATGCAGGATGAAAGACCACCAAAGGACGTCTATGCATGGAAAATTGAAAGAAGGAACATAAAAGGAAGAACAAGAACAACCTGGAAGAACAACATTCAAAATTCAATGAGGAAATTTGGTGTAACAGATGAAGACACAGAGGGCAGAGAACGATGGAAAACTTTAATTAAGGGAAATTTGTGAATGTTTGTTGCAAACTGATAGTCTATAAGTCCATAGTCATTTATATTTATTTTATTTTATTTTATTTTTTTAATTCATGTTAAGTACTAAGATTGGTTGGAGAAATCCCTCAATGATGAGGAAAATTCACAAAGTGAATAATAATAATAATAATAGTAATAATAATAATAATAATAATAATAATAATAATAATAATAATAATAATAAAATAATAATAATATCAATAGCAATAATGTGAATAAGAATAACAGTACATTCGTTGACAGCATTATAATGAAAGATTTATATTTATTGCGTATTGATTTTTTAACCGTTTTCCTTCGTTTTACTGACTTTTCATTTTTGTTTTGATGTTGCTTATATTTTTATGTTTTTCATATTTTTCGTACAAGCACAGGATATACATCCTGATCCATGGTGGAGAATTAAAATTCCCACCCCGTCGGGAATCGAACCCGATTAGTTAGAGTGGAAGGTAGGAGCTGTACCGACTACGTCACTGCGACGGAATACATTAAAGTCAAAGACCTTCTCTCCATTTCTTAAGAAAAATATAAAAGTTAATTTACATAAATACATTAGAGATTTAGTTCATTCTCATAAAAACGGTTTATATGTATATTTTCATGCTGCACCATGGGTATTTTCTCATTAATGCATATTTAATACATTGTCATGTTTTCTCTCAATAACTGACTTCTTTAAGATGATTGTAACTTTATTAATTGCTGTAAGTTACTGATAGTATATTGTTATATGTGTTATGACTAAAATGTAAATTTCTTACCAAACATTAGATATGAGTACAGCAAGAAGGCAAATATCACCTAAGACATATGGTACTTAACATGGTTGTCCCTAAATTATAATAAAAATTATACAAACATATTGTTTACTCAGTATGTTGTAGAAACATTCGGGGAAGTGAAAATGTAGGAAGGTAAAGATATATTTTATTTTATATATTCCCTCTATCAGGGTCACCTTCCACGTAAGTTTTTGTACCAAATTATACATTTTACATGAGAGAAAACAAAACAATAGAACAAAAAAAAATGCTGGAAGTTGGAAGCACATCAGTTGTGAAGTTTTTACTGAGGGAGACACTTGAAAATCATACTGAGTGGTGTGGTCAATGTCAACTTAAGATACTTGTTTCACAGTTTCAATAAAATTTGGATATGCGCAAGTTACATTTGTACAATTAGGATTTTCAAACTATGAAAACGTCATCAATAGACAGCGAAGAAAAGTCAAATAAAAGTAATGTTTACGTTTCGTAAGTAGACCTTACTGTTTATATAGACTATTTAACTCATGCCCCAAATGGGAGTCAATGGCCAATCACGTTTCAATGATTTCTGTTTTACAACCAATCAGAGTCGTGTTTCACCAAATATTTATCAGTGTTATAATTACCATATTAAAGAAAGCTCCTCCTTACAATATTGCGTTCCGTTGGCAATAAATAGTATGATCTGGTTGCAGTGATAAACAAAAGAAGCAGTAGAAGCGTACCTATCGTTTCTCATTTGTTTTCAAACATCGCCGTTTACATTAAATATATAAATATTTTAAAATAACTATAGTTAAATAATGATTTGTGAGTAAACAGCTTAATTTTATTCGTTAAATAGTCCTAACAAATGCCACTCTTGATTTCCAAATTCTCTAGATAAATTCACTCCTCACTTCGTGAGTCGTGAATTTATCGATAATTTGGAAATCACTCGTGGCATTACTTATGAATATGACATGAGGTTTGCATGCACCACAAGTAGTGTCCGTACGTGAACAACAATACCTTCCCGAGACAAAATAGTCGCTCTGTAAATACCTTCACGAACGAAACATTTTTTCTTCGTTGTCTATTTATCTCTCTATTAACCATGGTTATGGCTATCATACTACTAACTGTAGGGTCCTGTCGTTATTCTTGTACTTGAAGATACTAGTGGTGAATTGATACTACTAAATAACCCACTGACACTACGAATCGATATTTTCATGGCCGTTCTGTTAGAAGCTCACCATAATCTCTATTGTGAACTAATGATTTCCATTCATTTCTGTATAATCTACTTTCCTCAAATAATGGATAATGTTATTATCCAACCTCATCCTCGGTCCACAAACTACGAGTACATTTAGATTTAGATTTATTTTGCCTGGTGGAGTTAAGGCCATGTGGCCTTCTCTTTCACTCACCAGCACAAACATATGTTAAATATAAATACAAAAGAATTACAATAGCAGTACATACTAAACAATTAATTTATCATAAGTAATGCCACGAGTGATTTCCAATTTATCTGGAGAATTTGGAAATCAAGAGTGGCATATGTTAGGACTATTTAACGAATAAAATTAAGCTGTTTACTCACAAATCATTATATAACTATAGTTATTTTAAAATATTTATATATTTAATGTAAACGGCGATGTTTGAAAACAAATGAGAAGCGATAGGTACGCTTCATCTGTTTCTTTTGTTTATCACTGCAACCGGATCATACTATTTATTGCCAAAGGAACGCATTATTGTAAGAATGCTCTCTAGTGGAGAAAAAATGATACACATCAAACTGTATATCAATTCATTTCTGATGTCGTATGATGTAAATATGACAATTATATTTTTCTGGATTGTTACCTGGGAAAAAAAATACATTTAAGAAAGTGCAAACAGTGGTTTCTTTTTTTGGTGGTATAATCAATTGCTACAATTGTTTTTATATTAACTCCCGCATGCGGCATGTGTTGACATTCATGCACTATATATATACAATCTGGTAGCCGTATTTCTCAGAGGCTCAGTTACTGCAAAATAATGGTCTGTCCTGTTCAGAATATTAAAAAGGAGGAGCTATCTTTAATATGGTAATTATAACACTGATAAATATTTCGTGAAACCCGACTCTGATTGGTTGTAAAGCAGAAATCATTGAAACGTGATTGGCCATTGAGTCCCATTTGGGGCATGAGTTAAATAGTCTGTCAAATTGAATAATAATTAAAATATTGTCTAATAATACAGTAAAATTAAATAAAATTAAAATTTAACCAATGACAGAATGTATACAGAAATGAATAACAGCTTCGAATCTACTATACATTAAAAGAGACAAAAAATACAATGAAAGTAATAAACCATTTGATCTATCGCATTATAAGTTTATATATATATATATATATATATATATATATATATATAACGGGCTTCCAATATAAAACCGGACCGGCCTCACGGAGTTTCACCCGGCACGCAGTGCTGTTTCTTCCTCCCGCAATTCACCCTGACTGCCACCCGTCCTTTGAACTGTTTCTTACCTTATAGAAAATGCTGGAAATGTTGTCCTCCCGCAGTTAAACAGGCATTATACCGAGTAAACATATTTTGTTGCTGTATGTGCAGAAGATACTGAAATCCCAACTTGTTGTGCTAATTTCGGTAATGATTTTTTTGGTGAACGTTCCAAATGTTCGCCAATTTCGTCTAATTTTTCTTCGGTGAGAACCGTACGCCTTCGCGTGTGTTTGTTATTTTGTACTGAACCAGTGGTCTCAAATTTAATCACAAGATCGTGGATTGTCGATCTGGAAGGAGGTAATTGTCCAGGGAAGTTCCGAATAAATTCGTCGCGAACGCGACGAGCTGATTCGTATTTATAATAACATTTACACACATTAATGCGCTGCTCTAATGTCAGCTGACGTCTCATCTTGTTGAACGATAATAAACTGACTAGTTCAAGGACGAGCGGCTGGTAGAGTGAAATGCGGACGAGGAGAGAGCGCTGCCTGACGGGTGAAACCCCGTGAGTCCGGTCCGGGTTTATATTGGAAGCCCGGTATATATATATATATATATATATATATATACATACATACAAAAACTCCTTTCCGATTTCAGGTCTCGTTGCACCCCTATAGTATAATGCAAAACTTCCTGATTCCTGACTACCTTCTCCAGGCCATCTATGTTTTTGTACAGTCAGTATATCCAAGTGTGATTTACCTGACATCCTCGTACAGGCTTCAAGATATTGACTCAGCTGTTAATAGTGAAGTGGAATTTCTAATGTGAATTTGTATTTAGAAATGATTCCAAGTAAGGCTAAAATTTTAACTGACTGCAAAATTATCGGGTGTAGCACTCACCAGGAAATAACTCAACACTGATACAAACATCAGAGACTTTTCTGCCAGGTATGTTCTAGAGATTGGAATGTAGAGTGATATGTAGCCCATAGACTGCAAGAAACTAAGTAACGGTATAAAGCCGCTAGATAACATTGCGCTAAGTATAAAAGTCCAGTATTCACTCAGAAACATTAAGATATCTTAAAAATTGTAATTTGTACAACGTCAACAGTGATCTTCACATTTATTCTTTCACGTATCTCTCAAATATTAGGAAGCAAATGACGGAATATGAATGGCGATATTCAGAGCTAATATCCTACTACATTGTTTTCAATCTGACGTTCGGTACTCTTACGCCCCTTCCCCCACTGTCCTACTCCGAGTTTGAATAACTAAAATCTATTCTCGGATGTAGTTGCTAACTTGTATTTATACAGAGCTCTTGATAAAATATCGGAACAAGTGACTACCAAAGTTGCTTAAATGTAAATTGAAAAAACAAAGAGACTTCCCTGAATGACGAGGGCATCATAGTTGACGGATGGCGTTTGTGATTCATTCATAATATATGTCTAACTAAAAAACTTGGACTAGACGATATGAAGGACATATTAGTAAATGTACACCCTTAGATAAAAAAAGAGTCATCCGCTGATACTATCAATCGATCGGGGAACTTCGTGAGCGCTCGCAACAACCGTATTCACATCAACACGTTTTCAATAATTCTACTGGGTTGTTTGCTAGTTATGCAATGCACACTCAAGCAACATTAAAGAGAGTTTGACTTAGTGTGTTTCTGTGGTCGAGAGGTTTAATAGACATCGTCTGCGATTGTAACCCCACGGGTTCGATTCCCGTTCTACCTTTTTTAACGGAATGTTAGAATAGCATTTTGCCTGTAATGTAGTTTCATATTAAATTTTATATTTGAGTTTTATGGCTTTAATGCACACACAAAAACATAAATTTAAACCTTCTTCTAATAAGTAAATGGGGAAAGAAAATAATATATTCTAAAATGAAAACATTAACAAAAACAAAATTAATTTCGCGTGTATGAATCCTCAGCATCTATTTCCGCCATCTATATGCGGGGCATTGATGCAATCAAATTTCTACAGGCACGTGGATGATTGGCTAGAGCATCCAAGGCGTCTTGAATTTGTAGCCATCTTTCGTCTTTCGTGCATCTGCATGTAAATTAGAGTTCATCTCTATTTTTTTTCTTAACCCACTCATTTTCGATTGGACTCAAATCTGGTGAACAGCAAAATTTGATTTGCCTTTTCCTTTAACTATAAAATCAAATTTCGCTATACACATTTCGGAAAGCGGCCACAGTTTCAGCAATTTCGATAATACAATGTCAGTTATACACAGAGATAATAACACACATAAAATTAAATTTTAGAAAAAATCGAAATTATCAATAAAGCCAAGAATACAAACATTTTTAACGAAAATATGCCTAATGAGCAAAACGCTCTATTAGACATACAGTTAATTCAATACTACTACAACAACTCCAGAATGAAGACTGCATCGAAAGGCCTAGAGTGAAATCAACGAAAATTTTAAATAGTCGAGGAAGACGGTAGTATACAAGGTAAAAAATATATAATTTAACATTGTTATAACCTCAACGGTATAAAAAACAATTATGAACTTAAAAAGTATAGATTAATTCAAATGTCGAAATAAAATGTATTTAATTCATAAAACGTTTTAATTCAAAAATCACGAAAAAACTGCGTAATTTGAAGACGCGAACCTGCGATCTTTCATTAAAAGAAAAAGTGACCTCTTGCTTTACCGCTGAGTTTTCAGGACACGTAGGAGAGTCTTCAGTTCATGCCATATAACACAGTAGTTCAGGGACAGCACAATTATGACTAGTTTCCTAGTTTGAACCCAGCGCTGTGCCGAGTATGACGAAGAAGAAATGTGCGTTCAAGAGATGACTCTTTTTTTTTTTTGTCGAAGGGTGAATAAACTATCCCTCCATTCCTCTGTGTTTACAAATCTACAGCACCCACTAATTTTTTTTCTGATTAGAGCCTACATTGATTTCAACGACATAAAACATTTTTTTTCGAATTTTGACATATATATATATATTTATATGTATATACATATATATATATATATATTACTGGTAAACCCAGAATATTGGATGAACGTGGGTAAATTTCTGGTCAAAACGCGGAAAATAAGAACAACACTTATTCAGCAATAAATAAATACGTTAACAAATTGCAATACCATTAATTCTTAATAATTCTACATAACTAAGTTAACGTATAATGTAATTGCATTGATATCTAACAGTAATATTATTGAGTTTAGTTTTTGTTTTAAGTATAGTATTACCAAACATCAACTTATTGTAACGGATTATCAACAGCACGTACGGCTTACTGCCCGTGCGATACATATTTGTAAATAACATTGTATGTATCTTACTTTTAGTTCAATAAAGTTTATATATATATATATATATATATATATATATATATATTTAGGTGTTCAAGAGAACGTAAGGGCCAAACGGACTCTGTACAGTCTATGGCCATCATAATGATCATTATGATATACACCATGTTTATTATGGATGTGTGTGTTAATGGTGTGATTTGACTTAATATAGAACAATAAATCATAATCATCATTATTCATAACATTACCCAGAGAGGGAGAGTTAAAATAGTGCAAAACAAAGAAAAAGACGAAAAATGAATGGAAAAATGAGAGGACAAACTGTATGAAACATTACATACTTTTCAGGGATTATTACACCAGAATTGACAATTTACTGCAATACGAAGATTATTAACCTTCCTTCCGTAGTAATTCTGCCCTAGGGCAGGTCTTTCACTGCAATCATAGCATTTTCATGCTATGTTTGCTGCTTTACTAGGGATTTATAGGTGTGGTAGCTTCATGTTTCTTTAGCACACCGGTGAAGGATGATGATGAGGATGATGGCCGGAAGATTTTCGGGGACCGTTGGGCCCTAAGCTTCCTGACATTTGTTTTACAGGCAAGGAAAAATCCCGAAAGTAACCTCACACAATACCCTGTCCCGACCGGGAATCGAACCCGGGCCAGCTGCGTGACAATGCAGGACGCGACCTCGAGACCACAGCGGTGGACTTATTAACTTGCGTATATAATTGAAGCACTCCCTTGTAAAGCATGATAACTAAATAATTCAAAACTTTTGGGAAATCGACTGTTAATTTTTGATGATAATATTAAATACTCAGTTTCATAAAAATCGCCTAATTATGTTTCACAAGTATTTTATATTTATTGAGAAACACAATTTTTATTGTTGCTTTCCTTAATATACAATCTGTACATACAATAATTGATTATAAATGAGGGGTATATGCTGATACCTTGTTTTTCATCCAAGAATGAGTTCCTGTTTCCTCATAGTTGTAATAAGAATTTAACTTTCTTATTAATTATTTTCTGTCCCGCGCCGTAGCCGAGCGGTTAAGGTAGGAAGCCTTGGCGCAGAGCTACGGGACTTGCGCTGGTTCGTGTCTCCATGGGGGAAGAAATTTTCTCATGGTATTTCGGCCAGTATGGGACCGGTGCCCACCCAGCATCGTGAGGCAATTGGGTAGCTACAATAAGTAGCGGCTCCAGGTTGAGGAACCAGCTATAACGGCTGGGGGACTCGACATGCTAACCACATGTCACCCCTACACTGGCTGTTGATCATCTACCTCTGTGATTGACACATGTGGATGTGAAGGGCCAGCAGCCGGCTGGTAAAAGGGCAACCGCTGAAAAGTGGAAAGACCCTCAATCGGAATTAATTATTTTCTGCGGAATATAATTAAAATGTTTTTGTGGATTTTAAGTCATGCATTGGGTTTGTGTTTTACAAAGTTCAATTACCTCACACTGAAGTCATAGTTGATAAGTGAAAAGTAAAAAATTTACATATATTAAAAGCGGAATGGTTGTAAAACTCGGTACATCACTTTGATATCAAAACGAGTTAAAAGTTAAATGTATTATTTCTTATCTTTTTAAGACGTTACTTGGATCCAATTTGTTTGCACTTATATACAGCAACATAGTACGGATCTTCATATTCGTCATCAGACAAAAACGGCTGTTTTCATGATCATTACTACCATTTAAAACATGGTATTTAAGTTCATCAGTACAAAAAAAACTGCGGCAATGTTTGCTACTTACAATTTTATACCGACATTGTTCGTACAAAAATAATCCTAGTGATCTTTTCAACAACCTATGAAATCAGCTGCAATGAATTCGATTTTTCCAAAACTCCAATTATCAAAAAAGAGTTAATAACCATTTTCACGATCGAGTGTCTGAATCATTGTATTTCAGTTGGTTCCGAAGGCTCAGTTCGTAAAAAATGTACGTGATTGAACTATGATTGCACGGGTATTATTACTGTTATATTTGTAATCCATGCATAGCAATTCTGTCCGAAGGCAGGTCCTTCACAGTAATCATAGCATTTTTATGCTATGCTTGCTGCTTTATTAGGGAATTGTAGGTGTGGTAGCTTCCCGTTGCTTTCCACACCGGTGAAGGATGATGATGATGATGGTAATGATGATGATGATGATGATGGTAATGATGATGATGATGATGATAATGGTAATGGCCATATGATTTCGGGACCGTTTGGGCCTTAAAATTTTCCTGACATTTGTCTTTCAGGTGATTAAAAACCCCGATAAAAACCTCACCCAGAAAAACTGCCCCGACCGGGGATCGAACCCGAGCCTACTGCTTGACAAGGCAGCACGCTATCTCTAGACCACAGCGGTGGACTATATTTGTGATAAAAAACATAATTATGATACATGTTCTCTAAGCTGACAAATAAATTATTAAATAATTTCTTGTAACATAAACGATTTGTTAATCATGAAGACTCTCAAGTCTGAAACTAATTACAATTAATTGCTGCAAAATTATAAATTCCATAACCATTAACGTTTACATAGAAACTTCAATAAATATTGAGATTTCATTAAATTACTGATTTATGTTCACAAGCAAAAGACCTAACTGAGATACTAAGAGTAAGCTATGTGGATTGTAAATTTTGTATCGCCAAATATCTAAATTTATTTTTCTTATTTCTTACATTCATTACTAAATACGAAACCGCGACTCCATATAAACATTTACAGAGGACGAGTTGTTAACTTTAGCAGTTGAGTGGAATTTATATAGTCCATATTAGAAATTAATGAGAATGTGCTGCTTTGTCTGTGGAAATATTACTTCGTCATTTCAATTTTTTTACTTAAAAACTTTCTTAAATGCAAGTTACAAATCATTTCTTCTTTTGGAAACTGCTAAAGTATTAAGGCATGAACCTCCTCGGAGTGTAATGAAATGACATTTTGTAGTTTTTTATATGTGAGAAATTTATATATCGGTATGTATAATATTAATTCATTAACTTGTGTTTAAAGGATTATAGAACTACGAATATTTATCATACGGATAATTGCATTACCACTAATACTACCAATATTTTAATGTGGTGTGAATTACAGTATGCGCTTTTTATTATTTTCTTTAATGTAATAAAGCAAAATAATTATTGTCACCATCCCTGTTTGGTTCGTCTTCCGGGCTAAATGGCCGTGGTCCGGTTCTATCGAAACTCGAAGTTTCGTCTACTGCTGCGCTAGACCTCATCAGGGGATTTTGCGTGCTCTCTGTGTACTCCTCAACAGTCGGTTGCAGACTGGCCTAAAATTATACAATTTAATTATATATTTGAAGAAATGGCAGAACGGATATTCTAAAATGAAAATAAAATACATTTCAACAAAATTTTAATTAATATTTGACATTTATTATAAGGTGTTGATTAGATATTTCAAATATTATACTACTCTGTAAAGGCAAATGTTATTCTCATATTTACAAGTTATATAATTTATCCCGTTTTGATAGTAAAACTTTATTGAAAAATAAATATTCTATTAAAGAATAATGAAAAATGTGGTTTCTGTTTTTTAAATTAAGGTTTGCATAAGTATGTGTGATCCAATTTAATTAAGTTAATACATTCTCTCTGCCTCACATATTTCTGCTTCGAGGCTCAAATTATTATTCGACAGCCATTAACTAATGAAGCTATAAATATAAAATATGTTTTCAGTAGATGCTGTTGATAAAATAATTGCTATTCATAATTGAACAATTATATATAGTCGTATAATTTTTGCGATAAACCAAGGGTTTATATTCAGTGGCGATAATGCACTAAATAATTGATCCTTGTAATATTTACCGTTGACACCCCTGTGCAGGGGCATTAGAGGTGGAAGCTGCCGAAAATTGGAATGGGCGGGGAAGCATTATCTCGCGCCGCCGGCGATATCACCAGCATATAGATTATGGTGGCAAGGGTGGAATGTTTTTATGATATGCAGCAGTAAAATGTGGACTCTGAACCCTAGGCGACAATCACGCCCTAATCTCCACTCCCAGGTGGTGTTATACTCAGGGATGGACATCATACATTATCTCTTGAAATTCACTTTCCTATGTTTCAGAAGTCTGGCCCTCGACTAAAACCCAAGTCCCAAGAACAAAGTAATTACTTACATATTCAAATGTTTGTTTGATTTATTTATTGTCCCTGATTTGTATTAGACTTTTTAGTAAATAAAATAATAATTTCAAGGAATTCATAATTGATACAATTATTGTTCAGATATTATTATTATTGTTACTATTATTATTATAATAATTATTATTATTGTTATTATTATTAGACTATTACTATGGCATATAACGCGGACTACTACTTGTTGTGACTTAAAGAAAAAAAAATGAAGTAATACCTGTGGAGTACATATATGGTATTTTGTCACAATAAGAACCAAGAAAGCGAAACAAAAAATCATGAGAATGGAGATATTAACTTTATGGATCGTGCAACGGCAGTCATAAATTATGTTTAAAACCGGATTATAAACTTAGAGGAGACTTGTATATTTACTATTAAAAAACTTTCAACATTTGGCAATACTCCGAAATAGGGTTACACTCATAGAAATGAAACTTTGAAATCAGGTAAAAATAGTTCACCTTAACCTGAAAATATTCTACTTTGCGAAATAATTCCCATTGTTTTTACAGCATGAGATGTAATTAAAAAGAAAAGAAAAGCAAACAACAAATATAATCCATTATTATTATTACTATTATTATTATTATTATTTTCATTATTATTATTATTATTATTGTTGTTATTATTGTTTTTGTTGTTTATAATATTATTCATATTATTGTAGTTGAAGTTTAAATCAAATTGAAATTAGTTTCTAACGAAATGATCGTTTGGAGAATGTAAGCTATAATATCGAAAGAGAAAATACTAGAACCCATGTAATTGTATTAAAACGACAGTAAAAATTGTATATTGGACAATTAACAATAAAACAACATATTGTATGGCTATGTAAAATGAATGATTGAAGAACGAATACGGAAATTAAAAAAAAATGTTGGAACTGCTACCTCCAAAGACCGGGAGACCAAAATATGTCACTTGAATTCAGAGTATATAATCAGCAGTGAGTGAAAATAGGGTAGAAAAAGGAGAATGAAGTAATATGGAAGTCTGGGGAAGGAATTAATTACATATTTTAGCACATATATTAACACTGGGCACCGGAAGACCTTTTTAAAGTTTAAACCGGTTTTAGATAGAGGTTGTTATTGTTATTATTATAACTATGACTTTATCAACTAATACTATTATTGGACATTTCATGCGTATGGACAATAATAAAACTGTTAAAAAGATCTATATGACACAACAATTACAAACCCGAAAAGATGGAAAACCCAATTAAGGTGGAAAGTTGATGTCTTGCAGGATATTTTAATTAGCAAAATTATAAATTGGAATAATTGAGCAGTAAATAGAGAAGTCTGGTGGACATTATGAGGAAGGCTAGGGTCCAAAATGGGTTGCATTGCATATATGACGTTAATGAATATTATTATAACTATTACTACAAATATTATTATTATTATTATTATTATTATTATTATTATTATTATTATTATTATTAATTATTAGTTGTATATTATTCGTGTACCCAGAATCTTGCTCTGGAAAGTCTTAGAATACGCAAACATAAATGTAAAAAAAAAAATAGTATTATAAGATCATTATACTCAGAGAACAAATGCCAAATTAAGATGGGAAACAGACTTTCAGAAAAATTCCAAACCTCAAAATGTCTACTACAAGGATGTCGCTTATCACGAACTTTGTTCAAAATCCACATTGATAATTGTACGAAGAATTGGTCAATACACTGGAAATATATGAGAATTCAAATAGAAGATAATTATTACCTCCATCATTCACTATTCGCTGATGATCAGGTGGTGATTTCTCAGGATCCAGATGATGCATCTTTCATGTTAAGGAAATTAGAGATAGAATACAAAAAATTGGGATTACAGATAAATTATAATAAAACAGAATATCATTCGTTGGATACAACAAATGAGCTAAAATGTAATTCAGGAAGAATACGTAATGTTGAAAATTTTAAATATTTGGAATCTATTTTAGATAAAATTGAGAATTCAACCACAGAAATTGAAAGAAGAATAACTGATGGAAGAAGAATCTTTGGTATGTTGAACTCAGTGCTTTGGAATAGAAATATAATGCACAGAACGAAGAAAACTATATTTCAAGTTCTGTTACAAAGCATTTTATTATATGGGTCAGAAACCTTGGACACTAAATAGAAAACAAGCCAACAAGCTGTTAGCAGTAGAAATTGATTTTTGGAAGCGATCGATAAGAATTTCAAGAAGGGATAAGGTCAGAAACAGCACGATAAGGGAAATTATGAAAGTTAAAAAGCATTAGGAAAAATACAGTAGAAGAAAAACGTTTGAAATGGCAAGGACACCTCTTAAGAATGGACGAAGAGAGAATACCAAAGAAGATCCTTAATTGGATAGCTAATGGAAGAAGTTGAAGAGAACGATGATGAATGAAATGAAGAGAACTATGGAAGCCAGATATTTGAGGGAAGAATATGCTTTAGACAGGAAACTCTGGCGACAAATTACTTTGGGTTGAAGGAGAAACACTGTATTGTGGAATATTCCTAAATAAAAAATATTATTAATATTAATATTATCATTACCATCATCACCATTATTATTATTGTTATGATTATTATTATCAATATTATTGTGAATATTATTAACATTGTTATTGTAATTGTTATTGTGATTGTTATTGTCATTTTGATTGTCATTGTCAATGTCATTGTCATTGTCATTGTTGTTATTATTACGGAAGACATAAAAAGTTACTTGAATTCTTCCGAAATTTTACTTAAGATATATTTTAATGTAATCTGTTTTAGTTAATAATTTAGTAATTCTTGTTTTCTATTTCTTTCAGGTAAGAGCTTGTATTACGATTTGCGGAGCAATAAAAGTCAGGTAGGAAGCATCGCCCTGTACTTCGTCCTAATTAAAGTAGGTGCTGCAATTAAAACAGAAGTTCCGTTGCAAGAAATTAACTGGCGACAAATTAATAGACTGGCTAAATTGTTTCATTTTCATAATACGACAATATTTACAGTATTTCAAATAGTTCAGTAGTTAAATTTAACAAAAATAACAGTGATGTAATGACGAACCTCTATCAGGTTATATTCTGATGATTTCATTAAACATGTATTGAAATCAGGATGATATGTTTCTAAATGATTTAATTAACGTTTTATAATTTCACAAAAACAAAGGCATTTTCAATCATGCATTCTCTAAATATATTAAAAATTATTGCGACTGACTGCAAAAGAAACCTAGTGTAAACTCTCGTGATGCTGAATTAAACTGATATAACATCTTACTGACAGACATTAACTCCTTACTTGCTCAAACATTTCGATGTATTCGTAATATGTGTATCAGATATATATTTAATATTCGAAAATGCGGCCACAATTCTTCATATTTCCGCGATGTATGTTGGCTCCATCCCCATTAAAGTAGAAAAATGAGTTTTCTTCAAAATTATACATTCTTCTACACCAAGCAATCAATCTTCTTGATTTCATCTCCTGCCTTCCAGTCATAATTTGAGTACACGATCACACCAGAACCTCCTACGTTATCACCCCACTAACCGGTACCTCTCTCTAGTCTAATTCGTATACCGTGTCTACAGCTAGGCTCTAAATCTCCTGACCACAGGAGATTGGGGACAGCAGGATACTACCTTCTTTTAAAAGTAATTTAAGCCTACTTTAGTAACTGGTCTTTCAGCGGATTAATTGATGGCTTATGATGTTTCTTTCTTCTCTAATAATATTGAATTGATTTATTTTAATTGAGTTAAATTTCTATAAGTATTTACTTTCAACTATTTTTGTGTTATATATTTATGCAGTTCTTTAAATATATATATATATATATATATATATTTATTTTTAATGGTTGAGTGGAAGTGAAGATCTATTTCCTTATATCTTCCATTTTAATAAAATAATAATAATAATAATAATAATAATAATTATTATTATTATTATTATTATTATTAGTAGTAGTAGTAGTAGTAGTAGTAGTATAACTAACTAACTCAGTGGAATAATCGAAATCATAGTTCATGGCAGCGCGGACATACGCTCTCCATACATACCTACCCTGACATAATACTTTTCAATCATCCCCTGTATAATCAACTTAACTCAAATCATGGTTAACGTTATTCTCCCATCTCTTTCTTGGTCTATCGACTGGGGGTTTTGCCTCTGGTTTTCCTACAAGAGATTTCCATCAACCGCTTTCATTCTCCATTCGTGCCACATGTCCTGCCCATTGCAGTCTACGAGACTTAAGTTGTTGTTGTTGTTATTATTATTATTATTATTATTATTATTATTATTATTTAAGAATTATATAGTGTGAATAATTAGAAACATATTTGACACCAGGCTTAAAAAAATCATTGTATTTCCTGAGAGACAGCGAACAATTTGTCACAATTTCGCATATGTCAGTTCCACAATTAACACACACATATATATTGCCTAGAAATTTACCTCTAACAAGAGTTCCTGAGTAGAAATGGAAAGTATTTTACGAATATTTTGACGCTAACATTTTTAATTGGTAGATTTACTTGCTGCATATGTCAAGATGGGTTGAGCTTGAACCGAATGCAGAGCCTTCCGCCCATTTTAATTGCTAACTGTTGAAGCAATAAACTAGCAAGGAAATGAACATCTTCCCTTCGGAATCGAACTTCTTCCCAGCAAGCGATAGCATCATAAAACACGGAGTTACTGCCTTCTCTGTAATCTGAAAACTTAGCAAATCGGAGCTTGGCAAAAGCCATTAAGGAAGTCATTAGTAGACTCTCTCATATATGTATTCTATCACCTGCAATACAATTTTATTGTTGAAATAAATACATACAGGAACATATAATAAATAATTTGCATACCTGATAAAATGTAACTACAGTGTTTGTACGACATTTTCATCTACATAAATAAGATGGTCATAATCAGTGTACTGTAATTAAATATTCCCAGACGTATAAAAATAAATAAAAATTATGAGATACATCCTATATTAATAAAAATCTAATGTTGAATTTTAATATCGGTGCAAGAATGTATAAATATTTATTTTGAAACAAAATATCTTTATAAGGGCTTATGAAGGAAAACTTATAGTATCCAGATGTTTTAAAAAATTGTTTTTTTTTAGAATGGAAAAATCCAAGGAGCAAGTACTCCGGGAGGGACTCTAAGCCGTGGGTCCCGAGTCTGTAGATTTTCAGGCTCGTAAAAGATCTTTAAGCCTGAATGAAAAGGCCTCTACGCAAAATTTACCGAATTTTCCCGTCCTAGTACTACCTTGGTTTCCTATATGTCAGTATGAGGCGGAACGCTGACCAGGGACCACTCAATTGACATCTACACGAAAACAAGTGTAACTAAATTAGTATGGTTCAAGTTCTTCCCTGTAGGGGGAGAGCGCTTAAATCCCTGTTAAGGGAAACATGGGCTTAGAAGATACAAGAAGATCTTTACACGAATAAACATTTATTCAATTCTATTCAAATAAGTGAATATATGTTAAAGAATACAGTTTTTAATAGGTTATTACATTTTTTCAGTATTATTGTTTATATATTTGCTACACTCCACTAATGTTTCCTCGTATGCAACGGGCCCGGTTTCGATTTTCGGTGGTCAAATGTTCTGAGTCTTTTCTTTTTCTTACTTGCAAGACAAATATCAGGAATGTTTAAGGACGAAACGGTCCGCGAACATCATTTAGACATCATAATAATCACTATCACAATATTCGCTAGGTTCACTATGAATCTATAAGTCAATGACGTGTTTTATCTTAAGTGTTTGTATTGTCTCGGACGAGTACCTGGATAGAGCTGATCACTCCTTCGGCGTGGCCTTCCGTTGTCCCAGTGTGGTCAAAAAAGTGTGTTTGCGATCCAAATTTTAAAATCCCTCTCCCGACAGGTCATGCCACTGGAAGCTCCTCTTGTCGTGGGTCAAGAATACTTACCTATAAAGTAGAACTCAGAAAATATTTATAATTTCTTGACGGATCAGGAAAATTTTAAACTAGAATTACAGACTTGTTACATTAAATAACTCTATTTTTGATGGAGTATATTTTTTCTCCATTTTATTTTAAGCTATAAGATGAGAATTTAACCTAGAAGGTGAGAGGTTAAACTATGACGGAGAAGAAGGAGACTTTGTATTTCTTTAAGAAAATTGGGTTATTAAATCAATTAATTTTTAACCTCCTGCTAAACTTGTTTCAGAGCCGGATCGAGGGATGAGATGCGATTAAACCTCCCACATTGAAATCTGTGCATTACAAGAATGCCGGCCGACCACGTCTCACGAACCATCAGAGGGCAGATTAAATTAGATGAAACGAAATGAATGAAATAAGCGTGGAGAAATGGTGGAATTTAATTTGTGACAGGGGAAAACTGGAGGAACTCCGAGAAAAACGTGCCCAACCTGTCCACTAAGAAACCCATTTGGAGTGAAGGAGACTCGTCTCGCGGTGAGAGACGAGCGTCTAACCGCTTGCGCCACAGAGCCTTCTTTAATTAGTATTAAATTCTAGTTAGATATTCCTGCACCGTCAAGAAAATGCCATAACATTTTCTAGTTTTTATCTTCAAAATTAAGATTTGCTGTTTTATTTAATGAAACGTTGAATAATTTCCGAATATACTTCGGAGGCATGTGTCATCGAGTATAATAACGATACATGATCACATACCGTACATCGAAATGTCGATTAAATACAGGTATACGTGGACTTCGTACACTGGATTCAATAGTTTATTAGTGAAGAAGGGCGTGGGAATTAAACTTTTGACTTTAATATGATCTAACTCTACAAACGATAAGCTACGTTTTTGGAGAGGGACATTTCTCAAAATGTTATATTTTAAGATCTTTATTGATTATTTCCTTGTACCTCGCATTTCTCCTTAAGAAAGTGTTCGTATTTTCCCCTACAACGTCTTTGATATCAGAAAGTTTACAATATGAAATACCGTAGAGAATAAATGATAATTGTTTTAAACTATTGATTTTTCATATTACAATCTTATTACATAAATTTAAATTCGTCAGTGATTATTAATGACATTTTACTTGTCTTCTGTCATTTGATATAAATATATAGCAGAAACATTAATTTCCAATCGGTCATGTTTGACTACTGATTACCATGGTATTGTTACGAGGTTTACTGTTTCAAACCTTGTGCAGCTCAAGATAATCATAAGAGCGAAAGAATCCTTAATCATGTCTTCTTTGGATGAGTAAATCCGTGGTTTTGGTGTTATAAATTCACGTCAGGCGAAAGAGTGTCAGGCCTAAAAAAGGTATCTTGGAGCAAACTTTTTCGGGCACTTACACGTCCATATTTAGGTAATAGATAAATTTGTATTGTCAGAAACATTGCTCAGTGTATGAGAAAGTCAACTAGTACGTTATTTACTGTGGTATCTCACCAGTCAATGCTGAAATATTGACACTGTAAAGAGAGGGTTTAAAACCAATACTTATTTCATTGTTCTTTTAACTTAAACACAATGTTCCTTTATACCACCTGGAAGATTATTGAACGTATTCACGGATACCACGTCATAATTACTTTTAGCTTTTCTAAATTTGCATTTATTTAAATGACTGTGTATATTTTTTATTATTCCTTGTATGATCGTTATGAAGCGCTAGAGAGCACCTACATTTGTGTAAATTATTTTTTTTGCAAAGTAAGCTACTAAATACGTAAACTGATCCTAGAGTAAGAATTCCTAATTTTATATAGGAATAAGGTGTTTTACCGTGAGTTCTATTACTACATTCACTCATCATTATAATAGCTCTTTTCTATATAATAAAGAGATTTTAGAATACTTATGGTTGCCCCACAATAAAATTCCATAGCTCAATTGACTGCTAATGTGAATGTAATAAACCGTTAATAGAGATTTCACGTCTGAGTTTTGAATAAGGGCTCTCAACTTAAATGAACCTTTACTTGATTTGCTGGCAAAATACTCAATATGGAATTTCCATCCTAAATAAGAGTCACGGTAAATGGCTAGAAACTTAACCTTTGAATTAATAATTCAACTTAAGATTAGTTTGATATCAAATGTTTTAGATTATGTTTGTTAGTATTACACGAACCTTGTATTTTTGAGGAAAGTGTTTCAAGTTTTTTTTAGGAATGTCATTATTTTCAAAATGTATACGTATCTATTGCTAAATCATCGCCAGTTAAATATATCTAGAGACATACATAATTTGTATTCTTAGGAAGGTCATTATTAAGAATTAGAAACGAAACTGGCCATAATGCAAAACCTTGTGAGATACCATAATTTATCTGCCTAAATTGCGATATCTTGCCAAAGTCGATAGGTATACTACTTGTAAATTTAACGATGCTTTTGACAGTTCAGGACATTAGTCTTGGAGATTCAGATTTGTATATTGTCATTAATATTACTGAGCTGCTAAGGAGCGTCATTAAATAAAAATATTAACTACACAGATGTTTTACCACCAAATAAATAAAATATTTAGCTATGTATTAGAAGTGCTGGAAAAATGAGGAAACGTTTTCAGTGTTAATACACACTGAACTTAAAATGACGCTACAAGAAATTTACCTCTCAGGAAAACGTTTCTATATGTTTTATATCATCCATTTGTGTATTTTTAAACGCCAAATTATAAATATTTCCTTGTGATAAAAAATATGTATTTCATGGAAAACAGAATAATTAGACATCGTTGCAACTTACCAGAATCTCAAGATGTTTGTATACATGATCACAACACTTTCTTCCTGAAGTATTCACTGATAACGAAGGAAAACAAACCGACATCAAAAGAAGCCAAAAGAGCTACTGAAGGAGAGAAAAATAGAATATTAAGAGGAAAGAAATAATATGAAAAGGGAGGAAGAGAGAAAACATAATGAATTCATCGTAAATATTGTGAAGTTAGAAAGCTTGGAAACGCACCACTCAAGACAGTTGAAGTTATTTTTAGAGGAAACATAAAAGCTTTAATTATCTCTGCTTAATGGAGCCTATGTACAAGAAGTATTCTCCTTCACTGCTATTTCTTCTACAGAGTGTGCGATATTAAAAAAAAATATATATCGCATCTACATTCTTTTCAATGTAGTTCAGTAATACATTCAATCAAGCTTGAAGAATTTTTTTTCGTAAAACCAGTTTTATGAAGCAGATTTTTATTTAAATCTATAAAATGTAATATGAATGGTTCTTTATGACAATGAACTTAAAATTTTCTTTCATAATACACAAATAACATTGTTTGAAAACAAAGTAGAGTACTGTTAAAGGAGAAGAATACAATTTAGTTCTATGCAAACATGGAGGACAACGGAATTTTCATCACGTGTAGCCAGTGAATCGGTCGCGGTTGAGTAGTGGTTTCCATTTTCGCTTCTGGTCAAGAGATGTACTGGTTCCCTTTCAGGAGCGAATAATAATAATAATAATAATAATAATAATAATAATAATAATAATAATAATAATAATAATAATAATAAACATAATAATAATAATAAAATTAAAAAGCATTATTTAATCTGGCAGAGTTATGGCTACACTGAGTAGTCTTATCTTTCCTTCAACCAATAAAGTAAGATACACAACATGCATTTATACACCACAATTAAGACTCAAAGTAACATTAGACACTGCTATCATAAATATGAACTTAAAAATATATACAATTGCTTAAAATACTGTGGTCATAAGTTCATGTGATAATGAATCATTTGTGATTTATGAAGCAACTTAAGATATTAAGATAAAAAGTTTCACTATTGTAGAGTTTTCAGAAATTTCAGAAATGATGTTACTTTTTGTGAGAAAGTGGCTACTGTCCGGTAGAACCTGTTTTCCACTCTTAGCGAAATCCAGTAACGGGATAACGATACAGTGAAA
Organism: Diploptera punctata; assembly: GCA_030220185.1. Lineage (NCBI taxonomy): Eukaryota > Metazoa > Arthropoda > Insecta > Blattodea > Blaberidae > Diploptera > Diploptera punctata. The sequence goes on from JASPKZ010008566.1 coordinate 463,542, forward strand.
GAAGAAGAATTGTAAGTTCTGTGTTAGGGTATGTTAAATATTTAATTGAATTGACAAATGGTGTCGACGTTATTATCTTATTTATACAAATTAATGTTTGTTTGTTTGTATATTTGTTTGTTTGTTCGTACTTTATGCGCGGCCATACCGTTGATCCGATTGTGATGGGTTTTTTGCAAAATGTTCAGGAGAATCCCGGGATGAACATAGGCTACAAGAGAGTTGTGATACTCAACTCCTACACCCTTAAAAATCGCCCTTTGTAGTGGAAAACGTGCAAAACGTAGCTCTTTGGACGCTTAAATGGCATACGCTGCCTAAGGCATAAGAAATACACAAAATTAATGTACACAGAATTGAATATCTCAAAAAGCTCTACAAAAAATCCGCGACGGCATTTGTTTATCTCTTACGGATAACTCACAAAAACAATTTTTTGTCTTTCATTTATACCAATAGTCCCTTATCTCTTACGGATAACTCACAATAACCATTTTTGTCTTTCATTGATACCAACAGTCTCGCGCCGTAGCCGAGTGGTTAAGGCAAGAAGTCTTGGCGCAGAACTACGGGACTTACGCTGGTTCGAGTCTCTACGGGGGAAGAAATTTTTCTCATGGATTGTCGGCCAGTATGGGGCCGGTGCACAGTGGGTCAGAAATGAACTCTAGCTGAAAAAAAAACTGTTTTGACTCACTCTCATCAATTAATCTTTTTTTTTTCACTCCAATATATTTGTTATATGACTGTTCTTAACTTTTCTGCAAGGGAGGGTAGAATTCAAATGTTCATGACTGTGTGACGTCATCATTCACACTTCTTGAGCCATAACAGAAGGCTGTAAGGGGTTTTCTTGCGAACTTATTTAATAATATCTAATTATGACCTAATTTCTGAATTTTATGGAAAAAAAAGTAACATATTTTTATCGCCCGCCCATGACATGAGAATTGAAAGTTCGGGCGGGACAACGTCTGCCGGGTATGCTAATTATATAATAACATATGAAAGCGAGTTACCAGGGTATCTAGTGGTAAAGGTGTGCCTTATTTGAAAGTGTAGAGTAAGATAATGCAAAGTTCTTCTCTCACTCAGCCAGGACCCTGACTGTGATTCAGCAGGTGCAGAAATATAGTTATATCATTAGATGTTACAAATATATCTAACGCAAGCGTCACGAATGTGTTGTAGCTTGTTTAAGAACTTAGTATTTACGCCAGTCTGCAATATTTCACAGTAGTTGAAATGTGACATGTACTAGTGTCTGTTTGAGTTTTAAGCGTAATATGCACTACCTGTATTACAGGTGGTGAAGAGAATGAACTTTCTTGGGCACTTATTTCACTTGATAACTGCAGCTCAGATTAATCCAAGATTTTTCACTACGGGATTATATTGTTTTGTGGGTTATCCAATAAAATGCGACACAAATGAAAGGTGTTGACAGTGTTAAATAGCTTTTATGTGTAAGTATTTTAGCCCGTAATATATTTGCATTTACTTGAGGACACAATTGTCAAATTTGAACATCTCAGTCATAGTTTACTCTGGCAATGGATTCTGATATTTAACTAGGTTTACAATATAAATATATTTATAACTAGTCTGAATAACTATAAAATCGGCAATGTAAAAGATTATTTGATACGTCATTTATTTATGACAAATAAGGGAGTTCCCATAACTGAACCATCAATCACTCCCACTACCGTATACCATAAAGAAGAAGACTTTTTACCTATGGACACACACTGTTGACGGTAACTAATTTACTAATTTAGTTACACTTGTTTTCGTATAGATGTCATTTGAGTGGTCCGTGGTCAGCGTTCCGCCTCATACTGGCATCTAGGAAACCAAGGTAGTACTAGGACGGAAATATTCGGTAAATTTTGCATAGAAGCCTTTTCAATCAGGCTTAAGGATCTTTTACGAGCCTGAAAATCTTCAGTCTCGGGACCCACGGATTAAAGTCCCTCCCGGAGGATTGCTCCTTGGATTTTTCCGTCTTAAAAATCCATCGACCTCGGCCGCGTTTGAACCCGCGACCCTCGGTACCAGAGGCAAGGAGCATAACTACTAGTCCACCGCGGCCGACAAATACAAAAGTACTATTTTAAATCGTCGAATTGTAAGTTAGGACAGACTAATGGTGATTTGTTACTGCTTATGATGCAAGGCAGAACAAATTTTCACATAATATTGCGTGGGTAATTTGGATAGGTACGCTAGATAGCGGCTCCAAGTTGGGATAAATGCTATAACGGATAGAGCACTCGACATTCTGATTACATGTCACCCCAATATTGACTGCCGGATCGTCCGCCATTGTAAACAGTACAGATGAACATGAGGCCAGCAGATGGATGTTTGGTGTTGGGACTTCTAGACTAGTTGCGCCATGGAGGAGTTCATTCCACGATTTGAATTGCGACTCTAATAACCTAGGCTGTTAAAGAGCGTCGTTAAATACAATACGATCTACCTACCTACCTTCTACCCAGTGAGAACTTCCCAGAACTATAAGAGTTGTGAAATGTAAGTTTGTAACAGGATTGGTGGTTTAGAATCTGAGTTGCAGAATGTGATCATATTGAAGAGCTCCCCAAGAACTATGACATGTAACTACATCAACAGGAATATAATTACATTTCAGTTACCTTAATAAACTTCATGATCTCCATCGATGTCGTTTCGGAGTAACGTCGTTTTCTTGGTCGGTAAAAGTTTCCCGATTGAGTTTTTTTATCACTACTTGTAAGATATATGACAGGAAAAAGTAAGACCCATTTAGTCCCCGAACATCATTTGCAATCATAATCGTCCTTTAATATTCAGCTGTTTAGTATGAACGGGGTCAATTGTGTGTCTTGTTTAAATGTTTGTGCTACCTCCGATGTGAGCATTGAAATCATCCCTCATCCTAGGAGTCTTCCATCTCCATATGTGGTCAAAGAAAATATGTGTGTAATCAAAAGTTTAAATATTTTTTTCCGACAGGCCTGCTCTTGTAAGGCCCATATGGCACAAAAATAACTAGGATGGAAAAACTAAACTTAAAATATCGAAAGAAGAAATTAATTAATTATTTAAAATAAATGAAACATTGTGAATCGCTATAGTAAGTTCTGATCGCTGTATTTTCTCTTTTAAGCTAACAATGATTAGTATTGTTACCATTTAAGTCTATTCTTTCTTCTCAAATGCGATATCTGAATTATTAACGACGCCGCAATTATGAAAAATAATAATTCCACTAGCACTTCATTTTATGTAACTCTCCTTTATACAAGTCTATAGAAATTATTATTCCGATAGATTATATTTTCTTGGAACAATATAATATATATTTTTTCTAGATCTTTGTATTTCTTGATGTTTATTACTTAAATCGTATGTTCTTAAGAAAAGAAGGATATTGAAGAAGAGAAAAAGGCTTCTTTTCATAAAATTCCTAATTATACTTTATATTTCCTTTATTTCAAAATCAATTATCGTCTATACTTTTCTTTCGAGGAAATAAATAATTATCTTTTCTTTCCCAGAAGGCTTAGTAGAGTTCAAAGTAATTATCCAGGTTCTGAGTAGGCCTACTTAAGATAAATTAAAATTTTATGCCATATAACAAATGCTATGTAACTAAATTATACAAGCCCAATATATTGGCTCACTTAACAAAATATGGTACAATTGATTTTTATCCACTTTTCTTAGTTTTTTTACCTCACTTTATTCTTTTCTTTCTGTACTCTGTTTTTCCTTCTTGTTTTACATTTGTTCATTTTTTCTTATTCAAACATACAAACACGTGGACAGAACACGTACCCAGACCCAAGGTTGAGATTTAAAACGCCTCCGGGAATCGAACCCGGGTCGCCGGATTGGAATGTTTGAACTGTACCGACTACGCCACGGTAACGGAAATTTTCAACTTTCGAGATGACCAGTTATACATTCATAATAGTTGTAATTTTAATATTCGTCCAGAGATTGCACTGAACATGAATGTCAATAATTAATATTAACATTAAATTAAAAACTGAAACACACACAGGAAATTACTACCTTAGCCCTAATTTAGGAATAATGAGCTCTAAGCGAAATAATGGTTCAGAATTTTTAATCCAAATAAATATTATGATTTCTCTGAAAAAATAGATTAGATACTGAAAACTATAATTAGTCTTATCTCTATTGTTTATCACCAGCTTAATTGGAATTCATAATTCATTTCCGTTTAACACCTACTGGAAACAATATATGAAGGGTAATGAATCTAATATATAAAAATTAATGTTTGTTTGTTTGTTCGTACTTTATGCGCGGCCATACCGTTAATCCGATTGTGATGGGGCCTTTTGCAAAATGTTTAGGAGATTCCCAGAATGGACATAGGCTATAAGAGAGTTGTGATACTCAACTCCTACACCCTCAAAAATCGCCCTTTATAGTGGAAAAGGTGAAAAAGTAGCTGTTTGGATGCTTAAATGACTTACGCTGCCTAAACCATAACAAATACCCAAAATTACTATATACAGTGAATTGAATATCCCAAAATGTTCTACAAGAAAGTCCGCGACATCATACTTTTACCTCTTTCGCATAACTCAAAATAACCATTTTTGTCTTTCATTGATGCCAACAAGATCGAGACAAGTACGTAGATTCCTGTGCAAGCTAAGCTTAGCAGTACATGGCGGGTATTCTTTTACGGATAAATGACAATAACGGATTTTGCTTTTAGCTCATTTATGACAAGAAGATCGAGATAAGTAGATTCCCGGGCAACACCGGTAGACAGAACGGGGTATCTAAAAATAATTACGATATAAATATTTCCGTTTACGTATTTTACTAAACATAAAACGTATTCATTTTCGTATTTCAGCTCATTTATGCCAAGAAGATTGGGATAACCAGGTTTCCGGGCAATGCCGGGTAATCAGTACGGGGTATCTAAAAAATGTAAATTTATAATTATTTTTCCTTTTACTTATTCAAGTAAACATAAAAGTATGCCTATATTAATTTTCATTTATTTAGGCGTAGCAGCGCACGCCGGGTATTAGCTAGTTACCTATAAAATTTTAATTCACTGAAATATTAAATCACCTATTTTAGCATTACTTCAGCTGAAGGTATATGCTGATGATGCAGTATTGTTTGACGATACCAAGGAAATTCTAAATCAAATACTCATTTTATATTAAATAAATCTACGGAATTAGGCTAAAAATAAATTTCAGTTAAATAATAAATAATTACGTGTAGAAATTCGTTATTAAATCGAACACTTAAATAAGGGAAATTTTGAAGAAGTGGCGGAATTCAAATACGTTAGAAAAGTAATTACAAACAGGATTGAGGAAGAGAAAGAAATTAAATATAGGCTCGAATCTGGAAACGCTTGTTATTATGCATTACTGGGACTCTTGTCATCCAATCTTCTCTTAATTAATGGTAAACTAAAAATGTATTAAACGTTTATTATTACAGTTATATTATCATCATCAGCAGCAGCAGTAGCATCAAGGATTAAACCTGCTGCTCTCTTCCGATCTCATGTTAGAATTGGACAGTTATATTAGGCCTACATGGAATGCAAAACATGATATCCTACTTTATGGGAGGAGAAAATGTTACGAATAATTTTGAATAAAGTTCGTAGGAAAGTTTTTGGACAAATGAAAGACAAGCAGTAACATGAATACGGAAAACTGTTACAATGTGAGATACTTTATCTTTGTGGATTAATTGGAAATTTTAAGTCTTGTAGAATCCGGTGGACTTGATGTGCCTCATGAATGGGAATGAAGGAGGGTCTTGGAAATTATTGTAAAAAACCCAAAAGGAAAACTCCCTCAGGTATGCCAGGAAAGAGATGGGAGTATATGAGCAATTTTAACTATGGTTTTAGCGAGGTTAAATATCATTAGATATAAAATAACATTAGCTCTGGATAGGTAGGCCTACATGTGGGGAACTTACGTCTTCTGAGCTATGAGTCGGGTTCAATCCTGCCAATAAGTTGAACACAGGGCAATAGGCCTACATATTTATATATGAAAAATCTTCTGCATGATTATGCCCATTTCATTAAGTTTTTTAATAATATTGTAATTAGCTCGGTCCTGGTGGACTACCTATTACCATGTTCGCTTCTAGTTCCGTGGTTCGAGGGTTCAAATCCGACTGGAACGGGCGGAATTTAATATTGCCGAAAAACCTGACGACCACTTCCTTCGGATGGGAAGTAAAGCTGTGAGTTCATGTCGTAGAATTACAGCACGTAAGATAATCTCCGGTTGGATATAAGACGCTTCTATAAAATATTCTCGGTCCGATCACGCCCTGATTTAAATTGTCACTGTAACGACTTGAGTTGTTAAAGAGCGTTGTTAAATAATAATACTGATTCACGGCATTCGTTACAAATATAGTAACAAATTTAATATTATTTCTGATTTAATTAATGTTTATTTATAATGCTTGCGATATTTATATATTGGCAATATGTTTAGCCTGGTTAGGCCTCAGTTAAGGATGGACACTTTTTGCAGTACATATAGCCTACAAATAAATTTACGTATAGAGCTATGTGACAGGCAAATATTAGGCAATAAAGTAATAAATAAACTATTATTAGTTTCAATTATTTTTTTAAGAATAAGAATACATTTTATTTACAAATAAATGTTATATACAGTATTGACACCCGAATGAGCACGTGTTCGTGCTCAGGTGCAGTTCGGTTACATGAATAATACAAATAGAATAAATATATATATATATATATATATATAAAAAGTTAGGAGCCAATTTCATTTTTACATAAATTATGACACATACAAATAAAAAATAATAATGTATTGAGAATATGTGAATGTGTTCTAGTCACACTGCATTTAATTCATGTTAGGATATAATTACGAGGCGTGTTTTTAAAGTAAGTTCCGAAAGGCTGTAGTAATTAAACGGGAATATATTTACAAACCATTTTTATTGCATTTTATTCCCCACGCTTCAATTACTTTTCAACATAATCTCTACAATTATTGAGGCATTTATCGAGTCGGGGCACAAGTTTTTCTATCCCTCCTTGTAGAATCCGCCCGCCTGCGATACGAACCACTCCCGCACTGCTGTTTTCACTTCATCGTCGCCATCAAAACGTTAGCCACCGAGGAACGTCTTGAGGTGCAGGAAGAATCTTTTCAGCAACAGCGCGCACCAAATCGTCATTGATCAATGATGACTGACCGGTATGCTGTTCGTCGTGCACAGAGACAAGGCCCTCGTTGAAGTTCCTAACCCATCTACTGATCATCCATCACTAATGGCATCTTCATCATACACCTCACTAAGTTAACGATGAATGCCAGCTGATTTGATGTTTCTCGCATTGAAGAAACGGATAACAGATCGTATCTCACATTCGGCGGGGTGCTTGATCACTTTAAACATTTCAACTCATCACAACTAACCACACACATGGACTGAAGCTCTGAAACTGCATGTCCAGCTTGTCTGAGGACTGAAGATGAAAACACGCATGCTCAAAATTACGATTTCAGCGATGCAACGGATATAATTATATAATTAAAAACGGAACTTACTTTAAAACACGTCTAGTAAATTTACACATGACTTTCGTTATTTAATAAACGCTTGCGTATGTTTAAAGGTATAAAACACCCCATTGACTGTCTGGGGAAGACACAACGTGTGGTTGACGCATGACTTCACATTTCATAACCGACAGAAAGAGAGGAAACCCGTATGTGAATTTTTGTGTTCTATCAGTCTTTATTTTAAAATAAATTTCCCAGTAGACCTAAGATTTTATAAGAGGTTGAGTGGATCCTAAATCCCTTTTGGACACGGACAATTAAAGAAAACTCTCCTTCTCTTTGCTGTCCGCTATCGAACCCAGGATGTTCTAACCGTAAACAGAATGATTGCCGTGAGAGCTGCCTGGTCCGTAGGACTCGCATACTATCATTAAATATGTGTTCGAGGAACATCTCGTTTCTTTACATTACGGAAATCTCGCTTGGTTTTTATACCATACAATTTGTGACTAGTTCTTCAGTTATTGGAATAGAAATGTTTTTTTTTTTATTTCAAAGTAAATATTTTGGTCCTGGTGAGTGCTAATGAAGGCCTCATGGACTTAACTGCACCACACTAAATAAATTAATACTTTTTTTGATTTTCTATGCATTGCAGTGGTTATACTTCAGACTAAATGTATTTTGCTCCACCACAGATTTCTATACTCAGCATCTTCTTATTTGATGTCTCTGCTGATCATGTTTCTTGTCACTTCATCCATGCACTGTTCTCTGGGTTTCCCTATAATCTTCCTCTCTTCAGTATTCCAATCCAGCATGATTCTAAGCATTCTATAGTTCTCCATCCTCTTCGGATCTCCATACCATTTCAATCTACCCTTCATCTTTTACTTACATAATATATTGTTTAACATTCATTATATCTCAAATTTTCTGGTTTCGAATTTTCCTCCTTTCTTGATTTTCTTAATGCCCTTCGCCAAAAATCCATCTCTCTTGTCAATAATTATTTTGCTTGCTGTCTACCTAAAGTCCAGGTCTCTGCACCATATAACATAAAACATTGTACCAATGATTTAAACATCAATGTCTTGGTTTTATTTATAATATTTTTGCTCCATATCACTGAATTTAACATTCCAATTACTTTTCTACCTTCACTGAATATTTTCTCAATTTCACTATAACTTTTCCCATCTGATTATAAAATTCATCCTAAACATTTTCTTTTCCCTCCATGGTATCTTTACCTTGTCGTGGTGGAGTGGCTTGTGTGCTTAAATGATCCTGAGAGCTATGCCGGCGGTAGCATTGCTGCCGATAGGGTTACCCATGCCGGACTGGTCGAAGGTGATAAGCCAGACGAAATAAGTACCTTGGTCGAAAGAGTGACGATCTTTCACCGTAAAAATACAACCGTCAAGAAATGCGGACATGGGTTCTACTGGGGTAAAATTTTCCGGAGGTCAAATAGTCCCCCATTCGGTTCTCCGGGCGGGGACTACTTCAGGGAACCCATGCCAAAGGCTCAAACACAGGGACATGTTCCTAGGAACATGGAATGTTAGGACTTTATACAATAGTGGGGCACTAGAGATATTAACGCGGGAATTGGATAAATCGCCCTTGGATATAGTCGCTTTACAGGAAGTTAGGTGGCCAGGAGAAGGTAGTCAGGAATCAGAAAGCTTTGCATTATACTATGGGGGTGCAGAAAGACCTGCATTTGGAACAGGCTTTTTAGTCAGAAGGAGGATCCTATCCGCTATCCGAGATATTAAGTTTGTTAGTGATAGGATATCATACATAATTCTAAAGGGTAAACGACATGATTTTATAATTGTAAATGTACATGCCCCCACAGAAGATAAAGATGACAAGATCAAGGATGAGTTCTATGAAGAATTAGAATGCTTATTTGATAGCCTTTCACGATATCATATGAAAATTGTCTTAGGAGATTTTAATGCAAAAGTGGGGCGGGAAGATATATTCAAACCAACAATAGGCAAATTCAGTCTTCATGAAGATAGTAACGACAACGGGGTTAGATTAGTCACATTTGCCACATCAAAGAATCTCATTGTTAAGAGCACAACATTTCAGCATAAGGATATTCATAAATACACCTGGACGTCCCCAGATGGAGAAACTCGGAACCAGATAGATCATGTATCAGTGGATAAACGCTGGCACAGTAGCATCATTGATATTAGATCAGTTAGAGGGACAGACTGCAATTCAGATCATCATCTGGTCAAGGTGAAAATCAGACAACGGCTATCGCTTATGAGAGGAACAAACGCTAAAGATGATTCTGTAAAATATGAATTAAAAAACTTGAAAAATGATGAAATGCGGCAAGAATACCAAATCAAAATTGCTAATAGATTTGAAGTACTGGAATCTTCAGATGACAATGTGGCAAACGAAGAAGAAACTGATATAAATAAAGAATGGGAGGCTATAAGAGATACTATTAAATTGTCAGCATCAGAAAGCATTGGTTGTTTAAAAAAGAGGCAAAACAAGAAATGGTTTGATGAGGAATGTGCCGACATTGTAAAGAAAAGAAAGCTAGCAAAAATGAAATGGTTACACGAGCCAAATGAGGTAAATTTAGAGCAATTGGGTAGTGTTAGACGGGAAACCACCAAGTTACTAAAGAGTAAGAAGAGGGAATATTTGAGAGAGAAGATTAATGATCTTGAAATGAATGCAAAAAATAGGAACATTAGAGAATTATATCAGGGAATTAGTATAGAGAAGAAAGGGTTTCAGGCTAGAACAAACATAATTCGGAATGAAAATGGGGATATGATTGCAGATTCCAAGAGTATATTAAATAGATGGAAAAGCTATTTTAATCAGCTATTAAATGTACATACTGAACAGGACATTGAGGAGGATAATTTACAGACAGCAGAAATGCAAGTCGCAGAACCAAATGCATTAGAGGTTGAAATGGCGATTGAAAAATTGAAGATGTATAAAGCATCAGGTTCAGATGAGATCCCAGCAGATCTGATAAAATCAGGGGGAGAAAAATTGATGGACAAGATACGCTGGTTGCTTAGTATGATTTGGGAAAAAGAAGCTCTTCCAGATGAATGGAAGGAATCAATTATCGTACCAATTTATAAGAAAGGAGATAAAACTGATTGCAACAATTATAGGGCATCTCATTACTTTCAACTTCGTACAAAATTCTAACAAATATATTAGTAAGCAGACTTACTCCCTATATTGATGACATTCTAGGAGATCATCAATGTGCATTTAGAAGAAACAGGTCTACAACAGATCAGATTTTTAGTATAAGACAGATTTTAGAAAAGAAATGGGAATATAATGGTACTGTACATCAACTATATGTAGACTTCAAAAAAGCATATGATTCAATTAAGAGGGAGAAGTTATATAGTATCCTGCTGGAGTTCGGAATTCCTAAAAAGTTAGTTAGACTTATACGAATGTGTCTAAATGGCTCAACGAGTAGGGTGCGTGTAGGCAAACAGTTTTCAGACACTTTTGAAATCCAGAATGGGTTGAAGCAAGGAGATGCACTATCTCCTCTACTATTTAATTTTGTACTAGCGCATGCCATTAAATCTTTAGAGAATGAGGAAGGCTGTTAGTTTATGCTGATGATGTAGTACTACTGGCCGATAGCGAGGAGATACTAAAGGCCAACACGCACACACTATTGAGTAACACTAAGAAATTAGGACTGGAAGTAAGTATCAGTAAAACTAAATATATGGTCACACGTAGAAGTACATTATATAATGGAAATGGACAGCTAATGACAAATGAGGGAAATTTTGAGGAATTGGCTGAATTAAAATACCTAGGAACAATAATCACAAACAGGAATGAGATGCACAAAGAAATTAAACATAGGCTCAATTCTGGAAATGCATGCTATTATGCATTGCAGAGACTTTTGATGTCCCAACTCCTTTCAAAAAACGTTAAGCTGAAAATATATAAAACTATTATTCTACCAGTTATATTGTATGGGTGTGAAACATGGACTCTTACTTTAAGGGAGGAAAGGAGATTACGAGTATTTGAGAATAAAGTTCTTAGGAAAATTTTTGGACCAAAGAGAGATGAACAGACAGGTGAATGGAGAAGACTACATAACAATGAACTACATGCTCTTTATAGGAAGCCAGATATAATAAGAACAGTTAAGTCCCGTAGAGTGCGATGGGCAGGACATGTTGCGCGTATGGGGAATGAAAGACGTGCATGGAAACTTCTTGTAGGAAAGCCAGAAGGAAAACGCCCAGTTGGTAGACCAAGAATGAGGTGGGAGAACAACATTAACTATGATTTGAGGGAAGTAGATTATACAGGGAATGATTGGAAAGCATTAGCTGAGGATAGGGATGTATGGAGAGCTTATGTCCGTGCGGCCATGAACCTACGGGTTCGATAGTGCCAGTGAGTAAGTAAGTAAGTAAACATTTTCTTTTCTCAGCTTTCTTAATTTCCACATATTCACATTGTAATTTCTCTTTTATTCTCTAAGTTCTGTCGTGAGATATTCGGATTTCTTAATATTTATATGTAATCCCCATTTCTTGTATTCCTCAATTAATTCCCTTATCATATATGATGCATCTTCCGTGTCCTGACTAATTACCACTAGGTCGTCTGCAAATAATAAATGGTGTAACGTATATTGATTAATTGGATTTCCCATTGGTTTAAATTTTCCAGTCCAATTTCTTAGGTAACTTCTATAATTATTTAAAATAATAATAATGGTGACCCACAGCAGTCTTGTAGTAATCCATTGGTAGTATAAATTTTTCTAGATAGCTTACTTCCATTATAATTTGATATCTATATCCTGGATATATTTATTTTAATATTTTTATTGTTCTTTCATCTATTAATGCTTATTTAGTGCTTGCCATAATAGTTTCCTAGGGAGATTATCGTATGTCGTTTTCAAATCTATGAACATCAATCCTGTTTCTTGACATTTCCTTTCATTTTTCCAATAAGAGTCTTAGTGTGAAAATGTGATCTGTGCAGGAACTTCCAGTAGAAGGTTCTCATTGTTCCTTAGTGTCACTGTACTGTTCGTCTATATGTTGTTAAACAATTATCATAAATAATTTCATTATAGTGTTCATTACAAATATTAATTGATAGTCAGAACATGATTTTGTGTCTCCTTTTTGTATATGGAAGTGATGTATCCCAATTTCATCTGTTCTGGCATTATTTCTCCATTTAAAATATGTTTATATAATTTTGTCATCTTTTTTTACTAATCTTGGTCTTCCATATTTCAAAATTTCTAAATGTATACTCCTCTTGGTCCAATTGCTTAGTTATATTTTTCCCAAAGGTATTAATTTTTGGTACATTCTCTTCTGTTAATTCCCAATATATTTCTGTATGTTGAAAAGCTTCATCATCTTCTTGTAACTCGGATCGATTTTCATTCATTAAGTTTTCATAGTATCCCATCCATTGTTTCATAGTTATTAATTGGATATTCATTTTATTTGCTCTTTTTTCTTAATCCTTTTAAAATCTTCCACGATGTAGCTGACTGTTTGAAACCTAATTGACAATTTACTTCAACACATAATCTTTCCCGGTACAATAATAAATGCGATAAATAAATAATAATTTATATCAATATATATTTATTTAGTGCGGTTTAATTATGGAAACAAGAAGAGTTTGTAGAAATCGCATATAGTGCGGGCTGCAAAAGTCCTCTAATGAAATTAGCGAATGGCGTAAGAATGCGACGCACTTAGCTCAGCGTCTAAACTAATCTGTTTTTATAATTAGCATTAAGTGCACATCTGCCTATTCCGCCCTCTCTGAGAGCCAACAAATTTACTGAGAGTAGTAGACCTACAAGTGTTGATGACTTACATACGTAGGCCTCTATAAATAATATGTATATATATATATATATATATATATATATATATATATATATATAGGCTATATCAAATTTCAATTGTTCAGTAAGGCTTACAACGTGGAAATTACGTTTTGCAACCATTAAAATGACAAATAAACACATTTATAAAAAATGCAGTTTACTTACACCAATTAAAGTACCACCACTATTTTTTCTTCGCTGTACTCCGTACTCATGAATTTAACGTGATGAATAGGTATAGTCTAGTACTTAACGTCAACATGGTTATATGTTAATCATAAATTTTGTCCAATGCCATCATTACACTATCAATATTGTGATAAACATTATAATCATTTTCACTTAATAGAACTGAGGTCCACACTAAAAATACAAAATTTCGAAATATGGTGGAAAAACCCTCAAGTTAATCTCAGCATATTCGTCTTCTGACCATGAAACACACTTAAAATGTTATGTATTTGTAATTATTAAAGTTTCGTTCAATGTCAACAAGTTGACTTACAATATTTGTGGCATTCTCTCCTGGCATAGACAGAAATATAACTCAGTTCTGAGGATCGGTCGCCTGGAATGACGAGTTACGTTACCCCGATGATACGATGGGTAATAAATGATAACCAAGATACAAAAAAGACGTTAACTAACTCACAGGTTCTATCGAGCCCGTAGGTTCGTGTGCGCGCGGACATAGCTCTCCATTCATCCCTATCACGAGCTAATGTTTTCCAATCATCTACTGTATAATCTACTTCCCTCAAATCATGGAAAATGTTATTCTCCAACCTCATTCGTGGAATACCAACTTGGCGTTTTCCCTCTGGTTTTCCTACAAGAAGCTCCCATGTAACTCTTTCATCCCCCATACGTGCCACATGTCCTGCCCATTGCAGTCAACGAGACTTAACTGTTCTTATTATATCTGACTTCCTATAGCCCTATACATATATAATGTAGCTCACTATTATTATGCAGTTTTCTCCATTCACTCGCCTGCTCATCTCTTTTTGGCCCAAAACTTTCTTGTGAACTTTATTCTCAAATACGTGTAATCTTCTTTCCTCCCTTGAAATAAGAGTTCATATTTCGCATCCATATAATATAGCTCGGAGAATAACTGCGTTATATATCTTCAGTTAAACGTTCTATGAAAGGAGTTCGGACGAAAAGAGTCCATGTAATGCATAATAGCACGCATTTCCAGAATTGAGCCAATGTTTAATTTCTTTTTGCATCTCATTCCTATTTGTGATTATTGTTCCTAGGTACTTGAAATCAGCCACTTCTACAAAATTTCCGTTGTCCTTTTCCATTAAATAACGCATTTCTATGTGAGAACATATATTTACTTTTATTGATGTTTACGTCCAGTCCCAAATTCTTAGTGTTACTCAAAGAGTGTGCGTGTTGTCCCTTAGTATCTCCTCGTTATTGCTCAATAATATTACATCATCAGCATAAACTAACAGCCGCTTAATTCTATTGAGTTTTATCATTCTTCATTCTCCACAGATTTTATGGCATGCTCTAATACAACGTTGAATAGTAGAGGAGATAGTGCATCTCCTTCCTTTAACTCATTGTGAATTTCAAAAATATCCGAAAACTCTTTGCCTACACTCACCCTACTCTTTGTGCCATTTAGACAAATTCATATAAGTCTAACTTTTTAGGAATTCCGAACTTCTCCCACTTAACTGAATCGTTTGCCTTTTTGAAGTCTAGGTATAGTTAATATACGTGTCATTATATTCCCATTTCGTTTCTAAAATTTGTCATATGCTATTAAACTTCTTTCTTCTAAATCTACATTGATGATCTCCTAGAATCTCATGAATACAGGGAGTAAGTCTGCTCACTGATATTTTTGTTAGGATTTTGTAAAAAGTCGAGAGAGTAATGAGATGCCCCTGTAGTTGTTGTTTTCACTTTTATCTCCTTTATTATAGATTGGTATGATAATCGATTCTTTCCACTCATTTGGAAGAGCTACTTTTTCCCTAATCATATAAAGTAACCGACGTAACTTGTCCATCAATTTTTCTCCCCCTCATTTTATCATTTATGCTGGTATCCCATCCGAACCTGATGCTTTATACATCTTCTATTGCCATTGCAACCTCTAATGCACTTGGTTCTGTGAGTAGCATTTCTGCTGATGTAAATTATCCTCTTCAATAGCCTGTTCAGTATGTACATTTGATAGCTGATTATTTCCATCTACTTTCTTAGAGGAATTAAACCCAATGGATACAACTAGGACACGACACACACCTAGTTCCAAGGTTGAGATTTTAAAAATCTCTTACCCCGCCGGGAATCGATCCCTGGTCGCCGGAGTGGAAGGTAGGGACTCTACCGATTACGCCACAGCTACGGTTCTATTTCATAAATACTCCTGACCATTATGCCGGGAATATTTCCCTATTAATCGTATTTTCAGTTTTTAATTCTGCTGGTAGTAATCCTAGAAAATCTTACATATTTAGGAATAAAACGATTCAAGCAATTGCCAGATTATTACAAAATGTAAAATTGTAATAATAAGTACTCTCCAAGTAATACGTAATTTCAAACAGAAAGTAATTACACTCTATTTTCGACGAATTTTTATGATTGTAACATTTTTAGTTTGTTATATTTTACGACAACAACGGTCATTATGAATGTTATTATCATTATTATTATCACTATAATAATAAGAGTGATATAGTAGGGAAGGCTGTAATTAAACAAAAGATGAATGTTCATACTTCAATAGTGAATTTATTAAATAACAAACAATACTTCGGTCAAGTCAAAAGAATGACAGAAGACTGATTCCCAAGAAGAATACTAGAATGGGTAACACTTGGTAGGAGAAGACGAGAACGGCTAAAAATAAAGCGGATTGATGGTTAATTTAAGCAGCATGAGGGAAAAAGAATTGAATGATGGAGATTGGAATGGCAGAGAGATGTGGAGGAGGACAGTAAATTAATTGGGCGTAGGAAGACGTTGTGAAACATCATGAAACCTGCTAAATAATAATAATATTAATAATAATAATAATAATATTTATATTTATTATTATCATTATTTTTTGTTATTATTAAAAACATGAGCACTTAAGCGAGAAAGTATATTCACTCAGTCATTCATAATAAACAAGGAGAATATGAAATGGGTGATGATTATGTTGGATAGATGATGTTCGGGATCCATTTATGGGCTTTAAGGCTTCTCGAAATTAGTCTTAGATGCGAGATAAAACTCGGAAAAAACTTCAGTCAGGAAACATGTCCCAGCCGGGGATCAAACCTTGTTCCGCTGCATAATAATAATAATAATAATAATAATAATAATAATAATCTATCTATCTTCGGATTTTTACAGCTGCTGCCGTCTTCCCGTGCCAAACCTCCAAAGCCTACGGTCTTGGGCCTCTTCGATCCTTAGCCCTCTAACTTGCATTACTGTCTTCATGTTTTCCTTCCATGTTATCCTTGGTCTCCCTCTTTTCTTCTTTCTGTTCGGATGCCATTCATATAGTTGCTTTGGCCATCGCTCATCTTCCATTCTTAAGACATGTCCTAACCACTTTAATTCCTTCTCCTCAATTCTTTCAATTATGCTATCTTCTGCTTCCATTATGTTTCTAATTTCCTTATTTGTGACATGTTCTAATCTAGACTTTCTGGCACTTCTCCGTAAATAATCCATTTCTAGAGCTATTAGTCTATTCTTGTAGTACTTATTGATTGTCCATACCTCACTTCCATACATTGCAACAGATTCCAACAATGTTTTACCAATTTATTTTTTTGTGTCTTTCCAAATATGCTTATCCCACCATATGGAATTTAACGATGATATTATTTTGCTACTCAATTCAATTCTATGTTTTATGTTCTCTTTGCCTATACCTTCAATGTTATCCATAATTATTTCCAAATATTTAGTTTGTTTCACTTGCTTTATTTGGATTCCTTCTTCCAATATTAAATTTTCTCGTTCATTGCTATTTATTGCCAGATATTCTGTTTTTTGTAAATTTACTGTGAGACCCCATGATTCATATGTGTTTTTCAACCTTTTTATCATGAATTCCATATCAAATTTGTCTTGCGCTAAAACCAGTTGATCATCGGCAAATTGTAATGTCAGCAAAAATCTGTTACCTATTGGGATTCCTATACCTTTGCAGCTTTGTTTCCATTTCATTAATATGGATTCTACATAAATATTAAATAAAATTGGTGAAAGACTGCACCCTTGTTTCAATCCCTTTGTGGTTTTTATATGATTAGACATTATATTTCCAATTTTAACATAGGCGGAGTTATCTTTATAGATTTGTTTAATAATTTCTATTAGGTTTCTATCAATATTGTATTTCTCCAATACTTCCCATAATTTGTTCCTCGGAATTGAGTCATAAGCTTTCTCTAAATTTATCATTGTTAAATGGGTTTCTTCTCCAACTGCAGTCCGTTTTTCAATTAACTGTTGTATTGCAAATATATTGACAACACATGACCTTCCTGGTCTGAATCCATTTTGATCTTCTCCTAATTTGTCTTTAATATCTTTTTGTAACTTTGTTTTTAATAACTTCGTAAATATTCTATACAATGTGTTATTTATACTTAGTCCCCTGTAGTTTTTTGCGTCTCTTCTATCGCCCTTCTCGTATATTGGTACAATGTAGCTTATTTTCCATTCATCGGGAATCTTCTGTATTGCAATGCACTTATTAAACAAGTCCCACAATCTACCTGTTAAATTTTTGGGCCATATTTAATTAACTCATTGGGTATGTTTCCCGGCCCTGGTCCCTTTTTATTCTTTAGGGTTTGAATTTCTAATTCTATATCTATTGTATCAAATTCCATGTTAATAATAGTAATAATAATAATAATAATAATAATAATAATAATAATGATAATAATAGTAATAATAGTAATAATAGTAATAATAGTAATGATAATAATAATAATAATAATAATAATGTTAATAATATCCATCCATCTATAGTAATTCTGCCCGAGGGCAGGTCTTTCACTGCAATTATAGCATATATTCATGCTATGTTATGCAGCTTTACTATGGAATTATAGGTGTGGGAGCTTCCCGTTGCTTTCCACACCGGTGAAGGATGATGATGATAATGGTGATGATGGCCGGATGACTTTTGGGGACCGTTGGGCCCTAAGCTACCTGAGATTTGTCTTACAAGTGAGGAAAAACCCCGAAAAAACCTCACCCGGGAACTTGTCCCGACCGGGAATCGAACCTGGGTCCGCTGCGTAAAAAGGCAGGACGCTACCTCGGGACCACAGAAGTGCACGATAATAATAATGACAATAGTAATGTTAATAGTAGTATTAATAATAGCAATAATAATAATAATAATAATAGAATAATAATATAATATAATATATTATTATTACTAATATTATTGTTATTATTATTGTTATTATTATTATTAAGCAGCTGGACAGAGTTTGATCCCCGGCTGGGACATGTTTCCTGACTGAAGTTTTTTCCGTGTTTTATTTCGCATTTAAGACACATTTCGGGAAGCGTTAAAGCCCATAAATGGATCCCGAACACCATGTAGCCAACATAATCATCACCCATTTAATGTTCTCCTTGTTTATTATGAATGACTGTGTGAATAGATTTTCTCGCTTAAGTGCTCGTGTTGTCTCGGAGTTGGCCCTAGCATTGAGCTGATCACTCATCCTCCATGACCTTGTGTGATCAAAGGAGTATGTGTGTGATTCAAAGTTACAAATCCTCTCCCTACAGGTCTTGTGTCTCTGTAAAGCCCATGTGGCATGTACATGTACCTACAATGGGGAGGTTAAACGAAGGTTAGAAAGATTATTATTATTATTATTATTATTATTATTATTATTATTATTAATTCCTTATCATTAAAGATTGTATTGTTCAGCGTTACAACATCTTTATATTCGTTTTCTAATATTGACTTATTTTGTAGATTGATATAAGGTCTTGAAGTATTGATTAATAGGAGCCAATATTTGTTATTAAATGGTTAATTTTAATATCGTGTTTACTAATATGGCACGTGGTTTCAAGAATCTGTCAAGGAACGAACGAACTGCTAATAATACATCTTGGAGCAGATGTATTCGGTTTTCTGAAACTAGATACGTCCCGAGTGTTGATTGGGAACCAAGATGGCATAGGGTTACACCCAAATTAATAGCCCAATTAATTATGGCGTGATGCAAGTTTGGTTAGTTGAGGTGGAAATTCAAGTTTTCGCCTGCTCTAGAACAATATTTTAGCATGAAGTTTCTTAGCTACGAATATCTCAAGAAGGTGAATATATTTAATAAATCTAGCTCTACATCTGTTTAGGTAACATTGAAGCTGGATAATCCTCTTGATACGAAGGTTTTCATAGCTGAAGATACCTACTCTACTTTTGAACAAGGAAACAGTATTGCTTAAACCTCTTATTACCACACAATTGTCATTGGGACAAGATTATAATAAATAATATTATCATAAGTATTATCGATAAATTCACGATGTGAAGAAATGGCCAGTGGATTTATCTAGAGAATTTGGAAATCAAGATTGGTATTTGTTAGGAAAATTTAACGAATAAAATTAAACTGTTAACTCAAAAATCTTTATCTAAATATAGTTATTTTAAAATATTTATGTACCGTATTTAATATAAACGGCGATGTTTGAAAACAAATGAGATGTTTATTATGTTTCATTTGTTCATAACTGCAACCAGGTCATAATATTTATTGCCAAAGGATAACAATATTGTAAGAATGTACCCTAGTGCAAAAAATGAAACAAATCAAACTGTCTATAACCAACATTATAGGTTAATACTTAATTTTTGATGTCCTATGATGTAAATACGTCAATTATATTTTTCTGGAACGTAAATTCTTGGGAAATAATACGTTTAAGGAAGTGCAAACAATGGTTTCATTTGTTGTGGTATAATCAATTTCTAGAATTTTTTTCTATTGTATCCTTCAAGAGGAATCTGGTTACATTCGTGCACTGTATATACAATATGGAAGCCAGTTGCATTATAGGAATCTTACATCTTAATACATAAATTATTATATTCAACATATTATTTTTTAGAGTGTCAATAACTTCAAAATAATACTCTGACCTATTCAGAATGTTAAAAAGGAGGAGCTTGATTTTAATGTGATAAAATTAAATTAATAAAATCGAGGTGAAAAAGACTGTGATTGGTTGTAAATAAAAGATCATTGAAAATGTGATTGGTCATTGACTCCCATTAGGGGCATGAGTTAAATAGTCAGTTTAAAAAATATTGCACCAAATTTAAAAAGTATAATTGCACGATTTTAACGAATTCCAAAGGAATGTAGCTATTGAGTATGTGCTCATAAAATATTAAAAATATTTACTTATTATTAAAACAATTACTAATCTTGATAGATCGTACTTACAAGACACCAACAAAAATTATATAGTAAAGTGATCCCACAACAGGCCCGGAGGCCCTTGGGGTAGTAGGAGGTTAAGGCTCCCACTTTTTCTAGACAATCGGCACTTTATGTCAGCCGGGTTGTCAGCCCTGCGTGACGGCCGCCATTACCCCCAGAACAAGCGTCTGGTACTCATTTCCGTTAGAGATTGAGTCGACCCCAGGGCCATTGTGCCGACAGAGGGTTTGGGTCAGTTATGGTGTAAATAAATTCTCAATACACATTTTGAGGACGACTATTGAGGAACAAGACGGTTTAGTTTAGTACAGCAACTCATGTCCGGAAACGCGCCATTTTCCCGCTACACGCAAAATACCACATTACGCTTGCTATTTGTCGTCTGGGTCTACGAGAAGGGCTCAATGTGACAATCACCTACGTCAACATAGATATGGTACTTCCGATCACCAATCCTTGGTCCTACGATCACCAAACCTTGGTACTACAACATCAGCCGCAGCCACAAATCACGCCTATGTGTCTAACACGGATGCAACAGGGGACTCTTTTATCAGGGATGTCATGTGTCCCTATAGGTAGTAGTCTAGCGGACTCAAGTTGGGATAATGTGCAGACTTTGGCGCCGAAAATGCGGGAGAGATGAACGTGTGTCATGGTATTTTACGTGCGTGTAGACGGAAAACAGTACGTTTCCGGACATGCGTTTTTATACTAAACCTAATCGCCGTGGTCCCCACTGCACTTCCTCAAAGTCTGTAATTGGAATTTAGTTACACACACCCATATACATATATATCAGTTATATTATATGGATGCGAAACATGGACTCTTACTTTAAGGGAGGAAAGGAGATTACAAGTATTTGAGAATAAAGTACTTAGGAAAATTTTTGGACCAAAGAGAGATGAACAGACAGGTGAATGGAGAAGACTAAATAACAATGAACTACATGGTCTTTATAGGAAGCGAGATGTAATAAGAAGAGCTAAGTCTCGTAGACTGCGATGGGCAGGACATGTTGCACGTATGGGGAATGAAAGACGTGCATGGAAGCCAGAGGGAAAACGCCCAGTTGGTAGACCAAGAATGAGGTGGGAGAATAACATTAACTATGATTTGAGGGAAGTAGATTATACAGGAAATGATTGGAAAGCACTAGCTAAGGATAGGGATGTATGGAGAGCTTATGTCCGCGCGGCCATGAACCTACGGGTTCGATAGTGCCAGTGAGTAAGTAAATATATATATATATATATATATATATTAGGTTTATATCTTTTTGGACTCTTGTGAAATAAAATATTTCCCGTGTATTGAATGGGTGAACGTTTGCTTAAAAACAATGAAAAAGCCCTTAATCTCACTTAGCTTCAAGAATAGGTCACCCCCAAATCAATATTTATTTTCACAATATTTCTAAAATTTCTATTTAATCTAATCAATATATTGTGTAGTATTGGTACATAATGATGTGGAGTGCTCATACTCATTACATTTAGTATCCATGATCACTAGTGAATGGAAACAATAGCTTGTTTAATATACTGGAAATATGTGATGTCGCACAAGAAAAGTTATAACACCACTCAGATAAATAAAGGACCTGGGCGAATAATCTAGTGAGATATCAGCAGTTACATAGAAGAAGACAAAATGTGCCTATAGTAGATTCTCCGCTAGAAGAAACCTGCAAGGTGCCTCATCAACTGCAAATTATAGGAAGGTATCAGTTTCTTGGAGCAGAGATCAAAGGAAGAAATGAGAGAATAGCGAAAATGTCTGAAGAAATGACAAATTTGTGGCATAAAAAATCTTAATTCTCCCCATGTGTCAAATCAAATAATACATACAAAGCTCCAACAAGTACTAAAGACCAGGTTTTTGATATTACAAAAGTTAATGACCTATGGCTATCTACTGAAGATGAAGTATTGTATCGACTACAATTGGAAAGCAAAAGGAGAAGTTGGTTACTCAACAAGTAAAGTAGCCCGAAAGGATAGAATTCACCCTTCATAGAGACAGAAACTTCCTATGGAATCAAGTTTAAAAAGTGTTGTAAGATTACAAAAAATAAATAAATAAAAATAAAAATAGAAGAGAAGGGTGTTGCCATACCTCAATTTATCGGTTGTCAGCATCATATTCTGTACAGAATACTATGTTTAGTAATGGATCAAGAAGTTGCTGACAATACAAAGTCTCCAAACATTGAATACCCATTAGTATCTAAATTGGTGAACGATTATGAGGGGCTAAGATCACAATTTGTGAATGGAAAAGAAGATATCCTAGATAAATCGGGGTGGAGAGATAACATGAAGTACCTGTACCATCTAGCACGTCCATTCATATTATTCGAGGGAAAAAGACGCTTTCCATTCATTAGGTTCCAGAAAATTCCAAACATTAGTAATGCAAAATGGAATTCAAGAGCTATTCTTGCTCTACTTACATTTATACTTATGCCTGCTGTAAAAGTTGCTTTGAAAGAGTGTGCAGATTTATTTCATTTGTCTGGACAGACTATTGGTTTAGTAATCAGATTTACAACATGAATGACTTCAAGAAATTGTCAAACATATTAAGGTATTTTAAAGAAGCACTGCACTCATTGGAAAATCATTGGAAGAAGGAGCCATCTGCATTAAGTATACCCAGGAGTAATCAGTGCGCCGAACATGTAATTAAAGCTATGCAAGAATTATATGCTTCTGTAGAAATAAAAACAAACTGCATCTCCGATTCTTTCAAAGCAATCAACAATGATGTACAATGATTGTACATGTGGTTGAACACTTTTATCTATTTTGTTGTTTGTATTACAGTATATATCTAGTGTTTCAAAATAATCAGCCAGTTGTGAAATATTAATTTTGATTTCGGGGTGACCTTTTTTAAAATGAATATTGAAATGACTAGTCGATTCTTCGAACGAAAGTAAAAGTTCATCAGTTTCTGATACAGGAAACTAAGGTTGTAAAAATGTTATAACCCTAATATATATAGGGCAGTGGGGACCGAGTTCCCGCTACCTCTCATAATATAGAATGTATATAAAAAAAATATATGTTTATACTAGATTTGCTTGGTTGTGTAATTGGTAGAACACTGGAGTATCAGTCCAGAGTTCCGGGTTCAAATCCCGTCCATGTATTTATTTTTCTTATCATATATATATATATATATATATATATATATTCGGAACCAAACTGTGTATACGCCATTCAAATCAACGTGGAAAGCATTATCAGAAAATCAGCGAAATCTGCCCACTACAATTGAGAGTTTACGTGAGAGCCTAAATTTAAAAATAGCTCGACCGGCCGTTTTGTTTATTTTCTGGGAGTTAAACTTAATACATAGGATTTAAAAAAAACCACATTCGGTAAATTAGCAAATTGGGAAAGATTATTCGACTTGCTGAGAAATACGCTTTGTTTAATCGGTTTTAAATAACTTATTTTTTTCAGTTTCTATGTAGGCTATCTACGAATTATTTTATCTTCAATTTTCTAAAGCATATTTTATTTTGAAGGAAAGAGGAACTGTATTTTTATATGAGCTTATTTAACTGCACTTATCTCTGTTCATGACTAATTAATCTAGTGAAAATAATGCCAGTCCATTATAAATTCCATCAACAATCAGAACTATATTTTGTAATGTTAGGCTAAACCTATATAAAGATTTTTCTTTACCCATTCGACAAAAAAATTGTGAATTACTTTAACATTTCAAAAATTACCTGAGGAAAATGACGCCATATAGTGTATTGGAAGCAATAAAATATTAACATAAATTAAGAATTTTAAAACAGTACCTGATATCTCAGCCCTCCTCAATAAATGTATTGTTTTATGGGAGGCCTTTCGATAACTCAAGTATCATCTTATGCTTTCATTTTGGCACTGACTGTTGTTGGTATTATAATTATTTTGTACAGAGGGTTTATATTGCTGGATACGTTCTCAATCAGCAGGTGTTTATTTGTGGTTTCCTTGATAATTTCTAACTCTTTGAGAACGTTGATTTTCGATGTATTGTTTTCTCTATGCAGGAGGTTAGTACATTGTATATTATGTTAAATTTTTGTCCTACTTCGAATATGTGTTTTGAAACACTGGATTTACCCTCATTCGTCAGGAAATCTCTCAAATGTTCATTAAATCTTGTCGCGAAGTTTCTAGTAGTTCTTGCAATATAAAATTTGTTACAGCTATTGCAATTCAATGTATAAACTCCTTTAGTTTTATATATATTCGTTTCTTCTAATTCATTTGTAATTAAGTTATTTAGTTTATTTGTTCTGTAGGCAATTTGTAAGTTTTCATCATGTTTTTTGCGGATTTTTTGCTAGCTTTTGTGTTTGTATGCCGGTGTATGTTAATGATATCCACTTATTATTTCCTTTATCAATTTCCTTACTTAGTTGTGTTATATTTGTTAATTATTCTTTGCTCCTTTTGTTTCATAATTAATTTATTAATTATTTCTTCACTATATCCATTTTTATAAGCCAGGGGTTTTATATAATTTGATTCTTTGTCATAATTTTCTTCGGTATGTGGTAACTTCATCATTCTGATTATTAAGCTGATGAAGGTGTTAACATTTTATTGTGGAGGATGTCTGGATGTTTTATAGATATCGATTGTGTTGCTTGTAGGTTTTATATATATGCCAGTATCTAAAGTATTACTATTTAAATTTTATGTTAGGGTAAGATTTAGGTGATTTATAGAATTGTTATTTTCTCTTTCGGATGTGAGTTTTATTTTTTCATGCATCCTGTTTAGTTCTAGTAAAATATCTTTCACTATTGATTATTCGTTGTCATAAATTTATTAGAACATCTACATATCTTGTTATTAGTTTTATGTTGAACTTCTCCTTCAGTTTTTCTAAATGTTTCTCTTCTAAGTTTTGTAACAAAATTTCAGACAAAATTCCAGAAATATGTCTGCCCATTGGCATAGCGTTATTTTGTGTAAAGTATTCATTATTCAATTTGATGTAATTTTGTTTTAGATATGTGATGATCATATTGTTTAGTTGCACAATGTAGGTCCTATCTACATTTTCTTCGTCTAAAATGCTGTTTTATTATTTCTACAGGTTCTTCAATTGGGATATTTGTGTAAAGATTTGTGATATCGAAGGATGCTATTTTTGTATTGATGTTTATATCTATGTTTTTAATTAAGTTTGCTAGATCATATGCATTTCTGATAGTGTATTTATTTCTTAGTGTATTCTGGCCAAAATTCCATGAGAATATTTCTTTCCCCAGAGGGATCTGATCCAGAGCATGTACCGTAGTTGTGCACCATTGAAAGATACCTTAAATCACTCGGCTATGGCAATTTTGTGACTCAGTAACTATTTTCAGAGACATTACAAGATTTTTTATTAAAATTCCATACAATAATAAATGATCTGGAAGCAATTGATTGTGATATATCTGAATAATTCCAAGTATGTCATGTGTTAAATATTTTGCCTAAAGTTTATGATAATGTAATAACAGCAATTAAAACAGTTTTAGACAGTGACATAAAACTTAATTTTGAAAAATCTAGATTACTCGATGCAGAACTGAAACTAATGGAAACTGCAAGTAGAAGAACATTTGAAGAACCCGATATTATCTTTTTGACTTGTTATAAATATGGCAAAGAAGGACATAGACAATTTGAATGCCGTAATAAAGGAGACACATTCAAAGAGGAAGAATAAATACTAGACGTATCATGAACAGAAGATGAAAATCAAGGGGACGGGCTCACAATATGGTGGCAGAGAATCATTCAACCTACGAATTTCTGTCCGCTGATATAAATTCTGCTGAAAATGAAAATTAAGTTATCATAAGTAATAACACGAGTGTTTTCCAATTTATCTAGAGAATTTGGAAATCAAGAGTGGCATTTGTTAGGACTATTTAACGAATAAAATTAAACTGTTTACTAACAAATCATTAATTAACTACAGTTATTTTAAAATATTTATATATTAATGTAAACGGCGATGTTTGAAAACAAATGAGAAACGATTGGTATGCTTCATTTCCTTCCATTGTTCATCACTGTAACCAGATCATAATATTATTTATTGTCAAAGGATCGCAATATTGTAAGAATGCATCTCTAGTGGAGAAATTTATAACACAACGTAACTAGGTATTAATTAATCTCTGATGTCCTATGTCGTAAATATGTCAATTATATTTTTCTGCAACGTCATTTCCTGGAACATAATTCGTTTATCAAAGTGCAAACAGTGTTTTCTTTTTTTGGTGGTATGATCAATTGTTTCATATATGTTTTTATATTTTCTATCGCATTCGCTTTCTGCTGGCATTCATGCACTATATATACAATCTGGTAGCCGTATTTCTTGGAGGGTCAGTCACTACAAAATTATGCTATGACCTATTCAGAATATTCAGAATGTTAAAAATTAGGTGCTTTCTTTATTATGATAAACTTTATATTGCTAAATATTTGGTGAAACACGACTGTGATTGGTTGTAAAACAGAAATAATTGAAACGTGATTGGTCATTGACTCCCAATTGGGGCATGAGTTAAATCGTCTTTATGATTAATTCTGGAGGAATACAACACTTTATACAAAGTAAATACCAAAACTATATGTCTAATATAACGGAACTCAATAAACCTAAAGTCATAGAAGTGGTAAATGGTGAAACTATAAGTTCACATTAGAAAGGACAGATAAAATTACATTTTAAAAGTATCTCGATAATCAAAGAAGCATTAATCATCGATAATTTAGCTCGCAATTTACTATCTGTGACACAATTACAAGATCAAGGAAAAATTATTGTATTAAAAAATGATTAAGTAAAAAAAAACTGTTTATGGAGAAAGAATGGGAAACCTACAAATTCTCAAATTACATTTATAATTAAAAAAAAGTCATGTTACAATATCAACCTATGGCATCAAAGACTATGACACTTAAATATAAAAGGACTTAAAATAATGAATATGCCTGTTAAAATAAAAAGTGTACTATGTGTATGGAAAACAAAAGTACATGACTGCCATTCCTAAGAATTCATCATCGTCAGTCTAAGAATCCAGGTGAATTTATTCATACTGATTCGCTGGACCAGTTAGAGAACCAACTAAACAAGGATACAAATACATACATACCATAAGTGATGATTAGTCTCATTTTACACAAATATATCTGTTGAAAACAAACCACAAGCTCCAAGTAATATAATTAAATGTATAAAACTAACAGAGACAGAAAAGGAAACAAAGCAAGAACGAATACGTTGTCAAAATGGAGGAGAATTTGGAGCAAGGAAACTCACAGAATTCTGTTTCTAATAATGGAATAAATATAGAATATTCAATGGCATATAGTCCACAGAGTAATGGAAGAGCAGAAAGGTGATCAGAACAATTTATGGCAATGCCAGATCTATATAAAATGAGACCTAACTACCGAAATATTTATGAAGAAAAGCAATGGTTGTCCATTTGCGGCTTTTGGGAATTAAAATACCTGCTCAATTATTCAAAAGGGATATGATGTTAAATATACTAAGAGTATTTGGATTCAAAGCCTGGGTTCTTTCACTACCTAAAGGAGATAAATTTTGTAGACGAGAAATACCTGTACGTATGGTGGGATATGCTAAAGTTAGTTAGAGGTAGTGGAACCCAGAAACTGATGAAATAATTATATCAAGAGATGTACGATTCGATGAAAATTATGTACAGTACAAAGAAGAATAATATTATAAAATTATTGATGAAGATGAAGAAAGTCATAAAAATGAGATGAAGGAAATTCTTATAGTTTATAGTGAAGAAAATTCACATAATGAAGATTGTTGATGAAGAAAACTAGATTCGTACAAAAAGTGGGGGAATATTAAAAACACTACATTATTTAAAAGGCTATGAGTTGGAAACTACACTGCTCAAAACAATTAGGGGATATTGTAGAATTACCTATTAAGAGTATGTTTTTGGAATAGTATTAGATGCAATCACTTTCTATTACTCCAAGATAATGTAAATAAGAGTTTGAAGTTGTTAAGTAAACTCGGTACCACACCAGAGGGCAGTGTCTGTACTGTTGATGTGAAAGAGTGGTGTGGGGGTGAATGTTTTGTTGCTGTTTTTAAATCCAGTCCAGTTTTCAGTTAGTGAATGACTTGCCATAGGGACAGTGATGCCTCGGCAACGTGATTTATCTGAACCAATGGCTTGGAGGGCCATAGGAAGGATGGAAACTGGACAGACACAACAAGAGGTGGCACAAGCCATTGGGGTGTCTCAAAGCGTGATTTCCAGTCTTTGGAATCATTTTCAAAGAACATACTGTTCACAGAAGAGCCGGACAAGGTCGACCAAGGGCAACAACAGCAAGGGATGACCGTTACCTCTTGTTAACAGCCCGTCGGAATAGACAGCAGAATGCAACTCAACTGCGAAATACATTTCAAACAGCAACAGGACGCAGGGTGTCAACTCAAACTGTCCCTAATCGACTGCATGGAAGTGCTCTCTATGCCCGTAACCCCATGGTGTGTACCATGTTAACTCCACAACACCGTAGAGATCGCAGAAACTGGGCGGAGGAACATCTTGGGTGGAGGCTTGCTGAATGGAGATCAGTTCTTTTTTCTGATGAGTCGCGATTCAATATGGAATGTGATAGTCGGCGTGTATTCATCTGGAGAGAAAAAGGGACACGAAACAATCCAGATTTTGTACGTGAAAGATCCCCATATGGTGGCGGTGGATTGATGGTGTAGGCAGGAGTCAGTAGTGGTGGACATACGGACCTCTACGTTATCCAAGGTGGTTCTTTGACTGCGGTAAAGTATAGAGATGAGATTCTCCGACCTTTTGTCGTGTCTTATGCTGATGCCATAGGTGATTCTTTTCTTTTATTGGACGATAATACACGACCCCACAGAACTGGCTTGGTGGACGACATGCTGGAAGTGGAGGGTATCGAGCGTATACCATGGCCAGCTTCCTCCCCGGACTTAAATCCGATTGAGCATGTGTGGGATGCATTAGGCAGGTGCATTGCAGGCAGACCAGCACCTCCCACAACTGTTCCAGAGCTGCACATTGCTCTTATGGAAGAGTGGCCACGTATCCCCCAAGAACTCATTGCTAACCTCATTGCATCAATGCCATACAGGTGTGAGGCAGTGCTGGCCGTTCGAGGAGACCATACACCATAATAAAGAAACATTTTCACCCATGTTAATGTTGCTTTGTTTGTTTGCCATATTCCTAATCAGGATCTCTTTGACATCTGGTGTGGTACAGAGGTTACGTAATGACTTCAAACTCTTGTTAACATTCTTTTGGAGTAATAGAAAGTGATTGCATCTAATACTGTTCCTAAAAACATAGTCTTAATAGGTTATTCTACAATATCCCCTAAGTTTTTCGAGCAGTGTAGTTATGCTTACTCCTGCTACTGTCTAATAACAAGCAATGATGATCCTATAAACTGTGAAGATGCTGTAGAAGACGAAAAGTGTAAGATAGCAATAGGTAAAGAAATAATTACTCTTAGTGATCAAGGTACATGGACAGAAATTTATTTACCAAAAGTGCAAAAAGCTATTGATGCATAGTGAGTGTTTAAAACTAAATCTGACGGAAGAAAGAAAGCTAGACTGGTGGCATGGGGCTTTCAACAGAAAATAGATGATTTTGTGTATTCACCTGTTTAAAAAATTACTAGCATCAGAATGAGCTTTTCACAAGTGATAGAGAATGATTGTGACATAAAAGCAATTAGATATACCAACAGCATTTATAAATGACAGCCATGAAAATTATGTGTACTTAAAAGTGTCTAAAGGCATAGAATTAGAAGATACAAGTTGTAATATATTCAAGCTTAACAAAGCAGTATATGGATTGAAAGAATTTCCTAAATGCTGGAATAAGATATTCAACATGTTCTGTAAAGAAATAAATCTAGAGACATCTGATTATGATACATGGATATATAAGGGAGATTATGTATGGTCGTTATAATTTTGTTGTTGATATCCTCTTAATAGTGAGAAAGGATAAATAAGTGATGTTACTACATACTTTTAGAAATAATTTAAAGCAAAATACTTGGGTAATATTACCAATTTTAGGAATAAATGTAAATAGATAACAAAGTAATATATTAAAATATCACATAAACAATTTATTGAAAAGATTCTTTTACAGTAGACCTATAATATGGTTGACTGCAAGCAGAAAAGTACTCCATGGAAAATAACTTCATTATACCAGAAAAAGAAACAGTAATTATTTAAAAAATAAAAAATAATTAATTGGTTGTTTAACATATCTAACCATCACAATACCTCATATACCATATGCTACATCTTATTTTAGCATATACATGAATTCATCAACAACTACTAGTTGGAATTCTGCAGAAATAATACTAAGATATCTTAAAGGTACCAATGACAAAGTTCTTAATTACAAGAAGACTGGAAACATTTACATCGAAGGATATTCAGATACAGATTGGGGAGGTGACCAGGCAGACAGAAAGAGTGTCAGTGGAATGGTCATTTACCATAACAAGAACCTTATCTCCTGGACATCGAAGAAACAGCAAACCGTCGCGTTATGATCTGCTGAAGCCGAATTTATATCAACCGCAATGTGTGTGTGTGTGAGCGAACTCTTATTTGTAAAAGGATTTTCAAGTGATTTTAAATGTGTTAACAATGTTAATCTATATGTAAATAATCAGAGTGTCATTAAAATGATTTACAACAGTGAATACAAAGAGATGCAAGTGTATTGACTAAATTTAATTTTGTGAATGATATTGTGGACAAAAAACTTGTGAATATAAACTTTGTGAAAAGTGATCAGAACATTGCAGCTGTAATGACTAAACCATTGAATAGTATTAATTTTAAGATTTTTTGGTGATTTTTGTTTAATATCCAGTAATTTTGTAAACTTGGTTTTCAAACTTTCATTTAACATTTAAATAGTAATAAGTTGACAAATGTCAAAATGACTACAACATAATTTTAATGTTATTTATTTATTTTTTCAGATGTAGTATTGTTTTACAATTTAAAATTCCTGTCTTCAATATTATAAGAACTAGAAATTGAAGGGGGGTGTTAGCCTATCTTATTGTTTATACTCTATGCTCTATAGTCTGTGTAATTGTACGTAGTGATACTTCTTCATGAATAAAGATGGTAGACGGCCAGTGTTTGTTTAAATTCTAAATCAGTTTCTAATCGTTTCTAATAGTAACATCCTTTAGTCTTCAGACATTTGAATCGTGCATCCAAGCTGTTTTGAATACAGATATTAATCGTCCAAATTTGCCTAATTTTTCAGTAATTTAATATCAGCGCCTTGTTTACTTTAAAATAATATTGGTAATAAATATTAAATTATTGATTAGGAAGCGAAAATAATGCCTACTCTGCAGCGTAATAATAACATTCATATTAAATTCCGTTGAAGTAATAGTCATAAAGTAAAATGTTATAATATATTCCAATCGCGGGTGCGTCGTCCTCAACTGTGTTAAAATTTTTCTTGACTTAAAAATTAGTAAATTTTGGCCTTTGGGAAGTCGACTTCCATCATCAGTTGAACAGTTATGTGCTACTAACTGTTATTCAAGACCATTGCCGTTCAAAACGCCGTAAATATTTAGTAGCACATACCTCTTATGCTGATGATGGATGTCTACTTCCGAAAGGCCTACAGTTACTATTTTTTATATCATGAAAATGTTTAACACAGTTGAGGACAATGACACCTGCCAAATATATGTATTTTGAAATTTTACTTTATACTGTACAGTCTACGGAAGAAAGAATCAAATTATTGCTCTGAAATGGCCC
Source organism: Diploptera punctata (assembly GCA_030220185.1). Classification (NCBI taxonomy): domain Eukaryota; kingdom Metazoa; phylum Arthropoda; class Insecta; order Blattodea; family Blaberidae; genus Diploptera; species Diploptera punctata. Next base: position 496,424 of record JASPKZ010008566.1, read on the forward strand.
CATATTGCCTCTTAATCATTCTTGTTGCTGAGTATAACTCAGGGATTGTGGTATTGTCTCACTAATGTGTCAGGATAATGGACTTTGTGGTCAGCATTTCTACTAACGACCGGAGTTCGATTCTCTGAATTGGATATACTAACTTTGTCTAAAGCGTTCGTATTCCATTAGCGCCTATTGCATGATAAACATTTTTTGTGATGTTTGTATGTGTTAAAAAATCGCACGGGATTATAAGTACGAAAGGGAGTTAGTGAAAAGGCATTGTTCTAGTTGATTCGGGATAAAATAAATGTCCACTCCAAGAAATACCAGTTATCATAATGGGTAAAATAAAATGATTTGGTCTGAAAAATTGTGTATAGGAACATTTAGCTCTACTAATTGAATTATTTAAAAGCATAATACAGATTAATATTTGACCGTAGTTGTTAAATCTTCTATAAATGAGATAAATTATAAACCTGTTTTATTTATTCTGACAGAGTTAAAGCCATAAGATTTAATTCATATTTAATATCTCGAAATATTAATCATACAAATTAAATACTTAACCATTTCATACTTAGAAATAAGATTTAAGTTCTAGATATTTTAATTATATATTTATTCTTTATACTTAGCATTGCCATTTAACTCTAGTAAACCTATCTGCTTTATCAAAGAGAAACCTCTGACAGTCAATTTTATGGTATAATATCTAGTCAGTAAATGTTAAATAGAAGTTAAAATTTGATAGAATATTTCTTAAACAACTATTGTTCCAAAGGCAAAGTGTAAAGTGTTCTTATTAGCATCCATGCTATTAGTGACGTTTAAAGTTAGAATAAATGTATTTGAAACATGCACATTAATCTAATATTCTATATTCCATTCCATTAACTTAGTTTAACCTCTCACTTTATACGTACTTTCTCATGTCATACGCCACCCAGACCTTGTAGTGGCACGACCTGTCGGGAAAGGAATTTAAACTGTGGATAACACAATACTTTCTTGACCACACAAGGACATGGAGCGACCCCGGAATGAGTGATTAGCTCAATGTCAGGACCGATTCCGAGACAACACAACATTAAGACGAAACATAACGTCGCTAACGGATTCATACTACAATGGTGAATATGATAATGGTATTTATGATGGCCAGATGATGTTGGGGTTAGTTTCGGCCTTAAAGGTTCCCGGCATTTGTCTTATAAGGAAGCAAATATCCCGAAAGAAACCAACAACCAGGAAAATTGTCCCGACCGGGTATTGAATTCGCAATTGTCGCTACCCTGAGGCCACAGCGGTGGACAGTCTTATCAATCATATATATAAAAATCAATGTTTGTTTGTTTGTTTGTTTGTTTGTATGTTTGTTTGTTTGTTTGTTCGTATTTTATGCGCGGCCATACTGTTGATCCGACTCTGATGGGGTTTTTTGCAAAATGTTCAGAAAATTCCCGGGATGAACATAGGCTATAAGAGAGTTGTGATGTTCAACACCTTCACCCCCAGAAATCACCCGTTTGTAGTGAAAAACGAGATTGAAGTTCCTATTTTGACGATTAAATGGCTTACGCTGCCTAAACCATTACAAATACACCAAATTCATGTACATAGAATTGAATATCTTAAAACACTCTTCAAAAAAGTCCGCGACAGCATATGTTCATCTCTTACGGATAACTCACTATAACAATTTTTGTTTTTCATCGATGCCAAGAAGATCGGAATAAGTCGATTACCGGACAAGCTTGCTCTGCCATACTATTCATCCGATTGTGATGGGGCTTTTTGAAAAATGTTCAGGAGATTCCACGGATGAATATAGACTATAAGGGAGATGAAATACTCAAACTCCTGACCCCTAAAAATCACCCTTTGTAGTGAAAAACGTGAAATAAAGTTCCTATTTTGACGCTTCAATGGCTTACGCTGCCTAAACGATAACAAATAGACCAAATTAATGTACACAGAATTGAACATCTCAAAAACTCTACAAAAACGTCGGCGGCAGCACATGTTTATCTTCTACGGATAACTCACAATAATCATTTTTGTCTTTCATTGATGCCAAGAATTTCGGGAAAAGCAGATTCCCGAACAGTGCACGGCTGTTGGTAAATTTATTTATGAGTAGCAGCGCACGCCGGGTATTAGCTAGTTAAGTATAGAGATAGTTAAGTACTGCAATTATTATTTCTAATTACATAGTTTATTTCAACACTTAACAAATAAAAATAACATTAAGAGAAGTGACCAGATATGTATGTTTATAATGTCATACAAATTATAATTTGAAACTCTTCGTTTTGTTCTCAGTTCAACTTTAATTGTGTTTAATAATGTACCTGTATGCATTCCTAATTTACATGAGAAATGAAGGATTATTTTATTCAATAAAGTGCCCAATATTATAGCATTTTAAAATAAATTAGGATAATGAAATTAACGTTTTCTCGGAAAGTATAATATTTATACACTATTATACATTTTAAATATTCCAAAGAGCATTGAGGTTCTTTTCAATATAACTCTCTTGTCTTTTAGTATTCATGTGGGCGCATAACATTGTTGCGTACGATAATAAAAATAACATAGTGATTCCAAAATATTGTGCTCTATCGTGACAAAAGATTCAAATACGAATATTGGATACTTTAGTTAGATTAATAAATGTTAATATAACATCGATGTATTAGTATTTTAATTAAATGTGTATTTTTAATAAATACTTAATAATATATTCTTAATTTTCTTATACTTGAACTCAAAGTTAACGTTTAATTCGGAAAATGTGTGTATTAAGTATATTACATTCAACACTACAAATGATTCTTTCACTATTTTATAGTTTTATTTCATAATTTTTCTGCAAATCTCGCACCCTAAGACTAACTTAAAATGTTTATTATAGAATATCCGTGTATAATTCTAGACTCGGTTTCGAATACATAGCACACACACACACATATATATATATATATATATATATCCATCCATAGTAATTCTGCCCGAAGGCAGGTCCTACACTGCAATCATGGCATTTTCATGCTATGCTTGTAGCTTTAGTAGGGAATTATAGGTGTGGTAGCTCCCCGTTGCTTTTCACACCGGTGAATGATGATGATGATGATGATGGCCATATGATTTCGGTGACCGTTTGGGCCTTAAAGTTTTCCTGACATTTGTCTTACACGTGAGGAAAACCCCGATAAATACCTCACCCAGAAAAAGTGCCCCGACCGGGAATCGAACCCGGGCCCGCTGCGTGACAAGGCAGCACGCTACCTCGAGACCACAGCGGTGGAATATATATATATATATATATATATATACACACACACATATATTACCTTACGGTTATGCATTGTGTTTAAGGATTTTATTGCGATCGGTTATGGAAACATAGCCTTAATTAATATTTTATTGGAGGATTTGATAGAGATATGCATTGGATTTAAATAAAACAATGTACACTTTTATAGGAGACGTAGGTAAATATAAGGGCATTTATTTAATTGTCATGGATACATATTGCAGTTGTAAAGCGTAGAGTAAGAAGAAAAAATGTTTATTGTGTTTTGTTGTGCATATTGTATTATTAGAACTAAACGCCACATCGGAACATTGACCTGCTTCGTTTGTGGATGATTTGCGAACTTATGCCGTGGAATCCCGCGTTAACTCGCTTCACATCAGTCGAAAAGTGCAGTGCAATTACCCTAAGTAAGTTCTGTAATTGTTGCATTTGCTATTTGTTCCTGACTATACATGACTATTATCAACGTCCGTGCGACACAAGAACAGTGCTTCTATGATTGGAGGTAAACGATCCGCTGTGTTGTATAATATGCAGTAGAGCTTATTATTATCTACATAATACTTTCATAAAATGTTTTCCTTGATGTAAATATACTTAACATTTCATCGACTTGTTCAATATTTAATTAGAAAATCCCGAGTTAAACGTATATTAATTCTTGTGCAATATTTAGTTAGAAAATTCCGAGTTAAACGTATATTTATTCTTTGAAATTAGGTTTCATTGCGTAATTCTATTTTTAACGTTCACAAGTTTATATTGTGTAGATTCTATCTAGTTATTAATATGGGATTGAATACCAACAAAATGCAAAATTTAAATTAGTTATTAATTCATTTAAAGGACATAAAAGCAGTTACTTTCATTAGCTCTAGTTTGAGCTCGACTGTTCCATGCATTTTGTCGACAGTTTTCGTTACTCCACCTGAAGAAAGGTTGTAGAGAAAGTAGAGTAGAAGGAAAACTTAACTTTATAAATGTCTTTAGTTGCTGAAGACAATATTTTTGCTGTCAGAAAATCTGTATTAAAAGTTGAGTGCAGGAAGTAATGTCAGGTTTCCATAAGTTACTTGAATTGGACATAAAAGTTAGAAGTTCGTGAATAACTTAGATTTAATATTGTTTAAGGTAATTGAAATGGTTGCGTACTTTGTAATTAAAGCACGTGCTCACTTTACTGGCTTCTTTACTTCTGATCATTGTGACAGTTAATTAAATATTCTCCTCACATTTGTCAGATTGGAGATTTAAGATTTCTCAGCGATCGTTATTGATAGGAATGACTATTCATGTAGGGAAGTTAGATAAAAATAATCGTCACATATTTAGTATTAGGCCTATACAATTATTGGCCGCGGTGGACTAGTGGTTATGCTCCTTGCCTCTGGTCCCAAGGGTCGCGGGTTCAAACCCGACCGGGGTCGAAGGATTTATTAGGATGGAAAAATCCAAGGAGCAAGTCCTCCGGGAGGGACTTTAAGCCGTGGGTCCCGAGTCTGAAGATTTTCAGGCACGTAAAAAATCCTTAAGCCTGAATGAAAAGGTCTCTAAGCAAACTTTACCGACTTCTCCCGTCCTAGTACTACCTTGGTTTCCTAGATGTCAGTATGAGGCGGAACGCTGACCACGGACCACTCAAAATGACATGTATACGAAATCAAGTGTAACTAAATTAGTACGGTGCAAAATCTTCCCTGTAGGTGGAGAGCGCCTAAATCTCTGTAAAGGGAAAACATGGGCTTACAATACAATACAATACAATACAATATATGACAATAGTTGGCCGTGGTGGTCTAGTCGTTATGTTCCTTACCTCTAGTCCCAAGGGTCACGGATTCAAACCCGGCAGGGTTCGATGGATTTTTAGAATGGAAAAATCTAAGAGACAAATCTTGCGGGAGGGACTTAAAGCAGTGGGTCTCGATCCTGAAGACTTTTGGGCTCGTAAAAGAACTTCTAGCATGAATACCACTGAGAAAAATTAACCGACTTTCTTCCACCCAAGTAATACCTTAGTTTCCTACTAGGTGTCTCCTCGAGGCGATGTACTAACCACATGTCCATCACTGGCATCTGTAACGAAATAAGAATAACTAAATTTACTATCTCAATAAGTCGGGTTAAGGAACATTTCACTAGTGAAGCACCCTTGTCCCGCAGCGAGATTTAAATTTTTCACATTTTCCTTTCACGACTCCATTTGAAATAAATCCTATTGGTTTTCTTAAATAAATAAATTTCTCAACTTGAAAAATTCTGGTTAAAGATACAACGTAGAACGTCTTCTTTAAAATTCATATTTCCATTGATTGTATTACTTTATACAGAATGTTCGATAATTCTCATTAAAAACTTACAGGACTAGCAGAGGGGACTAAACACAGAACGTTTTGAATAGGAATGTATTTATATCCGGAAACGTACCATTTTGTGATACTTACTTACTTACTTACTCACTGGCACTATCGAACCCGTAGGTTCATGGCCGCGCGGACATAAGCTCTCCATACATCCCTATCCTGAGCTAATGCTTTCCAATCATTCCCTGTATAATCTACTTCCCTCAAATCATAGTTAATGTTGTTTTCCCACCTCATTCTTGCTCTACCAACTGGGCGCTTTCCCTCTGGCTTTCCTACAAGAAGTTTCCATGCACGTCTTTCATTCCCCATACGTGCAACATGTCCTGCCCATCGCAGTCTACGAGTCTTAACTGTTATTATTATATCTGGCTTCCTATAAAGACCATGTAGTTCATTGTTATGTAGTCTTCTCCATTCACCTGTCTGTTCATCTCTCTTTGGTCCAAAAATTTTCCTAAGAACTTTATTCTCAAATACTCGTAATCTCCTTTCCTCCCTTAAAGTAAGAGTCCATGTTTCGCATCCATATAATATAACTGGTAGAATAATAGTTTTATATATTTTCAGCTTAACGTTTTTTGAAAGGAGTTGGGACATCAAAAGTCTCTGCAATGCATAATAGCATGCATTTCCAGAATTGAGCCCATTTGTGATGCATTTACAAATTTGCATGAACTATTTTATACTCCCGCATCTTCCGAGGATAAATTGATAGCAATTTAATGATTAATGATTCAATTAATTACATTTAAACATATAAATCATCACTGATTTCTCCACAATATCCAATGAAATTTCACATTTTCACTGTAAAAATTATTGTTAATTTTCAAACTAACCAAACTTCTCTACTGTATTTAACACTATGGTTAGTACATGTTAGTTGTGGCGACCACCTAGCTCGATGCACACGTAGTACCTTCGACTTATGTCCCGGAACACTAGCTCCATCTTATTGTAACAGCGACAAAGTAGAATTTATTTATGATTCCCTTTGCATTGGACATGTAAGTTAGTAATGAGAACTTCCGAACTCCCTTTACAGTTACTTTTACCGCCTCTGTAATCTAACGTACGTGTTTCGATACGATTTATGAATATGAATATATATATATATATATATATATACATGTATAGCAGTATTTCCCAAAGTGGTCAAATATCGAAACCAATGGGTGTTTTATGACCTGCAGAGGGCTCCATATCAGCGAAACTAGTGAGCAATACTGTGTCAGCTGTCAAAACTCATTTGATGTTGATAAATTTGTATAACTTCAATACTAGAAAGGGGATCTACCCTAAATAGAAAGAAATGGCATGTGGTCTACGAGACAAAAACAAAAAAAAAAAACGTTTGGGGACCTCTGGTGTATAGAGTATGGAATCCGGTACACTCAACCTCATGAAAATAATGAGTAGCTTCTGTATTTCATACTAGAAATATCGAAATCCTGTTACGAAAACTGAAATGAATGATGAGTGACTGCGTTATGTTTAATACGTGACTAACTGCAATGTAATTTCTTAGCCAATAACAGCAAACATTTCAGACGACTTTCTCCCCTTGAGCTGCCGCAGCATGGATTCTTACAGTTTATCTACATTTTATATTTCCAGAATCTTATATAAATGAACCTCATTAAATGTTAATAATTACCCTTTGTTAAAAATAATGCTAGGCCTTCATTTCATATCGAAGTCTGTGTTTTAATTCGTAAATTGATGAAAACTGCAAGTTTCCTCATATGATTGATAGACCAGTTAGGAAATTTCCAATGATTTATAACGGTTCGTTTTAATAAATTGGGCACAATTAGTGCTGTTTAAAGCTATAGTCTCTATAACAGATAATGAGAACCGCTTTAGGGTCGTGAATTTGTTATCATTCATTAAGTGACATAGAGACGAGCTATTGTATTTCAAGTAATTATACTCATGTTCCATGATATGGATTATGTTTGTTCTGTTATTGGACCTGGATCAGTCTCCATGACGACTTTTCGTTCAATCGAAGCACATGGAGTACTGGTCAATCCATTGAAATATAAGATGTAGGTAAGGGAAATTACTGCTATTCTGCTAGTATCCAGTTGTAGTAATTATTTGGTTGATTTCATTTTGAAGTAAGTAATGTTTGAGTCATTGATAGGTTGGGATAGCGTTGCATAATTTTTTCATATACTACAATTAGTGTGTCTTTATACAGGGTGGACCGCTCGAATGGACCTAATTTCAATTGCTTGTTACTGGCAAACGGTTGAAGATAGAAACTTAAAACAACGTTCATAGTACAGAAAAACTCACCAAGTTTCGAATCCTGTCGGTAGATGGCACAAAGATACGTTTCTCGTTCTTAGATTTAATTGTTTGTGAAAATGGCGACTCCGCAGATGAAAGCGCAAGCTGTTTTGTGGTATGCGGAGTTTAAATCAATCATTAGAGTTCAAAGGGAGTTCCGGCGTGTGTTTAACCGTGATGCTCCAACTGCTAGAAGCATAAAGAAGTGGCGTGATACATTATTAGCTACAGGATCTGTGTTGAAGAAGCATGGTGGTGGTCGCAGAGCATCCGATGAAATGGTAGCAAATGTTCAAGCCGCATTTGAGCGAAGCCCCCGGAAGTCATTAAGAAGAGCTTCGCGGGAACTTCAAATACCAAAATCGACATTACAACGGATTGTCCACAAACGCCTCAAACTGCACGCATATAAAGTGCAGTTAGTGCAACGTCTGGAGCCGAATGACATGCCGAAACGAGTGGAATTCGCCAATACGATGCTGGACCGTCTCGGCGCTGATCCTGACTTCATGACCAAGATCTTCTTCTCGGACGAAGCCACTTTCCATTTGTCAGGCAAGGTAAACCGGCATAATGTGCGGATCTGGGGATCGGAGAATCCTCACGCTATTCAAGAGCATGTTCGTGATAGTCCGAAGATGAATGTTTGGTGCAGTTTGTCACATAATAAGGTCATTGGACCGTTTTTCTTCGCCGAGAAAACTGTTCGTGGTACCACATATCTTGACATGCTGGAGCAGTTCTTCTTTCCACAAATTGAACAACTGCAGCCTAACATCGTTTTCCAGCAAGATGGTGCTCCTCCCCACTGGTCCAATGAAGTTCGTACGACTTTGGACAACATTTCCCTGGCCGTTGGATTGGTAGGGAGGACCAATCGCGTGGCCCCCGAGATCTCCCGATTTAACACCACTGGATTTCTTTCTCTGGGGCTATGTCAAAGATAAAGTTTACACCACCCCAGTCAAAGACCTTCGTGATCTTCGTGAGCGCATCATAGAGGCTATTGAGAACATTCCAGAAGACATACTCCAACGTACTTGGCAAGAAATTGTTCATCGCTTTGATACCGTCACAGTGACTGCGGGGGCTCATATAGAGATGTGGTGATCTGGATATCAAAACTTGGTGAGTTTTTCTGTAATATGAACGTTGTTTTAAGTTTCTATCTTCAACCGTTTGCCAGTAACAAGCAATTGAAATTAGGTCCATTCGAGCGGTCCACCCTGTATATAAAAGTCCTAGTTATCTACATATAAGATTAAAAGGTCCCAAATATGATAGCACAGAAACCAAATTAACATTATAAGTAAGGCAAGGTATTTAATGACCTATAAATTGGTAAAAAATGCAAAATAAAAAATACATTTATGACCTAAAAATGCAAAAAAGACCAATAAAATAAACTAACGAATAAAAAGTTAAGAATTACCATTAAAATACTATTTATTACATTAAGTGCTCAGTTGATTACTGAATTACATAAAATATAACTTAACATCAAAATATTAAGTGAAGAGTATTAAAAAGGTACATATTACAGTACATTTTATTCCAAAAAATCCATTTCAATTACACAGTGCACTTTTACAACTTTTTCAATTGCAGTTAACAATCAGAATAAGAGTAAAAGCTAGCAAAAGCTCTAAGAAATTGAATAAAATTCCTAGAATTGGGCAAGTTCATTATGCACATACCTTGAAAAATAGGGGTAGTAATTAGCAAAGCAACTACTTAATTCCAAGAAATTGTATTGACAAGGCAAAAATACTGAATTATAATACAAATCTTAAATCAAATGCAAATAATGTCACAGCCTTCCGAAAAAGTGTACAAAATGCTCAAAATGACCTAAAGATTCCCAAAAAATTACCTAACCCTAAAAACGTTATGAAAATGCAAAATATGCCCTAACGAATTGCTTTTGTTTAATCCGTTTTTTAATGTCATACATTTTCATATATTTAATCAATGTGTTAACCTTCACAAAAAAAAAGATGCAAAATCATTAATTGCCTTGCTCTAATTATAAGTAAAGATATTTATAAAGGAATACGTATACTTAATTTTACATCAGTAACTATTTATGGATAAGACTAATTATGTTTCGTAATATTATTTCAGTTTCCTCTCTGCCTATATTTTACGCTTTTAATTTGAATATAATACTTAGTCACACTGAATTGACATCAGCTAATATAATTACTGTACCGTAGGTGTAGATCTCGTGTATTTATTGACACATGTATAATAATTAGTGAATTAAACATATTTTACTTAAGTGCTGGTCCTACGTTTAGGGTTCGTTTACTTAATTTACATATTTCACTTTTGACAGAGAAAGCGCGTTTAGGCTATGGTGATTGAGAGAACCCTCGGCAGAAAAAAGTTTGAATACCTCTGGGTAAAGTAATATTCATAAGACCCCACTGCACTAGGCGAACGAAAGCTGTCGGAAAAAAGCCTCATCCAGAGATTTTATATAGCAAATTGTACATTTTTATTCGAAAATTACCATTGTTTAATTTTTATAAGAGATATAGACGCTGATACAGTATGAAAACTCGCTAAAATTAAAAAAGGTATTAAGAATTATAATTTTGAACGCAAAGTAATATTAATGTGAAAGCATAATTTGTTTTTGGGATCCAAATTTACGGATCTTTATGAAAGCCTATAATAGAGTTGGTTATTTTTATGTTAATATGAAGTAGCAAAGTTGTATTGCCAAGTAACAAATATATATTTAAAACACATTGAGGGTTAAATTTGGTGATATTGAGTGTTTAACATTATGATACCGTATTTTTTCAATTTTTCGATTTATTAAATAAAATAAAATATGATGATGAAGTACAGTATGATAAACCAACGACAGAGTGAATAAAATAAAATAAGGCTGTAAATGTAAAACGAGTATTTGAATACAAAGAGACTGAAGAGGATGCACTACGAAGGATAACATTTGCCCCAAAAAACGTTCAACTGTTGTCATCAGATCAAAATTAACTGCAAATATTTATTATTTTAAAAACGAAAACGGCAATTTGACATTAAACTGTGTGTATGTACGTATGTATGTTTATACCGGGGGGCTGAGGCTAATTGGGATTTCCGGATTCTTGATCGGGTCAAAAACCCTGATGGAACTGATATTTAACCTCTGGGGTGAATTTCGGTGAAGTCCGGAGGGTCTAACTTAGCCAAATCCACTCTCCTCACCTCCAAGTTGGGACCCCTCGGAACCTTCTTAAGATCTTTTAGGTTTTAAGATGCAAAAGAGAGAGTGGGGTGTGGAAAGAAACGGGAAGCTACCACACCTATATAGGATAGCAATGGCAAGGGAAGCTTTCAACAAGAAGAGAAGCATTTTCTGCGGATCTTTGGCAAAAGAATTAAGGAAGAGGCTAGTGAAGTGCTTTGTGTGGAGTGTAGCATTGTATGGTGCAGAGACTTGGACATTAAGACGCAATGACAAAAAGCGACTGGAAGCTTTTGAGATGTTGATATGGAGAAGAATGGAACGTATAAAATGGACAGACAAAGTAAGAAATAAAGATGTGCTGGACAGAGTGGGTGAAAGAAGAATAATGCTGGAACTCATAAAGAAGAGGAAAATAAATTGGATTGGCCATTGGCTAAGAAGAAACTGCCTGCTGAAGGATGCTCTAGAAGGAATGGTCAACGGAAAGAAAGTTAGAGGCAGAAAAAGGCATCAGATGCTAGACAATATTAAAATAAATGGTTTGTATCCAGATACAAAAAGGAAAAATGAGTTAAGGAAAGGGTGGAGAATGATGAGTTTGCAGTGAAAGACCTGCTCTAGAGCAGAACACAATGAATGAATGTTTATACTCCATATGTCCTTCATGGGGGACACGGGCATTCCCTAGCGGAGTTCTCTTTACGAATCTAATTTAGTTACACTTATTTACCTACGGATGTCAACGAGTGATATGTGGTTAGAACATTGCCTCAATGAGATATTTACTAGGCAACTAGGATATTACTTGGATGGATGAAGGTCAGTTAAATTTTGCGCAGCCCTTTTTATTTAGGATGTTACAAATTTAAGATATTAAATACGAAACTGGTACCTGCTAAGTCAGTCGTCCTTAACTAAATTATTAAACTTTATCAAGTAGTTGCAGTATGGAGGCATTTCAAAACAATGTTTCGTCTGTTGCATTTTAACTGGTAGTGATGATGTTGTTCAAGTTGTACAATGGGTTTAGGTCTGCACGTGTGTTCTCATTGAGTAGGTCTGTATTTTTAGTTTCTTTTAAAATTTCTATATCTTTAGGAATGCTCATCTTTTTGTTGTTATACTCTCTGAGTAGTACTGACATAGTATTATCGATTTTGCCGAACTGATGACCCGTTTCTGGTATGTGTTTGGCAAAGCTTGATATTTCTTCATTCTGAATAAAATTTTCGAAATGTTCAGAGTAACTTCTATTGACATTTCTTGTTGTTTTACCTATGTAGAACTAGTCGTAATTATTGCACTTTAATTTATATACATATCTGTAAATTTTAATTTATTTTAATATAATGAAGGTTAAGAGATAATTTAAATAATAATATATTACGTGAAAATTCTGCTATCCCAGTAATATAATACACTACTAATAAATTAGGGGAACATATGTTTAAACCAAAGCTATAAAATAAATATTGTAACAATTTAATTTTTTAGAGTCAGACGTTTTGAGTTCAAGTATTGTTTAAAATCAGATTGAAAATCTTCTGGGTTTTATTAACTTTCTCTGAATATGTTAGTGAAATTCCAAGAGTTGCTGAAACCAAAGAGAGTTCTTATTGATTCATTTTTTTAAAAACAGGTTTGAAGAATAAACTATGGTAGGGAATTGTTATTTTTGTGTTCTCTGAAGATAATACAGACCAATGTGACATCTGAATGAAACATCAGTTGCACGAGCAGTTGCAATGATTGAAGATGGACGTTCCATTCGCCATGTCTCTAGGATTCTTCATGTCAACCCTTCCGTCATCCCTAGGATGGAGAGAGATATGAATACAAGAGGAGACCCGGGCAAGGTCGTAAGAAGAAGACTACACACGTACAGGATAGATTTCTTGTTTTATCGCCTTTGCGCAGAAGAAAATGTACAGCCAGATATCTACAAAATAATTTACGCTCAGCAACTGGGACGGTAATTTCTGATCAGACTGTAAGAAATAGACTGAGAAATGTACGGTTCAGGTCTAAAATCCCCCCTTAAAGCCCCTTGTTTAACACGTCAGCACAATGAAGCCCGGCTGCGATTTGCTCAGAATCATGTCAACTGGCAGCTCCGCCAATGGAAGGGTTTCTTAATCACGGACGAATCAAGATTTTGTCTAACGGGTTCTGATGGTCATACACGTGTATGGAGACGTCCTGGTGAACGTTTTGTTCCAGCCACAATTATTGAACGTGACAGATTTGGTGATGGTTCGATTATGGTTTGGGCTGGGATTACTATTGAGTCTCCGACAGAGCTTGTCGTTGTCCCACAGCGCATGAATGCTGATATTTACATTAATGACATTATCCTCCAACATGTTGTACTCTTTGCTTATGGCTTGGACCCAAATTTTCTTCTAAGGCTAGATGTCATAAAGCACAGGCTACCAGAGATGTCCTGCAAGAATGCCAAATTCTGGTGATGGATTGGCCTGCATACAGTCCAGACCTTAATCCGATGGAGCATATGTGAGATAAGTTGGAAAAACTTGTTCGTAAGCGTCCTGCTGCACCTCAGAACCTTGAAGAACTTTCTCATGCACTCACCGAGGAATGGAAGGGAATCTCACAAGTTTCTGTAAGACGTTTTCTGCGAACCATACCTCGTAGATGTAATGCGGTCATTCAGGCTCACGGAGGACACACTAAGTTTACGTCCGTCGCTGTGGCGTAGTCGGTAGTGTCCCTACCTTCCACTCCAGCGACCCGGGTTCGAATCCCGGCGGGGTAGGGGAATTTTAATCTCAACCTTGGGTCTGGGTGTCTGTCCTTTCCTTGTGTCTATATGTGAGAATAACAGTAAGTTAACAAAAAGTTTAAACAAAAAGGGTAAAACAAGAAGGAAAACAGTGTAAACGAAAAAAAAGTACTAAGTGTTGAAATAACCATGGAAACATTGATTCCAAAGATTGTAAATCTCAAATTTCCACTTTTTTTCTGTTACAAATGATAACTTGTTCGTATTGCTAATACTGTACAAGAAAATATTGTATCAATGTCTATTCTAATTTTACCAAAATCTTCAATTTATAATTAAGAAAGGTCAAACATCAAATTGTTTCAATATTCATTGTCGTGTTTGGTTTAAATATGTGTTCCTGTAATTTTTTATTAGTGTATATTTGTATTATCTTAGTGTATATGGATTAATTGAAGTGTTACAAGTATCTCGCGTGGCTAAACACCTAGAGTTTTGATTATCATATTTCAGAGAGCAAGTTCTACGTAATTGCAACATATAGTCCTAGAGTACAGCATGTTCACATTTATACACTTTTTAAAGTAATATCGTAGAAAAGTCTCTTAAATAAAAAAGATAGTGGTATCCGTTAATTTTTCTTCACTGTACATAAAATCATTCCTTTTGTACGATGGTAATAATTCAGGGTAACTAATTTGTCGAAAATACTTCGACATACAGTATTTTAGTTCTTATTTTCGAATTTAAAGTACATCATATTGATTTTTGTCAGTATCATTAAGTTGAATGTGATATATATATTTGGTTGGATGGAAAGTTAAAACATGATATTTTCAAACTCTTCCTTCATTGCACAACCATTTTGGTGTAAATTGTTAATCTATTGATGTTTTTAAATACTTTCCTATGTTTTCCACAATTCTTTGATATTATTAGGAAAGACGAAAGATAATTTCGATCTGGATATTACTACCAAATAAGTTCAATGATATAGCATACAGAATTGAATTTACGATGTAGTTTCCCTTACGAAAAAAATCACTGAATACGACTTCTTTTCATGAAAGCGATCAAAGTCATAAGGAATAAAATCAGGAGAATTAGGAAGATGTGGCAAGACTGTCGTTCTTGTTTCAAATACGTACCGCTGCCACCACATTTATTCAAAATATATTCAAATCCACTAATTATTCATTTAGTTAATATTATTAAATTAGTTGAATGCAATTTCAAAACTGTACGTTAGATTTTTTATGGTCACTATTTCGGTAGATAAAGTTTGCTAAGACTTACGAACAACTATTAAATTTAATTCATACTGACATAAATATAATATTTCAGTTTATATTAAATCCTGGTAATAAAGAATGATTCGTTTTAGTTCATATTTTGAATGTACTGAAGACATATTAAAGAGTGTCATCGACCGAAAGTATAATATCTGTAAAAATTTCAATTTAATGAATAAATATAGTTCCATTACTTGAAAGAATATTCAACAAATATTTGGGATGGCAGCATATTTCTGTGTCCACAACGATTATATTTTAATTCACCAGAATTTAAAATCTCACTGTTGATCTTTAACCTGTTTGTTCGTCATCCTAAGTGTTAGGCTAGCTCCTATTTAGGTATTTTTTTGTCATTAATGCTGAAGATAGTGAAGTTTTCTTTCTTACATTGCCTGATTACTTGACCTTTACCTGAAGAGAATTCATTCTCTCTTCTCTCTCACAAAGAAGTGTAGTCCCAGTAACAGATTATTGTCATTCCACCTTTTCTCTTCATTCTTGCGTAATGGACGCCGTAAAAGCTATCCATGAGTGACGTGTACATTTCTCATCTAGGTGTGGAAAAAGAGAGCACTTTTATTTCCTTCTCCCAAGTAAAACGAATTAGGTTAAGTTTCTCGGATCATGGAATGTCATGCAATTAAATAATGGATGATGAAAATTAGGCAACACAGATATTTTAACGCGAAGGAAAGGCTTCTACAGTTTTTTTTTCTATTTCGGGTCGACTTCAACTTGACTTCGCATACGTCTCATATAATATACACCGTGTCCCATTAAAACTCCCACATCTTAATTAATCATAACTCTCAAAATATGCGGAATTATGGAATGAGGTTGGTATTAAAAGAAAGAGAAACTAAAAGAATTTTTAGTTTTCATTGTTGCAGTTAATTCGTCTGTCGCAGTTCGACAATAATGGCATGAAACATAATGGCGACTCCTCGGCAACGAGCACAATCTGTTTTCTGGTATGCAGTGACGAAGTCAATAATTACAGTGCAAAGAAATTACCGGAGAGAATATGGAGGAAATGCACCTGATGAGAAGACCGTTAAGGCATGGCATGAGAAGTTTCTGGCGACTCGAAGCGTTAAAAAAGAATCAGGCGGTGCTCGTACACGTGTTTCAGAAAAGAATATTGTAGTAATTATAGCAGGATTTCAGAGAAGTCCACAAAAATCAATTCGCCAAGCGTCCCGGCAGTTCAATGTGCCTCGTGTGCTTGATAAGCGGCTTCGTTTGTACTCCTACAAGCCGCAAAATTTTCAACATATAAATCTAGATGACAGGCCACGACGACAGGCATTCGCTGCTATTGAAATGCTGGATCGTATTGACAAGAACCCTCAATTTCTTGCAAACATCATGTTTTCTGACGAGGCAACGTTCCATGTATCAGGTTCTGTTAATCGGCACAATGTAAGGCTCTGGGGTACGCAAAACCCACACGTCTACAGTGAATAGGTCCGGAATAGCCCATAAGAAAACGTTTGGTGCGGTCTGATGAAGAAGAGGATTGTAGGTCCTTTTTTCTTCCATGAGAAGTCAATAAGTGGCCCTGTATACCAAGACATGTTGGAACAGTTCTTGTACCCCCAAATAGCTGATCTGAAACCCCAGTGATCCTTCAGCAAGATGGGCTCCACCACACTGGAGCCTGGATGTTCGGAATTTACTCAAAGAATCCTTCCCAGATAGGTGGATTGGACGCAGTGGACCAATTTGCTGGCCATCACGTTCGCCAGACATCACTCCACTGGACTTCTTCCTGTGGGGGTATGTGAAAGACAGTGTTTGCGACTCCAGTACAAGCTCTTCATGATTTACGAACCCGTATTCTTGATACAATTGCAACAGTACCAATGGACATGTTCGACAGAACGTGGCACGAAACCGAATAGAAACTTGATATTGTTTGTGCTACTAATGGTGCACATATAGAAGTGTTTTATTGTGTGGTAATGTGTGACAATGAAAATTCGTTGAGTTTCTGCGTCATTTCATACCGGCCTCATTTCATAATTCCGCATATTTTGTTACTTAAGATTAATTAAAATTCACTATGAGATATGTTAATCTCATCATATACGTGATCAATTCTGCAAAAAATTACGTATACGGCAGTAAAATACTATATTTAAATCAACATGTACTGAAAATCTTGCTCTCCTGAGTTTCGAATTTCCATCTGAGATTAACACCTGCCACATTACCTTTAAAAAGTGGAATAAAAATTAGCACCATCTACCAAAATGCTTACCTCGAGCCAATAACTTAAGATCACGTGAAAGTAGTTCCATAGACATATACCTGCTAAATTAAATTTTTATGAACTTTCAGAATAAATATATCCTCGTGTTCATTATGCTTCTTCAAACTTTTGAACCCCTGAACAAATTACCAAACATTTTAAATTTTAAATGTTTCCTTTCATCTTAATTTATTGTATTAAAAATTACGCAAAATGCTTTAATGTTTTTACAAAATATTAAAAAAACATAAATACGTGTTTCAAAATTTTATTAAAGGGAATTTATACTTCTATTAGTGAAATTAAACTTTATTTCCATTGGAAATATTTATGTTTTTGTTAAATGTATTTAGTTCATTAACTGGTCATCAATTTATAATATCCATTCCTGAAAAAAGGATAAAATCATATATATATATATATATATATATACATACACGACACTCCTTTCAAAAAACGTTAAACTGAATATATATAAAACTATTATTCTACCAGTTATATTATATGGGTGCTAAACATGGACTCTTACTTTAATTGAGGAAAGGAGATTACGAGTGTTTGAGAATAAATTACTTAGGAACATTTTTGGACTAAAGAGAGATGAACAGACTGGTGAATGGAGAAGACTTCATAACAATGAACTACATGGTCTTTATAGGAAGCCACGTATAATAAGAACAGTTAAGTCTCGCAGACTGCGATGGGCAGGGCATGTTGCGCGTATGGGGAATTAAAGACATGCACGGAAGCTTCTTGTAGGAAAGCCAGAGGGAAAACGCCCACTTGGTAGACCAAGAGTGAGGTGGGATAATAACATTAACTATGATTTGAGGGAAGTAGATTATACAGGAAATGATTGGAAAACGTTAGCTCAGGATAGGGATATATGGAGATCTTATGCTTGCGCGGCCATGAACATACGGGTTCGATAGTGCCAGTGAGTAAGTATGTATATATATATATATATATATGTGACATGAAGATTGTATGCGGATGCAAAAAGGAAAGCCGAGTTAAGGTAAGAGTGTTGAAAGCTGAGTTTACAGTGAAAGTCCTGCTCTTGGGCAGATATATATATATATATATATATATATAACAAGGAAAGAAAAATAAACGCCTCAACGGGGATTTAACTCCGGACCTCTGATTTGATACTTCAGTGACCTACCGCCTACTCTATCCAGGTATCCTAGCATGAATGTATATATCTAATAACGGACCTTCAAATTAGAAAATGCATTCCCGAATAAAATAATAACGGTATATATATATATATATATATATATATATATATATATATATATATGTGTGTGTGTGTGTATGTGTGTGTGTGTGTGTGTGGTGTGTGTGTGTGACATGAAAAGAAAAATATACGCCTGAACTGGGATTTGAACCCGGACCTCTGAATTTATACTTCAGAGCGCTACCACTTACGCACCCAAGCATCCTAGCATAAACATGAAATTATACTACAGTGCGCTACCACTTACGCTATCCAGGCATCCTAGCACATAATGTTTGTGCTAGGATGCCTGTATGGCGTAAGTGGTAGTGCACTGAAGTATCAATCAGAGGTCCGGGTTCATATCCGAGTTCAGACGTTTGTTGTTCTTTTCTTAAATGTTTTTTTTTTCAGAAAAATATTATTGACATATTTACATCATAGGACATCAGAATTGAATTAATATACAGTTTGATGTTTTTCATTTTTTCTCCACAAGAGTGTATTCTTACAATATTGCGTTCCTTTGGCAATAAATAATATGATCTGGTCGCAGTGACGAATAAAAGAAGCAAATGAAGCGTACCAATCGTTTCTCATTTGTTTTCAAACATCGCCGTTTACATTAAATATATAAATATTTTAAAACAACTATATTTAAATAATGATTTGTGAGTAAACAGCCATATTAGGCTTGCATTGATTAATGTAAATATTTAATTAAAATTGCTATGTCTATTATGAAAACTGACCAGTCTTTTATGAACATTGTTAATGTTGATTTGTGTAATTACGTATTAAATAATCAATAAATTAATATAAGATCTGGAATGAAAGAAATATCCTCTTGAAGAAAGGATGATAATAATAATAATAATAATAATAATAATAATAATAATAATAATAATAATAATAATAATAATAATAATAATAGCAAAATAAAGAGTGACGATCTTTCACCGTAAAAATACAACCGTCAAGAAATGCGGACATGGGTTCTACTGGGGTAAAATTTTCCGGAGGTCAAATAGTCCCCCATTCGGTTCTCCGGGCGGGGACTACTTCAGGGAACCCATGCCAAAGGCTCAAACACAGGGACATGTTCCTAGGAACATGGAATGTTAGGACTTTATACAATAGCGGGGCACTAGAGATATTAACGCGGGAATTGGATAAATCGCCCTTGGATATAGTCGCTTTACAGGAAGTTAGGTGGCCAGGAGACGGTAGTCAGGAATCAGGAAGCTTTGCATTATACTACGAGGGTGCAGAAAGACCTGCATTTGGAACGGGTTTTTTAGTCAGAAGGAGGATCCTATCCGCTATCCGAGATATTAAATTTGTTAGTGATAGGATATCATACATAATTCTAAAGGGTAGACGACATGATTTTATAATTGTAAATGTACATGCCCCTACAGAAGATAAAGATGACAAGATCAAGGATTAGTTTTTATGAAGAATTAGAATGCTTATTTGATGACCTTTCACGATGTCATATGAAAATTGTCTTAGGAGATTTTAATGCAAAAGTGGGGCGGGAACATATATTCAAACCAACAGTAGGCAAATTCAATCTTCATGAAGATAGTAACGACAATGGGGTTAGATTAGTCACATTTACCACATCGAAGAATTTCATTGTTAAGAGCACAACATTTCAGCATAAGGATATTCACAAATACACCTGGACGTCTCCAGATGGCAAAACTCGAAACTAGATAGATCACGTATTAGTGGATTAAATGCTGGCACGGTAGCATCATTGATGTTAGATCAGTTAGAGGGACAGACTGCAATTCGGATCATCATCTGGTCAGAGTGAAAATCAGACAATGGCTATCGCTTATGAGAGAAACAAACGCTAAAGATGATTCTGTAAAATTTGAATTAAAAAACTTGAAAAATGATGAAGTGCGGCAAGAATACCAAATCAAAATTACTAATAGATTTGAAGTACTGGAATCTTCAGATGACAATGTGGCAAACGAAGAAGAAACTGATATAAATAAAGAATGGGAGGCTATAAGGGATACTATTAAATTGTCAGCATCAGAAAGCATTGGTTGTTTAAAAAAGAGGCAAAACAAGAAATTGTTTGATGAGAAATGTGTCGACATTTTAAAGAAAAGAAAGCTAGCAAAAATGAAATGGTTACGAAATGGTTACGAGCCAAATGAGGGAAATTTAGAGCAATTGGGTAGTATTAGACGGGAAACCAACCAGTTACTAAACAATAAAAAGAGGGAATATTTGAGAGAGAAGATTAATGATCTTGAAATTAATGCAAAAAATAGGAACGTTAGAGAATTATATCAGGGAATTAGTATAGAGAAGAAAGGGTTTCAGGCTAGAACAAACATAATTCGGAATGAAAATGGGGATATGATTGCAGATTCCAGGAGTATATTAAATAGATGGGAAAGTTACTTTAATCAGGTATTAAATGTACATACAGAACGGGACATTGAGGAGGATAATTTACAGAAAGCAGAAATGCTAGTCATAGAACCAAATGCATTACAGGTTGAAATGGCGATTGAAAAATTGAAGATGTATAAAGCATCAGGTTCAGATGAGATCTCAGCAGAACTGATAAAATCAGGCGGAGAAAAATTGATGGACAAGATACGCTGGTTGCTTAGTAGGATTTGGGAAAAAGAAGCTCTTCCACATGATTGGAAGAAATCAATTATCATACCAATTTCTAAGAAGGGAGATAAAAACTGATCGCAACAACTACAGGGGCATCTCATTACTTTCAACTTCGTACAAAATTCTTACAAATATATTTGTAAGCAGACTTACTCCCTATATTGATGACATTCTAGGAGATCATCAATATGCATTTAGAAGAAACAGGTCTACAACAGATCAGATTTTTAGTATAAGACAGATTTTAGAAAAGAAATGGGAATATAATGGTACTGTACATCAACTATATGTAGACTTCAAAAAAGCATATGATTCAATTAAGAGGGAGAAGTTATATAGTATCCTGCTGGAGTTTGGAATTCCTAAAAAGTTAGTTAGACTTATACGATTGTGTCTAAATGACACAAAGAGTAGGGTGCGTGTAGGCAAACAGTTTTCGGACACTTTTGAAATCCAGAATGGGTTGAAGCAAGGAGATGCACTCTCTCCTCTACTATTTAATTTTGTACTAGAGCATGCCATTAAATCTTTAGAGAATGAGGAAGGCTTACAACTCAATGGTATTAATAAGCTGTTAGTTTATGCTGATGATGTAGTACTACTGGCCGATAGCGAGGACATACTAAAGGCCAACACGCACACACTATTGAATAACACTAAGAAATTAGGACTGGAATTAAATATCAGTAAAACTAAATATATGGTCACACGTAGAAATACATTATGTAATGGAAATGGACAGCTAATGACAAATGAGGGAAATTTTGAGGAATTGGCTGAATTCAAATACCTAGGAACAATAATCACAAATAGGAATGAGATGCACAAAGAAATTAAACATAGGCTCAATTCTGGAAATGCATGCTATTATGCATTGCAGAGACTTTTGATGTCCCAACTCCTTTCAAAAAACGTTAAGCTGAAAATATATAAACTATTGTTCTACTAGTTATATTATATGGGTGCGAAACATGGACTCTTACTTTAAGGGAGGAAAGGAGATTACGAGTATTTGAGAATAAAGTTCTTAGGAAAATTTTTGGACCAAAGAGAGATGAACAGACAGGTGAATGGAGAAGACTACATAACAATGAACTACATGATCTTTATAGGAAGCCAGATATAATAAGAACAGTTAAGTCCCGTAGACTGCGATGGGCAGGACATGTTGCGCGTATGGGGAATGAAAGACGTGCATGGAAACTTCTTGTAGGAAAGCCAGAAGGAAAACGCCCAGTTGGTAGACCAAAAATGAGGTGGGAGAACAACATTAACTATGATTTGAGGGAAGTAGATTATACAGGGAATGATTGGAAAGCATTAGCTCAGGACAGGGATGTATGGAGAGCTTATGTCCGTGCGGCCATGAACCTACGGGTTCGATAGTGCCAGTGAGTAAGTAAGTAAGTAAGCAAAATCAAGAAATTCTTTCAAAATCGATTTTATTTAATTATGTTCCTTCCGTAGCGTAGTGGTTAAGGCACTGAGCTACAAGCCGGAAGGTCGAGGGTTCAAGTCCCGGTGGGGTCAGGATTTTTAAACTGACCCAAACCTTCTGGCGGCACTATGGCCCTGGGGCCGACTCAGCCTCTAACGGAAATGAGTACCAGACGCTTGTTCTGGGGGTAAAGGCGGCCGTCACGCAGGGCTGACAACCCGGCTGACATCAATTGCCGATTGTCCAGAAATATTGGGAGCCTTAACCTCCTACTGCCCCAAGGGCCTCCTAAGGCCTGTAGTGGGATTTCTTTACTTTAATTTACTTACCCATAAGTTACATGTATAAGTAAATTTATGTTTGTAGATTATCATTTTACATTATTTTATTTATTGTTACTCACTGTTTTAAAGTGAGAAAATATCTATTTTCCATTCATCCATAGTAATTCTGCCCGAAGGTAGGTCCTTCACTGCAATCATAGAATTTTCATGCTATACTTGCAGCTTTACTAGGGAATTGTAGGTGTGGTAGCTTCCCGTTGCTTTCCACACCTGTGAAGGATGATTATGGCCATATGATTTTGGGGACCGTTTGGTCCGTAAAGTTTTCCTGACATTTGTCTTACAGGTGAGGAAAAACCCCGATAGAAACCTCACCCACAAAAACTGCCTTGACCGGGGAACGAACCCGGGCCCGCTGCGTGACAAGGCAGCACGCTACCTCGAGACCACAGCGGTGGACATATCTATTTTAAAGTCTGGAAATATCCCGACGAGAATATTGACAGCCTCTTCTGATTTGTGGCTATGCAGCAGACTGAGCTGGAACAGGACTATAATTCTGTGCTCGTTAAAGGAATCAGTATGTAATTAAACAAACAGTTATACTAAATTTATTGAAATAAGAAACACTATTGTAGAATCCATTGTGAGGTGGTTCAGAATTTATAAATCCTTTCGTTAGAATGAATCTTTCTCTGAGGAAAGCTTAAAAGTTGAGTTCTTCCTACCCAGGCATAATCGAAAGATCTCCAAGCGCTATTGTACAACGTGTCCAAGGTATTAAAGTATTTTAAGAAGACACAAATAATATTTTCCACACTATTTTCTCACATAACGCTAAAATTACGTCAGGTGCATGCAATAGATGAAGCTGTAAGTTACTATTGATTATATGTAGACTTATATTTCATATACTGTAAGTAGTATCATATTGTTAACAGAGTGTATAAAACACTAATATACGTCAACTAATCAGTTCACATTTCCTAGTACATCCCGTCGATTACAGTTAATATATGGAGAATGAGCTGTAACACTCAAGGATTTTCTTTATTTTAAAAATTCCGTAATGTATTTAACGACGGTTCTTCACATCTCAATGTTTTTATCGATTTAATTCAAAGCGGACAAACATAGGTGCTAAAATTTTACTCACGTGTTCTACTTTTCGGACAAATGGTTATTTTATGTTCCGTAAATTTAGGACACTGGAATCATGCTTTTGCTTGCTTGTGATAGTAGATATCCCGGTAATCAAGGACTCATTTAACACAAATCATGGAAACTCAAAGATACACACAGTCAGAACTCTAAAATACAGAGCACCAATCAACAGTACACCACATAAATTTATTATGAGGAGTCTTATGATTTCACACACATTTTCCAAAGTATAAAAAAAACACTACTGAGTAAGATGACATTCCATGAGAACCAAAAACTCATTGATATCCATTACCAAATGACAAGTCTTGCCACCGAAAGATCGTAGGCATTGCTGGATATATCGAGACGACGATTGAAGGAAGAATACTCTGAGTTTCTGAAAAATTTCATCGAACATATGAACGTCGGACCCAGAGGCGATATTGGAAACTTTTAAGTCCCTCCAGGACCAGCCCGACATGTGTAGTAGTATAGTGTAAGTTTAGTGTAAAACTATAAGAGTTCAAGTAGTCATAATAAAGATTACTGGATTTTATCTCGTGTATCTGGTATAATCTCGTTAAGTACGAATAGTGGAAGTAAATACAAGAATCGAGAAATATGTGTATTTCATATCTTCCTATGCAGTATCATTTCTTCAGTTACATGTTCTGAAGCAACTAAATATTTCGATATATCTCGTATAACTCTATAATTTCTGTACGTTCATTTACATGCCAGATACCATCTCCCCCGTTAGCCTACATGTAGTAGAAGTCAGTTTTCATATTATTGATTAAGTGCATTTTACAACTACCTACATATTATAACATAGTTACGTGTAGTGTATACGAATAACACTACAATAGTTCACAACATATTTAAAAAATATATGTACCATCCCCCTAGCTATGTGCAATAAAAAATAAATGTATTCAGTTAGTTTCTACATAGATCTGTAATACTAAGTGAGTTTTACGTGCTTTTACACTATGTCTAATATTATGACGTCAGTTAAGTGTAATTCAAATCACTGAAGTAGTCAATCTGTTACAAATATTTATGTAACTATAGAGTCTTAAATGCTACAGAAATCTGGACCATCTCGTCAGCTACATGCAGTAGAAGATGCTTCAAGACGCTTGCTTATATCATATCTAGGATTATCTGCAGTATTAGAGGAGAGGTTAGAGTATGAATACCTTTATGTCGAGACATAAAAGCCTTATCAGTAGAACTGCATTCGACATTTTACTCAAAACCCTCTAATATGAGGCATAAAATGAAAGAGGTTGCATACAATGCAAGGCCATAATTCAAGTAGATCTCCCTAAGGTCACACATAAACTGAGCGTTACCAAACCCATACAAGTTCATGCACTGGTAATTAATTTTATGTGCAGCCATGGAAACCGTAAACCCGTGCTAAATTCAAAGAATTTGCACATAAAATATTTTTAATTATTCCCAAACAAACGGGATTATCAAAAGCACCTGTAATTACCAAGGAGTGTTCAAGTCCATGAATTCTAAGTCTGTATTATATTTCCAGATAAGATTGTCATTTTCACTGCATGCCAGACATCTTTGTGGAATTGCTTCATTTGCTTGTGTGTGTGAGAAGAATTGTATTAAGACAAAGCTTGGGTGTGTGTTTCTGTATACGTGGTATACCGGAAAAGCTAAATTTTGTATCCATTCAGGGAAGCTAAACATTAATACCCTTACATAATATATAGTTATGTTTCAGGGATTTAAAATGTTTTGTTTTACGAATGAGTTAAGATGTTTCAAAATTAATTTGACGCACACTTTTAATTATATCAACGTAAAAATTATTTCATGTTATGTCTAATTTAATTACTTTAATTACAGTAATACATGTTAACATTTGGTCCTACATAACTACTCTAATGCCAACGCAAAACGATGCCTCAAAATATGCTCAAAATTAACTGACTGGTAAATAATGTTGACGTTATTAGAACTTTTTTCAAAATATAATTCAACATACGTGCCGAAATACGTTTCACTGCATAAGTCTCATAGATATGAATTTGTGTTCCATCAGGAGCAATATTACTTGTAACAAAGAAACGAATGAAGGCTGGTTAATAAGTAAAGATATTCATGCCAATTAAAACATTTAGCTGTGAAAATCCCTATAAATTTTGCTCATTAACCTCATATTTCTGCCTTGAGATCTACGAGATCGGACCCACGGCATTACTTCTCTTCTGAAGGTAGCCCCACTCAAGATTTATTGTCCTTAAAAATCCATCACCCCACCGGATTTGAATCGGCGCTTCCAATAATTAGATATGAGTCTGGTAACCACTAGTCCTGCAGTATTGACGAAACAAATGTAGAGGCAAAGCAATTTATCACCCGTAAGGTTATAATAGGAAGAAGTCAATTAGTCATGAAGGATGCATTTATTAGCCTAGAGAAGGCAGCAAAAAGAATGAATCTTAAAATTAACCAGGCCAAGACAAAATATATGCCTGTGATTAAAGGTAAATGTGAAGCGTGCCCATCTAGTTTGGAAGTTGGCACATATGAATTTGAACTGGTTCATAGCTTTATTTATCTAGGATCTGAAGTAAATTGTAGAAATGACAATTCGGCTGAAATACATCTACGGATCATGGCTGCAAACAAATGTTTTTTTGGACTCAGGAAAATGTTTAGATATCAGTTTATATCTAGAAAGACAAAAAATACTCATGTATAAAGTTCTCCTTAGACCAGTGTTAACTTACGCATCAGAAACTTGGACCATGTTGAAATCTGATGAGGAATTATTAGGGCGTTTTGAAAGGAAGATACTGAGATCCATTTTTGGTGCCGTGAAAGAAAATAATGCATGGAGAAAGAGATACAATAATGAATTGTATAAATTGTACAATCAGCCAGATATTTTGAATTTTGTTGAAGTTAATAGATTGGCATGGGCTGGACACATTATTCGCATGGGCAACAAAAGGATTACAAAAAGAATTTACAATGAACAACCACTATTGGCCAGAAAATTTGGAAGACCTAAATTAATATGGGAGGATGGTATAATTCAAGACATTAAAATTTTAAAAATAAAAAACTGGAAGAATGAAGCGCAGAACAGGGAAGTCTGGCATAGGTTTCTGAAGGCGGCCAAGGCCCACATGGGGCTGTCCAGCCAATTATGATGATGATGATGATGATGATGAAGGTTATTCCCTTAACGTTTTTGGGCCGACGTGAGGTGATCCAATCCGTAATACTACTTTAATCTTAAAGTTTCGATGATCCTATAATCATTAATAAGTTTAAAAGTTGCTTTAAATTAGGAAATGTAACTGTAGCTCAGCTAATGATACGTTTGGGTAGCGATACATTTCAAATAAAAAAACCTACTCTTCTTGAGAATATCCTCATCTGTATTTTTCTACAGGAATGGAAAAGATTTCAAGGTTGATAATCTACAGTTATTTTTACTGTTTGATTTTTGCTTTTTATCGCTGATTTCATTTCAGGGCTTATTTATGTTTACAGGCACACACATTCTATTAATAAGTGTAAGGGCAATTCTCTTTAGAGAAGTATCTACATGACCAAGATTCAGACTGAAATATGGGACTGACTACAAAATAAAGAGTTCTATATTTAAGCAAAATGCTCAATAATTTGAACATGTTTGAATAATACTAATTGAGGTTCAAAATCTAAATGGTAAGGACATGTACAAAAAAGCCCGATAAAAAGGAGAAGAATGACTCTGGAAGTAAAATGAGGAGATGAAATGCAGAGGAAAGCCATGTGCAGGATAGTCATGTATTGATAATGGGAAGAGTGATCTGATGCGTATGTGAGTGTAGAGATGAGAGAAAAAAATACAGTGAATAGAAAATCTGACAAGACTCAGGTAGGAGCCGTACGATTCTACAAGAGCTGTAGTCTCAAAATTGATTGATTGGGTGAAAATATGTAGTTGAAAAGTTGATCCATTAGTGAGTTTCATAGTCAAATAATGAGCCTAGTTTTTCGTGGCTTTTAGTAACGTACTAGTAAGCCAAGAATTGGATACTTTTTTACACTATCTAAATTTTACATTTTCAGAAGGGTATCTTATAATGTGTCGGTTAGATAACAACCTCTGCTGGATAATATGTGTGGCATTTATACGTTCAACGTTTACCAATTTACCAAGTTTGGAGGTGCGTTAATGTTAGAATATAGAGGCTTGAAGGTCATTAAATTCACCTAGGAACTTGTTGGTTCTTGAGTACCTGATACTTGTGTGGAAAGAGGGGGTAGCTTCCTTCTACAGAGTTTGGAGACACTAATTATTGAAGTTAGGTGGGGAATTCGCATTTTACGGAGAGTGAGAATTAGGGCCTATTTAATTAGTATGCAACTTTTGGCCAGGGTCAGGGGCCGGGTAAATTAGATTCTGCAATTCTCTATGTTTACTCAAAATTATCATTCAAATATGAATTTCTCAAACAACACTAGATGACTTAGCATTCATTAATTCTACTATAGTGTCTAAAACACAAATTTTGCTTTCGAGTTTTTGAAGAAGCTTAAAAGAAGTATGTATAATACATGCGATTTTATATTTACTTCATCTTATATTTTAATTGAAATACTTTTACCAAAATTGTAGAAATCAGCCATTCATTATTATGATTATTGAACTTATCAATATACTAATATATCATTCTTGATTTTCTACGATATTGAAGAGGTAAAGTAGAAATATATGTAATACATATACATATATGTGTGTGTGTGTGTGTGTGTACATGTATATAGGTGTGTGTGTGAGTTTTGTGTGTGTTTATGTATTATATGTCCTAATTTCACTTTTCTAAAATTATATCTTGTTGTGTGAAGATATATTTAACCTACTAGTCATATATATATATATATATATATATATATATATATATCATAGGGATGGCCGGGTTCACGATCACTTAATTTCGGCGTAATTACGACACACAGACGCCCATTAACATCTCTCTTAACACTTTTTTTTTCTTCTACAAATTATCAATAACTGTTTTTTCACACTTTTCCACTAACAATTTATCTTGATTTAATGTATATATCACTTAAAATTAATTTACCGTTTCTGTTGAGTATAATCGTTCTTCTCGCACTTCGTCCATCGCAGCCATAACAATACAACTAACTCGACTTCTGCCATCGCATCATTTTATGTAGGCGGGTGGAAGTTTCTAGAACCGAGGGTTAGGACATTTCGACGTGGAAACTTCTCGACACCGAACTTTCCCGAAAGGGGAGGGAGATGTTAGTAGAATTATCTGGACTGAGAGCATAGAAATGTCGGTGGTTGGCGCGAGTCGTTCGACTCGCGAGCCGGAAAATTGCAAATTCCGACCAAGCAATGAGGGACCATTATTCTCGCCGTGCCCGCGTAATTTAAACGTCGTTAATACGACGCGCCACAATATATATAAGACTAGGATGCTCCATTTCAGAATAGCAGTACTACATGCTAAATATTTACATATATTCACATAATATATTGATTTTCTGTTTATTATAAAATATTATATAATATATACTCATTTTACAAACCCTATTACATTAGTTTGTTTGATCTATTTACAAATTATCGAAGTCTATACTTTAAATGAAATTAAGAGAATGTCTTGTGTATCTGTGAATTACTTCAGGATTTCTGATCGGCCAGTGACCACCAATTTTAGTTATTTAACTTTTAAGAATTATGCTTTGCCGATTTAATAACACACAGGCCTACAGTATATGATTAACTGTTTTTGAACTTGATCTGCAGGGACACGTCGGGGTTTCTAATCTATTATAACTATTTGAAGAGAAAAATTATACGCTCAGACCGGGACTTGAACCCGGGACCCTTGGTTCTCTAGACCAAGTGCTCTACCAACTGAGCTACCTGAGCAAGTACCGATCTAAACGCAAATCTTTCTCTATATACATTGTAATTCCCATCCACCAAATGCTGTGAAGCCATGCTTCTATCTTGCAAATGGCGGCTCCTTTATTAAGAAGACATATTTGGGAATTATACATTACAGCCAGTACGGCTTTTTCCAAGTTTTTATTATTGATTTCGTACATCTCAATGATGGATAAATCATATTTGAAGAGAAAAATTATACGCTCAGACCGGGACTTGAACCCGGGACCCTTGGTTCTCTAGACCAAGTGCTCTACCAACTGAGCTACCTGAGCAAGTACCGATCTAAACGCAAATCTTTCTCTATATACATTGTAATTCCCATCCACCAAATGCTGTGAAGCCATGCTTCTATCTTGCAAATGGCGGCTCCTTTATTAAGAAGACATATTTGCAAGAGAGAAGCATGGCTTCACAGCATTTGGTGGATGGGAATTACAATGTATATAGAGAAAGATTTGCGTTTAGATCGGTACTTGCTCAGGTAGCTCAGTTGGTAGAGCACTTGGTCTAGAGAACCAAGGGTCCCGGGTTCAAGTCCCGGTCTGAGCGTATAATTTTTCTCTTCAAATATGATTTATCCATCATTGAGATGTACGAAATCAATAATAAAAACTTGGAAAAAGCCGTACTGGCTGTAATGTATAATTCCCAAATATGTCTTCTTAATAAAGGAGCCGCCATTTGCAAGATAGAAGTATGGCTTCACAGCATTTGGTGGATGGGAATTACAATGTATATAGAGAAAGATTTGCGTTTAGATCGGTACTTGCTCAGGTAGCTCAGTTGGTAGAGCACTTGGTCTAGAGAACCAAGGGTCCCGGTTTCAAGTCCCGGTCTGAGCGTATAATTTTTCTCTTCAAATATGATTTATCCATCATTGAGATGTACGAAATCAATAATAAAAAAAAATATTATAACTATGAAAATATAACTTCAATTTTCATGTCCTATAGTGATGATCGAAAGTTCTTGGTACATGTGTAATTATTTTGACAAACTATCCTTGATACTGGGGAAGAACGATCTTGTTATGACACATTTTGATGAGCTATTACGTTCATTATGCCAAAAATAGAACGCCTTTATGTTTCAGTTTGTTCTTCATAGCACTTCTGGGAATTTTAAAGTATGAGATGGAGAGTTTACCGTTCCATGAGCCAGCTTCGCCAAGTGATCAGCAAGCTCATTCTCGTGGTTCCCCTTATGCGCCTTCATCTAGTCGAAATGGACACTCCAGTTGTCATTTTCCAGTTTCCTTAATTGATTTCGGATTACTCCTATCAAAAAATGGTAATTTATTGAGTTGCCAACGAGTCTAATGTTATTCTACTGCCAATGTGGATTGTTGCAAATTGTGTTTTTTTAACACATTCAAAGTTAGTGAGTTCTTCAGTGATTCAACAATTACAAGCTGATCTGACTGACATCATTTCGCGACCTTGGATTGATGTTTATGTTTTAACTGATTGTTGATAAAGATTGCAAATTCTGATCCAACTCCATTTTCACTTCCATCTGTGTGTGTATATATATAGATAGATAGATAGATAGTTAGTGTAGAAAGTATTGATGCACTTTAAAATATCACAAACTGAAATAAATAATTTAATTATTTCTTCAATATATACAAAAAGAAAAAATCCCACATTTATATCACACAGTATAAAGTTAAATAAATGTAGTTTCCTCTGTTTTAGCATAACAATTAACGAGTGAAAAAATAATTTATAGAAGTAAAACAAAAAGTATTCATACAGTCTCATATTATGGTTATGTTGATTATTTTCTTTTTTCTTCAATACTTGTCTGGGAGCACTTTTGATTCCAAGATGGCTTGAAGATGGCGTGCACTCGACTGGACTAAATTTGAACTGGGGAAGGTATATTTGCCCATTCTTTTTCCAAACCGTCTCTCGGCTATTGCTTGTTGGGGTTCTGTCCCGAACGAATTCTTCTTTTTAGATTTTCCTATCAATTCTCTATGGGGTTTATGTCCGGAGACTGAGGGGGCGTTTCCATGACTTTGGTGTGTTATGAAAAATCCATAAACACGTATTGAATGCGGTGTGATTGGGATCATTATCATGCCTAACTACAAAATCCTGTCTAATCCCCATTTTCCCCAGATAGGTATGAAGATAGGTCTTCAGTATGTTTATTTACTGCTTGTGATCCATCACACCATCGTTAAAATTCAAGGTGCCGACTCCAGAGGCACCCATACACCCCCTCACTAATAACGTACGCCACTATGTTTGACAGTGGGGTTAGAGATTTTGCTTTTGTAGATCTATATTATATTTTTTCCAGAATGTTTTCTTCCAAATGTCTATTTTCTGAATAGAAAATGTTGAATGTAGACTCATCAGTAAAATTACTTTTTCTAAAATAATTTGGGGCTCTTTATATTTGTCTTAGCGAAGTTAAATTTTTCTTTCGATTTTCTTCACATACAAAGAATTATCTACAGGCTGTTCCCTCGTGTAATTCTTTAGCTCATAGATAATTTTGAACCCTGCTAGCAGAAATATTAATATTAAAGTCATTTTTGATACTAGCTGCTAATTTAGATACACTGCTTGAAGATTTTCCTTTACAATTCTCATTAATGTATTTTCAACATTAACATTACAGTTTTCTAGGACGTCCTGATTTGTGGCTGTTTTTGAAAGATTTTCGTTCGCCAACTCTTATCAATTATATTCTGAATGGTTGCTGTAGGCCCACCAATTACTTCACTAATTTAATTTAGCAATACGCTGATTATGCAAGCGAATATCCAATTCCATATCTTGTACTGTGTTCTATCTACCTTTACGCCCCATTCCAGTGTTAATCTGAAGCCAGAATACACACAAGTACACGGCAAAGTACTCAAGGCTAGACTGAATAACATCACTACCAAACCCACCCCCATTCGATTGCAGATGCACATTCAGTTGACCGAACTGTATCAGTTGTTTTTCTTTGTTATTTTCTGGTTGTTCTTGTACAAATTAGTTTCTTAATCGTTGATTTTAACGTTAAAATTGAAAAGAAAACTGCATATATTTTACTTCATAGATAGCAATATAAAGGTATATATTTTGTTTTTGTATATAGTGAAGAAATGACTGAATGATTTATTTCTGTGTGTGATATTTTAAGTGTATCGATACTTTCTATACTAAATATATATATATATATATATATATATATATTAGTTTCAAATATATATTCTCCGATTTCACTTATTTTTGTTACCATTAAATTTTCCGCAGTTTAAGTTAATTTTGAATAGTGGATTTGAGCGTCGTATTATTCATGTTATTGTTTCATTTTGGTGATGAAATAACACACTTCTGTGACATTGTTTAGTTCAATTAATATAGCAGTCATTCCAATTAAAGTACGATGAGATTCCTATCATTTTTTTCGAAATCCTTAGCTATTTTATTATTCGTTAGTCTCAGGACTCCTCTCAGGTATGAAACATTATTCTTCCGGATTATACACTCTATCCATGATGGAACCCCATATGTCAATATAGATACTATCGCTCCATTATAAATTATTCGCTTGTCATCATGCCTTAATACCCAATTATTTTATCCGATTTCGGCAGGGCATGTAACATATTGATGTATTTTGCAGTTATGTACGTAATCCACGTGTTAATTAAATCTGAATATATAGTTCAAGACAATCCCTAAATATTCAATATTTTTTTCTTGCTTCAGTTATTATTATTATTAATATTATTATTGTTATTATTATTATTATTAGTATACATATGTGTTAATATCTCGCGTTTGTCTGGGCTTATTCTTTGTTATTATCATTACTTTACAATTCTCGTGGTTAAAAGTTATTTTATTTTACTTAGCTTACTTCGCACCTTTAAAATCTCCATATTGTTATAGTCCTCGATTTCCAGCAAATATATTACCCTCGTAGGTAGCAATAATTCATCCATAAAAGCAATGACTCCTACTACTTGCGTATTTAAAGTTAAGAAGGAAATTATAGTGAAGATTACAGAGGCTAGCACCACAGCATGAGCCTTGTGGACACCTATAATTTATTTTCCTCAGTACCATCATTCTGCTCGTTCACAACGAAGCGCTCCTGTTACTGAGACAGCTGTTATAGAGATTACGAGTATATAGAGGACAATTCAGCATCATTGGCCACCATGTACAGTCGAAAGTCCATTTTATATCGAGACTTAAGCCTGGTTAGATAGATAAATGGAAAGCTCTGCGGCCATCACTTTAGTGTTGGCGGTGAGTGATCCATTTTGGTTCTCCTTAATAGGTAGAACCCCGGGTTCCTGTAAAATACATTAGCCCCGGTTTAAATTTTCAATTCAAATTTGAAGTTAATTTGCAAAGTGAAGTCAGAAGCGGACCTTTTGGGGTTCTATTCCAGCATTTGCTCTTTGTATTGAGGGAAACCGCTCAAAACCACAATCGATTAGTCGATCACGCGGGATATTGCCAAGTTTGGCTTTCGGATGACTCTATATTCGGAGCGCATCCAGGCTTCTCTTTATTTAAATATAATATGCGAACATTTCAGATTATTACAATTATTCATACAATTATGGTAACGTGCATTTAAAAAAAAATTACTCTTCAGTTGTTGTTGCTATTCCACCTGTTGTTGTCAGGTGATGTCATTCTCTCTGGAACTGGTGGGATGAACTTGTAGCAGTAAGATTAGTTATTAGTTTTTAATTTGTTGTATTAATACATTTTATTAGTGGACATTATATGCCAATGTTGTAATTATAATTGAATAGTTGTGTAATGTGTTGCTGTGTGTGTGTGTGTGTGTCCTATCAGCTTTCACCGGTCAAGTGTTGTCCAGGATCCATTTTGGACGCTTGTGTTTATTATTGGCTATTTCATAGGTTCCCAGCAATGCCACGAGTGGATTATCATGGCCTTCAAGTGTATTATAAAATTTAAGAGTCATGCTTTTAATATACTCCTCGATTGTTTCTACACCCATTTGATCGTGTAATATGTCAACCGGTGTTACACGCGGTAGTTTTGTAATCATATATAATAATGTGTTATGAAAAACTTGCTGTTTCTTTATGTGAGTTCTACTGGCGTGTTCCCATATGGGGCTTGTGTATGTGAGTACTGACCTTAATAGTGGCTTGTAGACTGTTAGCCCTGTGTTTATTCGAATTTTGTTATGGTTATTTTAAAATTGGGTATAGCAGTTTCAATGTCCCATACGCTTTGCCTAAGGTATTTTGGATATGTTGTTTAAACAGTAGTTTTTTTCGAGTGTTACGCCTAAATAAATGGCTACGTTTTTCCACTTGAAGTTGTTCCATAAAGACTTAATTGTGGGGGAATGTATCGATATTGAGATTACCTTTTTGTATAAAGAACTTTTTGACATTTATCTACGTTTATTTTTATTCTCCATTTTTCCAACCATGGTTAGAGAATATTAAGGTTATTTTGAATCTATCTAGACGCGTGTATTGTTCGGGAGGATTGACTAGTGATTAGAGTGTCATCTGCATACATATATAGATGAGTGTTATGTCTATTGTC
The DNA here is from genome assembly GCA_030220185.1 of Diploptera punctata. Lineage (NCBI taxonomy): Eukaryota > Metazoa > Arthropoda > Insecta > Blattodea > Blaberidae > Diploptera > Diploptera punctata. The sequence goes on from JASPKZ010008566.1 coordinate 532,154, forward strand.
ATGTAGAATATCATTTACGTATATATTGAAAAGTGTAGGTCCTAGGATACTGCCTTGAGGCACACCACTATAGACGGTCCACAGGGCGGAATTTGAGTTATGAAAAGCAAATTCGAATTGCCTATTGTTTATATATTTAGCATTTAAATTAATTATACCATCATCTAATCCTGTTTCGATCATTTTCCGTAGTAGGCCGTGATGCCATACTCTGTCGAAGGCTTGTTTTATATTTAAGTATAATCCAATCGTGACATGATTATCGTTGAACCCTCTAGTGTATGTTCAACGAGTCTCATTAGCTAGGTTACTGTGTTATATTTTGGACGGAATCCGTTCTGTTCATCCCGAATTACATTTAATTGTTATAGATTGTGATTAAGGCGCTTACATATATATTTTTTTTCAGATACCTTACTCATTGTGTTTAATAATGTTATCGGGCGATAATTTCCTGGTTCTCTAGGGTTTTTTTCCAGGTTTGGGGAATAATATTATACGCTCAGTTGTCCATGTTTTTGGGAAATACTTCATCTCGAACATGGCATTTTTTATTTTTGCTAAAAATGCACATTAGATGTTGGGACATTGTTTCAGCACTATATTTTGTATGCCATCAGGGCTACGTGCTTTTCTATCGGGAAGGTGATTTATTAGCCATTTGATTTCGGAGATGTTTGTTTTCCTTATTTGTTTACTGGGTATTCTATTTAGAAATTCTTGGACCATTTTTTCCGTTTCCCTTGTAAATTGCGGGTTATTCTGAGGGTCATGTGGTACAAAGGTTCGCTCCAGATGATTTGCAAACGCTTCCGATTTTTCCTGGGCTGTGACGGCTCTCCCGTTAGGCAAGATGAGAGGGGGTTATGTAACGGCTTTGTGTGTTATTTTCTTAACCACGTTCCATGTTCTCGGCATTTTCTTTAGTATCTAGACTGCCGATTACATTTTCCCAGGTGTCTGACACGAATGTTTGTATAGAAACCTTGATTCTCTGTTGCAGATCATTCATTTCTTGTCCGTATTGTAAGTTTTGTGATACCTTTGCCATTTTCTTCTTGCATCGTTCCTTTGCCTAATTAGGCGTAGGATGTGATTTGAGAGACACGGCTGGTTCGTTCTAATAGATTGTTTTGGAATATTAGTGTTAATAGCCGTATTTATGCTATTCGTTAGGCTGTCTACACCCATGTCAATATCATTAGGCGAGTTTAATGGTCGATCTTGTAATGAATTTGCAATATCTATTTTTAAATGTGTACAGTTTGCTAATTCGGGATTTCTCTTGTTTGAACTCTGCTTCATGTACTTCTTGGTGTGAGGAGCACTGGAAGGTGATCTGATTGGAGGTTATTTTCTACCGTAATATCCCAGAGAATATTAATATTCTTCATTAATGCGATATCAAGAATATCTGGTCGAAAATGTATGTTATTAGGGTAGTGAGTGGGCATATCTGGTGCCAGGATTTTAAAGCTCCTATTGGAGTCGCAATAAAATCCCCTGAGTTTGTTGCCGGCCCTATTACATGTTCTGCAGCCCCAATCAGTATGTTTGGCATTTAAATTTAAATAGCCAGCTAGTATTACATTGTTATTTGATGCTATGAGTTTTTCTATATAATTTATGTCTATATCTCCTGGAGGATTATAAGTACAAATTACTGTGAACGTATGGCGGTCAATTTTAAGTTCAATGGCTACGCATTCCGTCCTATTTGTGATGGGTAAGTCGGGTTATGTTTGACGGTTTTATGTACCAAGATGGCCACACCACCGCTTTGTCTATTGTTTCTATGCCACATGTTGAATAGATTCTGTTGTTGATTTTTCTCTCTATCCGTGAGGTGAGTTTCCGTTATTAGTGCTATGGGAATTTTATTTCTGTTTAAATAGTGTAGTGCGAATGCCTTGAGCATTCCAGAATAGGTTCCCGGTTCCTCTACTACCTATGATCAGTAGGAGCTCAACACGGTGCTATCAAAGCGTGCAGCTACGTGCGGCAATACCCTAAGGGTGGACTCTCTCCTCAGCGTGTCATATGCATCGTCTAGTGAATCAAAGACAGCCAAGATGAGACCATCCTCGTGTATTGAGAGTGACTCTTACTCCTGTTGTCTGGTACGTTGTTAGCGTCCCGAAGATCCGGGAGTGGACTATCACGATGTTGGTTGTTTTTGGTTCAGCAGGACATTTACTGTACTGAATCCTGGCTTCCCACATCTTCCGCTGCTCCAGAAATCTGTTCTGCTCCTCTCGCAACTTTCGCCACTGCCCTAAGTTGCTGAGATTGCCTAGAAAGCAGTTCCTGTTGTTGCTGGATTTGATGCTGAAATCGTCGGATTTCCAGCATTTTTGGTTCCTCCGATTGTGTGGCCTCGTATTGTTGCTGCTGGTGTTCTTGAGTGCCATTATTAGGTCGAGCTTCAGGTGGAGGAGCACGATCACTTGGAGCCTTGTGGGCTGCGGCTGAGCCTGAGTTCTGGGATCTCTTTGGACCGCCAGAGAATACTCACGGTTTTCCATCTCCCTCATGACCCTCTCGTCCGTTCTCAGTAATTGCAACGCCTGTTCTCTTTGTGCTTGATGAACGTGTTTTGGGGTATTATTGGGTGATAATTCGTCTGTTTTTTATTGGCTTTCCTCGAGCTCTTTGTGGCTTGTTGCAATAATGTTTTGTGTAGTGTTGTTTCTGCCCCTGTTCCTAATGGATTCATCACTGCCTCCCTGATTAAGCACTGATTAGAAGTTCCTGTGTGCGCCCCTTTACAGTTGGCACAGCGTGGTGCGCAGTCCGGAGGCAGTCTGCATTCTGTGTCTGGGTGTGAATCAGCACAGATGCTGCAGCGTGGCGAGGCTATACATGATTCCCTGTAATGTTGGAATATTAGGCAATTTTTACATTGAACCACAGGGCCCCTATTCCTGTATGGTTCTACCAGGACTGAGTAATAGCACAGACTTCTTAGCTTATATATTTGCTTATTTGCAGCGTTATCCGGAAGCTCCACTGAAAATAGGGTGTAAGGAACTCCAGTAGGGGCTTTCATAATTTTACATTCTGTGATTTCGAAGCCTTTTACTCGAAGTGCTTCCTCGATTGTCTCTGGGTGGGTGTTACTTGGGACGCCACGGATTACGACGCTGAGGATCTTGCGTCTCGTCTCGATTATGTGAAAGGGAACCTGAGATTCTTTTAAGTATTTAAGTAGATTCACATAATCCCTTCTACTTGATGTTTTAACCTGTGTACCCTGATTGGTCAGTACGCAGTGTAGGGCTAGGGGAGAATTCCTTGTTTTGAATGTGTCATTTATTCTTGCCATGTCCCCTTGGAAAGTACTGTGAATTATGACTGGAGGCATTTGTTGTATTGTTCTTGTCATAAATGAGTTTGCGGAGGAAACAGAAGAATTAGTAGAAGAGATCGTGTTTCTTCTTCCCCTCCTTGCTTGTGTACTTGTCGTTGTGTTTGCTGCAGGTGGTTGAGTGTTTTGTTTTATTGTTTTGCCATTCCTGCCCACTTGTTGGTATGTGCTGTATGTGTTCCTGACTTCCACGTTTTGTAGTGTTAGTTGTCTGGGGTGAGCCAGGTTCAGTTTGAATTACTTCACAAACATTGCCAGTGTTTAGGGACCCGCGTCAGAGTTTAGTATATTTTGGCTCTCCTGGTTTGAACAAGCTCTGGTAGTGTGCGGCATTCTCTTAAGAAATCCTGCGTACTGTTTGTTATGTGTGTTTCGTTTATGGGCTCTGAGTATACAGTGTCCATGTCTGTTGAGACAGCACGCATGCTCATACCAGGAGATCTCTCACATAAATCTGAGGATGGTCTCTCTCTGACCGGCATACGTGTGGCTTGTTGTACTTCGGGCTTATCAGTGAATTGTAGTTGACGACTGATGCCTGATGGTGATCTTTTGGATGTTTCTGTTTTGTTTTGAGATTCAGTGCGTTTTTTTTGTCTTGCTGTTTTATTAAGAGAAGGGTGGCTTCTCGTCCGAGAGAGTACCGTTTTTAGATACTTAGAGTGTATAACACTGATTAATGAATATTTATGTGTGTAAGAATGATGTCCCCTTTACCGCAGGCTATAAATCGGTGGAGAAGGGGTTTCTTAAGTGCTAAGTTATTTATATACCTATTTTACTTATTTATTTTAATACTAAACTGTCTTAATTAATTACAATACTCCCTTAATTTAGTGTTTGCTCTATTATCATCTATCCATTGGCTCCTTGGCCGAAATTTGTTAATTACCGGACATCGTTACACCTCTTGGCCCACGAAAGACGGGCTTTGGGGCCAATAGGCCCGGGGTGGGCTTACCTATTCATTAAAACTTATCTTGGTGGTTATTATTTGTCCAGTTTTTTAAATTTTACACGCGGTATTATATAATTATAACCGAGTGAGTTAGAATGTACTATATACCTGTGTTTCTTATTTAATATTTAAGAAGATTTAAATTCCGCGATCAGTTGCGGATTCAAAATGACCGCGCACTCAAGAGTTGAAGAGGAAAGTAGTATCTAGAAAGCGGTGAGAGCAACATGGCTGCCGGGGAAGATGGTGGGGCAGAGCGAGTTGGGGGGACAAGAAAACAAGATGTCTGCGCTGAACAAAGCGACCGTCAAAAAATGACGCTTTCTTAATAATTAAATTGCTACTTAACCTAGAGAAAATATAATAAATATGTTAGAATGATCAGTAAAAATTTAATCTCTAAGTTATGCTACAACTTATCTGTGTACAATAAGTTTAAAACACTAATTAACGTCTTCCACATCTCACGGCCACCTAGACCTCTCCCCGTAGGCCTGGTCTACACGTATCGTTTTGTCGTCAGTCTTGCAAGATCATGCAAAGTTTGTCAAACAAAACGTTGCGTGTGTACGGCAAATTGTACGTTTTGCATGAACTGAATGAGGTTGACATACTCGCGAAAGACTGATGGACTGGAGCTTTGTGTACAAGAGTGAGTACATGTTTTTTTAATAGTGCAGCCGCACGATTTTTGTGTCAGTCTTATTTGATAATGCAAAACTGATAGCAAAACGTTACGTGTAGACCAGGCCTTACGAGTACCATATACTGACTATAGTTTAAGCTTTCTTGTACACATTCTTCAGGGTCATAATAGCGTCGAAAGTGCCAGATCGGAGTGTAAATCAAAACTGGATTTTGTTAAAAAAATTCTTTACTTGCATATGATGCATTATCGTATTAAAAAATAAATTTTCTAGCACTTTTGCTGTTGTGTTTAACAAACGTATTGAACGATATTTGAAATTTCATCGCTGTTTTCTTTCCCTTACTCCACAATTGAAATAATAGTAGTTTTTTTCCAGATAGATGGAAAAACAAGCCGTCCTTAGACATTTGTTAAACTGTGCTGTGATGAACTGCGGCAGCAAGTTGAAGACACTGTAGAGAATGTTGGCTGTATCACCATCCTAGACTTGGAGTTTGCTCTAGTTCATTCCCTTTATACATCGTGAAATTCCATTAATGCAAAGAACGTATCACATGTGGATATTGATACCTAATTTACCCGTAATATTCATCATCCTGTTCACTGTCTTTCTGGCACAAATATAACAATCGTCAAGTTCATTGTGTCTGATAGGTGTTTAGTTTGAGCTCCATTAGGTTTCCTTAATGTTCACATCGTATAGTTCGTACTGGTGTTACCCGTGGTTAATTTATATCCGATATTAAAGGATTCGTGTTATTGGTGATGGTATAATATTATACCTACATATTTACCTTTGTTTTTCTCATAATTACCTTCGTATACTCTTTTCCCTTTAGTTTAGAGATGTTTCCCGTTTTCTCTTAACTGACTGTCCTGCTTGGTTCTTTGATATCTCTGCCCTAGAGCATTCACTTTCTTTCTATTGAGCGTACGTTCCTACGTCCACCAAGGAACTGATTTATTTCCTACACGTTTTCTTGACAGCTTTCGGTTTTCGAAGGACTCGTTGCATGCTAAACTTATGGCATTTTGATAGATCACACAAATTTTATATGTGTTGAGTTCAATTGACAAAAGAACACTGAATTCCTGTTCTATATTCTCAGTTGCTGTAATACTAATACGGTGTTGAATTTTATTGATAATGACACCATCTAAACTTTTTTCAACCTTGCTCTTTTGTAAGGTATTTTATACCATGGTAGTTACACTCACTAATCCTGCAATTGCTTTTCTTTATGTAGAAAGTAATAAATCGGTAATCGGAACCCTTTCTTGTACACTGCAGCGGTATTCAATTATGAGTTCTACCATTTATTTATTTGCAATTTTGAAATCTATATTGTTAGAGCCCTTGCATGACACAAATGTTGTAATTTCACTTTCGTCATTGATAATACATAAAGAGTAACGTATTTAGAATAAAATATTGTAAACTTCTCGAGAATCCTCCCTCTGGCATTGGTCAGTACGTCATGCCACGTTTGAACTTTTTATTGTTTTTATTTTTTGCGAAGTTTAATATATATTCAATTATATTTACACCCAGTGTAACATATTTTGTTATATCGCCATATATACTTTCAGTTATTAATTTTAAATTGCCGTGAGTTATTTCTATAACTACACCGTCTTCTTCAGAAAATTGGTTTATATAGAGAGCATCTATTTCTTTGTTCATCATTACAATAGCAGTATTTTTTTGTTTCTCTTGCCGGAAGTTATATTTTTGTTCCTGCGCGAGATTCCAGTTGCTCGGTTTTAATATGGTTCTTCAATGAAAGCTAAATCTTTATCCAGTCATGTAATTATATTATTGAAATTATCCGTAGCCACATTGGAGAGTTGTAAATTAACATGTCTGAAGTTAATCAATAGTTGTTTATTTACATTACAATTTGTCTACTAATTTGGATATTTAATGAAGTCATTTCAATAGATAGTGTTTTGCTTTTACTTCTTTTTTGACTGCTTGCATGCTGCAACAATTTTTACCTAGAGATGAGTGATTTATATGGGCCATACATTTTATACTCCTTTACGGACTGAACAATTAATACACTTAAAACCCCCGAGAAGATGATGGACATGTATGCAGTTTTGTGTTGACCTGAACAGAGGGGGCAGGTTTCTTCTCCCCTGCAATCACGGTGCTCTGCGGTTAATCTACTGCATTTATAACAACTGTTCATTGAGATGTAATCTTCTAGATTACAAATTTGCCAGTCTAGTTTAATTTTATTGTTCAGAAGCTTTTTTCTCATTTCCGAACTAACTTCTATGAAACGAATTTTTGGATCCTCTCCTATTTTTGAATATGTACTTTTCTTTGAAGTTGCCTGAAGCAATATTAATTTTGGGATTCTGTTTGTTAATTAATTTACCAGCATTCGCAATTTCTATATCATCAGGAATACTGTAAATAATTAAGCTAGGATTCATCAGCTTAGCCTCGTTAGATTCTATATATTGTTCACATTTTTCATTGATAATTTTTCTAAGTAGTTTAATGTCTGTTCTTTCTGTTTCAATTAATACTCTTCCATAACTAATGGATGTCATTTTCATTGTTGTAGGCTTAACTTTAAATTTAATTATATTATTTGCATCCTCTCCTATATTGTTTCATTTACATTGAATCACTAGTCTGCATCATTTCTCGCACGCTGAGTTATCGGGCTCCTATATAGTGGCCGAAGAATAAAGTTTGTTGTTGCTACTAGTGTCCAATGGTTCCTATGCGGTATTTCAGAAGCTTTAACTCCACTTTCATTTCATTCGACTCTTTGTTAAAAAAAGTAATTTACTGTTTTTTTTAAATTCGACTCATGTTTAACAAATTTGCTTCTCATAGTACTTACAGATTCTAGAATGGACACGTTTCATTTTTTCTGCTCTTTCAGTGACACTCAGTAGAATTTTGAAAGCTTCTTCAACACTTTCTCTAACACATTCCGTCATGTAATTAATTTTAATAAAATCGGGGAAGAGTATTGTAAGTTTTATCTGCTAAGAATTAAACCTTTAAGAGCACATAAAATAAGAACAACGTTAATAAATCATTTAGGCCTATACCATTTAAAATAATACAAATGTCTATAGCAAATTTCAGTTTGTTTTTTGAAATATCCTTGGTAACTAAACGCATATTTACCCTTGTTATAGCAGTCCAGAAAGAATAATATGTTACTTTAAACAAAAGAAATATTACATCCTTGAAATTATTATTATTATTATTATTATTATTATTATTATTATTATTATTATTATTATTATTATTATTATTATTATTACTATTATTATTATTGTTATTATTATCGACGATTCAGAATAACATTTACTATATTGAAGCACAACAACAAAGAAGTTGAATCCTCCAAACACTGAAATATAATGAATTTCAGATGGAGAATATTAAGAGGTTTTATTAAACACAATGTGTAGATTTTGAGGTTTCACCAGTCCTTTGTAATTGTGATGACAGACTGAGTTCTGCTTTTGCATTTCATTAGGTGGTACTTGGAGCATGGCTCGTCGCAAAGCGTATATCTGCAGTCTTCCTTGTGGTCGTGGTATGACGGATTCAGAATATTTTCCCGTGGAAACCATGCGCGGCGAAGCGTATGCATAGGTGGCGAAGTTGGAAGTTCGGCCCTTTCCACACATCAGTTTTCATAATTTCTGTGTTCATTATTTCCATCGGTATTGCATTGGCTTTGTTTTTTCTCTCTTTGATGGCGACTTTACATGCCTGGGTTTCTGGTAGATTGAAGTGAAGCTTGATGTCCTCAATGAAGTAGGATTCATGTGCTATTCTGTAGGCGTAGCTGTTTCTTGTGTACTTTGAGAGTGACAAGGCCCTCATGACATTCTCCAATTTCATGAGGTTTTCGATGTTAGGTGAATCAAAATTATCTGAATACCGTATGTGGCCGCTGGTGCTACTTTGAGTTAGAACAGGGCAATCGCCGTTGGCAGGGGCAATCTCTGAAGCTTGGGGATGTCGAATATTGAATATATTGCCGCTGTGGTCCTGTCTTGTATATGCATGGTGAACGTGGTTCCAGTGGTCTGCAGCGTGACTCCCAAGGTACTTAAAGTTGGGGACTATTTCTAGGACTGAGTCGCCGCACATAAAGTGGTCCTTTTTTGATAATCTCCCTCCTTTCTGAACTTCATTGCTTTTGTTTTGGAGCTATTTAATTCCATTGAATTTTCTGACGCACATTTTCTGATATTCTCCATGGCCTCTTGAGATCTTTAGGACTCTTGGAAAGGATGGCCATGTCATCGGCATACATTAATAGCTCTATATGTCTTGCCCTTATAGCTTGCACAATATCGGCCGTCATAATGTTAAAGAGGACTGGGCTCAGTGGGTCTCCTTGTAGGACTCCTCGTGTTTGAGCAATTACTTTTGACATTGATATGACATCGTAGATTGCTACATAATAATAATAATAATAATAATAATAATAATAATAATAATAATAATAATACTTTATTTATTCTAGCAGAGTTAAGGCCATAAGGCCCTCTCTTCCACTCAACCAGCACAAATACAAATAAATATTCGACAAATATAGATATACACTATACTAATTATAAACAGTTAAAGATACAATAAATATAGCAATGTAAATGTCATGTACAAACAACATTTTATAGGGTAATAACAATAATGATACGATAATAATAATATATAATAATAATAATGATAATAATAATATAAATATGATACATTATACGAGAAACACCAATTAATATATATACCTTACACTGGATAATAATGAAGTCGAGTTTAGAGCAAATATAAATTTAGATTTCTTTTAAAAGATGCCAATGTCCGGCAGCCCCTTATTTCTTGTGGTAGGGAATTCCAGTTGCGAGAAGTGAAGATGGTATATGACATGGAGTGATGTGATATCCTATGTTGCGGTATATTAAGCAAGAGATTATGTTGTGATCTTATGATTAAGTTATGGTTTGAGGATAGATACTGGAAACGGGATGATAAATAATTGGGAATCGAGGTATGTAGGATCTTAAATAGCAGAATTAGACAGTGCGATTTACTTCTCTCTTTTAGATGTAGCCATGACAATTCGTGGAATAATGGAGAAATGTGATCGTATTTTCTAACATTAAATATGAATCTGATACACATATTATGGACACGCTGCAGTTTGTCCGACAATCCGTCACTTATGTCAGTTAGTAGAACGTCACAGTAGTCAAAATGCGGCATCACTAAAGTTTGGATTAAAATTCATTTAAGAGTTGTAGGAAGAAAATGTTTAAGTCGCTTTAGGGAATGCATTATGGAGAAGATCCTTTTAGATGTTTGTTTTACTTGGACATGCCAATTTAAATTTGAATCTAAGTAAAATCCCAAGTTTTTAACAACGTCGGCATAAGGAATTTGTTCATTATCTAATATGACAGCCGGCATATTGCCATTGTTTATGAAGTGTAATAGCCTTGGATGTCCGATAATTATTGCTTGCGTTTTGTTTACATTATTTTAGTTTCAGCCCATATTGTATGGACCATAAAGATATATGCCTGAGGTCAGTGTTTACTTTGTCAATATATTCATTAATTTCGTCAGGCCTAAAGTGTGTGTAAATCTGTAGGTCGTCGGCGTAAAGATGATGCTTGCAGTTTTGTAGTTTCTTGGTCACGTCATTAATATAAATCGAGAAGAGAAGAGGAGCGAGGACGCCGCCTTGAGGTACCCCTTTCCTCACCAAGCGCCAGGAAGAAATGCGATTATTAACAGAAACTGATTGCTGACGATTAGTGAGGTAAGATCTAAGCCAATCAAGGCAGTTTTCCGACAGATGTAGTGTCTTTAGTCTAGCTAGCATTAAATCTATATCGACTGTGTCAAAGGCTTTGCTATAGTCGAGTAGGACTATTGCGGTGAGTTTGCTTTTGTCCATTGAGTCTCTTATGTCCTCTACAATGTCAAGTAGTGCAGTACTTGTGTGATGTCCTGTTCTAAAACCAGACTGATGTTCATCAAGTAAGTCGTGTGTGGTGAGGTAGTCTGTTAACTGTGAGTGTATTATGTGTTCCAGTGCTTTAGTTAAACAGGGAAGAATACTAATTGGTCTATAATCATCGAGTGTTGTGGGAGTGTTTGATTTCGGTGTAGGGCGAACTAGAGCCATTTTCCAGAGTCTGGGATAGGTCCCTGTCATTATAGTGGCATTAAAAATGTGGGTTATTGTTGGGAGAATAATGTCAATTATTTTTTTGCAGGAGAGTTATTGTTATATTGTCTATTCGTTGTGCTTTAGACTTAATACGTAATACTGCTCTTTTGGCGTCATCAGGTAAGATATAGGAAAAAAAAAAAAAAGAATTTGTCTCGGGTAGGTTGGGAATATGACACTAGTTCATCTATTGTCTGTTGTTTTTGTTGTGAGGCGTTGTCAGAAGGGAGGCGGGTAAAATGGTCATTTAACTCATCTAGTGGTATGTCAGCTGAGTCTACCTGTAGTTTATTTTGACAGAGGCCTATTGATTTTAAATTTTTCCACATGTCACATGAGTTGGACATAGATTGTATAATAATAGTATGGGCATATCTTAGTTTTGCATTCCTGACAGTCTGGTTGGCTTTATTCCTCAGATGTTTGTATGTCTGTAAGTCTGTCAGTTCTTTATTCCTCCAGTATTTCCTGTATGCTACGTCTCTCTCAGTCATAAGCAAGCGGATATTATCAGACATCCAGGGTGCAGGTGGTCTGTTTATACGTCTAGTCTTGATAGGTGCGTGTTTGTCATACAATTGTAAAATCATCTCATTAAAATGTTCAACTTTCTCGTCTACAGTCCTAAGTGTCCATATGTTGTTCCAAGGTAGTTTTGCAGCGTCATCAATTAATTGCGCATAATTTATATGTTTCAAGTCTCTGTATGTTACAAGTCTAGGTCTACGTTTAGAGCAAAGGAGTGAATATTCAATGTATATTAAGTCATGTGCAGAGATGCCTGGAGCTTCTATCTGTCCACTAGTTATAACTCTTTGAGGATTATTTGTTATAATTAAGTCTAGTAGTGTGTCAGAATACCTAGTATGATGGGTTGGTTCTGAAGGCAGTATTGTCATATCGCATGACTGGAACATTGTCTGTAGTTGTATAGTGTTGTAAGAATTTGTGGCTAATAGGTTAGTGTTGAAGTCTCCTAGTACAATTACATGTTCATAAGATTGTATCAGATTTTGGAGAACTGTTTCCCGAATCTGTCATTCCTAATCAAGGTGTAATTTTGCATGTTTACAAGAGAAGAAGGAAGGGTATTTTTCAGCCATGTTTCAGAAATTAAAATGGCATGCAGATTTAGTGTTGAAAATATAGTTTGGAATTCTGAGAAGTGGGACAGGAGTGACTGTGCATTACAATGTGTTATTTTGAGTGTATTGCTGTTCAAAGAGAAACGTGATTTTAAAAGGTCTGAGGTGGAAGGGTTATGTTGAGATGGGGACAATGGAACTGTCAAATGCCGAAAAGGGGCTGCAGGTGCATTCCTTAAATCTATGGTTGAAATGTTACTAACTAAAACAAGAAAACCGTAAATATGAAATATCAATTGGTGTTTAGTATATGAAGTACAAAATTAAATTAATAAAAAAAATAGATTATACACGAAAAAATTAAGAAAAAATGAACACAGTAAATAATTAAATACTAATAGCAATAAATTACAAAAAGTAATGAGTTTCTGAGTTGATAATTATCACTCTGACCTGAGATCTGATATATGATTTATTCGCTTTTTTATGTCTCCTACCTTAACAATGACAGAACCATCTTGGGTCCAGACATTGGTTACGCCATGAATATTTATAGCTTCGCGAAGTAACTGATGCCTAGCACTAGTAAGGTCCTCACGAATCGTAATTCCACTGCCTTTCAAATTCTTTTTATTTCGAAACACCTAACTTCGCTTACGGTTGGACACAAATTTAACAATGACAGCCCTAGGTCGTCCACCATCTGTTTTTCTACCTACACGATGACTACGATGAATGTCACTGACCTGGAGACTAACACCAACTTTCTCTGCTACCTGCAAGGCGATGGCATCTGTGTCTTCATTTTCTTCCTCCGCAATGCCAAAAATACACACACTGACGCCTTTGGTATTGTTCTCTAAGCTATCAATCTTAGATTCCAAAGTCACTATCTTGTTATCACGGTCCTGAATAGATTTCTGGAGTTCACTGATTAAGGCGTGACTTTGCTCTAATGCCACTTTTAATTCTATAACCGCCGCAGCAACAGTCTCCTTTATTATGTTGGCAACACTTGACAGCATGGTAGCATCTTGTAGCGACTCTTGTAAGACACGCTTCACCACCTCTTCTATTTCCATTGAGTTATTCTTCTTGGGGCCCATCTAATGAATTTAACTTAGCCAAATTGTTTTATATAACACAAACTATCAGTTACGATGTTTTAAGCGACTTAGAATGTGTTCACACCTTCAAAATAATATGTTGGTCACGAGCGATACACAACACGTCTAGTCACTTTCCGCCATTAACAACTCATAGTTAGTGCTGAGAATCGATTTATGGAGAATATCAGCACACCAACTTTCACACCACGGCCTCCTTGGTCCCACTAGTAATTTTTTTAAAAGGAGATACCTTTAATTGAATACAAATATATTTCTTGAGGATATTGCATACTTCATGAATTATAATTTGTGATGAATTAGGTATTGGGTACAAAAATCACCATAGTAGTCAGTTGTTTCAACTTTGTCTACGTAAATAACTATATCCATGAAATTATATTCCCTATTAATATAAAAATCTTAGAAAGATAGTTAATTTAGTATTAAGAATATGTCTAGCTATTTATGGCTCTTGTATTTTTCATGATTAATTCTATCCAGAACAAAGTATTCAATAGGGTTATTATGTTCTAAATGTAAAGAGGGTTACAAACAATTTTATTGTTAAGGTGCATAATGGTATATCTAATTTGTGATTCATTAAAGAGCATTACAATCGTCCATGTCACTCGTCATAATTGTTAGTACTTAAAAATGAGACGCTGAATTGTGGTAAACACGAGAAAGGCATGCTTATTAATGGAGAATGAATTAATGCGGATGTGTAAACAACAATGCAACAGAAGAATCGAGATTGGGCCGGTGGATGGTTTGACCATCCATTACAGAGGTGAGAATTAATGAAAAATATAATCAGCAGGGTAGATGGGAAAAAAAGCTGTAGTGGAAAGACCAAGAAAAGAGAAAACACACTATCTTCATGGCATTACAAATAATAAATTTACTAGCAGGAAAATCGGAGGGGGGAGGGGGTTTCCTGGAAATGAGAAGGCTGACAAACGATCGAAAAGCATAGCATGCATGGACGAAAAAAAAATACACCGAAGCTCTAAATAAAGCAGGGACAGACAAAGAAGGAAAAAATAATAAGAGTAGAGTTAAGAAGTGCGTAGAGTAAAAGTCGATTTAATTTGAGTGAAATGAAGACTACAGATGCTGCCACTCTCTACGACGATACTGAGCTCAATGCCACAGGATGATTTTCTACTGTTTGTTTGCTGAAATGTTTTGTGCAAATGGCTCTATTTGTATTACTGTTTATGTGTATGTATTAACCAATTACCATATTTAATATAATAAATAACCGGATTGAACGAGATGCGGTATAAAGTACTGACCAGAATCCGGGAAAGCAACTTTACCCCCGTATATATTTCACAATTGTTTTCATCTCGTATTAAAATAGTTAAATATAAAATAAATAAACTGTGGCCCCTTCCAACACGCATGGCATAGTGTTCGGTGTATGTATGTATATATATATAAACTCCATGGCGCGACAGGTCTACAAAGCCCGTGGTCTACTAGTCGGCTGCAGGCCTCACATCCACACGTGTTAATCACAGAGGTAAACGATCATCCAGCCAGTGTAGTGGCGACAGGTGTTAAATTCCATATCGGAATTTAAAATCTCACGAGGAAATTTGTAAAAAAAATATATCCAGTCAACTCATGTGATTATATTTTTAACATATGTAATCACTCAATATTTCTAATGGTGCACCATTGTTGTTTTATGTATTTCTTGACTATCATTTTATTCCTACTGTTATTCGTCTAGTCCAATATTCAAAAAGAATAAATTTATAATTTTCATTATGCTTCAATAAAAATTATGAAACAAATATATATCCTCTATTATTTCTGTGTAATTACAGAAAATCAACAATTATATCTTGTTAAAGCTCGTCTACAGGATGGTGCAATGTAAGTAAATTTAAATTAATCTAAAAAAATTGTGAAACTCAAGTCAATTAAAATTGTGCAAGTTAACCAAGATAAAAAAGGCTGAGTATGTTAGATATAATATTTTACTTAGGGAATTATGAAACTTTTGATAGAATATTAAAGTTTCATTGTATATAAATATTTTTAAAAAGTCTTATAATTTATAATTAAAAAACGTCAAGCTCGTAGGTAGCCTCATTGTGAATATTGAACCCATTTAAGCGAGGATACTGAAATCTATGTTTTATGGGTAATTTCATTTAATTTCATTCCATAACATGGAAAAACTTTGGAGGCTCGTCCGGGATATATTCAATCATATGTATTATCCACAATTGTTCTAGTGCCTTCTGGTTATTACAACTATGTTATTTAAGAATATTATAATATATCGTCATGGAAATTCTATTTTGTTTATATAATACTAATTTTAAACTATACAAATTAAAATACGCTCAAACAATTATCATCATGAGTAAAAGAAGAGTTGAAGAATAAACAGCTCCCAGAGAAATCTATAGAGATCGAGTTTATACTTTTCGTGACACACTCAAACAATGTGAGACTGAAAATCAAACCATTAAGTGGGTTGAACTACAGTTAAAAAGTTTATAGATTTTTTTTTTAAATTATGATACTATACAAACAGAACTGGAATTATTAAATCCAAAAGAAAGTGAACATCGAATAGAATTCGGTACTCTATATAGTACAGTAGGCCTACTTATCGAAGCAAGAATATTCGTTCATCAGATCAAGAAATATGAACAAGAACTTGCACACCGAGAAGCCTATACAGCTACTGCATCCATTTCTCTGCAAATACCTTCATCTACATTACAATTACCAAAGCTTGAAATTAACAAATTTTCAGAAAAAATAGAATAATAGCAAACTTTCTTCGAACTTTTTACCGCATTAGTCCATTCGAACCCACGATTTACAGACATTCAGAAGCATCATTTTTTAAGAAGTTATTTAGTTTGTCCTGTGCAGAAACACAGGTTTACCCATTACTGGAGATAACTATAAGTTAGCAATCCAACAACATCGAGACAAATATGAGCAACCCTCTCTTACAGTTAAGAGACATGTTCCAGCTTTGTTCAACTTACAACCTGTGAAATATGCAGCTCTTAGAAAATTATATGATGAATTTATGCAAAATTTGATAGCACTAGACGCTTGCCAAAACCTATTCAACATAGGGACAGTCTTCGTATTCATCTAGTTTCTACTAACTTAGATTCATCTACTCTACACTCATGGGAATCTCAAGTTACATCAAGAGGACCAGCAAATTTCAACGCCATGAAGCAATTTCTACAGCAGAAATGTAGAGTACCATCAGCTATTGGTAAACCTGCTGATACATCAGCTCATTAACAAGCATACAAGCTGTATTATAAGCTCAATAATCCAACTATTCCATATAAAGCTTTTGTCACTGCTTGCAATAAAGTAATATCTTCTAGCAACGCTAACAAACCATTGTCATCTATGAATTGTTCTGTGTGTCAGAAAAACATTCCATTATACAACTGTGAAAAATTCAAAGAATTAACACTAGATGAACAGCACAAATATGTTCAACAATATAATCTTTCTTTTATTTGTTAGTCTTTTGGCCATCCATATCAGAACCGTATAAGTAAGAAAATAGGTTTTAAGTGTAAAGAGAAACTTTGTACTTTACTGCATTTGTTTACTAAACATGAAGAACAGCAAGAACAAATTTATATTTCTACAGAATCTGCCAATATGTCTCTTGCATAGAGTTTAACACATACAATATTTTCAGAAGAAGAACTAGTGTTGTTCTTTCCATTCTAATCGTACAAATTCAAGACAAACAAGGAAACTGGATTACAATCAGATGTCTCTAGGATTCAGCTGCTTCAGATGATTTCATAACCAAATCTGCTGCTCAGAAATTAAATATTCCGTCAAGAATACTGGTGTTACAGTTACTGGAATCAATCCAAGGGACACTGAAATAGTAAAGTTTACCCAAACAAAAATAAGGGATAGCATAAGCAAAAAATATCACTTGGAGCTAAATTGTTTAGTGATAAATAAAATAGGTTCAAATACTGCAGTAGTTGATTTAAACACAGATAAACTAGACATACCACAATACATTCAACATGGAGATCCTGAATTCTACATCAGCCGTCTCACTGAACTTCTATTAGGTGCTAATACATTTTGCATAATTCTTGAAAATGACAAGAAGAAACTAGGTCCACGAATATTTATCAAGAAAGCTAAACTTCGTTGGATAGTTACAGGCAAATGGTAACTTCCAGCACCTGTACGAAAACAATCGGCATACTTCACAATGGAAAATGAATCTATAGATTTCAACAAATTTTCGGATTTAGAAAAAGATCCGCAAACCATTCATCATTCTGAAGAAGAATTCTACTGTGAGCAGTTTTACAAACAAACCACTACAAGAAACTATGAAGGCAGATACATAGCTACAATGCCTGCACATAAAGATGCTCCATCTTTACAACATACCAAAGAACTTGCAACCAAAAGTCCTTAGGTCTTAACAAAAGATTTCGAAGATATTCTACATAGAACCAATAGTACTTCCAATTTATGTAGGACTGTGAAGCTTTGAATCATATGGATGTAGTTACTGGAAATAATACAAACTCCTCACATCCAATCAACTATCTTAGCCATCATCCAATGTGGAAGAACGAATGACAAGATACAAAATTCGTGTTGTCTTTAATGCAGCAGCACCAGGTAAGAATAGCATCTCTTTGAATGGTACTTCAGTATATGGTCCACCAATTAAAACCGACTTGGTCTCTGTAATCAACAACGTTAGGTTACATTCAATATCTGTTATATCTGATATTGAAATAATATATAGACAAATACTTATACACGAAGATCAACAAGACCTTCTACGAATATTGTGGAGAAACATTCCTGAAGAGCCTTTTCGTTCATTTAAAATGAAAAACGTTACATACGGACTAAAGACGTCAAGTCAAATAGTCATTAGAATTTTAATAGAACTAGCTAACAATGGTGGACATCAATATTCACCACAAATTACATATGCATTAAAAACTGTTCATATATGGACGACTATCTTCAATCGTTTCCCACAGATAAGGATGCTATTCTAACTAAAAGTGAACTTTCCAGTCTTCCAAAACAAATGGAATTCCGTTAAAGCAATGGTGTTCTAATTCAAAACAATTTCTTAAAACCAAACAAGCCTCAGGCTTAGCTATTGATCCGCCCAAATAAATAGAAGAAGATTGTATGATTAAAACCATAGGGTTACATTGGCAACCTTCATCCGACATTTTCACTTATAATGTGAAATTAAATTCAACAGAAGTGCATACTAAACGAAATGTGCTTCCTGAAATAACAAGAGTTTTTTTATCCTTAGCAATCTGACCGGGTTAAATAACATTAAAATTCCCAGGAAACTTTGTGGAACTACAGTAGGCCCTACTTCAAGCACCGCAACTTCATATAATTTGTGACGCATCATAACGAGGTTATGGTTGTGCAGTATACATTGTTACTTCAGAATCTTCACTTGTATGTATCAAGTCTAAATTTGCTCCACTCAAAGCTATATTTTCACCAAGATTGGAACCCTGCGCCGCATTAATTGGAGCAGAATTATATCACAAATTAGTCAGAAAATTACAAATAAACAATACTACAACATATTTCTGGACATATTCAGAAATAGTTCTCAGCTGGCTTTCCCAATCACCGCATCTATGTAATATATTCGTGGCCAATTGAAGTCAGAAAATGCAACAACTTACTCGTACTAATCACGGTAACTGGAACCATGTCCCTAGTGAAGACAATCCAGCAGACATAATTTTAAGAGGTTGTACACCTGCAGCTCTTGAAAACAATATTCTCTATTGGAATGGTCCTCACTGGATTACTCTTCTATTTCATTACTGGCCTTCAAAGTATGTAAAACTTGAAGACATGCCAGAAAAAAGAAAGTTAGCTATTGTTCTAACAGCCAATGCTAAAGAAGAAAATTCTTTCTTCAATAAATACTCAAGTTTAAAAAAATCTTAAGAGTCACAGCATGGATACTCAGATGGAAAAACAAAACTCATAAAGGATTTTCATTAACAGCGTCAGAACTTACTAGAGCTTCCAACAAAATAATTTATCTTATTCAACATAAACACTACAAGGGAGAAATAAACTGTTAAAAAAAACAAATCAGTAGATAGAAAAACTCGCTTCTATTACTCATCCATATGTGATTAAAAATAACATTATTCGAGTTGGATGAAGAATAACTAACGCTGATATTGACTACAACATGCCATATAAAATAATTCTACCTCCTAAAGACCACATCACAATCATCATAACACAAGATGTTGATAAAAACGATCTTCAGGTGGACCAAGAGCACTTTTGTTTCTCCTACGAGAGAAATATTGAATTCCAAAAGGAATACGAACAACTAAGTCTGCTATAAAATATTGTAAGCCATGCTTTAAAAACTCGCTTTAAACTTCTCATCAACTAATGGGAAATCTACCAGCTGCAAGACGCATACCAAATATACAATTTTCTTGTATTGGTACAGATTATTCAGGAGCAATAATGTATGACAGTTCAGCTGAAAGAAGTCATAAACCAATAGCCGAAAAGGCATACATTTCTCTGTTTATATGCATGGTAACAGGAGCAGTTCATTTAGAACTTGTAGCCAGTTTTTCAACACAACATTTCCTTGCTGCTCTGTACAGATTTATTTCTCGTAGAGGAAAGCCTTCCGAGATATATCCTGATAATGTTTCCTATTTCGCACATTTGAGAAGGAATTATCTTCAATTCTTTAGAATCTCAAACATTAATACAGGATTTTTCTTCCTGCAACCACTCTCCAAATATGACAGAAAGGTGGGAAAGCCAATTCAAGGTTTTAAAGCGCCATCTCAAAGGAACAATCATCAGACGTCTCTTGAAGTATGAAGAGCTAAACACTCTTCTGATTCAAATTGAAGGAATCATGAGTTCTCGACCTATTTAAGAACTCTCCTCAAATTTAGAAGTTTTAATGTCATTAACACCAGCTCATTTCTTAATTGGAACTTATATCACAAGTCTACCTCAACAAATTTCTTCAAGCAAAATAATCAGTCTAAATAAACAATGACAACTTACAGAAAATCTAAAACGGAGATTTTGGAATAAACGGAAACAGGAATATCTTACATTACTTCAAACCAGAAACAAGTGGCAAACGGAACAGCCAAGGAAATCCAGTAATGATAAAAGAGAAATCTCCACCTTTCATTTGGATACTTAGTCGATTAGTTCAAATTTATCAAGGCAAGGATATACTCGGAAGAGTAGCACTTTTTAAAAAACCGAATCGTCCAATTACACTACTGTGCCCACCACCGCTACAAAATGCAGAAAAAAACAGTAGCAAAAGTAGCACTACATCAAACATTGTTAATAGGTCTTCCTGTTTTCAAGAACACGAACCTTCAGAACCAATTATGAGAATACCGTGTAACTAGTTATATATTTTTGTTGAAACTTTCCACTTTTTTTTTATTTTTTGCCCGGCAGTATGTTAAATATCAAATCGACATTTCACATGTGACGAGAAAAATGTTAAAAAAACATACACAGTCAACTGATGTGATTATTTTTTTAACATATGTAAACACTCAATATTTCTAAACTTGCACTATTTTTTTCCTTACTATTGTTTTATTCCTATTGTTATTCTCCTAGTCCAAGATTCAAAGAGAACAATCTTTTCTACTTTTCTTCATGCTTCAATTAAAATTACCAAAAAAATTTATATCATCCATTATTCCAGAGTAATTACAGAAAATCAATAATTATATCTTGTTACAGCTCGTCTACTGAATGGTGAATTTTAAGTAAATTAAAATTAATCTAAAAAATTGTAAAACTCAAGTCAGTTAAAATTATGCAAATTAACCAAGGTCTAAAAAGAAGCTGAGTATGTTAAATATAATAATATAATAATATAATACTTTACTTAGGAATTATGAATATTTTAATAGTATATTCCTATATAATAATTTTAAAAACGTGTTATAATTCATAATTTTAAAGAAAGTCAAGCTCGTACGTAGTATCACTGTGAATATTGAACCCATTTTACGAAAGTTACTGAAATTATCGGTAATTTCATTTAATTTCATTCCGTAATCAAAAGCGGGGTCAGTATGTCAGACCCCGATCCGTTCTAGCTGTTTTTTTCAACCTGGAGCCACTACTTATTGTAGCCGCCCAAAGTCCTCACGATGCTGGGTGGGCACCGGTCTCATATTGACCGAAATTCAGTAAGAAAATATCTTCCCCCTGGAGACCCGAACCAGCGCCAGTCCCCTAGCTCTGCGCCAAAGCATCTTGCCTTAGCCACTCTGCTGCGGTAATATGTAATTATATTCTCGAGGTAGCGTGCTGCCTTGTTACGAAGCGGGTCCGGGTTCAATTCGCGGACGGGACAGGCTAATGGATGAGATTTTTCGGGGTTTTACCTTACCTGTAAGACAAATGTCAAGAATCTTAGTGCCCAACAGTCCCCGAAAATCGAATTTGATTTGATTGTTAAAGGAGAAGGCAAATCAAATTTCTCTAAACACATTCAGAAAGCGGCCACATTTTCAACAATATCTATAATACAATGTCAATTATACTCGGAGAAAACAACAGACACAAAATTAACATTTTAGAAGAAATCGAAATTATCAATGAGGCCAAGAATACAAACATTCTCAACGAAAATATGCGTAATGAGCAAACCCCTCTACTAGACATATACTGATAATTCAATACTACTACAACAACTCCAGAAGATGAAGCTTGCTTCGAAATTCCTACAGTTAAATCAACGAAAATTTTAAATAGGTAGTTGAAGAAGACGGTAGTACACAAGTAAAAGAATTATAATTCAACAATATTATAACCTCAACGGTATAAAAAACAATTATGGACTTAAAAAGTATAGATTAGTTCAAATGTCAAAATAAAATGTTGTATTTAATTCATAAAACATTTTAATACAAATATCACGAAAAAACTTCGTAATTGAAGACGCGAACCTGCGACGTTCATTAACAGAAACAGTAGGCGCATGCATTACCGCTGACCTATCAGGATACGTAGGAGAGTCTGCAGTTTTTGCCACATAATACAGTAACTCAGGGACTGCACAATTATGAGTAGTTCCCTAGTTTGAACCCAGCACTGTGCCGAGTATGACTTAGAAGAAACGTGTGTTCAAGAGATAACACTTTTTATTTGTCTAAGGGTGTACATATCTAGTTTACTAGTTTGTAGTTCACTACTGCTGCTACGAATTATTCTCATCAATCGAAACTAACTTAACTGCTGCGATTTCGTTCACTACTCACGAATCATCCACATTTTCTATTTAATTTTAAGTCGAAATATGTATCATTTAAAAATTGTTTCTGTACACTGATTCAACACCAATATTTTTTTATGTTTTAAAGAAAACATTATTGAAATTGGTTGAGTAATATTCTGGAAAGCTTCAAATCTTTGGTCCAATTTCGGGAAATACAAATCTATCTAGCTCTTATGGTAAGTACTATATTATTCAACAAAATCGCAGGGAGTTGTGGAAACCCATCGCGAATTTGTGGCCCAATATGTCCTCAATGGGTGATGTAGAGAAATTATATTTTTTCCAAAATAGTACGTATCATACCATGAGTTATACCATGTATTGTGAATATATACAGATGCATTTCATCTCCCAACCTAATGCTCCTCTGTCCTCTCATTTACATCAAACAAATATTCGCGAATCGAAATTGTGAATCTCCATTGCAATAAGCGGAAAAAATTAAATCGCCTAGAAAGTTATTTTTGAAATTTTAATATAGGGATTTTGTTGAATTACTTGCGACAAATTCATGAGATAAGTATAAGTATTTATAAATTAAAAATTGCATTATTCACTAATATTTCTACAGATATCTGGGCAGTGTTATCTCATTGCTTATAAAAACACTAAACTGATATTTAGGAGGATTATTAACGCATATAATGGGACGGATCTTCAGATTGGAATTATTAATTAAATAAAGGCTCCGTAAAATGTATTATTCATAATTATATGCCTGTTAAATCTCTTCTAAGGTAGTCTACTTTTTGGCATTATCGTGTCAGGTTTTTACTACAAAACATATCGATGACAGACTATTGGGGGAGCGAGATGATGCCCTCAAAAATTTCATCACTCGTGCGATTTTCATATTCGAAATTTCATTAAAGTGCCAGATATTTCTGCGTGTATGTTTGTTTTTTTTTTAATTTATATTCTGAGCGATTCCTCTTTTGGAATATTAGTTAAAAAATAAATTAACGATAATTATAGGTAGGAAACATAATTAGGAATGAAAATGGGGATATGATTGCAGATTCCACGAGTATATTAAACAGATGGAAGAGTTACATTAATAAACTATTAAATCTACATAGAGAAAAGAATATTGAAGAATATAATTTACAGAGAGCAGAAATGTTAGTCACTGAACCTAGTGCATTAGAGGTTGAAATGGCGATAGAAAAATTGAAGATGTATAAAGCATCAGGTTCTGATGGGATCCCAGTAGAACTGATAAAATCAGAGGGAGACAAATTGATGGAGAAGATACATCGGTTAGTATGATTTGGGAAAAAGAAGCTCATCCAGATGAATGGAAAGAATCGATTATCGTACCAACTATAAGAAAGGAGATAAAAGTGATTGCAACAACTGCAGGGGCATCTCAGTACTCTCAACTTCCTACAAAATCCTAACAAATACATTAGTAAGCAGACTTACTCCCTACATTGATGACATTCTAGGAGATCATCAATGAGGATTTAGAAAAACAGGTCTACAAACGGTTCAGATTTTTAGCTTAAGTCAGATTTTAGAAAAGAAATGGAAATATAATGGCCACAGTACCACCACCTATATGTACTACTTAAAAAAAGGCATCGATTGTTTTTTTTTTCAATTAAGAGGGAGAAGTTTATAATCTATCCTTCTGAAGTTCGGAATTCCTAAAAAGTTAGTTAGACTTAGACGATTGTGTCTAAATGGCACAAAGAGTAGGATGCGTGTAGGCAAACAGCATTCAGATACTTTTGAAATTCAAAATGGGTTAAAGCAAGGAGATGCACTGTCTCCTGTACAATTCAACTTTGTATTAGAGCATACCATAAAATCTTTGGAGAATGAAGATGAACTACAACTCAATGGTATTAATAGGCTGTTAGTTTATGCTGATGATGCAGTATTATTGAGCGATAACGATGAGATGCTAAGGGCCAACACACACACACACACTCTATTGAAGAACACTGAGTAATTGGGAATGGAAGTAAACATCAATAATACTAAATATATGTTCGCACATAAAATGAATTATGTAATGGAAATTTACAACTAATGACAAATTAAGGAAATTTTGAAGAATTGGCTGATTTCAAATATCTAGAAACAATCATTACAATTAGGAATGAGATGCATAAAGAAATCAAACATTGGTTCAATTCTGGAAATGCATGCCATTATGCATTACAGAAACTCTTGACATCCCAATGGCTTTCAAAAAATGTTAAACTGAAAATATATAAAACAGTTATTCTCCCAGTTATATTATATGGGTGCTAAACATGTTATCTTATTTTGAGAGAAGAAAGAAGGTTACGAGTATTTGAGAATAAATTTCTTAGGGAAATTTTTGGACCAAAACAGATGAACAGACAGGTGAATGGATAAAACTTCATAATAGTGATCTACATGATATGTAGCCTATAGGAAGCCAGATATAATGAGAACAGTTACGTCTCGTAGGCTGCGATGGGCAGGGCATGTGGCACGTATGGGAGATGATAGAGGTGCTTGGAAACTTCTGGTAGTAAACCAGAGGTAAAACGCCCTGCTTGATAGACGAAGAATGGGTTGGAAGAATAACATTATCCATGATTTGAGGGAAGTAGATTATACAGGGCATGATTGGAAAACATTAACTCAGGATAGGGATGTGTAGAGCTTATGTCCCCGCCGTCATGAACCTACGTGTTCGACAGAGCCAGTGAGTTAGTTGGTTTTAGGAATTAGCAATAGTTGGGTTGTAATGGCGGATGCGCTACCTCGAGCCACTACAGGTGTATATATTTTTTTATTTTATTTATTCCACTTAAAAAAACTATTTTAAATCAAATTATGTATCTGTAGTTTGTTTCTAGTATCATTGTATCTACAATTTTTCATTGTCCACCGCTATGGTCTCGGAGTAGTAT
Source organism: Diploptera punctata (assembly GCA_030220185.1). Taxonomy (NCBI): domain Eukaryota; kingdom Metazoa; phylum Arthropoda; class Insecta; order Blattodea; family Blaberidae; genus Diploptera; species Diploptera punctata. Next base: position 557,798 of record JASPKZ010008566.1, read on the forward strand.
CAGAGCTGGCCCGGATTCGAACCTGGGACGGGAAAATATTTCTGAGCGTTTTTTTTTTCGGGATTCTTTTCACCTGTAAGACAAATATGAATCTCATCTTGTCAATTTTGTCATAATTTTTTTCAATTTTATCATCATTAACATATTAGCCATATTTAGTGTGAATGTGTGTCTAAATGTTGTGTTTCGTCTAAATATTGCGATATCTCGGAGGAGGCCCTGACATTGAACTGATCACTCATTCGGGGAGGCCCTGCATTTCCTCGTGTTTAAAAATTAAAATGTGTAATCCACAGTTTACAATCCTTCTCATAACAGGTCTTGCCACTGTAAGGCCAGGGTGTCTTGTGGCATATAAAAAGTATATATATATATATATATATATATATATATATATATATATATAATTTTTGGACCAAAGAGATATAAACAGACAGGTGAATGGAGAAGACTACATAACAATGAACTACATTGTCTTTATAGGAAGCCAGATATAATAAGAATAATTAAGTCTCGTAGACTGCAATGGGCAGGACATGTTGCGCGTATGGGGAATGACAGACGTGCGTGGAAACTTCTTGTAGGAAAGCCAGAAGGAAAACGCCCAGTTGGTAGACCAAGAATGAGGTGGGAGAACAACATTAACTATGATTTGAGGGAAGTAGATTATACAGGGAATGATTGGAAAGCATTAGCTCTGGATAGGGATGTATGGAGAGCTTATGTCCGCGCGGCCATGAACCTACGGGTTCGATAGTGCCTGTGAGTAAGTAAGTATATATATATATATACACACACAGAGTTCCCTAAATGCTCTTTCTGGTTTCGAACACGTGTAACTTGCGTTAAAATAAACTTACACGCTTGTAACTGGTATAATTGCAAAGAGAAACTCAAACGTTTTGGTTGTAGTATCACAATTGGCAACAATGTTGTACAATTATATACAACATGGCATATTTTTTAGTGTGAGAAAATGTCTGGTATTGAGGTTAGGCGAGCGTTCTGTGTTCTCGATTATCATGTTCATCAATCTGTAATTGTTGTTCAACGACATTTTCGAACAAGATTTGGCGAAGATCCATCCAGAGGTACTTCAATTCATAAGTGGTACTCCGATTTTACGACAAGAGGATGCATCTATAGGAGAAAAAACTTCTGGATGCCTGGCTATAAGTGAGGCAACTGTTAAACGGATTCGTGAATCTTTTGCACATAGTCCTCAAAAATCAACCATTGCAGATAGTACGGAGCTGCAGATCTCTAAATCCACCGTATGGAAAGTTCTGCGTAAACGTTTGAAATTTCATCCATACCGATTGCAGATAAAGGAAGAAGATGAAATGGTCCGTCGTACTTCCTGCGAGAATATGCAGACTCTCATGGAACCTGATAGGTTTTTCGAATCCACAGTGTTTATTGACGAGTGCATTTTTCATTTTTCAGGTAAAGTGAACAAATAAACGTTAGAATATGGGGATCAGAAAACTGCAGGACCTATGTGCAGCATGTCCGCGACTCTCCTAAACTGAACATATTCTGCGCTTTAAACCTGCAGAAAGTGTACGGGCCGTTCTTCTTTGTAGAGAAAACAATTGGAGGCTGTGAGTAGGCACACCTGTATTTGCTACAACAATGGCTACTGCTTCAGCTGGAACAGGAAATGCTCAACGTGATCTTTTAACAGGACGGCGAACCCCCTCATATTCATAATGAAGTGAGTTTGGGGCTTAACACCAGACTACAAACCGATGGATTGGCCGTCTTGATAATGACGATGTAAAACTTCTTCCTTGGCCTCCGCGTTCGCCAGACCTCACACTCCTTGATTTATTTTTGTGGGGTTATGTCAAAGATCTTGTGTACAAGCCACCTCTTCCTCAGACCGTCCTTGATCTAAGATGGCGCATCACAGAAGCCATCGAAACAGTTGACCATGATATGCTACAACGGTCCTGGGCAGAAATGGACTGCAGGCTTGATGTGTGTCGTGTAACCTACGGATCTTACATTGAACATCTTTAAGGCAATGTAACCAATACTTACTGAGTTTCTGTTTCCATTTGTACAAGTTTAATGTTTGTAAGTTCATGTAAACGCAAGTTATACGTGTTCGAAACCCGGAAGAGCATTTGTGGGAATCATATATATATATATATATATATATATATATATATAAACATGGGAGAGTTTGAACTGAGATAAAGGAGACGGAGTAGAAGAAAAAATTATCATAATTTCAAAAGGGATTAGTAATCAGTAAACAATCCATCTATCACAAATTGAGAAGATGATCTACACTGTATCCACTTTTAAGTTCCAGTCAATAACACTGTATCTAAAAGTCACGGACTGATTGGTTATTAGTAATCTATATATTAACCGTCTCCTTAATATTATATGGTGCGGTAGGCCTACAAGGCGCTTGGAATACCAGACAGCTACAGGCTTCACATACTAGTGTGTTCATCACTGAGATGGACGATGATTTAACTAGCATAGGTGTGACATATATTCAGCGTGTCGGATCCCTAGCCATTGGTTACCTCAACCTGGAACTGCTACTAATTACAGCTTCCATAATTCCTCACAGTTCCGGGTGGTTACCGGTTCCATTCTTGCCGAAATTCCCTGAGAAAAGTTCTTCCCACATTCGAACTCGAACCAGCGACAGTTCCGTACCTCTCTGCAACATGGAATCATGCCTTAAACCGCTCAACTGCTGTGTGGGATAAGTTAACCATCTATGTATTTGAAAAAAGTCCAGGCATTAACATCGAAGGAATCTTTCTAAAATTAAATAGTAATTAATAATCCGTAGCGAAGAGATTTTCATATTAACGGAACAAAACCCGAATCAATTTGATGTCATTTGCTATTCAAATAGTTTCTATAGAAAAGACTGTAAAAAGTTACTACCGATTCAATTGACTCGGTATTTTTCCAAATGACTGTTTTGGTGACAACTGTTGAAAAACACACCCGCGTTATACTGTTACAATGAGATCAAAAAGAAATATATGCAATACTCATAGATAGATACGATATTGTAGTTTATCGAGAGGAGTAAAGATGTTACCTGATAGCTTTTAAGTGATAAGTGCACTGATTACACTTAATATTGTGCTTTTGGCACGGTCTACTATTCAGCTCATTGAAATATTTTTTTCGATTCGTAGTATCCAGAAATGAATTACCGAAACCTGAAAATTAAACAGCAGTACAACATTATTGGCATACAGATATTAATTTAAATATATATATATATATATATATATATATTACTCAAAACATTAGTGGAACACATGTTTAAACCAAAGCCACAAAATACATATTGTGACAATTTAATTTTTGAGAGTCGGACGTTTTGAGTTCAAGTATTGTTCAATATTTGATTGAAGAACTTCTTTGTTTTATTAATTTTTCTATGAGTATTTTAGCGAAATTCCAAGAGTTGCTGCAACCAAAGTGAGTTCGTATTGATTTATTTTTTAAAAACATGTTTGAAGAATAATCTGTGGTAGAGAATTGTTATATTTGTGTTCACTGAAGCTAATACAGATCAATGAGACACCACAGTTGCACGAGCATATGCATTGATTGAAGATGGTCGTTCCATTCGCCATGTCTCTAGGATTCTTGATGTCAGCCCTTCCGTCATCCCTAGGCTGTGGAGGCGATATAGAGACACACATGGATACAAGAGGAGTCCCGGGCATGGTCGTAACAAGAAGACTACACACGTACAGGATAGATTTCTTGTCATATCAGCTTAGCGCAGAAGAAAATCTACAGACAGAGATCTACAAAATCATTTACGCACAGCAACCGGGATGGTAATTTCTGATCAGACTGTAAGAAATAGACTGAGAAATGCAAGGTTTTGGTATAGAATCCCCTTTAAAGCCCCTCGTTCAACACGTCAGCACAAAGAAGCCCGTCTGCAATTTCCTCAGAATCATGTCAAATGACAGCTCCGCCATTGGAAGGGTTTTTTATTCACGGACGAATCAAGATTTCATCTAAGAGGTTCTGAAGATCATACACGTGTATGGAGACGTCCTGGTGAACGTTTTGATCCAGCCAGAATTATTGAACGTGACAGATCTTGAGGTGGTTTATTTATGGTTTGGGCTGGTATTACTATTGATTCTCGGGCAGAGCTTGTCTTTGTCCCATAGCGCAGGAATGCTGATATTTACGTTAATGACATTATCCTCCTACATGTTGTACCCTTTGCTTTCTTCTAATGCAAGATAATGCTAGATGTCATACAGCACAGGCTAACAGAGGTGTCCTTGCAACAATACTAAATTCGGGTGATGGACTGGCCTGCATGCAGTCCGGACCTTAATCCGATCGAGCATATGTGGGATAAGTTGGAAAATCGTGTTCGTAAGCGTTCTGCTGTACCTCAGAATATTGAAGAAATTTCAGATGCACTCACCGAGGAATGGGAGAGAATCTCACAAGTTTCTGTAAGAAAGCATCTGCGAAGCATGCCTCGTAGTTGTAATGCGGTCATTTAGGCTCAGGGGGGGCACACTAAGTGCTGATTGTTTAAATACCCATGGAAACATTGATTTCAAATATTGTACATCTGACTTTTCCACTTTGTTTTCTGTTACAAATGATAACTTGTTCTTATTGCTAATACTGTACAAGAAAATATTGTTTGAATGTCTATTTTAATTTTACATAAATATTAAATTTAAAATTACAAAAGATCAAACATTAAATGGTTTCAATATTCACTCTTGTGTTTTGGTTTAAACATGAGTTCCTCTATTTCTTGAGTAGTATATATATATATATATATATATATATATATAATAATTCTGCCCAATGACAGGTCTTTCACTGCAATCACAGAATTTGCATGCTATGCTTTGCAGCTTAACTAGGGAATTACAAGTGTGGTAGCTTCCCGTTGCTTTCCACACCGGTGAGGGTTGATGATGATAATGATAAGGTTGATGATGATGGCCGAATGATTTTTGGGTACTGTTGGGCCTTAAGCGTCCTGACATTTTTCTTGTAGGTGAGGAGAAATCTCACCCAGAAACCTGTCCCAACCGGGAATCAAATATATATATGTTTGTGTGTGTGTGTGTGTGTGTGAAACACGTGGATGCAAGAAATAAGAACTGGAAAGAGAACAAGAGGACTGGAGGAAATGGATAAAGATGAGCGGAGAAGAAAAATAAATCTGTTGGCATAGAAAGGCGTGACAGTCAATTTTACCAAGAGATTATGACTATTATACTCCTTTCAAATAGAGACTGAGACTACCCCATGACCATGGTGACACCTTAGGTTTAGACCAGTTTAAAAATCCTGACCTCAACGGGAATCGAACTTTACACCTTCCGGCTTGTACGGTATTACTTTAACCAACTACACTACAAGTGTGCCCCATATATATGTATCATGAAAAGGTATGTCATGAAAAGAAAAATTAATGCCTGAACTGGGATTTTAACACGAGACCTCTAACTCTATATGTTAGTGCATTACCGAACACGATATCCAGGCATTCCAGTGCAAATACACAAACACACACAAACTACGCACGCAAACACACTAGGGTGGGCCGAAATAATTCATTTTTATATTTCGAAGTTGTAATAGCAAAGAGGGGCACGCCGTAGGGTAATGGTTAAGGCACTGAGCTACAAGCCGGAGGGTCGAGGGTTCAAGTCCCGTTGGGGTCAGGATTTTTAAACTGACCCAAACCCTCTGGCGGGACTATGGCCCTGGGGTCGACTCAGCCTCTAACAAAAATGAGTACCAGACGCTTGTTCTGGGGTAAAGGCGGCCGTCACGCAGGGCTGACAACCCGGCTGACATAAAGTGCCGATTGTCTAGAAAAAGTGGGAGCCTTAACCTCCTACCACCCCAAGGGCCTCCGGGCCTGTTGTGGGATAACTTTACTTTTTAATAGCGAAGAAAAGTTGCGAATTATATAGACAAAATAAAAGAAAAACTATCAAAATCGGTTGACATTCCGGTCGCGCAAAGGCACTACAGTTTGACAATATATGAAAAAAATTATTTTTTGAGATTGTTTCTTCAATTTTTTAATTATATGTTTTCATAATGTAATAGTTTGTAACGTTTTCAAATAGAGCCTAAAAAATTGTGTTTTAATTTGGTGTAGATCAGTTTATATCTTCCGGTCGCACATTAGCTCCAAAATTTGCCAGAATAATGAACAAGTTACATTGTTACACATTTTTGGTATTTGATAAATAATTTCCAGACTATTGATTGTTAGATCCCACAGAGTGATATAAACCTGATTGGCAATGATCAGCAATACCTACTTGATATTAAAAAAAAAAAGAAATATTTGCAAAAATGAAATTTTTCTCATATTTAGCCAACTTTCAGAGCTTTTGCGCGACAGGGAGATGTCAACCGATTTTGATAATTCTTTTTATTGTTTCTAGCTGTATAATTCGCAACTTTTTCGCGCTATTACAACTTCGAAATAAAAAGATGAGTTTTTTTCGGCCCACCCTAATACACACACCATATATATATATATATATATATATATATATATATATATATATATATATATATATATATTTAAACTTCTAGAGAAGACATAGGAAAACATGGTCAAATTTTGTTACACATTTAGAATCAGATTTGCATAAGCTCCAACCTAATGCCTTCAAAATATTAAAACATTTGAATAAAGATATTAAAGAATCTACGAAAATTAATTGCGGAGTAACAAAAGAAGATTTTTTCAATTATTATAAAAGTCTTTGGACTGACAATAGCTATGAAGATACAATTTTCCGAAATAATAATGAGACAGATTACATAATATCATTGGAAGAATTGAACAATACTTTAAAGAAATTAAAAAATGGGAAGGCAACTGGCACAGATGGCTTGAATTCTGAATTGTACAAATATGCAGGCAAACAGTTCCATGAAAGACTGTTGTCCTTCTTTAATAATATATTCAAAAATGCAGATATACCACAAGAATGGAAGACAAGCATTGTTATACCCCTGTTCAAGAATTGAGACAAGAGAAAAATGGACAACTATAGGGGAATCAGTTTGTTAAACACATGCTAAAAAATTTATGCGGACATTTTAAATGGAAAATTGAAACGTTTCAGTGAAAAATTCCTTATGGAATGTCAAAATGGATTTAGGAAAGGACGATCTTGTATTGATTCAGCATTTTCTGTTAAACTATTGCTTGAAAAAAGGAAGAGAATTCAACTTAGAAACACATTTTGCTTTCATAGATTTTGAAAAAGCATTCGACTCAGTCAAGAGATCAAAACTCTTAAATATATTGGAAGACAGAAATATACCAAATTTACTTCGGCAGAACATACAAAATATTTACAAAGACAACACCATAAAGATTAAATTAAATAACAGATTTTCTGAAGAAGGAATTATAAATCGTGGTGTGAGACAAGGCTGCCGCCTATCCCCAACACTTTTTGCAATTTATATCAATGTTGCTGGAACAAAACATATAAATTTGGAATAAGAATATCAGAAAATAGAAAATTAAACACCCTATTGTTTGCAGATGACCAAATAATAATAGCAAATTCCGAAGATAATCTACAGAAAGGTCTGTATGAACTTAACAAAATTACAGAAGAATATGGATTAAAGATATCTACAGAAAAAACAAAAATTATGGCATTTCAAGGTGTAGATCCTGTCAGAAGTAAAATTGTACTGGAAAATAAAATTTTGGAGCAGGTGAATAATTTTACATATCTTGGATGCAATATCTCATATGAAGAAGAAAAGGATGTAAATGCAAAAATATCTAAATTTTTAAGAACTTTAGGGTTAATAAATTCTATCTGTTGACGCCTCAGGTTTGCTGCCTTGAGTGGTTAGCTAGATATGTCAGTGTTGGCTAACCTGAGTCTTGTCATGGATTGAACTGCATTGTGTACGCATCATTCTTGTTGTGTGTGTAGCTCGTAGAGAGCGGTCGTGTTTTGTGGTGCGCCTCGGCACAATAGTGGTTTAGCATCCACAAAAGCTTCGAAATAACTGTTAGTGATAATTAAGGCTAAGAGATCAATAGCCGCACATTATAAGGTGTTCGTAAGTGAATTATAAGTGTGAATGCTTCGGTGTAAGTAATTTAATGAGAGAACTGATCACGACGTGAGCACGTGGTGACCATAATGTATATGATTACTTATCTTGTTGAAATATAGTCTTATTTTCATATGTCTAATCCTTTGTGTCACAATAAATAAACTCCTAAATATACAGTCCACTTCAGAGAGAAGAACTTTATAACTACTTACAGGTTTAGAAATAAAGTTCCGTGAACAATTAACCTGTATGTGTAGTAAGTATATATTAACCCTGCTACATATTTTTGGTCCTCCGGGCCGGATATAACAGTCGCCTTGTGAAAAGTCGTAATATTGTGACACAAAAAGTATTACTTACGTGAAGAACTATATCGCACAAAGAACAGTGAAAGCGTTACCACGTGGTGTTGCCGTGATCAACTAGTGGACCGCGACCCCCTTGCAGAACTTCGAGCTTCGAGAAGTCTAGTTCCAGTGCAAGGAAATATCATTTTGAGAGTGAATTGTCTTCGAGTGAGCTATCCTTTGATATCAACGGTGCTGTGACCTTCTAGTAGCGTGGAGGCACATTCTAGAGTACCACAGATGTCTGGTCGATTGGAAATCTTAGTGGAGGCCTGAAAGATAAGTTACTATTGCATGCTTGTATCTCCTATCTTAGAGTTGATGTCCTACCTCATTCCATAAACCTAGACTTGATATTTGAGAACAAGTTGACTAATTTAATCTGAATTATTATTGAGTCGAGCTGACATGATATTTCAAATTGCCATATTATTTGTGTGATTTATATATATTTTAATTATTTTATAAAATATTTGCTGTGTTATATTGTTCGGTAATTGGTTATTTATCAAAATGTCATATGAAAGTGAGACAAAGGCTATCCAAAAGCGAGGCATTCTTAAAAGAAGCCTTACTAATTTGGAAAATTATATTAATAGTGAAAACATTTCCCTATCACATTAGTAGCTAGACAAAATAAACTAGGAGATATTTGGGAACAGTTTGAGGCAGTTAAGAATTTCTTAGAGCTTGAAGTAGATTCAAAGCCAGGTCAGGATCATGCAAGGGATCATGAGGATTTTGAAAATAAATATTATGAGTTGTGTGGCAAGGTTCAGGATTTAATAGAAAGTCTTCAAAAACTCACAGATAGTCATGGTTTTGATGATTCACGTGCATCTAGTAGATCGAGTTGTGGTTTTAAGTTACCGGCTATTCAGATTCTCCATTTCCAAGGAGAATTGACTGAATACCTCTCGTTTAAGAATACTTTTTGAGTCCCTTGTAATTAACAATACTAACTTAGATAATGTTCAAAAGCTTCATTATTTATTATCGTCACTTGAAGGCGAACCTAGGCAATTACTCAGTAATTTAGCGATAACTGAAGGCAATTTTGTTACGGCCTGGAAGTTAATTCAGCAAAGGTACGACAACAGACGCATGATATTGTCTCAGCATGTTAAGTGCTTACTCAGCTTACCTTCTTGTAGTACAGGTACTGCTGCAGAGTATAGGAAGGTACTTAACCAAGTAAAGGGCAATATTAATGCCATAGAGAACCTTCAGAGTGATGTTCTGTTATCAGATATAATGTTGCAGGAAATTATATCGAGTAAAATGAAAAGTATTCATAGGTCAGAGTGGGAAGCTAAACATGGTGCTACGGATATCCCTAGCTTAGTCGATTTTATGGAATTTTTGGAGAGAAAGGCTCAAACCTTGGAGCTCAGCGAATGTAAAAACATTGTAGTAAATGAGAAACCAGATGTAAAGCCTAAAGTCAAATCTTTCCATATTGCTAATGACAACAAATCAAGACATTGCCATAATTGTAAATCAAATAAACATATTTTACCAGATTGTGAGGAATTCAACCAATTAACAGTAGATGAAAGAGTACATTTAGTTGGTCAGATTAGATTATGTTATAATTGCTTTTCAAAGGGGCATACAGCGAGATTTTGTAAAGAGAAACCTTGTTCCAAATGTCAACGCAAACACAATACTCTAATACATTTTGAAAGAAAGCCTAATGTTGAGCATCCAGTTATTGTGTCTCCCACTGCTATGAAGATAACCTCCGGGCTAGGCTCAAATGTACTTCTTAGCACTGCCTGTGTTAATGTGAAAGATAAAGCAGGGCGGTTAGTTAAGGTTAGAGCGTTACTGGACTCTGCCAGCCAGTTATCTTTTATGACCACAAAGCTGTTGAGCAAGTTAGGTCTTGCAACCCAATCGTGCAAACTTCCTATTGTAGGTATTGGAGACTCAGATGTCTCTCCAGTCAGTCTTACTTGTAAGGTGCCATTGTTGTCTAGAGTGTCTAACTATAGGTTGATCTTGAATTGTGCTGTCGTAGATAATATCACATCTCAATGTCCTGCCACCGAGATTGATCATTCAAACTGGAATATTCCGTCTAACATTGTGTTGAGTGATCCAAACTTTAATAAACCTGCTACGATTGAACTTCTTCTCGGCGCAGACGTGTACCATGATATTGTTTGTTCTGAGACTTTGAGAAGGAAGGGATACCCCACCTTGATCAAAACAGAGTTTGGTTACATATGCTCAGGTGCCTTTCCTGAACTTTGTATTAAGAAAAGAGTAGATCCTCGTTCGGTAAACTTGGTGAAACTGGATTCTCTGGATAAAAACTGGAAAGGTTCTGGCAGCTAGAAGAACTGCAAAACCCTGTTCTTAGTCCAGAAGAGAAAGCTTGTGAACAACATTTCGTTGAAAACGTCCAGAGAGATGAATCTGGTCGTTTTTATTGTGAAGTTACCTATACGTCTTGATGCTCCTTCGGTCGCTGAATCTAAGCACACGGCTATTAAGAGATTTAAGCACATTGAGAGTAAGCTTGATAAACATTCTCAATTAAAGGAACACTATGTCGGATTTATGAGAGAGTACACCGATCTAGGACACATGGAGCTTGCACCACCCTTAGAAGGAAACAAGAGTACTTTTTACTTACCGCATCATTGCGTGATTAAAGAGTCTAGTACAACGACCAAATTACGAGTAGTTTTCGATGGAAGCTGCGAATCTTCTAATGGAGTTTCCTTGAATTCTACGCTCATGGTTGGACCGTCTGTACAACCAGAACTATTTTCTACAGTCATGAGATTTCGTACTTATCAGGTTGCGCTATCTGCCGACATAGCAAAAATGTATCGTTGCATATTGGTGCACCCCGACGACAGGGACTTGCAACGCATCATCTGGCGTGAGTCACCTGATGAGGCTTTAAGGGAGTATCGTCTTACTACAGTGACCTATGGCACTGCTCCAGCGTCGTTTTCTAGCAACAAGATGTTTGCTTGAATTATCTAAGCAATGTAAGGAATCACATCCTATCGCTTCTGATGCCATACAGTCTTGTTTTTATATGGACGATTTCATCTGTGGTTCGGATACCGTGGAAGGTGCACAAGAATTACAAGGTAAAGTGTCTTCTGTGCTAGATGGTGCCCAATTTCATTTAAGAAAATGGAAGTCAAATTGTCCAAACGCTCTTGTTAATGTTCCAGAAGAAGACAGAGAAACTCTAACTCCTTGTAATCTTACTAAAGAGGAAGCAGTCAAAACTTTAGGTATCATATGGCATCCTTATCCTGATGAATTCCAAATTCAGATCAAGATCAATCCAAATCAAGTAAAGATCACCAAGAGAAACATTCTTTCCACTGTAGCTTCAATATTTGATCCTCTTGGTCTCTTGGGGTGTGTGGTAGTGAAGTGTAAACTCATCATCCAAACTCTTTGGCAGTTAAAGGTAGAATGGGATGAGCTATTAGAACAATCTTCTTCTATAGTACAACATTGGTTGGAAATCTGTAATGATTTGTGTGTGTTAAATAAGATTCGTGTTCCTAGAAATGTAATGCCCTATGTTAATGCAAAATGTGTGGAAATACATGGCTTCTGTGATGCTTCGGAATCTGCCTACGGCGCCTGTATTTATATTCGTAATGTATCTCAAAACAATCAAGTATCAGTGCATTTGTTGTGTTCAAAGTCCAGAGTTGCACCATTGAAGCAACAGACTATTGCTGGTTTGGAGCTCTGCGCCGCGTTGTTACTTGCTAATTTGATGTCCAAGGTTATTGAGTCTTTAAAACGTGCTGTAACATTTGCTACGTATTATTGGACTGCCAGTACAATAGTCCTGTGTTGGTTACAAAAAACCCCATCCACTTGGAAAACCTTCGTTGCAAACAGAGTTTCCGAAATACAGTCTCTAACTAGAAGCTCAGAATGGAGACACGTATCTACTCTGTATAATCCTGCTGATCACTTATCAAGAGGTGTCCGTCCTTCAGAATTGTCATCTTTGAATGTTTGGTGGAAGGGACCTGAATGGCTCGATGAAGTCGCTCCGACTTATACTGATTTCGTTGACAGTGAATCGCCAACTAGAGTGGACTCAGAATTGAAGACACAAATTCGGGTACTGATGTCTAAGGTACAAGTGCTTGAATTTGAGAAGTACTCTTCATTTCTCAAACTGAAACGAGTATATGGATATGTACTGAGATTCATCCATAATACTCGTAATAGAGACAAATTATATTCCGGTTCCTTGTCTTCAATCGAGTTGAAACAAACGGAACTAATGGTGGTGAATCGTCTTCAAGCCATTGAATACAAGAGGGAAATCCACGAGCTAACTTCCAAGAAACAAGTAGATTCTTCAAGTGACTTGAGATCACTTAACCCATTCCTGGATAAAAATGGACTTCTCAGAGTTGGTGGCCGTCTTGAGAATTCTCCGTTGACATTTGATGAGAAACATCCAATCATATTACCAGCTAAAAATGTTGTGACTAAACTGTTAGTGAAGCATGAACATGAGATGTTACTTCACTCCGGTGCTCAAGCAGTTCTGTGTTCACTGCGCACCCGTTATTGGATACCTCGTGGTAGAAATACTATTCGTGGGGTAATTAGGTCCTGCTACAAATGTTTCAGAGTTAAACCACCCCGAACTAGTCAGATGATGGGACAACTTCCTGAGTATAGAGTAGAGCAAAGTCTTCCCTTTGTCAAGGTAGGTTTGGACTACGGAGGTCCAATTGTAATCAAGGGAGACAACCCCAGATCCAAAGTGAAATTCAAGGCTTACATAGCACTTTTTGTATGTTTAGTAACCAAAGCTATCCATTTAGAAGTTGTCAGGAGCCTTACTACTAAGGACTTTATTGCTGCCCTCTATAGATTTGTTGCCCGCAGAGGACGCCCTTGTCTCATATTGAGTGATAATGGTTCAAATTTCGTTGGGGCCAATAACGAGTTATTGAATTTTGTAAAGAAACATGCGAATGTTGTTACCGAGAACATAGCAAATCTGAACATTGAATGGAGATTTATTCCTCCTTCTAGTCCCCATTTTGGTGGACTTTGGGAGGCAGGAATAAAATCGGTTAAATCCCTTATGAAAAAGACTATAGGTAAAACAATTCTTAGTTTTGAAGAATTGTGTACTTTGTTGTGTCAGATCGAGTCTGTACTAAATTCTAGACCTATTTGCACGCCCAGTGAATCCCATGAAGAAATGTACCTAACTCCAAGTCACTTCCTGGTAGGTAGACTATTAACTAGTACTATTTCTCCTGATATAGCCAACTGTCCCCTTTCCTACGATGCAAGGTGGAAGGTAGTTCAGGCTCTCTACAGGTCTTTCTGGCAACAGTGGTCCAGACAATACCTGCAGTCGCTTCAGCAAAGGAGGAAATGGATGTCTGCCGGGAGATGGTGTCCAGCTGTCGGTGATCTTGTGATCCTTCGGGACGACAACTTACCACCTCTGGTGTGGAAAATTGGTGTGATCCAAAAGCTTCACCCTGGGATCGACGGTATGGTACGAGTGGTCACCATTAGGACTAAAACTGGATTATTTCGACGAGCCATTGTGAAACTTGTCCCCTTACCCAGTTGTGTTGAGAGATTCACCGATGTGTTAAATCGTGAGATCCCTCAAAGGGGGGAGTATGTTGACGCCTCAGGTTAGCTGCCTTGAGTGGTTAGCTAGATATGTCAGTGTTGGCTAACCTGAGTCTTGTCATGGATTGAACTGCGTTGTGTACGCATCATTCTTGTTGTGTGTGTAGCTCGTAGAGAGCGGTCGTGTTTTGTGGTGCTCCTCGGCACAATAGTGGTTTAGCATCCACAAGAGCTTCGAAATAACTGTTAGTGAGAATTAAGGCTAAGAGATCAATAGCCGCACATTATAAGGTGTTCGTAAGTGAAATATAAGTGTGAATGCTTCGGCATAAGTAATTTAAATGAGAGGACTGAACACGACGTGATCACGTGGTGATCGTAATGTATATGATTACTTATCTTGTTGAAATATAGTATTAGTTTCCTATGTCTAATCCCTTGTGTCACAATAAATAAACTCCTAAATATACAGTCCACTTCAGAGAGAAGAACTTTATAACTACTTACAGGTTTAGAAATAAAGTTCCGTGAACAATTAACCTGTATGTGTAGTAAGTATATATTAAATGTGCTACAGTACCTTCAAGCCACAGTTAGTCCAAAAGCATTCAAGACTGAAAGTGTATAAAACACTGGCTCTTCCAACTCTTTTGTATGGTAGCGAAGTATGGACGTTGAAACAGAAGGATATACAGAGACTTAGATCTGCTGAAATGAGATATCTTCGGAGGACTGCAGGATACACACTACTAGATCACAAAAAAAATGAAGACATCTTAGAAGAATTACACATGGAATCTTCAGAAAACAAAATTTCTGATTATAAGACAAGATGGGTACAACATGTTCATCGAATGGAAGATCACAGAATACCCAAACTAATGTTAAGATATCAACCTGCAGGAAGAAGAAGACCAGGATGTCCACTCAAAAGACTTCTGGATGGTGTTTCTCTTGAGGCCGAAACAGGTCAACAAATGGCCTAAATTCGTGAATGTACTATGATGATAATGAAACTTCTAGAGATGGTAGAATAGGGAAAAAAATGTTTTTTGTTATATGACCGTGGGTCTGAACCTAATATCAAAGAGTGGGGAAAAACTTATCCTTTAAAACCATTTCACCTGGTAGTGCTTTCGAAGAACTGATCAAAAGTGCAGCCACCAGCTTCAATGTAAGCTCCGCAACTACGTGACTTCCAGTGCATAGTGTAATATGTTGAAAGACTCCAGGTATGAACTGCAAAGTACCAGCAACTGCAAGGAGCCGAGCGTTGACCTCTTCCTCCAGTTCAATTGGCATCTCATACACCAGGCTGTACAAATGCCTCCCCAGAACACAAATGTCAAGTGGGCCTAGGTGGGCAGAATGACAGGCCACCAAATTTGTGGTTCAAATGTTCTCGGAATTCAAAAATAGTGGTAGTAGTAGGACTTTATTAGACAAAAAGTAAGATATCTACAATATTATTTACAAATATGGGTCGCACGGGCAGTAAGCCGTACGTGCTGTTGACAGTCCGTTACAATAAATTAATAATTGGTACTAGTGTAAAGAAAAATAAACAAAAACAGCAATAACATTACAATTACATAAAGAAAACACAATAAAAATATTACAATTAAATAATAACATAATAGCATTATACACTAAAAACATTAACATTACAATTACATAAAGAAAACACAATAATATGACAATTAAGTAATAACACAATAGCAATAACATTACAATTACATAAAGAAAACACAATAATAATATTACAATTAAATAATAACACAATAGCATTATACACTAAAAACATTAACATTACAATTACATAAAGAAAACACAATAATATTACAATTAAGTAATAACACAATAGCATTATAATAAAGAGTTTCAAAGTGATGTTGAAACCACAACCAACGTCGAATATGAAGAGGTACGTGTCGGACGACCTCGAGCTGTGCATTTTACAAGAATCGTAAGTACCGTTTCTCATCCAGAAGAAATGGAGACATTTACGGCCCAAGAAAATTCTTCCCTATATACCTGCTGAGATATTAACAGCAAATTGTTGTTGGTTAGAACTATAAAGGATTTTCATCTGCCTACAGTGTTTGTTGTAAACATTGACTATTCAATCTAGGATAAAAGTTCCTTCATTCATGAACAACATAAACCATCCACAATCCAAAATGAGGTATGAAGTCAACATGCAATGGCATTGTAACACCTTGTGAGCTTGTTGCTACGTTTATTCGACTACTTTCAAAACATTTTCCTGTGAGGGAATTGTACGCGTTTGGTCAGCATCGCGTCTGTGTACCTAAAACTGAAAGTTGCAAATTGTTCTGTAGAGTAAGCATTATGGTAAAGCATAGTAATACACACAATCACAAAACCCCATCTCAACTGTTTCGCGAAATCGGCGATGGATAACAACAATTGTACGATTGTATGGCACACGTACTCCAGAATATTTCTCCGCATAAAGACGTGCAGCAGCTCATGAGTTCCCATGACATGCACCATAAAATAACTGCGCGTCTGTTAATTCAACCCAAGTAAACTGTTCCATCTGTCTACTCTCATTTGATAACAACGTACTGCGTCTTTACTTCACAAATAACGCATTTTAAAGGAGGTCCTAGATAGTCATTCATTTTAATCAACATATAGTGTCAATCGATCGACGAGCACGTCAATCAAACATTAATATTTTCATTAAAACTCATTCCTAGTGGAGTTTCCGAAGCAAGTATTCGTTTTCTTTGCGAGACTTTTGTGAATGAATAGTGAAATTGTGCTTCAACCGCTTGGGAAAATCAAACTTTTCATCAATCACCGTAAATGCTAGGTTCAAGCGTCAAACGGATTCCTAGACTATCAGTCATTCTTGACTCATTCGATTGACGCAAAAGTTTGATCAAAAATATTCACCGTTTGAGCCTACTTAATGTCTTCACCTGTTTTACTGATCAATGTAAACTACAATAGTTTGAAGAATAAGCGCCATAAGTAAAGTTGCAGCTGCAATATCACTCTATTTTTTACAGTACAACATAGATTCCGGTTTTCTCGTCCATGTTTAAGACTCATAGTCATATAATAAATTAAAGTTTTTACGTGTTTATCAACTGTAGTAGTTTCGGTGTTGAATTTAGTAACACCCTGTTTGCGTACATGTATATACGAAAAGAAAAATAAACAACTTAACCGGGATTTGAACCCGAGACCTCTAACTTTATACGTTAGTAACATAACCATTAGTCTACTCAGGTTCCTAACACAAACATTTTTTCCCATCCTAAAATGTTATTCTCATAATTTATTTCCTGTGTGACATAAAATATGTAATTCAAATATTGAAACACACGTTGTATTTGATATTCTATTTTAGCACTAGTTACATTTTTTTATTATTTCTGAGATACTATTTGTAACTCGTAATTGAAACATATTTACTCATTGAAGTGTACATTGCCAATGATGGGATTGTTGCCTTTTCACAGATCACACTTCAATAAATTCTCGCTTGTTTATAAAATAAACTCCCCAGGCGATAGCGCGAGCGTATTTTTCAGTCCACTGATAACGACATCTCTATCAGCCTGAAAATATATTCATGTACTCGCCAATGACTGGGGGTATGTTGATGGTGATCATTTAACGAGCCGCTCAGCAGAACTGCACATTGGTTGCAGGCTAAGTAAAATGTAATTAATTAGGTCACAAGATAACATAGTAAGCATCCCTCGCATCAATTTATTTCATTTTACCCGATAAATACATCATTTTGTTTTATTTTAATATCTGACACAACCAATAAAAACATTACATGATTTATTTCCAACGGTTATAAAACAAGTGAATTACGTTATATTACAAATAGTTTATGGCATGTAGAGGGCATTAATACATGTTTATTATTTCATAATGATGTTGGTCTCCATACAGAAATCAACATATCGTGCATTCAAATAGGGACACAAAGTTGTTAATCGTGTGGTGTATATATTATTATTAAACAGGATGTAACTGAAATATTGTTTTCAGTCCTGTATTCTACGAGAGTTAATTTATTATTTTATCTCTAAACTTTTCAAGATCATTATGATTTATTTTGGCATGATGTCACATAATTAAGTTTCATCTTCATATCTTTCTCTTACTTCTGTTCGTTGTTTGTGGCAGCACTATATAAAAGGGAAAAACATACTAAAAGTCAACATTATGAAGATCATGAGTACTCAACTGCCAAAACATTTGCAACTCAATTTTTTCTGTAAACAATTACTTAATTTTCCTACAAATAAGACTACTCATGCAACATATAAAAATATGACTCTATAAAATAGTTTTGGGCTCACGCAAATACACAAATTTTTAGACCAATAGAAACTCTTGATTTCACAAATTATATTCTTTGCACTAAATAAATCCATTAACACTAGATGGACTGCATCGATACTGGGTTTTGTAATTATTAGTATTATTTATTATTATTATTATTATTATTATTATTATTATTACTAATATTCACTCATTTTGTGTCATTCTTGGAAAATTCTATTTGCCCCACATGTACAGGGTGTGAGTGCCGTCTGATTCCAATATTATCTCATTCCTGTAGATCATTCGGAGGATATTCTGGTCATTCCTCAATACATTCTAATTACTGGTGGTGACAGATGAACAGGTCTTCTTCTCCCAGAGAGTAAGTCACAGGTCTATTATTTCCATCAACACTACTAGCCTCAGGGCAACAACCAAGCTAATACGTGAAACTGAAATGCTAGTTTTAATTTTAATTGTTGTGAAAGTGCCATGAACTACACATTGTTGTGTAGCACTATCCATTCATTCCTCTCATGGCATAGTATTAGAATAACTACATTAAAATATTGTTTTTCGGTGTAAAATATTCTACGGGTCTTTTTGACACCTTTGCCTTTGTAGGTAGTAACTCAAGCTCCGTTCATACAGCAATTGTAGCCTCTGAATTTCATAAGAAGAAAATTTACATCAAATAATAAAAAGTAATAAAATTACAAGCCAGTTGAAACTTACGTATGGGGGGGGGTAAAGATTGGGGAACTTCATAGAGGGATGAAAATGACCCCGCAGACTATATAGTGTTCGGTATAAAAATATATAATTGGATCACACGAATGAAGAGGTTAAACCGAAGACATTTTTCCCGTTTAAAGAGGCGTTGTAGGCAAGTGATTTGCAGTTGGGAACCCAGGGTGTCCGAAGAAAAATATCTGGTTCACCAGACGATGAAATTATTTTCAATTGACAATCATAATGCGGTATTCATATTAATTAGGAGTAGGGAATGGTATTGGATAGCTTTTATACCTTGAATGTATTTGCAAAGAAAACAGAATTATTAACAAAATAATCAGTCTTAATATAAAATTATAGAATATTCACCTGAAAGGTCTGTCTCCTCAACTTAATTATCATTTAACTGTAGCGCTTTCAGGACTTGTCCCATCATCGGCAGGATTCAAAACTGGTGTTTCACTGAAGATCTGGTAGAGGGGGTTGCATGTATTTGGTCGTTTTCGTTTATCAGGCTGTCGTTGTGAGCTGCTTTCATGATTTCCATCTCTTCGAGTACGTTTATCTTCGCTGGATTATTTTCTCTGTGCATTACTGTTAGGGTGTTTTCAATATTTAACATGCGATGTCCTTCATGGATGACGTGTTTTGCATAGCTTGATTTACCTTCTGCATGAATGAAGTCTCGAAAATGTTCTTTGAATCTGATGTTAAAACTCCTGTTTGTCCTTCCTATATAAAATTTGTTGCAGTCCTTACATGTCAGTTTATAAACTCCTTTGCTGTTGAAAATGTTATTTTCTTCAATGTTATTGTTTATTATGTTGTTTAATTTGTTATTGGTTGTGTATGCTATTTTTACGTTTTTATCGGCTTTCTTTAGTGCATTGACTAATTTTGTCGTTTCTTTTCCTGTGTATGTAAGTGTTATCCATGTTTTCTTGTTGTTGTCAGATTCTTTTTCTAGTTTAGTTATGTTGGTTATGTTGTTTCTTCCTTTTTTGTTTTTTTACGAGTTTATCTATGAATTCTTCATTATAGCCATTGGTTTTTGCCATATACTTAATGTAGTTGAGTTCTTGGATATAATTGTCTTTGCTTAATGGGAGTTTCAACATTCTACTGACTAAGCTATTAAATGTACTAATTTTCTGTTGAAAAGGGTGTGTAGAATTTTTGTTTATGGCCAGAGCATTGTTTGTGGGTTTCCGGTAGATACCGATTTCTAGTTTATTGTTGTGTAGATTTTTGGTTATAGACAAATCTAAGTAGTTTATGCTGTTGTTAACTTCTATTTCTTCGGTGAAAGTGATTTTTTCATGCATGTTGTTTAAGTCTTGTAGTATTTCTTTTTCTTTTCTGTTTTCATTTTCATATATTACTACAGACTTAAACAACATGCATGAAAAAATCACTTTCACCGAAGAAATAGAAGTTAACAACAGCATAAACTACTTAGATTTGTCTATAACCAAAATCTACACAACAATAAACTAGAAATCGGTATCTACCGGAAACCCACAAACAATGCTCTGGCCATAAACAAAAATTCTACACACCCTTTTCAACAGAAAATTAGTACATTTAATAGCTTAGTCAGTAGAATGTTGAAACTCCCATTAAGCAAAGACAATTATATCCAAGAACTCAACTACATTAAGTATATGGCAAAAACCAATGGCTATAATGAAGAATTCGTAGGTAAACTCGTAAAAAAACAAAAAAGGAAGAACAACATAACCAACATAACTAAACTAGAAAAAGAATCTGACAACAACAAGAAAACATGGATAACACTTACATACACAGGAAAAGAAACGACAAAATTAGCCAATGCACTAAAGAAAGCCGATAAAAACGTAAAAATAGCATACAGAACCATAACAAATTAAACAACATAATAAACAATAACATTGAAGAAAATAACATTTTCAACAGCAAAGGAGTTTATAAACTGACATGTAAGGACTGCAACAAATTTTATATAGGAAGGACAACAGGAGTTTTAACATCAGATTCAAAGAACATTTTCGAGACTTCATTCATGCAGAAGGTAAATCAAGCTATGCAAAACACGTCATCCATGAAGGACATCGCATGTTAAATATTGAAAACACCCTAACAGTAATGCACAGAGAAAATAATCCAGCGAAGATAAACGTACTCGAAGAGATGGAAATCATGAAAGCAGCTCACAACGACAGCCTGATAAACGAAAACGAACCAATACATGCAACCCCCTCTACCAGATCTTCAGTGAAACACCAGTTTTGAATCCTGCCGATGATGGGACAAGTCCCGAAAGCGCTACAGTTAAATGATAATTAAGTTGAGGAGACGGACCTTTCAGGTGAATATTCTATAATTTTATATTAATTTTGAATAAACCTCAACGGAACACATCATGAATCTTATAAAAGTTAAATAATCAGTCGGAATTTAAAATTACCGGTAGTGAATTTATAATTTATTGAAATAACTAACAATTTCCATACTTTTGAAATCCAGAATGGGTTGAGGCAAGGAGGTGCACTATCTCCTCTACTATTTAATTTTGTAGTAGAGCATGCCATGAAATCTTTAGAGGATGAAGGAAGCCTACAACTCAGTGGTATTAATAAGCTGTTAGTTTATGCTAATGATGTAGTACTATTGGCTGATAGCGAGGAGATACTAAAGGCCAACACACACACACAACTGAGTAACACTAAGAAATTGGAAATGGAAGTAAATATCAGTAAAACTAAATGTATGGCCACACATAGAAATACATTATATAACGGAAATTGACAGATAATGACAAATGAGGGAAATTTTGAGGAATTGGGTGAATACAAATAACTAGGAACAATAATCACAAACAGGTATGAGATGCACAAGGAAATTAAACATAGGCTCAATACTGGAAATGCGTGCTATTATGCTTTACAGAGGCTCTTGACTTCCCCATTCCTTTAAAAAAAACGTTAAACTGAAAATATATACAACTATTATTCTACCAGTTATATTATATGGATGCGCAGCATTAACTCTTACTTTAAGGGAGGGAAGGAGATTACGAGTATTTGAGAATAAAGTTCTTAGGAAAATATTCAGACCAAAGAGAGATGAACAGACAGGTGAATGGAGAAGAATACATAACAATGAACTACATGGTCTTTATAGGAAGCCAGATATAATGAGAACGGCTAAGTCTCGTAGACTGCGATGGGCAGAACATGTGGCACGAATGGGGAATTATGACGTGCATGGAAGCTTATTGCAGGAAAACCAGAGGGAAAACGCCCAATTGATAGACTATGAATAAGGTGGGAGAATAACATTAAATATGATTTGAGGGAAGTAGATTATACAGGGGATGATTGGAGAACATTGGCTCAGGATAGGGATATCCGCGCGGCCATTAACCTACAGGTTCGATAGTGCTAGTGAGTTAACTAACAATTTCCATACATGTTCTTAAATTTCTGAAAGATAAAAACCGAAAATATGATTTATTAATAACTTATGATTGGATTCCATTAAGTTCCCAATAAATGTCTAGAAGTATCCCATACCATTCTATGTCCCTACTAGGACTACATTTTTATATTGGATTATTATTATTAATATTATTATTATTATTATTATTATTATTATTATTATTACTATTATTATCATCATTTAGATATTGAGACGGTAGAGATACCAATTGGAAGTTTGAAAAATGAAACGGCTTGTGGGTAAGAAGGACTACAGCCAGAATTAATAAAATATGGTACAAGGAAATTATTTGAATTGTTAAGGAGCCTTTTTGAGAGATGTCTAAACGGAGAAGATGTACCAGTAAAATGGAAAATTGGGTTGATATCAGTCATTCATAAGAAAGGAAGAAAGGATAAGTGCAATAATTATAGAGGAATCACCGTAATGAATGTTTTTAGTCGTATATATGAAAAAAATAATCAAATACTATTTGGAAGAAAATTATAAACATACGAAGAATGAAGTACAGGCAGGCTTTAGGTCTGAGAGATCTACAATTGATTACATATTTGTGGTAAAACAATTGATTGAATAGACGAATAATCATAACAAACAAGTTCAGTTCACATTTGTGAATATATAAAAGGCATATGACACTGTACCTTTACAAAAGTTGTGGGAAGCATTACAAGATATGGTCATAAAAGATACAATTATTAATGCAATAAAAAAAATTGTATAAAAATGCTGTATCTAAAATTAAAATTCGAAAATATATATCAGAGGAAATTAAAGTAACAAAAGGCCTTCGTCAAGGTTGTAGCATATCACCAACATTATTTAAGATACTTATACATAAAACACTGTCAGTCAAACTGGAGCAAAAAATGTTCAGGTATGGAAGTACCAATTGGAGATGGATCAACAGATACAATATATACACTGTTATTTGCGGATGACCAGATAATAATAATCTCAAGAATATGAAGACATGGAGTTTATGGTCAGAAAATTATTGGACGAATACGATAACTGGGGTTTGAAAATAAATTTAGAAGAAATATTTTATATGGGATGTGGAGCCGAAACCGAAGATTTGATATTAGAAGATGAAAAGGGGTATATTATAGAATGAGAAGAACTTGAGTATCTGGGAGTAAAATTAAATAAAGAGGATAAACAAGAAAGTGATATTATGAACATAATAAATAAAGTTAGAGCAATAACAGCAATGATGAATGGAGTCTTTTGGAACAGACCTATAACCAGGAAAAATAAGTTACAAATATATAATTCAATAGTGAGAAGTACTGTCACATATGGAGCTGAAGTTTGGAAATTCAACAAAAGCTTAGAACAAACGCTTATGTCGATGGAAATGGATTTCTTGAGGAGAGCAGCAAAATGTTTAAAATTAGACAAAATAAGAAATACTGTCATAAGAGAAAAATGAATATTGGTTATTCAATAGTAGATTATATACGGTATAAGCAATTAAATTAGTATGGGCATGTACGATGAATGCAAAGAAGAAAGATTACCCAGGTAAACATTGGAATGGTGTCCACCTGGAAGAAGGAAGAGAGGAAGACCTCGAAAGTCGTGGATGCAGGAAATAAGAACTGGAATTAGAGCAAGAGGACTGGAGGACATGGATTAGATGGAGAGGGACGAGTGGAGAAGAAAAGTAAAACCTTCAGGCACATAAAGATGTGTAAACATTAAAATTCTGTATATAAATAAAATTATTATTGTTATTATTATTGTTATTATTATTATTATTATTTAATAAAATTTACTTTATAGTTATATTTTCACTTTCAGCTCATAACTATCCAACCTCAAATTGTTTTGTTGCAACTTTTCTTCATTAAGATACATTTATTCGATTTAGTTAATTTAAAATTGTTATTTAGCAAAGGCATTAGAACATACAGAAGTTGTAATATCAATACTTCAATTCATTTAATCCCTAAAGCATTGCAAACATCATGTATTTGTGGACGACATGCAGATCTACATTCACGCATACAAATATTCTTTAAATGACTCTGTTGCTAAAATAAACGATGATCTTGATTCGCTAATTACTTGGACAGTGAAATACGGACTGCAACTAAATCCTTGAAAGTTGCAATCAATCATTATGGATCATCGGAGACTATTAGCTACAACTAACCTAAATACATTCTCGCATGTACCACTTAATGAGGTTCAAATCCCATATAGTGAGATAGAAAAAAATCTAAGAGTGTTTATGGACAACAATCTAAATTTGAATATATAAATATAAATCACACATGCAAAAAAGTCTTCTCAATAATATACTCATTAAATTGCATAACAAGCTGTTCGCATACGATCAGAAGATAATATTAGTAGAAACACTTGCAATGCTCCATTTGGATAATTGATATACTCTTTTTACAGATTTGTACTATTTTCACTCAAGGCTTCGACGTGTTCATAATTATTGTGCACGATTTATTTGTGGTATTCCAAAATGTAATCATATTACACCGTCCTTGCAACAATAATTATCGTGGCTTCGTATAAGAGTTCGTTGAACTGTCCATTCCCTACATCTTCTTTATAAAGTGCTACACACATCAACACCTAATTATTTATCACGCCGCTTCATTAGACTCTCCGTCACAGATAATTTAGACACTCGATCCCATCAGCACATTGTCCTTTATATCCTTCCTCATCACACTGTGCATTATTCACTATCTTTAATAGTTTCACTTACCACAACATGGAATTACCTTCCGCACTATGTCAGAGACTTTCGAACTATAACATCGTTCGAAAGCAAACTCTAGAGTTATTTAATAACAAGCTAACTTATATGCATCCATCCATAGTAATTCTGCCCGAAAGCAAGTCCTTCACTGCAATCGTATCATTTTCGTGCTATGCTTGCAGCTTTACTAGGGAATTGTGGTGCGGTAGCTTCCCGTTGCTTTCCACAACAGTGAAGGATGATAATGATGATGATAATGATAAGGATGATGATGGCCATATGATTTCGGGGACCGTTTGGGCCTTAAAGCTTTCCTGTCATTTGTCTTACAGATGAGGAAAAACCCCGATAAAAAATTCACCCAGAAAAACTGCCCCAACCGGGGATCGAACCCGGGCCCGATGCGTGACAAGGCAGCACGCTACCTCGAGACCTCAGCGCTGGATATATATACCTCAGTGATAGTATAATTTTAACAATTAATAATTTATTTCATGAAAATTGTAGGAAGTTTAACAAAGTTTTAAATTGTTTGTTTTAAATATAATTTAACTGCCAATTAATTTATTATATCTCAATATTTTCTGCTTTTTTATTTACGTTTGATAGGGAGAGTCTTTCAAGAAATTTAATTTATCTAGTATGTGTACATTTTATTGTTAGATTTGTTCTTACTTTTAATTATCATTAACATTATTATGTTATTTCTAAATCTTACAGATATTTCATTACAGATAATATATTCATGTATTGTTTAATATTAGAGTTAATTGTGATTTTGTATTCCAGTGTAACATATGTTGGTCATGGTGAGTGGAAAAGAAGTACACATGGTCTTAACTCTACCAGTGTCTCACATTAACACATGGCCTTAACTCTACCAGTGTCTCACATTAATATTTGAACACATTGATTGTTTTCAAAATATTGTTCTATTTTAGTAACAATTTCAAATAAATTCTTACCAAATTAATAATTTATTAGATACAACTTCTTCTTCCTTCCAAGTATTAGGCCTAGGCCTGTTACGATCCTATAGAAAATTTTCCCTCCAGCATTTTGATCCTTCCGGGAAATTCTCGTATAAGACTTGAAAGCATAATAATAGTCCCTTCGATTGGTTGCTGGCCAAAGGAAGGCAAGACCAGTGATGGGGCTGCCATCTTATAGCCTCTGGTCAGGCTTTTCTGGAGAAGAAAAGAAAATAAAGGAAAGAAGAAATGGAAGAAAGGAAAGACTCCCTAGCCCTCGGATGCCCTAATAGCATCGGGGTCGAAAAAAACAGGAGTTAACCAAGAGAGGTTAGATAGTAAAGTTAAAAGAGTGCAAAACACAAGTAAGTGGAAGAAATGTTTTGCACAGCTTGGGCACCTTGCGGTCGCCATCCACATATCCCCTAGATGAGGACCCCTGAGGGTTAGATACAACTTAAAATACGTATATATATATACACACACACACACACATATATATATATATATATATATATATATATGAATATGAAAGTTTTTTTTTTAGTTTTCCGCGTCTTAGATTCAAGTTCGACTTCTGGCCACTGATTCAGACGTTTCGGCATGATCCCACATGCCATTATCAAGGAATGATAAGTTCGAGTCACAGGTTTAGGTCTTATATAATAAAATACGTAGAGTTTTCGCAGTGGTCCGTTTCCGAAGACGTACACCCATCTAAGGTTTAGTTCTTATGTTGTTAAAGACCTTCAGTTTTCAGTGTGGTCCAGACATAAGAACTAAACCTTGGATGGGTGTACGTCTTTGGAAACGGACCACTGAGAAAACTCTATGCATTTTATTATATAAGACCTAAACCTGTGACTCGAACTTATCATTCCTTGATAATGGCATGTGGGATCATGCCGAAACGTCGGAATCAGTGGCCAGAGTCCGACCTTGAATCCAAGACGCGGAAAACCCAAGAAAACTTTCATATTCATACTTATATCCGCGAAAATCTGCAATATAATGTATATATACATCGTCTGTTAATCTCAACACAAAGTAAATATATGAATTCTTCTTCTAGCACAATACATTTAGAAAAAAATTATATTATTGGAATAAAATTGAACACTGTTACATTAAAATTTGCACTTCTTTAAAAAATGAAGTGATTAATTGTTGAAATCCCTTTACGTACGATAG
Organism: Diploptera punctata; assembly: GCA_030220185.1. Lineage (NCBI taxonomy): Eukaryota > Metazoa > Arthropoda > Insecta > Blattodea > Blaberidae > Diploptera > Diploptera punctata. Next base: position 585,292 of record JASPKZ010008566.1, read on the forward strand.
CTTCTTTCAAAAGTTTTAGCATGCTTGCCACAAGCATCCTAGTATATTGTCGAGAGATATCAATATAGGCCTATGCTTGTAGAGACCCTCTTTCCATATCGTCTTTAGATTTAAAAACTCTCCTGAACTTGTTTTCAATACAGTTCCAGGTCGAGGGATGATATGCGATGAATTCCCTTACATTAAAGGTCTGTGAAATACAATGGTGACGGCCAACTTTTAAAATGAAATGAAACGAAGTGAATGAGGTGAGTGTGAAGAAATAGAGGAGTAGTGAAATTTGAGGCAAGGGAAGATAAGACAAACCCCGCAGAGGTGAGAGGCGAGCGTCTGACCGCTTACGCCACGGAGCCGCCTGTTTAGGTTAAACTGCTGCCCTCTTTGATTTATTTTGCAGTTCTTCTCATAGATTTTCTATTGGGTTTATGTCTGTGCTTTGAGGTGATGCTTGAAGCACTTGTTACATTTTATAGCGTCCTCTCCTTTGTAACATGTATATTCTGTTTGGGGTGATTATCTTGGTAAAAGTTCAGGTTTTTCTGATTTCTGGTTCCTCAGTTCTTTATATGAAGGTATTGTCGAAGAATATTTCTATAACATTATTATATAAATTTTCTTAGGTAAGTTTTTCCTTCCATCTGAGGAGAATAAGTTTAATTTAGATTAATTTACGAACAACATGACTTCCCTGTAATTTACAATCTTGTGAACATTAACTTCATCGCAATCGAGTCTCCTATAGCCTATTTATTCACTGTATTAATTAAATGCTTTACCGTATCTATTCTATCATTGTTCCTTATTCCTCGGAGCCTGGAATATATTTTCAGGATAAATAATAGTATATTTCTAACTGAAATTAAACAGCAAGTCTTGGAGCGTTTATTCGTGGAATGTTTTGCACCCTGAATATTAATCCATGTTTCTCAGGTACGTTCGACTATTATGGCACGGTTCTTTTCAGTAGGCTACAGGTTCTATTCTATATTTCTTTGTCAAACCATTGAATCACGTCAAATTCTGTGTTTCAGCTTATGTTAGTAATTTTGAGACTTCTCTACAGCAGTGACGCTTCGTATGATGAGATATAACCGTCCACTTTTGTTCGGATGTTGTGTGTTTTATTTTTTGTCGCTCGTTTTTATAATTGTTTACAGAAACGTACTGTCAATCATTAAATGCCGGTAATATCTAACAGGTTTCAAATTCTTACAACATCTTCCTGTGCCTAATATTAAGTTATGATTCTCTTCCTACATTTATAATCTATCCTTTCATTCACCATCGTGCAGTCCTCTGTCCATCATCAAATCCATAATCCCCTCTAATATCCATGTCTTCTTAGGTCTCCCTCTTATGTTCCTTCGATTTGGAATCCACTCTAAACTCCTAACTGGCAATCTATCTTCATTCATTCTCTTCACATATCCAAACCATTATAAATGTTTGTTTTCCACAAATTGTATAATTTTCGTTAAAGTCCACTTGATCCATCCATTCATTGGGCTTTTAGCATGTTTTTTTTTTCAATGAGCAGGGAGCTGGTCTACTACATTTATCCCAACCTGGAGGACGAGGGATATATTTTTTTCAGATTTCCTTCCTTAGCCTTTGTCAAACCAGTAACTTACAAGGCAGCAGTAACTACCGCGTGACCCAAAAGTCGGTTGACAAACGGGAGAAGTTTGGCTGATGTTAAAATGTTAAATCTAACCATACTGATTGAATTGTCAAAGTCATGAGTTTCATTTCAGAGCTAACGCTGATGTTCAAAGTAATGTCCATCCACCTGGAGACAATGTCTCACTCGATCACGAAATTCAGCACTAACATTTGTAAGTGTATGTGGTGAAATATGCCGAGTGACATTACTGATTCAGCATTTCAAGTCTTCCAGTGATGCGGGCTGAATCTCGGGCACATGTTGTTTTACATATCCCCAAATAAAGAAGTATATGGGCGTCAAGTCAGGTGACCGTGCAGGCCAAGGCCTTGGGGCACCCCGTTCAATCCACTGATATCGAAATATCGTATTCAAATTGTTCCGAACTATTACAGCATAGTGAGCAGTAGCTCCATCTCGTTGAAACCACAATTGTTGGTTGCCGTCTATAAAGTCTAGTAGAGTAGAGTCCAGCACTTCATTGTAAGACAGTTGGTTCAAATTTCTTTCAAAGAATGTCGACCCACAACCGTATCACCAACAAGAGTACACCACACCATTACTCCGGAGGCATCTGGGTCATTCACATCACGTATCCATACTGGATTTTGCCTAGACCAGTATCAAGCCTTTGAGAATGGGCACGACCGTCCAAATAAAATAAACACTCATCACTGAAAATAACTCCTTTAATGAAATAATTATCATTGTCCATTTGATTGGTGATCCAATTTCAGAAATGACGTGTGTGTAGAGAATGGCTGTCATGCATTGTGTGACCATGTATAATCTTATACGGACGAAAATGTGAACTGCTTTTAAAATTCTCCGAACAGATTCTTTGCTCACTCCACTCTGCCTTGACGCACATCGAATTGATCTTTTAGGGCTTGCAATAACCTTTACAAGTACGTTAATTGTGTTTCCTTCATCAGTAGCCGTCTTTGGTCTGCCACTTCGCTTTGCATTCAGCACATAAAAGGTCCCCATACATTTATATAAAAGTTTACTCACAGTTTAAAATCATGGTTTTGGTATTTCAGGATGCCGCCTGTGATAATCATCTGCACTCTCTCTCAAAGTTCGATGGTTATCACCACAAAGCAATACTAATTCAACTCTTTGTTCTGGAATAAGCATGATTGACGTCAATGTTTTACCTAATACTTGCGTACTCGGCAGACGTTGTCCTGCCCGAACGTTCAATTCTCATGTCACGGGTGGACGATAAAAATATGTTACTTTTTTACCATAAAATTAATAAATTAGGACATAATTAGATATGATTAAATAAGTTCGCAAGAAAACCTATTACAGTATTCTGTTGTGGCTCAAGAAGTGTGAATGATGACGTCACGTAGTCATGAACATTAGAATTGTACCCTCCTTTGCAGATAAGTTAAGAACCGTCATATAACAATTATATTAGAGTGATAAATTGATGAGAGTGAGTCTAAACAGTTTTTTTTTTCTTTTCCCAGCTGCATTTCATTTCTGACCCATACTGGCCGACATTCCATGAGAAAAATGTCTTCCCCCGTAGAGACTCGAACCAGCGTAAGTCCCGTAGTTCTGCGCCAAGACTTCTTGCCTTTACCACTCGGCTACGGCGCGAGACTCTAGGTATCAATGAAAGACAAAAATGGTTATTGTGAGTTACCCGTAAGAGATAAGGGACTCTTGGTATCAATGAAAGACAAAAATGGTTTTTGTGAGTTATCCGTAAGAGATAAACATATGCTGTCGCGGACTTTTTTGTAGAGCTTTTCGAGATATTCAATTCTGTGTACATTAATTTTGTGTATTTCTTGTGGTTTAGGCTGCGTAAGCCATTTAAGCGTCTAAAGAGCTACTTTTTCACATTTCCCACTACAAAGGGCGATTTTTAAGGGTGTAGGAATTGAGTATCACAACTCTCTTATAACCTATGTTCATCCCGGGAATCTCCTGAACATTTTGTAAAAAAAAACCCATCACAATCGCATCAACGGTATGGCCGCGCATAAAGTACGAACAAACAAACATACAAACAAACAAACATTAATTTTAATATATAAGATTGAAAACAGTCTTTCTATGAGAGTTGCTTTCCGATAAAATATATCTGTCAGAAACAAACACAAATTCATTATGATTATTCATTGTTGTAATAATTATTTGTTTTTTATTTTATTGTTTCATTGTTGACCATTGATTCCAAAATAATAAATACACATTAAATAGCACATTTTGTAATTTTATTATTATTATTATTATTATTATTATTGTTACTATTATTTTTCATTATTATAATATTTATATCCTTTTTATTTTTTTATTACCACTGTTTCCAGAAGCAAAAAAATCTTCTTAAAATAGCACATTCTTGATATAGAAAAACTTCCATTAGTCAATAGACTTTTGAGCTAAACGGTATAACCCTAAATAATGGGTCCTTACTGGGTCATAGTAGTAACTAACAGGAGTTAACTCCTTACAAACGGAAAGGCGACTGAGATACACATTTTATTTATATTCATTTATTTATTCATCTGGCATGGTAGACTACCCGAGCACTGGAACCTGAAATAAATAAATAAATAAATATATATATATATATATATATATATATATATATATATATATATATATATATATATGTCCACCGCTGTGGTCTCGAGGTAGCGTGCTGCCTTGTCACGCAGCGGGCCCGGGTTCGATCCCCGGTCGGGGCAGTTTTTCTGGGTGAATTTTTTATCGGGGTTTTTCCTCACCTGAAAGACAAATGTCAGGAAACCATTAAGGCCCAAACGGTCCCCGAAATCATATGGCCATCATCCTTATCATTATCTTCCTTATCATTATCATTATCATCCTTCACCGGTGTGGAAAGCAACGGGAAGCTACCACACCTGCACAATTCCCTAGTAAAGCTGCAAGCACAGCATGAAAATGCTATGATTGCAGTGAAGGACCTGCCTTCGGGCAGAATTACTATGGATGGATATATATATATATATATATATATATATATATATATATATATATATTTGAACTATGCCAGCAATAAGAAGATGAGTGGAATAATAGTCTACTCTACGGAATGATGTAAGTTGTAATTCGTCCTCCAGTACCGAGACACCAGATACTACTCCCATGACTTATACCGCCATTTTCGGTTTGGGCCCTTGGACGCGAGGAGGAGTTAATAACATTTCGTTACACCCTTTTGTCCTTTTCTTTGTTCAGGCTCTGAGTAGTGAGTCTGCACCCTGATGGCACCCCACTACCGCAATAATTACAACACGTGTGTATTACCAACCAACTATTTTAACTTAAATCAGGGAGGGTGGTGTGAAATGATTGAATGAGAAGTGAAATGACGTGAAAGGGGAGGGAAAAACCCCACAAAATCCCCGAGTGTTCCATCACTAATATCCTCCGCAACCACCAGGATTCGAAAGATAGACGTAAACTTAACATAGTGATATTTGCAGTTGATAGTAATCATTAGTGTCCGGGCATTAAACTGAAGTTCAAAACAAGTGATTTGTAACGGCAAATGGAATCACGTAAAGTACACATTAAATTTGCTTCTAACTCATAATTTTTTTTCTTTAGTAGAGCATTAGATTTTAAAATATGTTGGCACTTTACTTTATTAATTCATCTGTTAAGTTGATTAAATGCATATAACTATCTAACTAACTAATTAACTCACTGGCACTATCGAACACTTTGGTTCATGGCAGCGATGGCTAGAGCTCTTCATAGATCACAATCCCGAGCCAATGTTTCCAATCATCCCCTATATAATCCGCTTCCCTCAAATCATGGACAATATTATTCTCCCATTATTGTTATTCTCCCTTTAATGTCTTTCTTGATCTACCAACTGGGCGTATTCCCTATGGTTTTCCCACAAGAAGCTTCCATGCACGTCTTTTATTCCCCATTCGTGTCATATGTCCTGTCCATCTTAGTCTGATGAGACTTAATTGTTCTTATTATATCGTCTGATTAAATACATATGTATTTACACATTTGTAATATCCCAATATTAATGTGATTCACTGTACATAATCTGCCGATAGGGGAACGGTCGGTGGTTTGCTTGCATTCCTCCCGGCTAGGTCCAGACCGGACCCGCGGGCCATTTGTGGGGTCGTCAGGACTCGAGCGACCTGACGTACTATATAGCTCGTGCTGCGCCCACTCCAGCAGCAAAACGCGTCCCCTCGGTGGCGTAGTGGGGAAAAGGTCGGTGGATCTGCTAGTCAGTCCTCCCTTCCAAGTCCGATGGACTCGCGGACCATGAGTGGGGTCAGCAGGGAAAATGAGGGCCCTGCTGTCAAACCTTTGCGTCCCGGCCCACAAGCGGGAGCATGGGCCGCTGTTGGTGGAGCGGTGGGAGACTGGGGATCGGAAGCCCCTTTCTCTTGGTTCAATGGAACCCGAAACCATATGTGGGGGCATCATGGGAGATGAGCACCCTGGGAGATGAGCACCCTGGATGCCTACATTGCTCTGTGCGCTGCCTCACAGCAGCTACACGACTAGGCCTAGTCTTGCGAACGGGCTGGTTGGGACAGTACCGGGTGTAATGCTGGGAATTACCACCAGGTCAATAAGCTTGGGAAAGGAGGAAGCGCGGTCTTTTGGGTCGGAGACTTAGCGCCGACTCTGGAACCGAGTGACCCAAGGACAATCTGTGAGGTCGTCAGGAGTTGAGCGACTTGACGTACTATAGCTCAGGCTGGACCCACTTCAGCAACCAAACACGTCCCCAGCTGGTGCACTGGGGGAAAGGTCGGTGGATCTGTAGAGAGTCCACCCGGTCACGTCCAAGGGACTGATGAACCATTAGTGGGGTAGGGAAGAGTTGAGCGCCTTGTCGTACTATTTGCTCATCTGTTGGAGCTTGCGAGCTCCGTGCTGGCCCACAACAGCTGCAGAAAGCGTCCCTGGGGGCACACCAGGGCTCGGATCGGACCAGTGCAGAGGGGAGCAATTGTACTGATTCCTGGCTCGGCCTAAGGGTCCGTCGACAAACTGTGGGGTTGCCAGGAGATGAGCACCTGGATGTACTAAAAGTCTCACACTGTTGGGCTTGTAGCCCTAGCCGGTCGCACAACGGCTGCAGGACACGTCCCTGGAGGCAGAACAGGGGAATGGTCGGTGGATCTGCAACAGCAGTCCTCCCGGCTAGGCTCATGGAGCCCGTGGACCAATTGTGGGGTCATCATGAATGAGCAACCTGATGTACTATGTAGCTCAGCAATTCCCAACAACTGCTAACTCCAACACCTTCTCCCTGGGGTTTGGTTTAAGGACCGTGAACTTGAACGTGGACGTGAACATAGGATAGGGAGGACTAGAACTAGGACTTGGGAGTATGAACATGACGACCGAGGTATCCCAAGGGGTGGACGGAAGGGCTTAGATGTACATAATCTGCCACGAGGATTTGCAACATAATTCTTGTGTATTATTAACAATATATTTAATTGTTACCTGTGTTTACGACTCTTTTTTTTCAGTTCAAATAATGTCATCAACAACTACAACAATTCAGGGTCGTACCGATCTCACAGATCGGAATTTATCCACCACTTATTGCTTTATGTCATCCTTAAGACACTCGTCTTCTCATTTGTAGCGATCCTGAATATATACATTCGTAAGTCCCATTTCACCCTATTTCTTCTAACTCCATCTATCCAACACTCTTTAGATCTTCCCTTTCGTCTTTTTCCATATAGGCCTTTTCTCCACTCAAATATATTCTTAGGGATTATATCAGATGGCATCTCTTTAAATGTCCATACCATTTTCATCGTCATTTTTCGATTATCTTTAACACATTTCTTTGAAGATGAACTTCTTCAGTAAATTATCCCTTTTGCTAATGACTTGTTAACTTGGCACCTCACAGATTTCTGAATTATTATTATTATTATTATTATTATTATTATTATTATTATTATTATTATTATTATTACTATTATTATTATTTAGGAATATTCCACAATACAGTGTTTCTCCTCCAATTCAAAGTGATTTGTCGCCAGAGGTTCCTGTCTAAAACAACTTCTTCCCTAAAATCTCTAGCTTCCATACTTTTCTTCACTCCACCCGTCCATCCATTGTTCTCTTCCACTTCTTCCATTAGATTTCCAATTAAGGATCTTCTTTGGCATTCTCTCTTCTACCATTCTTATGAGGTGTCCATACAATTTCAATTTTTTTTCTTCTATTTTTCCTAATGTTTTTTCAGCTTGCATAATTTTCCTTGTAGTGCTCTTCCTGACCTCATTCATTCTTGAAATTCTTGTCGGTCGCCTCCAAAAATGCATTTCTACTGCTAACAGCTTGTTGGCTTGTTTTCTACAGACTGTCCAGGTTTCTGAACCATATAATAAAATGATTTGTAACAGAACTTGAAATATAGTTTTCTTCGTTCTGTATATTATATTTCTGTTCCAAAGCACTGAGTTCAAGATACCAATGATTCTTCTTTGATCAGTTATACTTCTTTCAATTTCTGTAGTTGAATTTTCACTTTTATCTAAAACAGATCATGAAAATTTAACACTTTTAACATTACGTATTCTTCCTGAATTATTTAGCTCATCTGTTGTATCCAATGAAATATATTGTTTTATTATAATTTATCTGTAATCCCCATTTTTTGTATTCCATCTCTAATTTCCTTAACATGAAAGATTCTTTATCAGGATACTGAGAAATCACCACTTGATCATCTGCGAATAGAAAAGGTAATAAATATCTTCTATTTGAATTCCCACGCATTTGCAGTGTCTTAACCAATTCTTCGTATAATTATCAATATATATTTTGAACAACGTTGGAGTTAAGCAACATCCTTAAAATAGATCTTTTGGTGATTGGAATTTTTCTGAAAGTCTGTTTCCCAACTTAATTTGGCATTTGATCTCTGAGTAAAATGATCTTATAATACTTATTGATATGTCATTTATATTCGCCTCTTCAAGGGCTTTCCAGAGCAAGATTCTGGGTACACTATCATACGCCTGCAACAAATCAATAAAGATCAAATCTACTGGTTGCGATTTGTCTCGACATTTGTCTAACACCTGTCTCAGTATGATTTTCCTGCAGTGAACTCATTTTGTTCTTCCATATTTTATATTGTCTGTCTAATCTATGTTTTATAATGCGAGTGAATATTTGTATAATTGAGTTATTCACACATATTCCTCTGCAATTACTGCAGTTTCTTCTCTCCCCCTTCTTATATATCGAGCTTATAAACCCGAATTTCATTTCTGTTATATTATTATTAATAATATTATTATTATTTTATATTGTCCACCGCTGTGGTCTCAAAGTAGCGTGCTGCCTTGTCACGCAGCGGGCCCGGGTTCGATCCCCGGTCGGGACAGGCTCCTGGGTGAGGTTTCTTTCGGGTTTTTTCCTCACCTGTAAGACAAATGTCAGGAAGCGTATTGTCCAACGGTCCCCGAAAATCATCCGGCCATTACCATCATCATTATCATCATCATCATCCTAAACCGATGTGGAAAGCAACGGGAAGCTACCACACCTACAATTCCCTAGTAGAGCTACAAAGCATAGCATGAAAATACTTATGACTGCAGGGAAAGACCTGCCCTCGGGCAGAATTGCTATACATGGATTATTATATTATTGTTATTATTATTATTATTACTATTATTACAACTTCTGATGGATGAATTATAAGGCCGAAAATTCCATGATTAAATCATGCAGCAATTACTAATAATGAATTTGTTCTGATAGGCGATTGATATATTTTTTCCTGAGGAAATGGAAACTACAGGGAATCCATTTTAAGACGAAACCTCGCATCAATCTGCCGCCGCGTAATATGAGCAGTACGATCGCAGCGTGGGAGAAAAGTTGTACACAACATCCCAGCGGTTAGTTGTTTCAATGTGTTGTAGTGGGACGCATGTCGCTTGTTGTCGTGTGTTGCATGAGACAGTAATCGAAAATTAAGTGTACGGTTGAACACCGAATTTATTTGGTGGAATGTGACTTATTGAGAAATAACCATAGAAGGCGCGTTCGAAGATTTTCCCGAAAGTATTCTGACTGTACGATTTCTACAGAATCGTGCCTTTCGAAATTGATGAAAAAGTGGCATACTAAAAGTTCAGTTTGTGACATACCAAAGAAGCGTGAAAGGCACGTTTTAACAGTAGAGAAACTGGAGGATATTCGGGTGAAGCTTGTCTTACTGTAGACGGGGGTCATTTTCAACAGTATCTCAAATAAATGGTGAGTAATAAGCCTCTATGTGTAGACCCATTTTTAAAATAATCTAAATTAGTTCAGTTATTTGTATTTCGTAGCTTCTAACTCTACTTCATTTGCCGGTAGCAACGGAACGCGGGAGAAGTGAGAGCCGCTGCAACGCTGTAAAATATTTTCTGCTTTAAATGGATTCCCTGCAGTATTGCTCATCATATCAGAGTTATTTGCAATTCACAAAACAAATATACTGCATAATTAGGATTTATTTTTACAAAAAGTATACTGCACTTACGTTTATTGTTTAGGTTCGAGTAAATAAGAGTTTATTACTAAATTAGAACTGCTAGGTGAATGAAAAGCTATTAAACATATTTACTTTTATGCCAACTTATTTTGGCCTTATGTGTAGTTGACCTTACTGGAAATTTGCGTTTTTCTGACTTCCTGAAAGACATTTCTAGTGAACAGCCTCCTTTTATTATGCACCAGCAATCAACCATCACATTCGCGCTATGATTTCCGTCGTACCTAATTTCCATGTATGTGATGTCGTGATGAAACCTTTCACTATGTTCTCCGCTAAAATATACTATGTAGTCTGGAAACGATTTAAGGTACGAATGCGGAAAATTAATTTTAGCACTCATATTAGATACCAAGATTTTGAAGTTATCCAACATAGTTTGGGTCATTTATTTTCAATTCGGATATCTATAAACACCAAACAATTGTTTGAACCTTTCTGTATCTATTAAAATTATTATTTTAAAATTATATATAAAGGATTTAAAATAATTGTTTAACATTAATTAACCTACTCTTGGCTTACAAATAATCCAGACTTCACTTTGTCATAACTGAGAGACGGAAATTTATCACCCGGGTATTTAAAACAAAATATAATTATATTTGTCCAAGGCTCTTGTCAACAGCTTCATAAGGAACAAGTTTTTGTGGCAACAAACTTTGGAAAGACTAATATTTAATTAATAACGACTCCAGGATTACGTTTTTGTTCCCAGGTAAGATGGTTTGTCTGCTTTGCCGTTCTTTCTTCCGAAATGCAAATTTCCCTCTGCAGTCCTATTTTTATGAAAAAAATAGGGATATTTTTGTAAAAAACACATTGTTAACGGCCTAAAAAAAATAATTAAAATTTTACACATGCATAATACATTTGCTGTTCAAAGTCCAATTTCTTTAGTACCAAGTTAATTCATATTCAATTACTGGATCAGGATATTTCCAAAAATGAAGTGGTTTCTTCCATTAAATGTTTAAAGAATGGTAAAGCACCTGGAATTGATGGGATACCAGGGGAATTCTTGAAAAATATGATATCATCCAATAAATTATTAGACGTTTTGAAAACTGCGTTCAACAAACTTTTTAATGGAGGAGATTATCCGGAAGCCTGGGCGACAGGTGTCATCCAACCGCTATACAAAGGGAAAGGTGGGGCACAGATACCAGAAAGTTATAGGGGAATTTGTCTCTTGTCAGTGTTCGGAAAAATATATTGTAAAGTACTTTACGAACGAATCAGACAATGGGCTAAAGAGAACAATAGGCTCTCAAAATATCAGGCAGGTTTTAGAGAAGGGTACTCCACGGTGGACAACCTATTTGTTCTGAGAACATTAATTGATGACAATCTGAAAATGAAGGGGGGTAAATTATTTTGTGCATTCATTGATTTTAAGATGGCATTTGATACTGTGGACCGAAGCGCACTTTGGGAAAAATTAAATCGGAAAGGATTGTCTCGTAAAATGATACATGCTTTAATGTCAATTTATAAATATGTTAAATTTTGTATAAAAGTAGACCAAGGGCACATTACAGAGAGCAGTGAAGCCAATCGGGGAGTAAGACAAGGTTGCATTTTATCACCAACGCTATTTAAATCTATTCGTTGATGATATTGTTGACGTAATGCTAGAAGGAGAAATTGAGGCTCCGGAGATAGGAAATGTTAGAATCCCAGTCCTGTTGTATGCAGATGATTTAATTATCTGTTCCAAGACAATCAAGGGATTGCAAAGAGGTCTTGACCTACTGGAAATATACTGTAGGAATTGGGGATTGACTGTAAATGCTAGTAAGACAAAAACAATGACATTTAAAAATGGGACGGTTTATGGTAGAACAGAGGAATGGAAATACAGAGATCAAGTTCTTCAAAACGTGAAACATTTCGAATATCTTGGTACGACGACGTTGAAAATGAACGGAAAGTGGAAAAAACACATTGATATAGCATTATTTAAAGGGAGGGGACAACTTAACAGTGTACTCGGTATTCTGGGTCGAGTGCCTGATATTCCAGTCAGCACATTAGAAAAAATGTATGGAGCTATGGTCAGGCCAGTCATGCACTATAGTAGTGAGATTTGGGGTTTCCAAAGAACGGAAATACTAAATAAGGTATATACGCATTTTCTAAAGTATATTACAGGACTTAGTAAGGCCGTTTCTAACTGTAGAATTTTATATGAATTCGGGTCATTCCAGGACGACATTAACTGTAAAATTCGTGTACTCAAATACTGGTTGCGAGTAATCCAAGGTGAACAAACAATGCTTAGAGCAATTTGCTACGACCACCAAATTAAAAACATAGATGCTAAATTTTGGGCAGACGAGGTTAGGAGAGAACTCCAAAAGATTGGGATGGGCTGGATATGGGAAAAAGGGACTGAAAATCGCAAGAACGTGTGGAGAAAAATAAGAAGGAGGTACTTAGATGTAAATCAACAAGATACCTACGCCGAATGTACAGGAAAACGCTCACTGTGTTTACAAAGAGACCTAAAACACGTCTGGGGAAAAGAATCGTATATACTCAACCTAGGATTTAAGGAGAGATCAGGGCTTGCTTGGTTTAGGCTAGGGGCATGGAAATTTCTAAAAATTAGCGACGATCACGATATGCGAATATGTCCAATGTGCGGGAAATTTGAAGATGAGATACATATATTAGGAAAATGTAATGATTTAGAATATTGGAGACGTCAGTTATTACCGGAAAGATTTCTAAATTCAAATCGGGGAAGATTGGCATGCTACGAGTTATTGGTAAATCCAGAAAATTGGATAAACCTCGGTAAATTTCTGGACAAAACGCGAAAAATAAGGACAACACTCATTCATGAATAAATATATGATATCAAAATGCAATACCATTAATTATTAACAATTATATATAAATTAATAGTGTATAATGCTGTTGTATTATTATTTAATTGTAATATTAATGTGTTTTTTTATTATGTAATTGTAATGTTAATGTTTTTTTAGTGTATAATGCTATTGTGTTATTATCTAATTGTAATATTATTGTGTTTTCTTTATGTAATTGTAAGGTTAATGTTTTTAGTGTATAATGCTATTGTGTTATTATTTAATTGTAATACTATTATTGTGTTTTCTTTATGTAATTGTAATGTTATTGCTATTGTGTTATTACTTAATTGTAGTATTATTGTGTTTTCTTTATGTAATTGTAATGTTATTGCTGTTTTTGTTTATTTTTCTTTACACTACTACCAATTATTACTTTATTGTAACGGACTGTCAACAGCACGTACGGCTTACTGCCCGTGCGACCCATATTTGTAAATAATATTGTAAATATCTTCCTTTTTGTCTAATAAAGTCCTACTACTACTACTATATAAACGTAAGATTGTTTAACATTACTGAAATATTTATTTTACCCCAGTGGAAACCATTTTCGCATTTCCTGACGATTATATTTTTACGGGGGAAGATCGGCACTTCAGTTTTCGGACACTTTTGAAATCCAGATTGGTTTGAAGCAAGGAGATGCATTATCTTCTCTACTATTTAATTTTGTACTAGAGCATGCCATTAAATACTTAGAGAATGAGGAAGGCCTACAACTGAAATGGTATTAATAAGCGGGTTAAGTTTATGCCTGATGATGGTAGTACTATTGGCCTATCGCGAGGAGATACTAAAGGCCAACATCGCACACACTATTGAGTAACACTAAGAAATTAGGACTGGAAGTAAATATCAATAAAACCTAATACAAGGTCACACATAGAAATATATTATAATATGGAAATGGACAGCTATTGACAAATCAGGGAAATTTTGAGGAAGCGGCAGGATTCAAATACCTAGGAACAATAATCACAAATAGGAATGAGATGCACAAGGAAAATTAAAACATAGGCTCAATTCTGGAAATGCGTGCTATAATGCACATAAAGAGACTGGTGACTTTCCCCACGGCTTTCAAAAGAACAGTACACTGAACATATATAAAACGATAAATCTACCAGTTTACATTATATGGATTGAAAGACATGTTACTCCGCCGTGCTTTAAAGGGAAGAAAAGAAGGTTACGAGTATTTAATAATAAAGGAGGCTACTCAGGAACATTTTTGGATCAAGGAGAGATGAACCAGACAGGTGAATGGAGAAGACTACATAACCATGAACTACATTCTCGTTGTCAGAAACCAGATATAATAAGAACAGTTACTTCTCGTAGAATGGCGATGGGCAGGACATGTGGCACGGATGGGTGATGAAAGACGTGCATGGAAGAGATTTCTTGTAGGAAAGAAAAACCAGAGGAAAACGCCCAGCAGTTGGTGAGTAAACAACAATGATGTGGGAGAATAACGTTAACGATTATATGAGGGAAGTAGATTAATACAAGGAATGATTGGAAAACGCATTAACACAGGATACGGCTTTATGGGGACTTTTTGTGGTCACACTGTGCCATGTAACCTACGTGGTTTCGATAAACTAACTGCAAGTGAGTACGTAAGAAAGAATATTTTTATTTTTAGTGAAGTAACAATTATTTTCATCATCTGTCTATAAAAATCATAATGAAGACTTATTTTTGTGGAATCGATAAATAATTCCCCTCAAGTCTTCCGGCCTGTAGACCCGCAGTACAATGTTACATAAATAAAACATCCGAACCTATACCTGTAAATCATATAATATGAAATTATTATTTTGAGAAAGGCCAACTAATTACTTTTTTAAGTTTTGCTTATGTCAAGATTTACTGGTTTAATTAGATGATAATTCAACCAATTTAAAACCTAGAAACTCAGGTACTCTCTAATGTTTTGTGCAAATAATTTTTCCCTAAATATCCAAGCTTACTTTGAGTGAGTGATCTTTTCGTGGTCTCTTTGTTTTTGTTTTCCTCGTAAAAATGCGTGTCCTGTAGCTGGAGCTCATCATTAACTAGAATGCAAATTTTCTCCTCGTCTGCCTGTAAAGATAGTATTTTAAAAAACATCAGGGAATGTGTAGTAAACCGCCTAAATGGTAAATATGTCCGTTAATGTTTTTAAGTATTGAATCCTTCACACTTTAAACAGTAAATAATTATCAATCTTCTCCTCTTCGGATTTCTAGGTTATCTTCAAGCCAGATGTTTATATAGAAAAACGGTGATTTTTTCTAACTATTTTTCGACACACTTCATATCTCAACGCCGCCGCGCCGTTTCTATTTACAATTCGTTCACTATCGGTCACCACACCCGTTTCCATGGCGGGCCGGAGATTTTCGCAAAACGATGACAAAACCGAGGCCCCGACAACTTGGGCTCCTCTTCCTAGGAGCGCGGTTTTTTTTGTTTCAGCGTGGGTTTTCGTGATTTGAACACTACTTTGTATAAAATGGTACTACTCTCTATTAGTTGCTTACAAGTTTATATTGCGCGTGGTAACAAATGTTCATTTCCTCTGCTTCAGTATCGGTGGCTAATAGTTCACATAATGCCCCGACAATAATAACACATTTACAAGCATAGAAGGAACGTTTTTAACATAATTTGTATTGTGTTCACAAATTCTTGCAGGGAAATGTAGGGCGATTTTTAATTGAATATCCAGCTGTTACCCTGCCACAACAATTGAGAATTTGCTTATGCGAAACCTTTTGACAAAAACCAACTTTAGGAAAACGTGGTCTATTCAGGAATAGGCCCCTAAGAAGCTATGAATTCCCTCCATTGACCTTACAGAGGAAACTGAAATTTGAATGACCAACCATATGTGAAATATTCCTTGCTTCGAAATAAACATGAATTTTTACAAAACCATCTATATTTCACTAATAAAGTAGCATAATGCAACATATTGCAAAAGTTACACATAAAAACGATTATTACTAAAACCCCATATTTTTGAGACGATAGTGTACATTTATAATTGAACGAAACAACACACGCCAAGTTACAGTGATAGAACAAATGACAAATTTTAATTGGAGATTCTTTGGAAAGTTCGGCGGTTTGAAACTGAAGTTGTCATTACCAACAGGCTGAGTGGAAATATTGCAAAACAATTTTTAGGTTTATTTTCGGGTTAACTGAATTAAGAAAATAAATTTAACCTTGCCTTCAAGGACAATCAAGCATTCTCTTAGAAGTCAAATTATATAACATCAAGTATGATGCAAAGTGTCTTCAAAGATCTGGTATTAAAGGAGTTAATATTTCTTGTTGGGTATGGAAAATATTAGAAAATAAAATATTCTGACCATTCAGAAGCTGACTGCTTGTCAACAACTATAAAACTTGAAAATATAGCTGACATGTATTTAGTCAAAGCATTAAATTCGGAACCATATATAATTTTTATGTAAGTATTAAAATTGCGAACTGTGGAATATTTTCACGTGATGTTAGATATGTAATTACATTTTCGTAATCAGCAAACAAACCATGATAAATGTTATTTAGTTTGAATTCATAAAGAATAATGTAAAACATTATTATTATTACTATTATTATTAAAATATTTTTATGTAATTACCGTTATTAGTAATTTTCTTTTGAGCATACTAATTTCAGATAACAGTGCGAGAAAAAAAACGAATGGAGGGTGTGAATTCTGAACACGCCATTTGGAAGATAGTCACAGAAACACCAGACTCTAGTTAGGGTAGAATATTCTGAGAAATATCATTAAGCAAATTGCATAGGGATGGAAATATGGTTGCATGGCAAGCATCTACTAATGTTTTACCATAAATTAATTGCTGTTAATCAAGATATTGTACATTTGTTTAATCCTCTACGATTTTTTATTTGCGTCCCCTTCAACAGCTCTTCAGAGAGTCCTCAATCTTTAATTCTATAACATTGCATAGGGTACTGAGCACATCTGGGACAAACTCGGGATGCTCTTATATTCATTGCTTTCAGTGAATATGATATTGAATTAACTTTCTTGTTTGTTTGAATGTTTTTTATTCTAAAAATGAAAATTTATTTTACCTAGTTCTACACTATTATCTGTCAAGTTTTTCCCATACGTAGTGGAACATACATACAAATTGAATCGCAGGGTTGAAAACGAAAGAAAATCCAAGTACCCTACTATTGAGAAAATCTTAAAAAAAACTACATAACTTCTTAAGGCTTGTTCTGACAAATGTTTGACCAATAACAATATTTACCCCCTGCTTGCATAAAATGCAAATATAGCAAGAATTCTTCATATCTGTAGAATATACATGTTTTATCGCTCTTCGAAAACAGAGGAGTTTCTTCCTTTTTCAAATCATCCAAAAATTAATACAACATTATTACATAAATACATTTTATTAGTAATCATAAGAGAAGAACACTAAATTAAAAACATCCAATATACCAAAAAAACATATTTTAAGTATTAATTGCTTTCCTCTGTGGAATGATTTTTAATCACAAGCGATGTTAGCTTTATTACTTTTTGCATAAAAACTTGTGAAAGCTTTTCTACATACTTGTAGTATTACATATCTATTCAAATTAAAAAATATGATCTGTAATTTCTTCGTTTTTAAATAATGCTTTCTTTTACTGCTTGTTTGTCTTGCTATGGGAAATAGAAATCAACAAGGGGCACGCCGTAGCGTAGTGGTTAAGGCACTGAGCTACAAGCCGGAGGGTCGAGGGTTCAAGTCCCGTTGGGGTCAGGATTTTTAAACTGACAAAAACCCTCTGGCGGCACTATGGCCCTGGGGTCGACTCAGCCTCTAACTGAAACGAGTACCAGACGCTTGTTCTGGGGTAAAGGCGGCCGTCACGCAGGGCTGACAACCCGGCTGACATAAAGTGCCGATTGTCTAGAAAAAGTGGGAGCCTTAACCTCCTACTACCCCAAGGGCCTCCTGAGGCCTGTTGTGGGATCACTTTACCTTTAGAAATCAACAAGGAGGCAAGAAATAAACATTTATTAAATTAAATTTTACCTAGCAACCAAAACCCATTATATACAATTTCCAAATAAACAAACAACAAATATCATGAAGATGAAATAAAATTTTCGAAAAGCTTCACAAAAATAAGATATATGGAATAATAGAGAAAAATTGAGGAAGACGGAGTAGAAAAATACAAAAATAAAAAAGGTATATACATTTTGTATCAAAAATATAGCCTCAATGCTGTATAATTTAAAATAATAAAAAGAAAGTAAATTTAATAAGTATAGATTCATTAACCACTCAGAATAATATACATTTTAAATATTTTAATCTTACATTAAGGGGTACAAGCAGCTATGAATATCAGAGGATTGGAGGAAGGTCAATGGATGGACAGAGAGGAATGGCGTTTGTTTTCCGGACGACGGCGGCAGCTGCCATGATACCGGATGACGATGATGAATCTTAAACTAACATTGCATAAAAGTATATCAAATATATATTTCAATAAACAATATATCAAGTATAAAGTAATAACTAAATACGCCAAAATCAAAATAAACAATCATAATTATACAGCAAATAAAACCAAAAATTTGCAGAAAGATATTAGATACAAAATAAAATAAAATTTCTTTACAAAAAAATAGCCAAATATTAAGAATTAATTATATTATATCAATCAAGAAGCAGCAATCATATTTGGTAAAGGTTGGCAAATAATATAAAATCAAATACATAATAAAACTTTAGCAATAATAAACAACAAATATAACACATTGCACAAAAATAAGACGAATTGAAAACAAATGTCAAGAAACCTGAACATGTCAATACTAATAAAAATGACCAAGGCGTGTATTAATCTCACCACAAACATGTTCAACAATATATGAACCTCATAACGTCAATATGGATATAAATTTATTTTTCCTACAAATAACAAAAAAGAATAATACAAAATATGATAGTAGAAAACGAAATAGCTATAAACTTACTCAATATAACAGATAAAACTCATGCCAAATATGATACAACCGAAAGTATTTAAAAAATGAATTAATAGTAAGAATAATAAACCTTCATTAAATAAGAAGACAAAGGAAAATTTAAGCAACCTCAAAACCCATAAAGAAAAACTTGAACGAGAAAACATTAATACTTCCGTTTCAAAGGCAGATTATATTACAGGCAACACTATAGTATTAATAAACAAAGAAGAATATATAGAATATAAATCATACAAGAAAACAACTTTAGAAAAATCACTATAAAGACCCCACAAACAAATTTCAAAGAGAAATAAAATATGTCCAAAAAATCAACCGCCATTATAAAAGAACACCGAATATATAATAAAGAAGTATACAAAATAAACAGAATTATCAACTGTAAATGGACTATCATCCTACAGCACCAACTATGGAAGCTATGCCAAATATCCACAAGCAAGAAATATCTATAAGACCAATTATAAATAGCATATTTGCATCAAACTATAAACTATCAAAATTTATTACACAAAAATGAAAATAAAAAATAACTCTAGAAAATAAAATCACAATCAAAAATATACATAAATTAGCAGAAAACATTCGTAAACTATAAATTAATAATAACGCAAAAATTACATCATTTGACATAATAAATATCTATGCTAATATCCGAATTTCTGAAACAATAAATTTAATAGAACAAAAACTACAAGTAATAACATAAATAAAAATGATACAGAACAAATAAACAAAATGATAAAAACAATATCACAACAAAATTATATCAAATTCAATAATGAAATTTATACCCAAGATGATGGACTACCAATGGGTAGTCCAACTTCAGGTATTATATCAGAAATACTTCTACAAAATTTACAAGAAAAACATTTTCAAAAGCTTACAGAAAAATTTAATATTAAATTTTTAGTGAGATATTTAGATGACTTACTATTTATATATGAAAATGAAAACAACATAAATAAAGAAATAATGGATGAACTAAACAAAATGCACCATAAAATATAATTTACCGCAGAATCAGAATAAAACAATTCGATGAACTACCTGGATTTAACAATCATTAAAAATTTTAACAACAGTAATTTGGACATAATCATATATAGAAAACCAACAACAAATACTGTAGCAATACACAACAAATCAAGACATCTAACAAAAAAGAATCAGTACCTTCATAAGGTAAATAAATAAAATTAAAGACTTTCCTTAAATAATAAAATATTACCAAGAAGAAATGAACTACATAAAATATTTAGCTATACAGAATGGATACAATTCACAAATAATCAACAAATTAATTAAAAAGACAAACAAGAAAAAACAATTTAAGAAAATTTACAACACTTGAAAAATAAGATAAGATAAAAACAAAAAAATTGAATCACATTTACTTACGCAGGTAATGAAACAATAAAAATGGCAAAATACATCAGGAAATTTGACAAAAAATCTAAATAGCTTACAAAACTAGAAATAAATTAAATGACATAATACATAATAAAATAGAAGAAAATAATAAATATGAAAGTAAATGAGTACTTGATATCAAATATAAAAACTGTGAAATGTTTTATATGGGCAGAACCTCCAAGAAGTTTTAAAATAAGACTTAATTAACATTTATCAGATTTTGTTAACAATGAAGGAAAATCAAATTTCGCTGAGCATATAACAAAAACCGACTATCAATTTGGCAGTATAGAGGAAACAATGACAAATACATAGAGAGCAACGGACAGAAAATTAATATTTTAGAAGAGATAGAAATCGTCAAGGAGGCAAGAAATAAAAATTATTAAATGAAATTTTATCTAGCAACCAAAACCCATTATATACAATTTACAAATAAACAAATACAACAGATGTCATGAAGATGAAATAAAATTTTCGAAAAGCTTCACAAAACTATGATATATGAAATAATAAAGAAAAATTGAGGAAGACGGAATGGAAGATTACAAAAATAAAAAAGGTATATATATTTTGTAATGAAAATATTTTGTCAAGAGGTGATAAAGGAGGTAGGGATTTGCATCTTGGCACGTATAAAGCGTAATGCCCCTCCTGAAGTAAAGCATTTGGCATTATTCAGAGATAGCTGTGGGAAGATAATAGGAGTATCAAAACGTTCCATCTTCTTATCCATGTTGTACAAAATTCACAGATATTACAGATTTATGACTTTTTCTGGCCATGGTTTCAGTGAATGTGATCAAGACTTTGCAGTCATTGAGAAATCCAAAATGTATATTCCATACATTTTGTTCCAAGTCAGAGGGTTCAAGTGATCAGAAGTGTTAAGAAGATGTCTCGGAACATTTTGGGTCACTGAATTGATAAGTGATGATTATATCAGTACAACACCACTTTAAAGTATAGTTAATCGTAAAAAAGATTGTTTTTGGCGGCAAAGTTGAATGGCTCGAAACATTGTGGATCATAATTGAAAAGGGCTGCCTTAAAATTCACAAAATGAAACAGAGTAATTCAACATCTTCCATATTGTACTTGACCAAAAGAGGGAAGGGAAGACCGAAGTTCTTTGGAAATGTCCAGTTACCTTTTTGTATATAGAAGTTTGAGCTCCAACAAAGGAAACATATGTAGATTTGTGTCTTTGCATCCGTACAATTCATCAGATTTTAATCTACGTCACGATATTTTACTTTATTTTTATGTATTTGTGTAGGCAAGTAACATTAACTTAAATCCTTCACTAGCTAATAGAGTGCAGCGTGTTTGTCGAGACTCTGTGACGTAACTTAATATGGAATGGGAAAATGCGATACTTTCCTCCTCCTCCTCCTCCTCTTCTTCTTATTGACACGCCTGTGTTATATAAAACTAAACTGAAAGTTAATCAATTACATAGGCCTGCAAATTATTTTTTCCTGCGACACAGGGTTTAACAAAACTCTAAACCTAATTTTTGTGTATGTTAACGGATTTTTCCTATCACGTACTGTTATTTTTTTCTTTGCCATGCTTAAATTAATTTTTTTTAAATTATATATAATAGCCATAATCCTTTAAATTGCTCTAAAACCTACATGGGCTTCATACAATAATTATCATATATTCAGTTAAAGTAGCTTAAAATTAATTAAAAATACTAATATACCTTGAGATTTCTTCATTTTCTCCTCCGCCTAGCAAAGATATGAACGGTGAGTTGGCGTTTGTGCTCCAGCCGAGGATTTTCTCTTGCCAAACACCAACGATGTTAGGTAATCTTGAAGACATCCCAACGGCCCTGGTACCTCATTTCCTTCTCTTTCATGTCTCTAGGGAATCTCTCACCATGTTCTACACTTAGTGCTCCTAAATTCTTTAGGAAATATTGTAGTGTAATTTGAAGTTCATATTACATCCCAGTGCGCTCAAATTTTCGAGCATATTTTTTACGATTTTCTCATATCGATCAACTTTAACATTGCCCAGAAACTTCTCGTTGACGTCCTTGTATGATTCCCAAGCTTGTGATTCCATGTCAGACATGCAGTTTTTAAAAGTAACATCCCTAATAATTCTGCGAATCTGTGGCCGCCAAAAATTATTCCTTCACATTTGCCTCCGACAGTAACATATTTAGGAATGTATTGAAAAAAGGGACATTTTTGTCCAAAACTTCAACAAATTGCTACAATAATCCTCTTTTATGTGCTAATAAAGTAGCAACATTATTTCAGAATACATTATGGGTAGTTTATTAGCCCTACATGTTTTCTCCCTGATACCAGTTATTTACTTTTCGGCCAAATAGTATATTTTCAGTGTGTTTCCCTGGCTCTAGAGTCCCATTCGCACGAAAAAAATAACACACACGCACAGACATTTCGTGTACCCCTTTGTTGTCCCAATTAAATGCCACACACTTCAGGTCACACAGTGACCAGTTATCGTGCATAGAATGATAGACTCTTATTCCCTGGCTACTGTAAAGGGTATGATACAACTATTAGTTCACAAAGACACCTCCGGTAACACTAGATGAAACGGGATGCATTTGTTATAAAGTCCACTCAACGCCGTTATCGAAATAACATATACAACGCCCATTTTGCGATCCGACTTAACGCTTGTAGTCCACATATACGTTAATAATTGGAGGAAGATAGAAAAACACAGAGTATATAAAAGCTGATTACAACAATTACGAAGATGAAAAAGAAAAATGACCCCTTGAAGAACATAAAGCCTTAAATAAGAGGTTGTGAACTATACGGGAACGAAATATATAATTTCTATTGTATATTTTAATACTTATTTAAACGTTTCTCTGTATTATTTTAACTAGATTGTCATTTCATTCATAATATATGACAGTTGATATTTTTTCAGCTGTTTTTGTTGTGCTGTAAATGCGCTTTTAACCATTTTATCACAACGTGAGATTTACCGGTTCAATATGAGATCGGTATGATTTTGTCTAATTTCCCTTAATAATTAGACCTTTTCCTCTCCCAGATTTTAATTGTACGCTAGTTACATGACTTTTTAGAGATCATAGTTATATAAAATACTAACTTTATCTGCTTTGGTGATCTAGGAATAACATATCCATGACTGGATCCGACCCAAGTTGGTCCCGATCACGGCTAAGTTAAATTAAGACAATCCTTCTGAATAAAATTTAAATTTTCTCGGTCTCGCTTTTCTTAAAGAATGTTCCTTCTTTCTTTACATAAGTTTAACCTCTCCCTGAGAAGGTATATTTACATGCCTCATACCACAGGAACTTGATCTGTCGAGAGAAGATTTTAAACTCTTGATCACATATTTGTTTGTTTTTACCACACAAGGATGTGGCTGTCCTCCCAGCATCAGAGATTAGCTCAATGTCAGGGCCATCTAGGAGACATCATCATCATTCTATACAAGACACTCCATTGACTTACACATTCATAATAAAGACGGAGAATATGATACGGATGTTTGTGTTGTCCACGTGGTTTTCGGGTATTATTTAAGTCTTAAAGTTCCCTTATACTTGTCCAACAGATGAGGGAATTCAGGGGAAAACATCCAACAAGGAAACTTGTCCCGACTGGGATCGAATCCCTGGGCCTGCTGAGGTAACAACGTTACCACTAGACAACAACGGTTGACAGAAAGGAATATCGTATAAGAAAATATTTTCATATACGGATAAACGTCAAGATAATATTATACGGATGGCTGTGATGGCCAGGTGTTTTTCGGGTACTATCTCTACATAAATATTTCCTGACATTTGTTTGACAGGTGAGGAAAATCCAGAGAAATTGTCCTCAGCTTTGTTCTGTGGTAACGAGTTAGCAATAGATCAGAGAGAAGTACACAAAGGAATCCATCCACAGTAATTCTGCCCGAAGGCAGGTCCTTCACTGCAATCATAGCATTTTCATGCTATGCTTGCAGCTTTACTAGGGAATTGTAAGTGTGGTAGCTTCCCGTTGCTTTCCACACCGTGAAGGATGACGGCGATGATGATGATGATAATGATAAGGATGATGATGATGGTGATGGCCATATGATTTCGGGGACCGTTTGGGCCTTAAAGTTTTCCTGTTATTTGTCTTACAGGTGAGGAAAAACCCCGATAAAAACCTCAGCAAGAAAAACTGCCCCGACCGGGGATCGAACCCGGGCCCGCTGCGTGACAAGGCAGCACGCTACCTCGAGACCAAAGCGGTGCACACACAAAGGAATGGAATAGTTGAAAATATTTTCATTTTTAAACATTAATTTAATATACTAAAATTTAGCAAAAAATGAGCATCATCCTTTTTCACAATAATGCATTAAATTGTGAAGAGTTTTTTCTCAATTTATCTTCAGTATCATGTGCGAAGAGTAAATAAGAAATGTTATTTATCTTCAATAACATCATTCAACGTATTGTACCTCGTTAATATAACGCTCATACGTACAACCCTTTTTTATACACACCTCTGTTGTCAATAGGTTTATCGAGTGGCTATATAAATGCAAAATAGGGAATATGGAATAACAGGTAAAAGTGTGTATATTGAATTCGAATCCCCAATAATAGTTAAAGAGCGCTAAAACAATATTACTTTAACGCTCATACGTAAAACACTTTTTTATACACAATCTATAGGACTTTTGATATGGAAATGCAATCGTCGGTCCTGGTGGACTAGTGGTTACCGTGATCGGCTGTGATGAAAAGGCTCGCGGGTTCAAACCCGGCCGAATTCTAGGATATTTTTGGATGTAAAAATAATGAGTGTGTGTTCCATCGGCACTGAACTAAAGGCGAGGGTCCTGTGTCGTAGATTTACAACAAGAAAAAACGACTCAAGCGTTATGAAAGAAGCCACTGAATATAATGTTTGGTGCTTTCCCGACCATATTTGAATTGCCAAGCTAATGACCGTAGCTGTTAAATCTATTTTTTTTTTCAAATACCCCAGGTTGTCTTTCGATATTCCTGATTTCTCTCCTGGCATGGCGTACTTGTAACACACTTCTGAGGTAGGGGCGCCTGAAAGGCGGGGTTACGTTGCCCCGATGATATTATGGGTGATGATGATGATTGTGGTGCGCTAGGAGAGTCCCTAATCCTAAGTTGAACCTAAGATGAATATGAATGATGATGATTGCGATGGCGATATGATTTCGGGGACCGTTTGAGCCTCAAAGTTTTCCTGACATTTGTCTTGCAGGCGAGGAAATACCCCGATAAAAACCTCACCCAGAAAAACTGTCCCGACCGGGAATCGAACCCGGGCCCACTGCGTGAAAAAGGCAGCACGCTACCCCGAGAACACAGCGGTGGACTATTCTCTAAAAAAATAACTTTAACTTAAAATTCAATTCATGTTATTATTTCTGTGTCAACTACAACATATATCGATGGGCATATATCTAAGACATTAAAACGTCTTATAATAATATGTTTCGAAAGATAATGAATCAGTCGGAATTTCTCATTTGTAACCATGAGATAAGGCGTCCTGTTTTTAGGGTTTGTTGTTAGGGATATTTAACATGTAATTAAATAAATAACTCACTTTCACTATCGAAATCTGAAGCCCATGTTCGCGCGGACATGAACTCACAATATAACCCTATCATGAGTTAATGGTTGTCAATCATCCTTTTAATAATTATCCTCCCTCTAATAATGGTTAATATTATTCTCCAACCTGATCCTTGGCCTACCTACAAGACTCTTTCTCACCGGTTTCCTACATAATGTTTCTGGGCCCCTATTTCATTCCTATTCGTGCCTCATTCCCTTACCATCGTAGATTATGAGACTTAACTGATCTTATTAAATCATGTTTCCAATAATAATCATGTAGCTCACTGTTATATGTAAGCTTATCCATTCTTCTCTCTGTTTCGTCTTTCTTTGACCCAAATATTTTACCAAGATAGTTATTTTGAAACATCCACAATAATTCCCTGTCAAAGTAAGAAATCATCTTTCATATCCGTACAACATAACTGCAAGAATAACCATTTAATATATTTTTAGTTTAAAATTCCTTGAGAAAAAATATAGGATGACATGAGTCACTGTACTGCATAATAACATGCTATTAATTTGTCTCAAGCTTCTGGGCATTGCTTTATTAGCCATTCCCAGGTAATACCTTTCTTGTTTACAAGGTGTCACTTTGAAGCGATGAGATATCTACTTGTCATTAGCTGACATCTGTGGGGGGAAAAGTAACTGAATGAGTTTGGTTAAGCAACTCTCGCAAACTTATGCCGAACGCGGGGATGTAAGGGTCTATAGCCTTTTTTTTACTTATTTGTTTATTAGCTTTGTAAAGTCCAGGCTAATTGACCTTCTTTTCCATTCACCAAGACAAACATAAGTTATATTAAAATGATACAACATTCACTGTAATTAAAATTGTATAACTAAATAAAATGATTTTCATTGATAAGAGCAATAATTGCAACATAATAATGTACCATTCCTTCATTCCTTAACTTAGTTCAGCCTCTCACTTTATGGGTACTTTTTACATCTCACGCAACCCGGCCCTTACATTGACATGACCTGTTGGGAGAGGGATTTTAAACTATGGATCACGCACATACATTTTGACCACATAAGGGCATGGACGGACTCCCTAATTGAGTGATCAGCTCAATGTTAGGGTATCCTCCGAGAAAACACAAATAACGATATTAATGATAATTAAAATTAATAGAAATAATAAAATACGAACAAAGCAAGAAAAATAATACAGTAGACAGAACTATTAAATGTGAATACAAATTGAAAGTGATAATGAAACATATCATACTAATTTATCGCTTATATATAAAAGTAGCTTAAAATATTGATCGTAATACTATATATATATATATATATATATACACACAAAATATTTACTAATTGCTAAAATAAAACTATTAGTGAGGCGTTTAGTCTGTTATTTAATATTTCTTCGCTTATATTTTGAACGATGGTATAATTTTATAGTCTCTGACATAGAGTCGATAAGAAATGCATGTACTAGTCACTGAAACTGTAAATGATAGTAGGCCTATTATGCAGTGTGATGAGGAGGAATATGAACAACAATGTTTAGTTGCTTAGAAATTGCAGCTTTAGTCTTAATAGTTTTATGACGTTACCGCAAAGAGGTTTGCTGAAGTTGACAGAATGTATATGTATATATATTTCAGTTTTGACCTATGGTAGTGAGACATGGAATCTCACTTAAAGATCAGAGATAGTCCTAAACAATTTTGAAAAAAGAGTGCTCTGGAAAATATTTGGGCTAATAAATATCAATGGTCGGTGGAGAATACGATACAATAAAGAACTCTATGGCAAATACAATAAATCTGACCTTGTCAATTTTATTAAGTTAAAGAAATTATAATGGGCTGGCCATGAACAAAGGCTCTCAATAGACCGAGCACCAAAACAGGTGCTTACAGCAAGTTTTATGGGGAATAGACGAGTTGGGAAACCGACAAAACGATGGGAGGATGGTGTTAAGGAAGATGCTGCAAACCTGCTTAAGTGTCGCTACTGGAGGCTTGCTGCGCAAAATAGAAATGATTGGAGGCAGAAGTTAAGGGAGGCCAAAGCTTGAATTTGAGCCAATCAGCCATTGGATGGATGGATATATACATATATATATATTTCCTCCTACAGTAAAATAGTTTGTAGACATTAAACAATATTGCAAATTTATATTAGATATGTATGTAGGTCGTGTGCCCCCCATCCAAATGTGAATATCAGTTGAAACTTTAACAAAAACATCTGGTGTTTTGTTGAGTAAAATCATAAATGTGTGTCTCAGGTTCTGTAGAAAAACTTTTATATTCACTGAAGCACGCAAACTTTACGAGGAAGCCTTTCCAATTGTTCCGAATCAAGCGTTTTCTTTTATATCCCAGAATAGGCTTACGATTTTCAGTCAAACTCTGTATCTCGGTATTATTAAACCTCCTTCATCTCCTGCTAGTGTGCCTTTCATCTGCAAGATTCTCCTCTCACTTCCAGTTGTTTTTTTTTCTAAATGCATATCTTTCTGCCTATCACCCGATACCTTCTACTCCTCTATAACTTATTTACGCCTGTAGGGCCTGTAGGCGACGCTAAATATAATATTAGCTCAAATTCTGGACTACATTTGCAGGATTTAATTATTTTGAAATAATATTACCTCACATGAAGAGTGTAGTTTCCTGTCAGTAATTTTAACGTGATATTAATGCTTAAATTGCAGCAAGCAATAAAATTAAATAGATTGCCGTATATAGATATATATTAGTAAGTACGAATGCACACCTCACAGTAATTTGGTAATTTTTTAATTAGTAGAATTCAAAACTTAGAAACAATAATTACGAACACGAATGTTGTACTGAAGAAAATTAAATACAAGCTCAACTCTGTAAATATATGATATTATGTATTATATGGTCCTTTGTCATCCCAACTCGTCTAAAAGTACACTAAACGTATATAAAACGGTGATTCTTTCAGGATATTATTAGAATGTAAAACGTAGTCTCCCGACATTAAGAGAGAAAAAATATGAGTATTTGAGAATAAAGTGCTTATGAAATGTTTTGCCCCAATGAAAGAGGGGTACGGAAAATTCTTGTAGTAAAACCAGAGAGAAAGCTCCCAGCAGGTTGCCAAAAATGATATGGGAGATTAGCATTAACTATAATTTGAGAGAGGTAAATTATTACGGAAAATTATTTAAAATATTGACTTAGGATTCGGAAGTATCGAGAGCTTATGTCCGCGCGACCCTCATCTTCCTTATTTGGGCGGCGTTATGCATCAACCGGCTATTCGCCAATATGTAAGTTCCGAGAAAAATACGTTTGAAGTTTTTTCTTACATTTTAAACTCTATCAAGAGCTATTAATTATTTTTCACTTGTTAATCACTTTTAAGGTAATTTGTAGGCCTATATACTTATTAGTACTGTACAGTATGAGTAAAAACAATTTGTTTTTATTTTAACAGTCAATATTCCAAAACTGCTCGTAGACAAAACATAAATGATGCATCATAATCGTTCTGTATCAATCAGTTAAGCGTCGCATGAGAGCGTTTACATTATTAATGCTTATTAGTATTAGATATTTATTATGTATCAATCAGCCAAGCGTCACGGTAATGCGTATACACTGTTGATGTAAAATATTGTATCATAATATTAGTAGTAAAATAAGCTTTAGGAGAAGAAAATAGAGAAGTAAATACATTCAAATATTTTTGGAATGAGGACTTAGCAAAAGAAAAAGCAGACAAAAAAGTAAAATACTTGATTTGGTTGAATACCAAAGATCTGAAAGACAGACTGTAATATTGAGAAGCTCAATCAAGAGTCAGAAAGACAATTATGGAAGCTAAAAATCAGAGCTTGGAAAAAAAAAAGTTTAAAATTTCAAACATGTACTGGAGGAAAACGAAGTACTGAATCTTGAAGAATTACAAAAAAAATAAGGAGAGAGAATTAAAAGAAGTGGGCAAATACCCATGACTGAATGGGAAAAATATTATAAAACATTACTATCAGAAAAGAGAGTATTTACATTAGGTAGGCCCTATAACATTCGAAATATTCCTTAAATAAATGAAGATGAACATGTACAATTGGACACAGAGGATATTAAAATGAATATTCAAACTTTAAAAAATAAGAGAGCTAGTGATCCAAGAGGAATAACAGCGGAACTATCAGAAAATGGATACGACCATTTATTTGAACGATTGAGAAAATTATGTACAAAATTTATGAATGATGAAAAACGTTCCTCAAGATTGATAAATAGGATACATTTCGACACTACATAAAGAAGGGGAAAAAAAAAGACCAATGTGAAAATTATACAGGTATAACAGTAACAAGACGTATGAGTAGACTCTATGGACGTATACTAAACTATTATTTGAAGAAATGTATAGTGATATGGAATTAAAGGAACAGTCAAGACTTAGAGCAAGTCAATCCACAACAGATAATTTATTTTGCATTTCTCAGGTAATAGAAAAGAAAATGCAATATGGACGACATT
The DNA here is from genome assembly GCA_030220185.1 of Diploptera punctata. Classification (NCBI taxonomy): domain Eukaryota; kingdom Metazoa; phylum Arthropoda; class Insecta; order Blattodea; family Blaberidae; genus Diploptera; species Diploptera punctata. Next base: position 615,966 of record JASPKZ010008566.1, read on the forward strand.
TGCACTTATTATTTGTAGATCTTGAGAAAGCATACGACACTGCCCCTATAGAGAAACGATGAATTGCTTTAATAAGTATGGGAATCAAGACTAATAATTAAAACTATTCAAAATTTATATGACAATTGCATATCTCAAATTTAATTTGGTAGTCACATGATTTTACGATAAATAAAGATCAACGTCAAGGTTGTCGCCTATCACCAACTGTGTAAATATGTACATGAAATATTAAAACATTGGTGGAGAAAATGTTCAAGCATGGGAATTCCAATTTCAAACAATACAACTTTATACAAATTACATTTTGCAGATGATCAATTAATAATTGCACAAGATAATGGAGATTTAGAATATCCATCCATAGTAATTCTGCCCGAAGGCAGGTCCTTCACTGCAATCATAGCATTTTCATGCTATGCTTGCAGCTTTACTAGGGAATTGTAGGTGTGGTAGCTTCCCGTTGCTTTCCACACCGGTGAAGGATGATGATGATGAAGATGATAATGATAAGGGTGATGATGATAATGATAGCCATATGATTTCGGGGACCGATTGGGCCTTAAAGTTTTCCTGACATTTGTCTTACAGATGAGGAAAAACCCCGATAAAAACCTCACCCAGAAAAACTGCCCCGACCGGGGATCGAACCCGGGCCCGCTGCGTGACTAGGCAGCACGATACCTCGAGACCACAGCGGTGGACTATTTAGAATATATGACTAGAAAACTAACAGAAGAATATGATAAAGGGGGATTAAATTTGAACATGAAGAAAACAAAATATTCATCAATTGATGAACATGAACAAAATTTAATTTTGAAAACTGGAGAAACAATAAAATCTTGTAGTGAGATCTCATATTTATGAATTAAATAAATAAAAATGGAAGTTATGAAGAGGAAACAAGAAATGGAAATAATAAAGGAAAATTTGCAATTGCTTGCCTCAATGTAACATTTTCGGATAGAAATGTATACAATAAAAATAAAATGTATATATACATACATAATTTATATATATCATATAATTGTTAAAAGCATCATTACCTATGGAGCAGAATTTGGTCATTAAAAAACAAATGCAGATAAGTATATTTTGGCAACGTAAATGGATTTTATACGAAGGGAAGCAAACATTTGAAGAAAAAAATACAAAACTCAATTATATGGGAGAAAATGAAGATTGAAGACACTATATTTTATATTATAATAAAACCCAGCAATTAAGCTGGTACGGACATGACCAGTGAATGGAAGAGAATCGGCTACCAAAATGTGTTTTGGAATGAAAACCTGAGGGTAGACGTGGAAGACGAAGACCTAAAACTTCCTGGAGTCAGAGATTATATTTATACATGAAGGAGAAACATGTACAACCAGGAGATTGATTGGATCGACAAAATTGGCTATTAGGAATCGGAGCATTTTAAAGACGTTAATCAACCGATGATCTATCTATCTAATAGGCCTATTAGTAGTGTTTGTATGCACAGTACGGTTATTATTGATATGTGCTTATATATTGTATTTTTTGTAATACTTCATTCATATTACATTATGAAATATTCGTGTTAATGGATAATATTTTCTAAATAAATCCAATTTGCCCAAACAATTACAGTACCGACGAAAAAAGTACATAAAAATGGATAAAAAGACAGGTAAGCTCTAACAATTTTGTGAAATCATTTTTTTTATTCCATAGTGTAAAATCATCGATAAACATCCATCAACTTGGACACTAATTTTTTATTTTGAGCTACAATACTTTTGAAAGGCATATACATGACTACTAATATGCTTATGAAACTGTAAACAATATTTAAAATAAGTGGAACAACTGTAAATAATACAAATAAATGATCTCATATTTTTAAATGAATTATTCACATTAGTAATTTATATATATTAAAATAATTATCATAAGTAATGCCACGAGTGATTTTCAAATTATCGATAAGTTGGATATCAAGAGTGGCATTTATTAGGACTATTTAACGAATCAAATTAAGCTGTTTACTCACAAATCATTATTAAAATATAGTTATTTTAAAATATTTATATATTTAATGTAAACGGCAATATTCATATTATTTATTGCCAAAGGAACGCAATATTGTAAGAATGCACTCTAGTGGAGAAACAATGAAACACATCAAACTGTATATTAATTAATTTCTGCTGTCCTACGATGTAAATATGACAAATACATTTTTGTGGAATGTTTTTACTTGGAAAAAAATACATTTAAGAAAGTGTAAAGATGGTTACTTTTTTTGGTGGTATAATCAATTTCTACAAATGTTTTATATTAACTCTCGTATGCTCTATGTGTTGGCATTCATGCACTATATATACAATCTGGTAGCCGTATTTCTTAGAGAGTCAGTCACTGCAAAATAATGCTATGACCTATTCGGAATGTTGAAAAGGAGGTGCTTTCTTTATTATGATAAACTTTAGTTGGTAAATTCTAGGCGAAATACGACTATGATTGGTTGTAAATAAAAAATCATTGAAACGTGATTGATCATTGACTCCCATTTGCGGCATGGGTTATAGAAAAAATTTAAAAAAACACATTTCATTTTAAAAAAATAGTATTTTACTAACTGATGAACTGTGGACCTGTTAATTCTGTTGCCTATTATAATGACCTCTGAAAGGAGAAGCTCCTGATTTTTCATCTTTTTGTTTATAAAATAGGAGTACATGAACTTCATGTACGAAATATATACAGTGTATGATTAACATAATAAATAAAACTCTTACATACCTTCAATGAGACATATGATGCCTTTCCATTTTCAGGACAGTTCTTATAAATCATATCTAAATTTTCTTTGTTGTGGATGTCATTATAACATTAAAAAATCACACTGATTTGACAATCTTCACTAATTATTGTAAATCCAAACTAATACTCAGTTATGCATGAACAATGTAAGAGTGGGAACATTTGGCGCTAATCTACATGACGCAAAATTTAGATTAGTTTCTATGAAGATCAAGTTTCATAGCTGTTCGTTGCAAAACACACAATCTCTGATAATACTGATGGCGTTTATATTTTTATTTAATAATAAGGCTCTATTTAAAGACTTGGCGCTAAAATTGTGCGTATACTACTGTATGAACCAGTGCAACAGATTACACTAAAATCTCAAATAAAAAAACTGGCGCTTAGCCGGTTGATGCATAATATCGTCCATTTGAGAGTGTCAGTATGTTAGTTCGCTAGTTAGTTATTTCTGCCAAATTTGAATACAAGTCAAGTATCGTAGACTACGATTTGCAAGACATATGGAACGAATGGGAAATGAAAGATGCAATGGAAACTTCTTTTAGGAAAACCAGAGGAAATAATGCCAGTAGTTAGACCGAGAGTGAGATCGAGAAGTAATATTTTCCATGAACTCAATAAAGTGAATTATGCAAGGATGGATTGTAAAAATATTAACTTTGAATATAACAAGTTAGTTAGACTCATACGAATGTGTCTAAATGGCACAAAGAGTTGGGTGCGTGTAGGAAATTGTTTTCGGATACTTTTGAAATCCATAATGGGTTGAAGCAAGGAGATGTACTATCTCTTCTATTATTTAATTTTGTACTAGGCATGCCATCAAATCTCTAGAGGGTGAAGAAGGCCTACAACTGAATGGTATTAATAAGCTTTTAGTTTATGCTGATAATGTAGTACTATTGGCCGATAGCGAGGACGTACTAAAGGCCAACACGCACACACTATTGAGTAACACTAAGAAATTGGGACTGGAAGTAAATATCACTAACTAAATATATGGCGACACGTAGCAATACATTATATAATAGAAATGGGCAGCTAATGACAAATGAGGGAAATTTTCAGGATGTGGTTGAATTCAAATACCTAGGATGAATAATCACAAATAGGAATGAGGTGCACAAAGAAATTAAACATAGGCTCAATTCTGGCAATTCGTGCTATTATGCATTGCAGAGACTCTTGACGTCCAACTACTTTCAAAAAACTTTAAACTGAAAATATATGAAACTATTATTCTACCAGTTATATTATATGGATGCGAAACATGGACTCTTACTTTAAGGGCGAAAAGGAGATTACGAGTTCTTTGGAACATTTTTGGACAAAAGAGAGATGAACAGACAAGTGAATGGAGAAGGCTACATTACAGTTAACTACATGCTCTTTATAGGAATCCAGATAAAATTAGAACAGTTAAGTCTCGTAGACTGCGATGGGAAGGACATGTGACATGAGTGGGTAATGAAAGGCGTGTATGGATGCTTCTCGTAGGAAACCCAGAAAAAAAAACGCCCAGTTGGTAGATCAAAAATGAGGTGGGAGAATAGCATTAACTATTATTAGAGGGAAGTAGATAATACAGGGGATGATTGGAAAACATTAGCTCAGGATAGGGATTTATAGAGAGCTTGTGTCCGAGCGGCAGTGAACCTACGGGTTCGATAGTGCCAGTGAGTTAATTAGTTAGGTATAGACAGTTTAAGTTCGGCGGCCCTGATTCACAGCTTTGGTACTGCTAATGAGTTAGTTATATTCCAATACGCGAATAAAGGAGATCTGATGCTTCTTTCGTCGCGAAAGTAAAATGTTAATTATTTTCCAAACGTTATGTGGGTAAAGTATTCCCACTTGTGATCTTTTCCTTTGTTACTTTATTTTATGTATCTATCTATCTATCTATCTATCTATCTATCTATCTATCTATCTATCCATCTATCTATCCATCTATCTATCCATCTATCTATCCATCTATCTATCCATCTATCTATCCATCTATCTATCCATCTATCTGTCCATCTATCTATTCATCTATCTATCTATCTATCTATCTATCTATCTATCTATCTATCTATCTATCTATCTATCTATCTATCTATCTATATATCTATATATCTATCTATCTATCTATCTATCTATCTATCTTCGGGTTTTTACAGCTGCTGCCGTCTTCCCGTGCCAAACCTCCAAAGCCTACGATTTTGGGCATCTTCAATGCTTAGCCCTCTTGCTTGCATTAATGTCTTCATGTTTTCCTTCCATGTTAACTTCGGTCTCCCTCTCTTCCTCCTTCTGGTCGGATGGCATTGATATAGTTGCTTTGGCCATCGCTCATCTTCCATTCTCAAAACATGCCCTAACCACATTAATTCCTTCTCCTCAATTCTCTTTAATTACGCTTTCTTCTGCTTCCATTATATTTCTAATTTTCTTATTTGTGACTTGTTCTAATTTTGACTTTCTGGTACTTCTGCGTAAATAATCCATTTATAGAGCTATTAGTCCATTCTTGCTGTACTTATTGATTGTCCATACCTCACTTTCATACATTGCAACAGATTCCACCAATGTTTTACAAATGTATTTTTTGTGTCTTTCCAAATATGCTTATCCCACCATATGGAATTTAACTATGATATTATTTTGCTACTCAATTCAATTCTATGTTTTATATTCTCTTTGCCTATACCTTCAATGTTATCCATAATTATTCCCAAATATTTGGTTTGTTTCACTTGCTTTATTTGGATTCCTTCCTCTAATATTAAATTTTCTCTTTCATTGCTATTTACTGCCAGATATTCTGTTTTTTTTTTAATTTACTGTGAGACCCCATGATTCATATGTGTTTTTCAATCTTTTTATCATGAATTCCATATCAAATATGTCTTGCGCTAAAACCAGTTGGTCATCAGCAAAACAATTTTATTTATATTTTAGAAAATATATAATACAGGTGTAATTATTGTGATTCGAGTTTTCAGAACCAAATTATAGTGTACCTAGACCGTGCACAAACCTCAACATACAGGACCTTGGATATTTTGTGAGTAAATTTAAAATTTTCACTTTGTCAATAAGAAAAGGTTATCTCGAAATTACCAATGTACGTCTATACCATGCCTATCATATTTTGTATGCTTACTTATTTTCTTACTTATTAAATGTTGATGGTTTTTCTGGTATCTACTAAGTAGGATCGATGAAAATTTGTTAACATTTTTCAAAAATCTTTTCACGAGAACAGCTTCAATATTTTTGGAATTCGCTAAAATACAGAAAAGCTAAGATACCAATAACTGATAGAGCATTCAGAAAAAAACTGGTGAATCGATATCCAAAGGTGGATTGGAAGTAAGAAACTATCATTTTTGACCAGATTACTTATGTAACAAATTAAAATTTCTAATCCTACTCTCCTCCTCCCAAATTTAATAATCATGTAAGTGCTCTGGGAATATTACGTCTAATCTGTGCACAAAACGACATTTTTTCAACATCTTCGCCGAACTTAATCACTCTTCGGTTGCCCACTTCCTCGGGTCAGTATCAGGAAATATTTTTGGAAGGAAAATATATAAATCAGCATGTCAGTGAAAAGCTATGAATTTATTAAATGGCATCAACTTTCTTCTGAAGTATTGCTGAAGTACATAGAGAAAAGTCTTAGAAATACCATCAAATTGTTGTCCATAATTATCTACAATCAGTAAATACATTGTGTGAGTGTGTGTGTGTTTGTAGTATAATAAGATAATAACGTAAACTAATATCTATTTAAAAATGAAAGATAAAATATATCAACTTTTTTTCGAGTAATATTCTATGATCCATTATACATTATCTGTCCACCGCTGTGGTCTCGAGGTAGCGTGCTGCCTTTTCACGCAGCGGGCCCGGGTTCGATCCCCGGTCGGGGCAGTTTTTCTGGGTGAGGTTTTTATCGAGGTTTTTCCTCATCTGTAAGACAAATGTCAGGAAAAATTTAAGGCCCAAACGGTCCCCGAAATCATATGGCCATCATCATCATTATCATCAACCTTATCATTATCATCATCCTCACCCTCATCATCCTTCACCGGTGTGGAAAGCAACGGGAAGCTACCACACCTACAATTCCCTAGTAAAGCTGTAAGCATAGCATGAAAATGCTATGATTGCAGTGAAGGACCTGCCTCCGGGCAGAATTACTATGGATGGATACATTATCTGGACTCATGGTCTGCACATAAAGATAATTAAGTGAAAGTACACTTAGCGACAAAAAGAATGGGCCGACTCTTCATCTCCAATATTTCAAGTTCTAACGCGCGATTCACACGAATAAACAAATTTCACAGTAGTGCTAGAGTACGTTTCCTTCTTCCTTTCAAGAGCATTATTTCTAAACGTAAAAAGGCAGCGAAAGCGTAGCTCAGTGCTTAGTGGTTAGATTCGTATGAAGGAGCTCACAGGTTCGATTCCCTGTGAGGTTATGTTTTTAATTGTTAAAATTCGATATGTCCATTCTTAAAGCAAAACGTATACTAACTATTTGGAAGTAGCCGTAGCCGAGCGGTTAAGGTAGGAAGCCTTGGCGCAGAGCTACGGGACTTGCGCTGGTTCGAGTCTCCATGGGGGAAGAAATTTTCTGATGGTATTTCGGCCAGTATGGGACCGGTGCCCACCCAGCATCGTGAGGCAATTGGGTAGCTACAATAAGTAGCGGCTCCAGGTTGAGGAACCAGCTATAACGGCTGGGGGACTCGACATGCTAACCACATGTCACCCCTACACTGGCTGTTGATCATCTACCTCTGTGATAGACACATGTGGATGTGAAGGGCCAGCAGCCGGCTGGTAAAAGGGCAACCGCTGAAAAGTTGAAAGACCCTCAATCGGATCGGAAGTATTATTATTTATTTTTTTATTTATTTCCGATTGAGGGTCTTTCCACTTTTCAGCGGTTGTCCTTTTTACCAGCCGGCTGCTGGCCCTTCACATCCACATGTGTCAATCACAGAGGTAGATGATCAACAGCCAGTGTAGGGGTGACATGTTGTTAGCATGTCGAGTCCCCCAGCCGTTATAGCTGGTTCCTCAACCTGGAGCCGCTACTTATTGTAGCTACCCAATTGCCTCACGATGCTGGGTGGGCACCGGTCCCATACTGGCCGCAATACCATGAGAAAATTTCTTCCCCCATGGAGACTCGAACCAGCGCAAGTCCCGTAGCTCTGCGCCAAGGCTTCCTACCTTAACCGCTCGGCTACGGCGCGGGACTTTATTTATTTACTTACTTATAAACAGGTTTACAGTATAATAAAACATCTTCCTATGCCCAAAGCTTTTTAAATTTTCTCCTTTCTCCATTATTCTCTAACTTCTCATTCCAATTCTTCCAGATCTGGGTCCCTAATACCTCTTCTTACATCATCCATTCATTTAAATCTAGGTCGACCTCTCTTTCCTTTTCCAGGTGGAATCCTACGTATATGGCCATACAATTCTAGTTGTCCATATCTCACAAAATCTAGTATTGAATTTTGGACTTTCATTTGTTGTGTGATGATTGTATGATTTTTTTTTTACAATTTTTAATATGTTGTTGTGCGACTGAAACAATCCATTTCAGTAGACATAAGATTTAAACTCGAATTTTTATTCAACTGCCAAGTTTCTACACCGTATGTTAGCGTGCTTCGAATTATGGACTTGTAAATTTATAATTTGGTATCTATTCTTATGTTCTAATCCCACAAAACTCCGTTTAACATTGTTATTACCGGTCTACTTTTAGAATTCTATATTTTGTCATATTCTTGGGTACATTTTGAGTTAATTTTGATCACCAGGTTATTACATTCTTCACGTCAATTGATACATCCCATTATTATTATTATTATTATTATTAATATTATTATTATTATATGATGAATTATGATAATAATAATAATAATAATAATTACTATTAATATTATATTTTTTATTGTCCATCATCCATGGACTATTGTTATGCTGGACTTGACATATATAAACTAAATGTCTTAATTGAAGGGTGAAACATTTTCCTCATTAATACGTAATAAATAAATAAGCTTGTATATATATATATATATATATATATGTGATACTGTAGTATGTTTTATACATAAATGTATAGTATAATTAATAAACTGTAGTTCTGCACACACAATTAAGTTTATACCGGTAGCTAAATAGTGTTACAGATTTTATGAAGGCAGGAACATTACTTAGGATAGTGTAAAATGGACGTACATTACGTGGCAGGAATTAAATGTTATGGGATGTATTTTGCGAAAATACAAATGAATAAAAAAATTGTCAAAGGATTCGAACCCTGGCTTTCACATAGATTTCATGTTATTTTAAGTAGCTTAACGATCTACGCTACCCGAACGTCGGATACTAGTCGTCTTGTTTAGTAACAATGAGAGTTGAACTTTATTTAAAATGTTGCAATTTGAATAATATTGCATTTTTCGATCACTCGTAAGTATCTAGAAACATGTCTCGTTAACTGTTCTTAAACTATTTAAGACGATTAAAACCAAATACAGCGTATTTAAAACAATAACAAAGCGTTACCTCGTGAACCACAGCTATGGCTTTTGGAGCATGCGCAGTGGGCCATGGCTCATTATTTTTGTCGCTAAGTGTACAAAACCATGCACTCAAGCTTGAACGCCTGAATAGGGAACATAAGTCCCTAAAGCGGCAACGTAGGCAAATTTATAACACTTCAAATGAAACTAAATAATGAGATGAACTGATATGAGAACTTAGAAAGAATATCTTCAATAAATCATGTACATATGACTAAACAAAGAATAAGTGAATCAAAACACGGTTCAGACATTCCATTAGCCGGGGATGATATTGGATTTATAGCCAAACATTCGTGGAAAGAACAAATGAAAGCAATTACTTTATTATATAAAACGATTTTTAGAATATAATGTGAATTAATGTTCATATATATAATAATTATTATTAACATATAATCCGAATTAATTTAGTTATGTAAATGTGGGTTTCATAGTGTACGAAACGGAGCTTGGGGAGGTTTTTTTCGTTTTATTTTCCGTTTCCCTGCCAAAATTTCATTCCACCACTTCGTCATACTCATCACATCCATTTCGTTTCATATAATTTATCTGCCCTGTGATGGTGCGTCAGGCGTGGTCGGTAGGCACCCTTATCATTCACAGAACTCTATATAGGTACTTCATCGCACCTCATCCATCAACCGGACCCTAAGTAGGACACGAGTAGAGGATATTTATTTATAATTTACTAATTGGTGACGATGTCCAGCATCATCTGTTGAACTGCATCTGGAACCTGTCGTGGCTTTTGACAGCTAAAATTCGTGGTTATCATTAAGGGGTTAAGTAATTTAAGCATTGACTATTTAGCGACGTTGGTATTTAGCCGTGTGATTGTGTAGATTATAGTGAAGTGTGGTGTAACCTCCCTAGAGCAGAGCATCGTAAACCACACAACTGAGAAGTAAAGAGTCCGAAAGTCGACACTCCTGAATGAGCTATACTACTGCAGTTTGGGCACAGCCCTCACATCATGGTGCTGGGTCCATAATGAGGGGTCTGATAAATATATTTCGGTAGACAGCACATCACTGAAGTATATGTCCAATATTGCGCACAAATGAATTGGAATTATTCACGATATGTTTATACATGTTTTTGATTTGATGATCATCTGAGTCGTCAATATGGGGTATTTGTTCTAGGTTATGTAGCTTTGCAATCCTCGTGTCCTAGGCCTAGTGTAATATATATATATATATATATATATATATATATATATATTTAGTAATCCCCACATAGTAGAAGTGTGCTCACTCTCAGCGGGAGCTTCTTATCCAATGTAATTTACATGCATTTAAAAGCCCTCAGCTGTGAATGACATTTAGCACATCGACACAAAGAGACATATAGTATGCAACTTCGGTATTATTTGGATGGGAAAGGCATATCAAATTTTATCTGAGACTCTAATGCAGGTTTGAGGTACTTTTAGAGTACAAAAATCTTCTTACTCGGGATCCACAGTTAAAAAAGTTCCTCCCAGATGACTTGTCCCTTGAATTTTTCCATTCTAAAAATCCATCCACTCTCTATTCGTGTCCGATGTGATGTATGGTCGACAGGGATGAGATGAGACCAATCCCCTATTTTGTGAAGGTCTGTAATATACACGGATGTCGGCTGGTCAGACCTGTCGTGTCATTATATGAGTAGTTGAAAAGAATGATAAAGATGAATGAGATGAGTATTAGAAGTTGGTGAAATGAAGTTTATGGCATGGAAATACGCGGGATACCTCGAGTAAGATAAGCTCTGGCTCCTATTCGTCCACCGCAAACCCCATATGGAGTGAAGGAGCCAGAAAATGGGGAACCGGAGTTTGAGGTCAAGTGTGAGGTCATGGAGCCGCAAAACGTAGGCCTACATATAATTAATATTGTGAAAGATTAAAAAATTATAATTATTAATAGATCATATTGAAATGCATCATGAAAATGTATTGAATTTAACTCGATTATATCATCTCAATCAATGTCGAAACAGAAGAAAATCCAAACAACAATGCACAAATCAAGCGCATATTTGAGACTTAGAAGTTGAAACTCGCTTTTTGATGATTATTATGACAATTATTAGGAGAGGAAAATTTATAAACCACTTATACACATTTCATAATAACTTATTGCACCAATTAAGGCTTAACTCCATTTACGAAACTAATCAAAATGTACAGTTATATCTACGTTAAAACCGCTGTCTTGGGTCGTCATTCATTCTGGATTTGGGTTTGGAATATGAGTAATGGACTCCAGAGGGCCATTCCCTTCATTGAGATGATGTTGGTGGGGAAAACCATCATTATGTACTGTACTTGTGATCCAGTACAAAATCCCAATTACCTCGTACCTCGCGGGTCATATTTACAGCGTAACTTATCGTATGGTAATAATATTCCTCAAGGAGGAAGCAGTTCATGACATCATCAGCATCGTAAATTTTGGATATTTATGATATATATACAGGGTGTAAACGAATTATACCGCACAAATTTAACTACGTATAGAGGGGTATTATATAAGCATTTCGAGATAATGAACTAATTGTCTACGAATAAAAATGTCCAAGTTATGATTCAATTTGTAAAATGGTTGGCACGCCAATGATTATTTCAAATTAAAATGGAAATACTATGATGAAGATACTGTAACTTGCCACAAGTATGCACCTTTAGCTCAGTGGTTATAGCACTAGTTACTCCGAAGCAAATGTAAGATTGATGCATCAGATTAGAAACTACCTATAGTATGTGCACACTTTTTTCCCCTTTACTAAGAACGTACTGTAAATTAATTACGAACGTAGATTGACTTCTGGTTTACTTGGTTATTTATCAATTTATAGAATACGGTATTGTAATGTCAGCGCAATACACGAGTTACAAAACTATCTACGTACGTATTGTACAGACAATTGTTTGAAATGTTGTAACTTTAATACACATACTCTAGAGTACAATAGGTTTCGTAAATAAATTTGTAATTGCACTGTGCATTATTTATATACTTAGATAATAATAGTGAAGTGATCACAAGAGTAATAACATGACGTACAGTGCAGTGTATGCACACATGACATACATAGCGTTATTGGGAAATAAAAGGCAATAGGCCTACATTTGAGTAAACCAGAAATAAATAAAGCAGCGGTAGACTCATTTGAAGAAATTGGTCAAATTTGCAACCTCCATTCTAACAACACAGACCACAACGGCGACTAAACGATTATAGTACCCCGTTCAAGATACCAGGTGACCAGCGGATTACATAATATGCTGCGTTTATGCGTGTAACTAACAGTTCATCTGTATCAACAATATACCAATGTTTTTAAGTGTCCCCACAAAGATAATCAAGTGGACAGAGATCTGGAGAGCGTGGTGGGCATGGTGGCCACACTACAAAAGAATTACTTCCGCCTATATCCAACGGCCCGAATACACTTCATCCAAATGATTTCGCACATTCCGGCAGAAATGGGGAGCAGCCTGATGTGAGGAGGAACTTCTTCTAGCGATCTAGGTAGGACATACTACAAAATGTCTTGTAAATATAACAAATTAATCTCTGGGGAAGAAGGTAGGGTCCAATTGTGCCTACCCATACGTTCACCGAAAATCTCTGCTGGTGATCCCTCTCGAAAATGGCATGAGGATATTCATAATCTCACATATTACTGTTCTTTCAGTTCAGAACCACCCAATTCGTATTAAATATAGCCTCATTAATATATAACACCGAGGAAAAGAAGTGCGATGGCTGCAACAAAGCCCAATTACAAAATTGTGCCCGTTGAGCGTAGTCCACTGGCTGTAAGGCTTGTACTTTTTTTCAGATGAAAGGGATAGAGCTGATCTTCGTGAGTACTTCCCATACACTTTGTTGGTTCGTGCCCATTACACGTGGAACAGCACGAGTACTATTAGAAGGATCATCTTCCACCATATGAAGGACATTTTCTTCGAACTTTACATTGCAGCGCGTACGTCTTTCACCGGCGTCTACTCTGTTTACCTTCAACGACTCATGCTCCCGCCAACGAATATCAACAGACTCTAAGGTTGTTTGGTGGGGATGGCGTCTATTCAGATACCGCTCCGCATACATGGCAGCAGCTCTTGCAACATTACTTTGTGCTGCACTATAATTCATTTCGGCAAGTTCAGCGTAAGATATTAAATTTAAAATTGGTAACTGGTCAGTCAGTCGTCCCCAACAAAATTATTAAACTTCATTAAGTAGTTCCAATATGGAGACATTTCAAAAACGATGTTTCATCTTCTGAATTTTGTTAAAATACTGAAGATGAAACATTGTTCTTTTAAGGCCTCCATATTGCAACTACTTAATGAAGTTTAATAATTTAGTTGAGGAGGACTGAACTACCAGGTACCAATTTTATATTTAATATTTTATTACATAGCGCCCACGGTGCTTTAATACGAATTTTAAAAGTTTTGAAATTTCAGTATAACTGTAAAAGTTTTTCCATTATGCTTTCATATAATGCAACTGATACTGAAGTAACTTCTAATCAGATGTTAATGTAATAACCAATATGGGAATAGTATTTTGCGCATGTCTGTACTGAACTGATTTCAGTGTCAATATATCACAGCACACACACAGGGAAAGAAAAAAAAGAGAAGAAAAGAAAAAAAATGTGGCCTACCGTGATTTGAACCATCAGTCTTCGAACTCAAATCCATCTCTTTAACCATTAAGCCACACATTAACTACACAGATTATGCGTGTTTCACTCTGAGCTAAGGTTGTCATTGTACCGATGATACTCTAACCAATGCAGTGGCGTGCAATCATCTGCCAATTCGAAATTTTAAGTAACTTGATAAACAAATATTTCGTAAACTTTGTTGATGAATTATTAGCACTCAGGATATCGGAAATATTACCAAGTTCTGAAGTTGTTCTAGTATAATTTTCTCTCCTATTGATATATCTGTATTAAGTGTCGATTATTTTTTTCCCTATAACTCGCCCATTTTCCCTAGTAGATCATTGGTTCCCTAATTCAAATTACTTGTATAATACCCTCTGCAAGCATTTAAATGTGTGCGGTATAATTCATTTACACCCTGTATATATATATATATATATATATATATATATATATATATATGGAAAGCAACGGGAAGCTACCACACCTACACAATTCCCTAGTAAAGCTGCAAGCATAGCATGAAAATGCTATGACTGCAGTGAAGGACCTGCCTTCGGGCAGAGTTACTATAGAAAAATATATATGTGTGTGTGTGTTTAATTAAAGTTCATTTAAACTCTCTTTTTATTCTACTTACAACAAAAAAGTGCTGTAGGAACAATATTACGCTATGCTTGTAAACATATGGCATTAAATGTACCATTTGTGTAACGCAAGAAAATATAGAGTTAACATTTGACCGTTCATTATAACGCCTAAGGAGGAGACAAAAAATCGTAATACCTGGAATTTTTAGAATAGGTAACATAAATCACTTAAATTGAATTACATTTAATAACGCAATTAGACTTCAAAACTGATATTCGGTATGCAAATTAAATCTAGGCGTAAAAGAGCCGAAATATTGTGTACAGAGTCCTCTTATTTCAGTGGTTAAATTTATTTGATGTGCCTTACTTACTCTCAAGGTGCTAATAGCTTTATTACACTTCATAAGGACGCTTTACTGAATTTTTACATCCTATATCTCATAGCACCTTTGCATACTATATGATATGTAAGACTCTTTTGTCACTTGCGGCAGTTATGTCAGGGCCAGAAGCATGGATCTCAGGGTTCGCGTTGAATTTCTAACTACTGTAACTCGACGAATGAAAGTCGTTAGTATTTTACACAGTTTATTAAATTAGAGCAGCACTGATCACTTACATTTACATAGACGAAGACGTTGGTGGATTAATATCAAGGTGAAATATCTATTCAACTCATGTAATAGTCATAAGTTTAATTCATATCCTTAAAACATTTATAAACGAGAAATGTTTCAACTAAAAAAAGTTTTTTTTTACTAGGCAGATATAAGAATTGTAAATCTCTAAATTAATAAGGACACGCTTTCTTGATCGCCGGATACTTAAAATCGGAATTAGAACGTGAAGTATGAATTACAATCCAGGTTAGAACGACAGACTCATAATTTCAGCCTTCATGACTACAGTTTAAAACTCGGTCTATCCCTTCCATCTTAATTTTGTTCCACCGTCGCTTTAACAATTGGTTAATCGTATTTATTACAATTAATCTTATTGGTTAACTATCATTAAGGACACTCCTAATTTGCTAGTCTGTCCTCTTTGGGATTTCCAATTATCTAGGTCTGTTAAGCTAGTAATGTCTTTGTCCTGAATTGGACCTTTTTCCCACTTCATATTCAATTAATTTTAAACTGTTTCTTGGAATTTAGTTATTCATATGTATTTTGAGTGTTTCGTATTTTATCTTTATCAGTCTACCTGGGGATGATGGTTACAATGGGTTCGTATTATTCTTATTTGTAAGGGATATTTAAATCTATTAAAGTGTCTTTCATTTGTTAAATTTGATTGTTATAATCGTGATCCTATTATTTTCATTTCTAAGATATTCAAACATTATAAGTGTCATATATTTGTTACAATTTGTTGATGGTTATAATAGTGTTCCTAATTTTTTTTATTTCTAAGACACATTTAAACATATAAAACTGTCACTCACTTGTATTTCTTCTTGTAAGCCCTTGTTTCCCTTAACAGAGATTTAGGCGCTCTCCCCCTACAGGGAAGAATTTGAACTCACTTGTTACCATTTATAATAATAAAGAAAGTACGTGGAATGTACATGTTTAGTTTTTGCTAAACTCTGTGAGCGAGGTTGCTCTTTTTGTGCATGTAACAGCATCATATCTGTCGCATGAACCACCGCACAACCCAACAACACAGTCTTCACTTATTGAATGGTACACTTTCGCTGCACAGATCAGGTGATGAAACCCGTGCACAGCCGATCTAGTCACAATGTGGCGAAGATCAAAGTTCGCATTCATCCATTCAGATGTGATCATTGCTTCTGTGCAGTAAAATTCGTCCCAGACCGACATTTTCTTTTTGTGTAATTCTGCTGATAGTTGTTGGTATGCGGTGGTAGAGGGCAGTAGGAGTTGGCATCTGAGATCCTCTATGTAGAATGGTTCTCTCATCAGTTCATAGCATAGCCTTGATTTAGTATATTTGAATATACAAAGAATCTTCTTCATATATATTGCTTTGATGTTTTCAATGTCTTGAAGGTACTTTTTGGATAGTTGTTGCCAGATGATGTGTAATGCATACGTAATTATTGGCGTGATTTTTACTGTTAACTGTTTCAATGAGGTTGTTGTGGACAACTTATTTACCATCTTGATATCACTGATTGCGGCTACTGCTGCTGCCACTTTGTCTTTCACATGTCTGGAGTAGGTATTACCCTTGGTCTGGAATGACATCCCTAGGTACTTGATGCTGTTTTCCATTTTCAGCGGTTC
The DNA here is from genome assembly GCA_030220185.1 of Diploptera punctata. Taxonomy (NCBI): domain Eukaryota; kingdom Metazoa; phylum Arthropoda; class Insecta; order Blattodea; family Blaberidae; genus Diploptera; species Diploptera punctata. The sequence continues at coordinate 632,904 of JASPKZ010008566.1, forward strand.
CTGTCCCGTTACGTAATAAAATCTATATATTTTTACTGTTCTTCCTCCTTTACGGTAAATCATATGGACTGTTTTCTGTTTGTTTAATATGAAATGATTCTCTTCTGCCTATTCCATAAGTTTGTTGAAGGCTGCTTGTACTTTCTCTATTCTCACCGATGCCATGACCATATCGTCTGCGTACGTATATGTATTCATTTCGTTGTCCTCGTATTTTATGTTATCAATAATGTCGTATGTGGCCACATTGAATAGCACTGGGCTTATCGAGTCACCCTGAAAGACTCTGTTTCCTTGCATTATTGGTTTGGACAGGCATGTGTTGTCGCTTATGGTGACTAGGTTGTACGCTAGAATGTTCTGCATGATGATGATCTTGAAGAAAATTTTCGGGCTGTAGGCCGTGGTCTTGGGGCTCATGACCACGGCCTACAGCCCGAAAATCTTCTTCAAGATCATCATAGCAACTCCGGCCGTGAAAGTCTACGTGAATACGTTCTGCATGATGTTTGCGATTAGGTTTTTCCTTCCTCCTAGTGCTTGTAGTTTTGCTATGAGCTTGCTCCTGTTTAATAGGTCAAGTGCCTTAGTGGTATTCTCAGTGCGTCTTCAAAATCCTTTCATAGGTTTTCTATGTCGTTCATTGTTGATCTACCTTTTCTAAACCCCAATTGTTCGTCTGGAGTCAGTGGTTCGATGATCTCTGTGAGTCAGTTTGTTAATATCCTTGCGAAAAGTGTGAAGACATTGCAATCTAGGGCGATTCCTCTATATGAGTCTACGCAGCAGCTGTTCCCCTTCCCTTTATATATAAGTTTGAGTGTTAAATGTCCCCAGCTCTCAGGGATGTCGCTGATCCCTATGCGCTTATTAAAATGGTCCTTACACGTGTTGCATAACAAATTTGCTGTTGCTTTGAGGTGTTCGTTGTAAATATTATCTTCCCCTGCTGCTTTTTTGTTTTTGTTTGTTTTATGCTTTGCTCTATTTCTTCTTCCGTGATTGGCCTGAAATAGTCCATTTCCTCACTCTGTCTCGTCCATGAACATGGTATATCCCTTGATTCTTTGTTTAGGGTGTTTTGAAAATGATTTTCCCATGTTTCGATGCTAATATCATGGGGAAATCGTGGCTGCTTTGTTTCAGGGCTTTGACGGAGTCTAACTTGGCTTCTTCAATAATTTTCTTTGCCTTCATCTTCGACGTGTTGTTGCTGTTTTCTTTTTATCAATGCTTTATATTGTCGCCGAAGGGCAATATAGTGTTCGCAAGTCTTCTCGTGTGTAGAAATTCTTGTTTCGTGTAAGGCTTGGAGCACTTATTTCCTCATGGAGTAGCACTCACTGTCAAACCATTTTTTAGCTTGTGTCCATTGGTCTTGTACTTGAATCATGGCTGATCTGAGGAGTTCGTTTATACCAGTTGCTGCGGAGTTGATATTTCCTGTTTCTATTTGTCCTCGTATTTCTCCTATGGCTTTTGAAGTTTTTGTCAGCATTTCCATATCTAGCTCCCTCTTGTATTTCGTTGTTGGTCGTGGCTTTTTGTCTGTTGGGATTTTCGTTGACAGTTTTGTTAACACCGGGAGGTGTTTCCTCATTGGGGCCACTCCTTTTGTAGTCAGCACTGTTTGTGTTACAGCCTTGGTATTGTTGTTTATGAAGCACAAGTCTATTGCACTTGACCGATTGTGTGCTATGTACGTAATCTCGTGTGGTGCGTTGATTAAGTATAACGCTTCTGTTTGTAAGAAGTTTATTACTAGATTGCTCTTCTGGTTAGTTTTGTCTATCCGACAGTTAAGATCTCCTTTAATATCATAGCTTCATCTTTATTTATATACCCGAGTGCGTCATTTATTGAGTCGATTATTCGTCGGGTGGTATTTCTGGTTGGAAGTGTACGCACATTATTTTTCCCACTTTTGTTTTAACTAGCAATATGTTTCTATTTTCAAGTATGGACTCTATCGGTACTAGCCAAGGTTTTATGTAGCATGAGATTCCTCTGCTTGGTCTGCCTACAGGGCCCTGTGTTGCTAGGTTGTGTCTGCTGTAATAGCCTTTGATTTCTAATGGTTGTTGAAGAAACGTTTCAGTTAGTACTATGGCATCTTCGTGAAATATGTTATTTGGCATTGTCCTTACGATATTTTCTAATACTTCTACATTCCATAGCATCAGCGAATATGTTGAGATTCTATTGGGCTTTCCTTTATTTTCTTCTTTTCGTGTACCGTCCTATCAGTGTCGTCTATTATGTTATTCCATGACGACACATCTATTGCGCCTGTGCGGTTGGTGCTGAAAGGGCCGTATCAATAAACCCTCCGGTCAGAAGTCAGGATTCTCTGTTTCCTCGAGATGTCGGAGTGGGAACCTTATCTTGATAGCATTGTTTCGTCCCATGAAGGGAGTGTTTCGCACGTGACGTTATCTTTTATGCCCTTCTTGTGTAGAAAGCTTAGAACCTTTTCCTCTCATGTTTTTCTATGTAGCGCCATATTATTTTCTCGCCTATTTGTAGAGTGCTCTCTCTTGCACCCGAGCCTATTATTACTGTAGAGCGTTGTATTGATCCTCTTCTTCTTGCTTTTACATCTGGTGATCATCTTCGTTTTGTGGTTCCCGTGAACTTCATTTTCTTCATATTAATTTGAGTTCACCTCTTCATTTGTCCTAGTAGTCTCTTATTGATCGTTTTGAGGATGTTCCTCAGGCATATTCGTACCTGGCGTTCTCAATGTCTGTGTGTTTGTGGCTTCTTCTCTGTTGTGTTCTTCCGTGGTTTTCTTATTTATAGTTGTATTAGTTTTTGTTGGGGGGTTTGTGGGTTCTTTCTTACTTTTTTCGTCTCTACGTTCGTGTATTCTAGCTGAGATGTTCTTTGTCTTTCCCTCGGCTGATTGGGTTTTTGGGACTTTCGTGTTTCTCGGAGAATACTTTTTATTTCTCTGGTTTGTTTTCTGTAGCGAGTAAGTTTGTTCCTGCTAAGAATGTTCTCATTTCTGGTGCTATGATCAATTGGAGTGAGCGTTTGAGGTTGCTCAGTTCTGTTACCATTTGTTGATGGGTTTTCTGGTGATCTCACCACTCTCATAATTTTACTTGTACGAAGTTTGTTTGATTTAAATTTTACGTCTAATGAAATTATATAATTTTTTATAATTTAATTATTATAGGAATTTTAATATTATTTTCGTGATGTTCATATTTTCTCACTATATTGCTACATTATATGATACAGTTATTATTAATATTTTCTATTTTATATTTTTGTCATTGAGTTACTTTCATATAAACATTTTGATTAATTCAATTCGAATTATTTGTATATTGATTTAATTATTCAATAATTCCTCTATAAACTCCGTAAAGAACTAAAGATCACTTTGATTGGTTTAATCATATTGTTGCATAAGTATGCACTCTCCTCATTATTTGATTTTTCTTCTAACCTTTAAATGTATATGGTAACACTGTGTAAATAATAAAACTTGATTAAAATCAACTCTACCGTACATGATAAACACTCAACCTTTATCAAATTTGCCTTGTAATTTTATTTGTAAAAGTGCAAAATAATTTGCTACTAGCGAACTCTGCTGCGAAGTCTGTACCCATCAAACTGGTTGTGGATATATTTCTTAATACGAATTAGTAAGAATGATAAGTCAAATAATAGGAGGGCTAGAACAAAAAGTTTACATAGGCTTGTTATATAAAAAAACTCAGTAAGAAAACTGGGTTGAAAGCAATATGATGATTCAGGTAAAAAAGTTATTTATGGATGTGAAACTTGTAGTATTAATATTAGGAGGGTTGGAGAAAGTGGAAAATCCTTTCTAGCTAAGCAATTGTAGCAGACAGAATTATCATACGCTTGAATAAACACCACCTGCTATAAACAAGAAAACCTAGTCTTTAGAAAAATACCATAAATATCAAACCATATAAACAACTGTCACTTGAAGAAGTTTCGCTACTGCTTTATATCATTAAAAGTTACCAGGCTTGGAGAAGCGTTCTTTACGAGATAGGAGTTTAGAATTTCCCAGTTCATATTAGAAAGACGTCTTTGACGTCATGTATATTTCTAATATTCGAGGACGAGGATGGAGCTATCCATGAATGTTTCAATCGGAATTAGGCATCTAAGGCTGTGACAAATAAGATGTTGATTTTGTAATATGACCATGTATTATAATCAGACCTCAGCTATATCCACGCTAATAACAAGAACATCACTCCCGTTGCGGCCCTCAGAAGGGAGGTACTAACTTCTCGCCGAAGCCCGTAGAGCGGCATATCGCATTTTAATTATCTCAATAAATAGCGATGAATAATGTGTCTCGAGGGTTGAAGTTCCCCGACGTTTCGCCAGAGACTGCATCTGGCATCCTCAAGACTCGAGACCATGGCCTACAGCCCGGAAATCTTCTTGAAGATTATTATTATTATTTATTTTGGGCGATATTAATTGTCAAGTACAGGAAATAAAAGAACTTGGATAATTTGAAATAACGGCGTTTAAATTCTCTATAGAGCAGCATAGTTATCCTAATTTTGAATATACTAATGTTAAGCAACACAGTTCATTGATACACAACTGTGGTCGTATCTAAATTGATCATAGTTATCCATTTTGCTAAACTAACGGAGTTGTTCATTTAAATGAAATTAGAATGTTTTCTTATGGCTTTTAAAATTGTATTTTGTCTTTGGCGCACCCGGGGCACGCCGTAGCGTAGTGGTTAAGGCACTGAGCAACAAGCCGGAGGGTCGTGGGTTCAAGTCCCGTTGGGGTCAGGATTTTTAAACTGGCCCAAACCCTCTGGCGGCACTATGGCCCTGGGGTCGACTTAGCCTCTAACGGAAATGAGTACCAGACGCTTGTTCTGGGGGTAAAGGCGGCCGTCACGCAGGGGTGACAACCCGGCTGACATAAAGTGCCAATTGTCTAGAAAAAGTGGGAGCCTTAACCTCTCATTACCCCAAGGGCCTCCTGAGGCCTGTTGTGGGAACACTTTACTTTTGGGGCACGCCGTAGCTTAGTGGTTAAGGCACTGCGCTACAAGTCGGAAGGTCGAGGGTTCGAGTTCCGATGGGGTCAGGATTTTTAAACTGACCCAAACCTTCTGGCGGCACTATGGCCCTGGGGTCGACTCAGCTTCTAACGGAAATGAGTACCAGACGCTTGTTCTGGGGGTAAAGACGGCCGTCACGCAGGGCTGACAACCCTTCTGACATCAAGTGCTGATTGTCCAGAAAAGTGGGAGCCCTAACCTCCTACTACCCGAAGGGCCTCCTGTGGCCTGTAGTGGGATACCTTTAACTTTTACCTTTGGCGCACCCATGCCTTCCAAAAGAGTTCTCCCAAACCCTCTGAAATGGAGAACCTCTTGTTTCGCCATTATCGTAGCATACCATTGAGCTATCGCAACAAAGCGGCAATTATAACGAACCCCCAATTTCCAGAACTACTACATTATCGCGCCAAAGTGGCGTAGTGAGTATTTATTGTTCTCGTTTAATGTATTTACAAAGTGTTAAATAATTGAATGTAGCCTTAAAACAGCTCGATTAAGACTACATTTGTATGAAATATCATTGCTATTTTACAGCCCTCAAATCTTATCACACAAAAACAATTAAAACTCTTCACACCAGTTTCCTGATCCACATAAATAGCCTCTAAATTTATAACGCAAGAACAAAATTTTCTATGAAATAATACTATTGTTTTGCGCTCAAAAAAATTAACATAAAATGATTTGTATTTGTTTTAATCCTAGTTCAGGCTTAAATAAGTTAAAATCCATTGACCGAGGCTATATTTGAACTCCTCAAATACTGTAACTCCTAGTCCATCGGGACAGAAAAAACCATGGATCATCTTCTTCTTCTTCTTCAAGGTAGGTATTGACCAGTTCCGCTCCCCTCTGCACAATATGCTACAGGTCGCCATTCCAACGTCGTTTCAGTCTTCGTACATTTCTCCGGCATTCAGGTCAAAAATAAGGTATCTGTTTTGATACACGATTATTAGGCATTCATTGTATATGTTCAAACTATTTATATTTATTTCTGTATATTCTCTCGTTCATATTATGCATTAGTAATTCAGCTTTTACATCTTGACTTCTCTTTTTGGTCTCTTATACAGAGTGATTCTGAAATATAGCTATACGTTTGATCGCATTTTGTGACGAAAATATTATCATTAAAGGAAATATGGTGTTATAATTGGAAAGGGAATCCTTCAAGTTACAACAATAGAACAAAACAAAACAAATCACTGCTCAAGTGCATCTTGGCGGGTTGATTTTTGTGGGCTAGCGTCGAACGCCTCCACATTTATCTTCGTTGTTTCTGCATCCGTGCTAATGCGAGGCCTTCCAGGAGGTTGGATTATCTGCATCCTTCCCGTTTTCAGCAGTCGTTTTCTTCACTACCCCACAGTCGACGGCTGCTATGCTATGTTAAACTCAGGTCTTCCCCATCTTGCGGCCTCACGATCATTAGCATACGTTATTGTAGATGCAGCAATTGTAATTTTCTGTTGCTCATTCAACGCCATTTTGACTAATGAGGTAAGTTCTACACTGTTTTGTTTTATTCCATTGTTGTAATTTGAATACTTGCCTTTCCAACGGTAATTTCATATTTCCGGTAATGGTAATATTTTTATCACACAACGCCACCAAACGTATAGCCATATTTATGATTCACTCCGTAGATACACCTGCGACGGATCTCAGAAATCTCACTGCATTGTCTCAATTTTATGTTTATCAAAGATAGTTAAAGCCAAGTCTCAGATCCGTATGTTAACTTTAGAACGCCTACTGTTTTGTAAAAATTATTGTGTTTATCTTTTGGTTATTTCTCAGATATATACTTTTTAAACCGCATATCTGTTCAAATTTCCCTAATGTCTTCATCATATCCAATTGTTGCAGATACGATAACATACATCCCAAATAATTAAAACACGTTAACTTTTGAATGATATTTTCTCCAATTACAATTATTGTCCTCTTATACTGAGTTCCAATAAATGTCATTGACTTTGTTGTCTGTGTTAATATCTTCAAATTAAAATCTTTTATTTAGTTTCCATAATTTATAAAATTATTTTTGTAGTTGATTTTCTGAGGAAGCTACAATTATATGGTCATCTGCGAATAAATGATAGTTAATTTTCATTCCGTTAATCATAAATTTTTCATCTAAGATAGTTTACTATGTGCTAATGACACCATCGAAACATATATTAAAAAGTATTGTCGAAAGTGTGCAAACATGTCGAAGTCTATTATTGATTTATATGTAAGTTTCTGCAGGACCATTTCCGTTATCTATACGAATTTATGTATTTTCATATAAACGTTTCATAGTTTTAATTAGATGAGGTGGATATTCTTTATTTTTTAGTATATCCCATAATTTAGAGTGTAGGATTTTATAAAACGACTTCTCATAGTCGATAAACAATATGTGTGTTTCAAGATTAAATTGCCTTCTTTTTTCAATCAACTGTTGAAGCGAAACAGTACAGTCAATTATAGAACGGTCTATTCTAAACCCATGCTCTTCATTTGAAATAATTTTATCGTTTATCTTTCCGATTTTTTAGATAGTATTTTAGCATAGATTTTGCTACATGTTCCCAAAAGACTTATACCTCTATAGTTATTTGGGTTATGTATGTCGCTCTTTTGTATATAGGGATACGTAACAATAGATGTTCTCCATTCTTCAGGTACATAGCCATATTGCCAGTAGATATTTATTAAGCTTAATATTCTATATATAAGAGTTTGAGAACCGCATTTAATAAGTTCGATATTGATTCTGATTAGTGATTTTTGAAGCTCTTTACTGTTTCAGTTAATTCTTCTACTGTCATGGGATCAATACGTAAATCACTTTCCATAATTAATGTGTTACTTTCTTCTTTGTAATTTTCGCTCCATACTTCTTTATAGTATTGCAGCCAATTTTCTTCGTGAATTGGGTTGAAACTAAGTTTATCCTTTTCATTTTACTTATCTCTCTTAAGATTTTATTAGCATAATTTTGTCTACAATGAAGATCGTTTTAGATATCAGTAATAGAGTTATGCCAACTTTGTGTATGTAACCTCCGAGTTTCTCCTTTAACAATGGCACATTTCTTTTCATATCCTATTCTGTTTTTCGTATTTTCATTACGTAAATAGTTCAAATAAGACACTTTCTTTTCTGCAATTAGTTTTGCTATCTCCTAATTCCAAATTTTAAGACCACGATTTTTTTATAATTTCTTTCTTTTACGTTGTTTTTCTTCTGCAGTTTGTAATATCATTCATTTTATCTTCTACCATTTTAAATGTATATTTATGCTTATTGGGATTTCTTCAACTAATTTATTTAATCTATTTTGGTATAACATTTTATACTGTCTTCTCTTAATAAATGTACCCTATAGATTTCTGTAATATTTCCTTTGTTCTGTAATTTCTTCCATCTTGTTGGTAATTTAAGTATTGCTTATACTAGAAACTGATCTGTCATAACTTCTGGCCCTCTGAATACTCTGGTATCTTCGATATGTGGCCAATCTTCTTATTTGCTATTATATAGTCAATAATACTTTTAGAGTTTCTTTCACATAGTATATTTATGAATATCTTTATGTTCAAAAAAGTATTCATAATTTGTAAACGATTGTACTCAGAGAAATGTAAAAGTTGTTTATATTATGTTATTGTATTTTCTCCTTTGTTTCCTACTATTCCTGGAATTATTTTATTACACATTCTAGCATTAAAATCACCTAATAGTAAAATGTAGTCACATGAATTAACTTTGTGCTGTGTTGTCTATAATTGCTCATATTTTTTTTTCGATTTCTCCTGTCTTCCCTTCATTTGGTGCGTATATCCGAATCATTGTTAAGTGACCTCTGTCTTGTTTGATTCTTAATGTTATCATTATTCCATTAACACTTGTATATCCACGTATTTTGTTCTCCATTCCTTTTACAAAATATTCATACACCTGCAGATGCATGTTTATTCTGTTGAATTCCACTACAAATAAAAATGCATTTGTCTAATTCTTCTGATCTTTCTAACTTATTTTTTTGTTTCCCTAATTATTGCTACATATCGATGTCCATAATTCTTTTTCTAAAATTTCTTTTTTGTACGATAGACCTCTAACATTCTATGTAGCTATGTTCACTAGTTACAATTTCCCTAATCGTTTATCCTTTAGTTTTGCTGGAGTCGTCATCGTTACATCTGTCCGAATATTGTCTTGGGGAGTTCGAGTTTATTTAAATTTGCTCGTAGCGGGTAACAGGCCTGCTGCCGAGTAAGTTCAATAGTGGGGCTGCCACCTCGAAGCATTTGAACATGCTCCCATCCGTACAAACCCCAGGTGGAGGTTTGCCTTTTCCGCATGTCTTGCCTTTATTGAAGCTTGTTCTTTTTGCCGATTCAAGCTTTGAGGTCTTCACCCGTATCCCTGGGAAGGGGCTCTCGTTATACCCCGAGAGATTGGGTCCTTGACAGAACTTAGTAACAAAGATTCTTAGTTTACACCCTCGCGTCAAGACCGCGCCTGTCAAGAATTACCCAACTCTATACAATTATGGCTTATGCCCCTTGCGCACGTTGGTCTCGGTAAATAGCCTTGTCTAAAACCAAGGCTAAACGCAAAAACCATATATGGAGCAGAAAAGTACATATTCAAATTTAGTGACTCTTCCTTTCGCTATATATATTGAGAAAAGATTAGGTATTTTTTGTCTCGAAAAATGTAGAATTTCCAGTTTAAGTTAAAAATGTCCTGGTTTATAGATTATAGTATACATCAGAATCCTTACTCATCTGAATTTCGATTAAGTGAAACCATGATTTCCTAATTGATCAAAATAAACCCACCGTCCTTTTATAAGGACAGTTGCAGAGCCTTCAGATATGTCATTTTTGGTGGTTGGTATATTTTATAAGTTTTACGATAATGTTGGCAGCATTAGTAAACTCTAGCAAACATAATTTGTTTATTTGGATTTATTTCAACAATATTTAACCCATTTTTTAGACAAATTATTTTGTGCTGCTTCTGCAAGTTGGAAAAACACACGTTTTACTACAAATTATTTCTTTGAATTCTGATTTGATCTTGAGTTATATTTATTTCTAACAGTACAAATAATATTAATATAAAGTTTAAAGCACAATTCATACATAACAATGTGAGCTATGGCTGTTGAAATTGCTAGTGTCCTTTTATAAGGACGGTGGGAAAATGGGTAGCTGTTACAACAGCATTTTTGTTTGTTTGTAGTTTGACTCTCGATGAAATAATTACTATTTGGGAGAAAGATGAGACCGTCTAAGGAAATGCAGATGTTGTAGTGATATTTCCACCAACTACAGGAGATGATGCCGTGACTAATGTTGTATCAGTAGCATCAAATGCAGCGCCAGTGTTTTCTCTCCAGGCAGTCAGATGATTTTGAAATACATATAAAAATAGAATTGCATGTTTACAATTTTGTAATGGGGGTTGTAGATAGGACGGATATCAGCCTATATCGAATTGCAATAAGAGGGAAACATTGGCAATTTCCACTTATTTTCCACAGCATTGATATCTATAAGCAAAAAGCATGGCATCTTCATAAACTTCATAAGGGGAAAATGCATCATCTGGGTTTTAGAAGAAGAGTGGCAATAGCTCTTCTTGAATCCAGCATAAGATCAACGCCTGCACAACGCTGCCGTTTATCTCCACTAGAAAACTTGGAATCTAGATATGACCGAATTGATCATATGACTGAATCACAAGGTAATGAGACAGGTGCAGAATCTGCCACAAAAAGCAATTTTTAAAGTGCATAAAATGCAATATAACTTTGCATGTAAAATGTTTTCCAAGGTAGCACAGGAAAATGTAATCCCGCTTTGAAGTCCAGTTTATTTGAAACGTTTTTGCACTAAAATACACAGTTTTTTATCTCCTACAACCACTTATGTATTTGTTTATGTCAATAAATTAAATATTGTTCAATTTCCGCTGAACAAATACCACATTGCTTTTCTTAAAAGAGTCAAGCAACTTTAGGTACGAATCATACCTCTTTTTCCCACCGTCCTTTTCATAGGACACTCATTCCTGAGAGTTTCCAATATCTAAAATTTAAAACTTCTTATTAAAGATCATTTTTAGACTGTGTATCTAAATTGTATTTTTTTATATTTTTTGGGAATAACTGAATTAAGCTGAAATCTGTGTCTCTCATTAAATTTTTTTTAAATGATTGTAAAATAATATCCTGTATTTACTAATGGTGAGGTTCTGAGAATTAGGCGAATACCGTTTAGAAATATGTTATCTAATAAAATTCAATATATGTATAAATATTTATGCACTGATAAAACACTTGTAATAATATATCTACAACCCGGAAACAGAAAATTCATGCTTGTCTGATAACCAACTACGTCCAAGGATATGTGATATTATAAAAATGGATTTCAAAGTATAATTTGAAAAAGAAAGCATTTGTAAGTAGTATTGTTTATATTTGTTTTGCATGTTTAAATGTTTGGAATTTTATTACCATTAAAGAAATTACAGTCCTCTGAATATAAAATATACAGTATACAGTATACGTAAGGAGTTTGTTAGTCTAAAAGTAAGATACATACAATGTTATTTACAAATATGGGTCGCACGGGCAGTAAGCCGTATTTGCTGTTCACAGTTCGTTACAATATGTTGATGTTTGGTAATAATGTGAAGGGGTCCCGGCAAGAAAGTGCCAAGCCACATTTTACTGATTATGTTATAAAGCAATTTGAATGTTTGTTCAAATCCTCAAATAAGAAACACTATTAAATATTGATTCTAGAGATGAAATATGCCTTTCTTATATATTGTTAATGAAATAGTGATATATATTATAAATAACTTCTCTTTTATTTAACCAAAAGTTAAATTTAAAAAATGTGTTGTTGTGTGGCTTGACACTATCTTGACCAAAAAATTCACAAAATATATGAAACAAATATTTATCAATATAAGAAATATCTGCAATGAACTATAATTGCCCTATTTAATAAAACGAAGTAATATATATTCCACAAAAGAAAAACAATGCTATAAAAAAACCTTCCACCATTTAAAAAAAAGTTAAATATTTATTAATAGACCTATAAGACATAGTTACAGTTAACTATTATTTGTCCTAACTGACTAACCCATAGGTACATAGCCGCACGAACATAAACTCTCAATACATCTCTGTCCTGAGCTAATGTTTTCCATTCATTTCCTGTATAATCTACTTACCTGAAATCATGGTTAATGTAATGCTTCCACCTCATTCTTGGCCTAACAACTGGGCATTTCCCCTGTGGTTTTCTTACGAAGCTTCCATGCATGTCTTCATTCCCCATTCATGCCACATGTCCTGCTCATCGCAGTCTGTGGCACTATTTGCCCTATTTAATCAAATGGAATAATGTGTTTCACAAAAGTAAAAAATGTCCTAAAAAAAGTCTTCCACGTCATTTATTCGATCATTATCAATATCATCTGGTATCAAGTACAGGTAAAATCCATGATAGATTGGAGGGACATACTCCATCAAATTTTTAAGTTAGCTCTTTTTTTACCTTAAATGGTCTTACATTTTTCTTCTTTGGGTCATGGTATTTAGGTTCCCTTTCTTTCTTGTTGAAACATCTTCAAACTCCATATTCATTCTGTTTTTTAATTCATTGACCCAATGGTTTGATATTTTCAAATCTCAAGTGTTATCATCTGAGCATCTGAGCTCTAGACTACTAATACACACTTTCTTATTAGTATTAATTAGCCAACTTTAAAAAGCTGTTATATCGAAAAAATCAGCGCTTTCCAATTCCACTACATGAAATTAATGCTTACGAACATATGATTTTTATTTCTCTCCAATGTGACGGAGAGTATACATTGGGTTGTCCCGTCTTATATTCTTCAATTCTAGTAAAATCTCTATCAGAGGGCAAGTATGTGTGTCCCGAAAAAATATCTCTTATATAATAGAAAAATTTGCGTTTAGAGATTCCCAGATGGCTCACTTGGTAGAGCATTCGCCTAGAGTGTGAAAGATCCTGGGTTTAAACCCCAGTCCGAACATATAATTTTTCTCTTCAAATATTACTTAGAAAACAATGTTCAGTTTCTTCAAACTGCTTTGTGTGGATAGATAATTGCAAAATATCATTATATTCCAATTCTTATTCTGATTCTTATAGTTGTCAGAAAATATAACCAGTTTCTTTGCACAAATGCATTTAGTTTTATGTATTTCAGAATGCAGGTTCCAATCTCATGACTGTCGTGTCCTTCAATACTCTCATCCCACACAAGCATATGTCCATAAATATATATTGAGAGATATGCCGGCGGTAGCATTGCTGCCGATAGGGTTACCCATGCCGGACTGGTCGAAGGTGATAAGCCAGACGAAAAAAAGTACCTTGAGCAAAAGAGTGACGATATTTCACCGTAAAAATACAACCGTCAAGAAATGCAGACATGGGTTCATCTGGGGTAAAATTTTCCGAAGGTCAAACAGTCCCCCATTCGGTTCTCCGGGCGGGGACTACTTCAGGAGACCCATGCCAAAGGCTCAAACACAGGGACATGTTCCCAGGAACATGGAATGTTAGGACTTTATACAATGGCGGGGCACTAGAGATATTAACACGGGAATTAAATAAATCGCCCTTGGATATAGTCGCTTTACAGGAAGTTAGGGTGGCAGGAGAAGGTAGTCAGGTATCAGGAAGCTTTGCATTATACTATGGGGTGCAGAAAGACCTGCATTTGGAACGGGTTTTTTAGTCAGAAGGAGGATCCTATCCGCTGTCTGAGATATTAAGTTTGTTAGTGATAGGATATCATACATCATTCTAATGGGTAAACGACATGATTTTATAATTGTAAATGTACATGCCCCCACAGAAGATAAAGATGACAAGATCAAGGATGAGTACTATGAAGAATTAGAATGTTTATTTGATAGCCATTCACGATATCATATGAAAATTATCTTTGGAGATTTTAATGCAAAATTGGGGCGGGAAGATATATTCAAACCAACAATAGGCAAATTCAGTCTCCATGAAGATAGTAACGACAACGGGGTTAGATTAGTCACATTTGCCACATCGAAGAATCTCATTGTTAAGAGCACAACATTTCAGCATAAGGATATTCATAAATACACCTAGACGTCCCCAGATTAGAGAAACTCGGAACCAGATAGATCATGTATTAGTGGATAAACGCTGGCACAGTAGCATCATCGATGTTAGATCAGTTAGAGGGACAGAATGCAATTCTGATCATCATCTGGTCAGAGTGATAATCAGACAACGGCTATCGCTTATTAGAGGAACAAACGCTAAAGAAGATTCTGTAAAATTTGAATTAAAAAACTTGAAAAATGATGAAATGCGGCAAGAACACCAAATAAAAATTGCTAATAGATTTGAAGTACTGGAATCTTCAGATGACAATGTGGCAAACGAAGAAGGAACTGACATAAATAAAGAATGGGAGGCTATAAGAGGTACTATTAAATTGTCAGCATCAGAAAGCGTTGGTTGTTTAAAAAAGAGGCAAAACAAGAAATGGTTTAATGAGGAATGTGCCGAAATTGTAAACAAAAGGAAGCTAGCAAAAATGAAATGGTTACACGAGCCAAAGGAGGTAAATTTAGAACAATTGGGTAGTGTTAGCTGGCTGTTGATCATCTACCTCTGTGATTGACACATGTGGATGTGAAGGGCCAGCAGCCGGCTGGTAAAAGGGCAACCGCTGAAAAAGTGGAAAGACCCTCAATCGGAATCGGGTAGTGTTAGACGGGAAACCACCAAGTTACTAAAGAGTAAAAAGAGGGAATATTTGAGAGAAAAGATTAATGATCTTGAAATTAATGCAAAAAATAGGAACATTAGAGAATTATATCAGGGAATTAGTATAGAGATGAAAGGGTTTCAGGCTAGAACAAACATAATTCGGAATGAAAATGGTGATATGATTGCAGATTCCAGGAAAATATTAAATAGATGGAAAAGTTACTTTAATCGGCTATTAAATGTACATACAGAACAGGACATTGAGGAGGATAATTTACAGACAGCAGAAATGCTAGTCGCAGAACCAATTGCATTAGAGGGTGAAATGGCGATAGAAAAATTGAAGTTGTATAAAGCATCAGGTTCAGATGAGATCCCAGCAGAACTGATACATTCAGAAGGAGAAAAATTGATGGAGAAGATACGCTGGTTGCTTAGTAAGATTTGGGAAAAAGAAGCTCTTCCAGATGAATGGAAGGAATTAATAATCATACCAATTTATAAGAAAGGAGATAAAACTGATTGCAACAACTACAGGGGCATATCATTACTTTCAACTTCGTACAAAATTCTTACAAATATATTGGTAAGCAGACTTACTCCCTATATTGACGACATTCTAGGAGATCAGCAATGTGCATTTAGAAGAAACAGGTCTCCAACAGATCAGATATTTAGTATAAGACAGATTTTAGAAATGAAATGGGAATATAATGGTACTGTACATCAACTATATGTAAACTTCAAAAAAGCATATGATGCAATTAAGAGGGAGAAGTTATACAGTATCCTGCTGGAGTTCAGAATTCATAAAAGGTTTGTTAGACTTATACGAATGTGTCTAAATGGCACAAATAGTAGGGTGCGTGTAGGCAAACAGTTCTCGGACACTTTTGAAATCCAGTATGGGTTGAAACAAGGAGATGCACTATCTCCTCTACTATTTAATTTTGTACTAGAGCATGCCATTAAATCTTTAGAGAATGAGGAAGGCTTACAACTCAATGGTCTTAATAAGCTGTTAGTTTATGCTGATGATGTAGTATTATTGGCCGATAGCGAGGAGATACTAAAGGACAACACGCACACACTATTGAGTAACACTAAGAAATTAGGACTGGAAGTAAATATCAATAAAACTAAATATATGGTCACACGTAGAAATTCATTAAATAATGGAAATGGACAGCTAATAAAAATGAGGAAAATTTTGAGGAAGTGACTGAATTCAAATACCTATGAACAATAATCACAAATAGGAATGAGATGCACAAAGAAATTAAACATAGGCTCAATTCTGGAAATGCGTGCTATTATGCATTGCAGAGACTCTTGATGTCCCAACTCCTTTCAAAAAACGTTAAACTGAAAATATATAAAACTATTATTCTACCAGTTATATTATATGTGTGCGAAACATGGACTCTTACTTTACGGGAGGAAAGGAGATTACAAGTATTTGAGAATAAAGTTCTTACGAAACTTTTTGAACCAAAGAGAGATGAACAGACAGGTGAATGGAGAAGACTACATAAGATTGAACTATATGGTCTTTATAGGAAGCCAGGTATAATAAGAACAGTTAAGTCTCGTAGACTGCACTGGGCAGGACATGTTGCACGTATGGGGAATGAAAGACTTGCGTGGAGGCTTCTTGTAGGAAAGCCAGAGGGAAAACGCCCAGTAGGTATACCAAGAATGCGGTGGGAGAATAACATTAATTATGATTTGAGTGAAGTAGATTATACAGGGAATGATTGGAAAACATTAGCTCAAGATAGAGATGTATGGAGAGTTTATGTCCGCGCGGCCATGAACCTACGTGTTCGATAGTGCCAGTGAGTAAGTAAGTAAGTATATGTATATATATATATATATATATATATATATAAATTAATGATATTGGTCTATTATATTT
Source organism: Diploptera punctata (assembly GCA_030220185.1). Lineage (NCBI taxonomy): Eukaryota > Metazoa > Arthropoda > Insecta > Blattodea > Blaberidae > Diploptera > Diploptera punctata. The sequence continues at coordinate 649,732 of JASPKZ010008566.1, forward strand.
TTATAATCAGAGAAAAATTCCAGTAATATATTATCATAACAGTAGTGCATTACGTTTATACTATCAGAAAGTTATTTATTAATGGTAATCTCTATTATTTGCTAATACACACATATGCATATTGAAATTTTAGGGCAATAAATACCAAGCAAGAATTTTTAATTAAGTAATAAGTTAGATTATAAAGATAATAAAAGAAACAATACATTAGACATTGAAGGTTAGCATCATGACTTATAATAGAACATTAAAAAGTGATCAGAAACACGTTTTCTAAAAATAAATTCATAATTTCCCTAACCAACAAATCTACATGAAATCCTACGACGACAGTATAATGCCAAGCAACACTTGCTTGCATTTACATTTCTGAAGTTAATTCTTCCTCAGAACGTGGCAAATATTCAGAATCAGAGCTATTATCACTACCTTCATCATTTAATTCAACAGGAAACTTCAATGTATTATTGCAAACAATTTTCCACAAATTCCCTTTGTTGCTAGACACTGTCATGCAGTTATGGAAGATGCATGAAAGATTAGGGCAACAAAATAAAACTTAATTTAATACCATATGTTGAGTCTTCTGTATATACACTTGGCATTAGACTATTCAAAATAGTATTAGCTAGAATATGGCATAAATAGTTCAATTTCACCAAAAATGTGGCTTGGCACTTTCTTGCCGGGACCCCCTCATATACTTAAAACAAAAAAGAAAACAATAATAGGGTCGAGGGTTCAAGTCCCGTTGGGGTCAGGATTTTTAAACTGACCCAAACCCTCTGGCAGCACTATGGCCCTGGGGTCGACTCAGCCTCTAACGGAAATGAGTACCACACGCGTGTTCTGGGGTAAAGGCGGCCGTCACGCAGGGCTGACAACCCGGCTGACATAAAGTGCCGATTGTCTAGAAAAAGTGGGAGCCTTAACCTCCTACTACCCCAAGGGCCTCCGGGCCTGTTGTGGGATCACTTTACTTTACTTTAATTACAACTAGTTAACAATACAATTGCATTATACATTAACTTAGTTATGTAGAATTATTAAGAATTAATGGTACTGCAATTTGTTAACATATGTATTTATTCATGAATGAGTGTTGTTCTTATTTTCCGCGTTTTGTCCAGAAATCTACCCAATTTTATCCAATTTTCTGGGCTTACCGATAACTCGTAGCATGCCAATTTTTCACGATTTGAATTTAGAAATCTTTCCGGTAATAACTGACGCTTCCAATATTCCAAATCGTTACATTTTCGGAATATATGTATGTCGTCTTCAAAGTTCCAGCACATTTGATATATTCGCATATCGTGATCGTCGCTAATTTTTTAAATTTCCATGCCCGTAACCTGAACCAAGGAAGCCCTGATCTCTCTTTAAATCCTAGATTGAGTACATAAGATTATTTTGCCCAAACTTGTTTTAGGTCTCTTTGTAAAAACAGTAATTTTTTTCCCGCACATTCGGCCAAAATATTTTGTCGGTTTATATCTAAGTATACCTCTTTCTTATTTTTCTCCACACATTCTTGCGCTTTTCAGTCCCTCTTTATGCATATAGTATTATTATCCGCTGACATTTTTCGGGTATATTGGCCGTCGTTTTGAGACTTAGAATTCCCGGACGTTTCGCTAGAGATTGCATCCGGCATCTTCAAGCATTGGCTAGAGTATCAGGCCAATCCTTGAGGATGTCGGACGCCGTGTCTGGCTAAACGTCGGAGAATTCTAAGCCACACGATCACGGCCAACAAGCCCGAAAAAATGTATACAAATCATAATACGAACTCCGGCCGTGAAAGCCTAAGTGAATATAAAAATTGTAATTTTTATTGTGTTGTGCTTTTCTCTTAATATAAGAACTACATTCCTGAAAAAATGCCTGATACAAATCGATGGATACCGGAAAATAAAAACTAAGTCCAATTTTGAAAATATGATTTCTGATATTCATGAATATATGATAGAAGCTTGATATTTTGATTAGGCCTAATTTACTGGGGAAATGGGAATCAAGCTCTTTAAAGCATCTGTAATAAGTTATAAATCTGTGAAATATATGGAACATTTACATGGAAAGATTGTTATTCAACAGAATTTATTAATTTATAGTTAGTTATTAATTTCCGTTCTCCTTTCAGTTCTGTTAACCCTTAAATTGTCAAAGGATCTTACAAGATACATAGATTTATTTTATTCAATATTGTTTATAAACCAATAGAAAAACAAAAGAGTATATATTACTTAAATTTGATACAATAATGTACAATAATAACTTACAGTTTTACATGATTTTGTTTTCATTGCGGTCCGAAAAATTTAAATAACCGTCACGATAAGTTATATTTTGTCAATTTAAGGGTTAACCGTACATGAATTATCGAATCTGTGTGATTAAATATGATCTAGTATCTATGGACAACATTTAATACCTCTAATATATCAATAAAAGGCAAAAACCATAAACATTTCTCGTAATGGTACTGCAAATATTATGAGATTATGAAATTTTAGTCATGGTAAGAAAGAAAATAAAATAAAAACTCCCAGCAGAAAAAATATATGCCCGTAGCAAGTACATTTTTCATAATACTGACTGTGTGTCTGGGAGTGCAAGAAAATTGATCACTTTTATCTCTCCCACCGGAACGTTTCCTTGTCAGTTGGCTATTTTATTTCATTTCTCTTTAAAACTCAAGTGCAGGATTTGTTCTCTCAAGAATATTACATCCTTCATAACTATGCTTTCATTGTTCCCACATGTTTTTTACCATCTTTTTTATTGTCCATGTACCTACAAATGACAATGAATTCAGTTAAAAATACATTCTTCAGGTATTCTACCAGTAACTAAGGTCTACTCTACGTAGTTACCCATGCGTATTAATATTTTTGGAAAGATGACAAAAATATCGGTGAATATCTAGGGCATAGACAGAATTTCTTCGAGCTAGCTTTAAAATGAACTGCCCTCCATTCTAAATATCCCTATGGTACATTTTCCTTTATTGAGCTATTAAAGTTTGAAAATGAGTGCAAGTTAAATAGAATTGCATGTTTGTGTGTGTGTTCCGCATTGTTGACGTCCGATTTAACTTATCTAGGCGGAGATTTACATGACGCTCGCTTGTTCGAATTCCATGGAAGAGGAACATTTTTCTGGGTTTTTGTCCAGTGTAAGAACCCGTCTTCACTTAGCCTTGTGAGAAATTTGGGTAGCTACAAAAGTAGCGGCTACAGATAGAAAAAGCCACCTATAACATGGGGACCTGGCATGCTGAACAGTTATCACCCCTATACTGGCTAAATAACCGTCCACATTTATTATAGATACACCCGGATATGAAGGACCATTTAATTATAAGTTTACTTAGAAGTAATTTTGTTATAATTAAGTGTACTTAATATATACTTATTATAATTATAAAATATAAACTCTTAAATTTTGAAAGGAACAAAAACAAGATTTAATTAGAATGTGAAAATTAATGAAAATATAATTAAATTCAGTATGTATATTTTCATTAAATTGGAGCCTTTAACTTTAAATTTTCCAATATTTCACGAAAGACTACTTTAGAGTAAAATAATGATTTATTTTCATTTAATTTCTTAGTTATGTAACAACCCAACACTACTTCTGTGCAAAATGTTTTATTCTTCAAATATGTAAAGATTTAATAAATACTTCAACGTAAGAGTGTCGGAAACAAACCATTTTTAACTCTTGAGAGATTATGCGTTCAACAGTGTTTCAGAATTTGTAATGTGATTTTCGTCGAAAAATTCCATTGCCGCAATATCAGTAAAGAAAAAAAATGAGACACTATAATTTGATACTATAGTATTAACTACCCGCAAATCATTAATATCTCATCCTGTTCAGGAATATTAGAATTTGTTTACAACAAATCATCTGTAAAACTGTTTTTTTATCTCACGCAAAAGATACCTTTGAATCGTTAGCAATTACTGAAATTTATTCGTTTATCCTCTGATTTCCCATTAATAAATATATTCACTTCTTACCTTTTCTCACTAGTAATTAAACTTCTCACCTTATAGATACATATACATGCCCCACGCCATATGGACCTGTCAGGAGAAGGATATTAAAACTTGGATCACACACATGCTTTTGTGATCTTACAAGAACTTAGAGTGCCTCCCTGAATGAGTAACCAATTTAATCCAGGGCATCCTCTGAGACAACATCAACATATCTGACGAAACACACTAGGCGCTCACATATCCATACTAAATGTGGTTAATGTACCAACGATTAGATGACCATATTATGTTCGGGAATTATTTGGGTCTTAGTTTGCTGACATTTAGGTAACAGGTGTGATGAAATCCTGAAAAAAATATATCGCCCGGGAAAACTATTCCGAACGGGGATCGAACCAGGGACCACTGCACACGAGATAGCGATGTTAACCCAGAGACCACAACGATGGACAACTATTTGTACTAACTTCGTTAAAATGATAATATGTCATGATTTGTTTGTAATTTTACAAATATTAAAGAAACATTTTCCCAAAACATCCTAACAAAAAGAATTATGGAACAACGTAAATAATTCATATATTTTACATTAACACAGTTCAGATAAAATCGACAAGATAATGGCAAATAATGTTTCTTTCTTTTTCACACACATTTAAATATATTATATCAAATTTTACAATTCACAATTCCTAAAACACAAACATCGTGAAAAATATTATTCCATGACACGGTAGGAAAATAAAGAGTCGCGATCCACTTATCGTAACAACTCAAATTTTTGACGAATATGGATTGCCAAAAATCCCATACAGTGCCGAAATCCCATGAGGAATTATTTTCTACGTGGAAATTCGAAACAGAGCGCATCACGCAGGCCTAGGTGCATGTCGGGATACTTATATCCATCCACCACTGCAATCATAGCATTTCCGTACTATGCTTTGCAGCTTTAATAGGGAATTGTAGGTATGGTAGTTTCCCGTTGCTTTCCACACCGGTGAAGGATGATGATGAGGATGATGATGGCCATATGATTTCGGGGACCGCTTGGGCCTTAAATTTTTCCTGACATTTATCTTAAAGGTGAGGAAAAACCTCGATAAAAACCTCACCCAGAAAAACTGTTCCGACCGGGGATCGAACCTGGGCCCGTTGCGTGACAACGCAGCTCGTTACCTCGAGACCACAGCGGTTGACATGATACTTATATAATAAGTAGTATATAATTTAGTTTGTAATTTTGCGAAACTACAAATTAATTAATCACTAAATACTACTTCAGTAAGATGACTGGCTGTTACTTCCAAAACATTCGTTAAACTATTGCGAAACTTAATTTTATTGATATCACAATCCTAGGTAGTTTTGAATCTGTAAAAGATTTATAAGCATTGATTAATTTTAATTATGGAATGAATATTATTAATAGTACATTTAAATATCTGCGATAAAATATAGAAATAGAGCGTACAAATTATTGGCAAGGCTATTTCCCAAACCAAATATGGTGGCGAGGCTTTTCGGTCATAACTTACGTAAATTTGACGAACACTGGTAATTAAATTATGTTTTTAAGAAGCACATTATACTAGATTATTAGAAAAATAAATATTGAAATTTTAGCTTTTAAAAACTGAATTAAATGTAGACACGATTCAAAACTGTAGAACCAATAGGACATCTCATTTGCTTAAAATGTACTCTAGAAGGATGCTACCGTTATCGTATAGTGAAAATATATTTATGCCCTAATATTTCTATGAAATAATTGTGCAACTTTTATTTTCCTTTTCGTACTAACTTTGTAAATTTATTTCCTTCATAATATATATATATATATATATATATATATATATTCCACCGCTGTGGTCTCGAGGTAGCGTGCTGCCTTGTCACGCAGTGGGCCCGGGTTCGATCCCTGGTCGGGGCAGTTTTTCTGGGTGAGGTTTTTATCGGGATTTTTCCTCGCCTGTAAGACAAATGTCTGGAAAACTTTAAGGCCCAAACCGTCCCCGAAATCATATGGCCATTATCCTTACCATTATCATCATCATCATCATCCTTGACCGGTGTGGAAAGCAACTGGAAGCTACCACACCTACAATTCCCTAATATAGCTGCAAGCATAGCATGAAAATGCTATGATTGCAGTGAAGGACCTGCCTTCGGGCAGAATTACTATGGATATATCATCATCGTCCTGCCAGGTTTTAGTCCTAGAAGAACTGTTACGGCCTGAGAAAGCGGTTTTCGTGCCATCTTTTCATAGGTCGACCAAGTAACCGTTTCCCATTTGGACAGTAGTTCATAATTGCCTTGGAGATCCTGGATCTAGCCATTCTTCAGACATGTTCCTTCCAGTTTAGCTGATGTCTGGAGATGTAGTCCAGTATTGGTGACACATTAAGTTCTTGAAGGATTTCTACATTTTTCTTACGAACCCATTGGTGCAGCCGGCTTTTCAGCGCTTAAATCTCACCTCACAAGTTGTTAGTCTGCTTTCATCTCTCGTCCTTAACTATGGATATATATATATATATATATATATATGTGTGTGTGTGTGTGTATTTTTTTCAAACAAGAAATATTTTTAAACGTATTTTATTGGACTATGGTATAAAATATATGGTTTTCAAACCATTGAAATATATCCGTATTGAGATGAAATACAAGTAGAAGGAAATATGTGTAGTGCATTGACTGATTTCTGAATAGATTGTTTCATAATAATTCTTCCATTTACTCCTAGATTTGGAAAGATACATTTTTCACACAAGATATGTGATTTATCTTAGGAAAAGTTTACTGCTTACTGAGTAAATATTTATTGAAAGTAAACGTATACTAATAAAAATAACGTTTGCTAGAAACGTTTTAACACGTACAATTTCCTATATTTGTTCTTTCTTATCTCTACACGTTCGCTAATAAAACAAGAATCATCGGCACAATTCACAACACATAATTTTGTTGAACCCTCGTATCTATAATATATATTTTATTTGGGGAAATATTTTTCTCGCCCTCCTGTTATAATTATCACTATATCATGCAAAATATTTTGTTTTAACTGTGTATCATTCTATTTTAAATAGATATGAACCTTTATTTGTCTTAAAAGTAGTGATTTAAAATCATATGCTTGTTCTAGGTATTTCACCGTTGCGATATTTCCTAGTTTTGCTAGTTTTATCAGTATGTGAGATAATGAGAAATTGTGCGATAATTTAGCCTGTAAGTGAGAGTATACTTGTTTTATGAATGTGTGAGAGAGTAAAGCACGTGTGATTGAGAGTAAGGGATTTCATGACATTATATATGTTGTATTTGTTGAAGAGTGAGTTAATGAGATTATATATATCGTGAATGAGATAGTTATAATACACAATTGTATTATATTAATTATTGGATCAGTTGAAGTATCCATGTTTTGTTAATGGATGAATGCGTTGTATAATCTATACTTATACATCCCACATGGGTTTTCACTATCAAGCTAATTTAGTTATGCTTATTCCCTCCATGGTATCTTTACCTTGTCGTGGTGGAGTGGCTTGCGTACTTAAATGATCCTGAGATCTATGCCGGCGGTAGCATTGCTCCCGATAGGGTTACCCATGCCGGACTGGTCGAAGGTGATAAGCCAGACGAAAAAAGTACCTTGGGCGAAAGAGTGACGTTCTTTTACTGTAAAAATACAACCGTCAAGAAATGCGGACATGAGTTCATCTGGGGTAAAATTTTCCGGAGGTCAAATAGTCCCCCATTCGGTTCTCCGGGCGGGCACTACTTCAGGGAACCCATGCCAAAGGCACAAACACTGAGACATGTTCCTAGGAACATGGAATGTTAGGACTTTATACAATAGCGGGGCACTAGAGATATTAACGAAGGAATTGGATAAATCGCCCTTGGATATAGTCGCTTTACAGGAAGTTAGGTGGCCAGGAGTAGGTAGTCAGGAATCAAGAAGCTTTGCATTATACTATGGGGGTGAAGAAAGACCTGCATTTGGAACGGGTTTTTTAGTCAGAAGGAGGATCCTATCCGCTATCCGAGAATTTAAGTTTGTTAGTGATAGGATATCATACATAATTCTAATGGGTAAACGACATGATTTTATAATTGTAAATGTTCATGCCCCCACAGAAGACAAAGATGACAAGATCAAGGATGAGTTCTATGTAGAATTAGAATGCTTATTTGATAGCCTTTCACGATATCATATGAAAATTGTCTTAGGAGATTTTAATGCAAAAGTGGGACGGGAAGATATATTCAAACCAACAATAGGCAAATTCAGTCTTCATGAAGATAGTAACGACAACGGGGTTAGATTCGTCACATTTGCCACATCAAAGAATCTCATTGTTAAGAGCACAACATTTCAGCATAAGGATATTCATAAATACACCTGGACGTCCCCTGGTGGAGAAACTCGGAACCAGATAGATAATGTATTAGTGGATAAACGCTGGCACAGTAGCATCATTGATGTTAGATCAGTTAAAGGGACACACTGCAATTCTGATCATCATCTGGTCAGAGTGAAAATCAGACAACGGCTATCGCTTATGAGAGGAACAAACGCTAAAGATGATTCTGTAAAATATGAATTAAAAAACTTGAAAAATGATGAAATGCGGCAAGAATACCAAATCAAAATTGCTAATAGATTTGAAGTACTGGAATCTTCAGATGACGATGTGGCAAACGAAGAAGAAACTGATATAAATAAAGAATGGGAGTCTATAAGAGATACTGTTAAATTGTCAGCATCAGAAAGGATTGGTTGTTTAAAAAAGAGGCAATACAAGAAATGGTTTGATGAGGAATGTGCCGACATTGTAAAGAAAAGAAAGCTAGCAAAAATGAAATGGTCATACGAGCCAAATGAGGTAAATTTAGAGCAATTGAGTAGTGTTAGACGGGAAACCACCAAGTTACTAAAGAGTAAAAAGAGGGAATATTTGAGAGAAAAGAATAATGATCTTGAAATGAATGCAAAAAAATAGGAACATTAGAAAATTATATCAGGGAATTAGAATAGAGAAGAAAGGGTTACAGGCTAGAACAAACATAATTCGGAATGAAAATAGGTATATGATTGCGGATTCTAGGAGTATATTAAATAGATGGAAATGTTACTTTAATCAGCTATTAAATGTACATACAGAACAGGACATTGAGGAGGATAAGTTACAGACAGCAGAAATGCTAGTCGCAGAGCCATGTGCATTAGAGGTTGAAATGGCGATTGAAAAATTGAAGATGTATAAAGCATCAGGTTCAGATGAGATCCCAGCAGAACTGATAAAATCAGGGGGAGAAAAACTGATGGAAAAAGATACGCTGGTTGCTTAGTATGATTTGGGAAAAAGAAGTTCTTCCAGATGAATGGAAGGAATCAATTACCGCACCAATTTATAAGAACGGAGATAAAACTGATTGCAACAACTACAGGGGCATCTCATTACTTTCAACTTCGTACAAAATTCTAACAAATATATTAGTCAGCAGACTTACGCCCTATATTGATGACATTCTAGGAGATCATCAATGTGCATTTAGAAGAAACAGGTCTACAACAGATCAGATTTTTAGTATAAGAAAGAATTTAGAAAAGAAACGGGAATATAATGGTACTGTACATCAACTATATTTAGACTTCAAAAAAGCATATGATTCAATTAAGTGGGAGAAGTTATATAGTATCCTGCTGGAGTTCGGAATTCCTAAAAAGTTAGTTAGACTTATACGAATGTGTCTAAATGGCTCAAAGAGTAGGGTGCGTGTAGGCAAACAGTTTTCAGACACTTTTGAAATCCAGAATGGGTTGAAGCAAGTAGATGCACTATCTCCTCTACTATTTAATTTAGTACTAGAGCATGCCATTAAATCTTTAGAGAATGAGGAAGGCTTACAACTGAATGGTATTAATATGCTGTTAGTTTATGCTTATGATGTAGTACTACTGGCCGATAGCGAGGAGATACTAAAGGCCAACACGCACACACTAATGAGTAAGACTAAGAAATTAGGACTGGAAGTAAATATCAGTAAAACTAAATATATGGTCACACGTAGAAATTCAGTATATAATGGAAATGGACAGCTAATGACAAATGAGGGAAATTTTGAGGAAGTGGCTGAATTCAAATATCTAGGAACAATAATCACAAATAGGAATGAGATGTACAAAGAAATTAAACATAGGCTCAATTCTGGAAATGCGTGCTATTATGCATTGCAGAGATTTTGATCTCCCATCTCCTTTCAAAAAACGTTAAGCTGAAAATATATAAAACTATTATTCTACCAGTTATAATATATGGATGTGAAACATGAACTCTTACTTTACTTTAAGGGAGGAAAGGAGATTACGAGTATTTGAGAATAAAGTTTTTAGGAAAATGTTTGGACCAAAGAGAGATGAACAGACAGGCGAATAGAGAAGACTGCATAACAGTGAATTACATGGTCTTTATAGGAAGCCAGATATAATAATAACAGTTAAGTCTCGTAGACTGCGATGGGCAGGACATGTGGCACGAATGGGGAACGTAAGACGTGCATGGAAGCTTCTTGTAGGAAAAACAGAGGGAAAACGCCCAGTTGGTAGACCAAGAATGAGATGGGAGAGTAACATTAACTATGATTTGAGTGAAGTAAATTATATAGGGAATAATTGGAAAACATTAGCTCAGGATAGGAATGTATGGAGAACTTGTGTCCGCACGGCCATGAACCTACGGGTTCAATAGTGCCAGTGAGTTAGTTAGTAAGTTATTTCCCTACGGACTTCAGCAAGTTGCATGAGGTTAACACATCGCCTCAAAGACATATCTTGTATGTACCTAAGGTTTTTCTTGGATGTGAAAGTCGATTAAAGTTTGCTCAGAGGTTCTAATTTAGGCTTTAGTTTCCTTTATGAGCCCGAAAATCTTTAGACTTGAAACCCACGTCTCAAAATCCCTAACGGAGCAATTGTCCCTGGATTTTACCTGAATGAGTTGTGCTAGGCGAATGGCCAATATGTGTTATATGCTATTCGTGAGAGGGTGATTTGGTATATACTATATTAATACAGTGGAGGAAATTGGTATAAAGCCACTAAATTTAGTAGTAAAACAACCTGATATATTTAGGCAAATACCGTATGTGTGTCATATATTACACATAATTATCTTGGACATAGTTTCATACAGGTCTCCTCAGTTTGTATTTATTGTAAATGTAAATAATACGTAAAATCTAAGAAAACGCTGTCCTAGGGGTTGAAATCGGTATAAAGGCAGGTCAACTTCTGGCTCTTACAGAGACATAAATGTAAACAAAACACTGCAATTACATTGAGACGACGTGTCTGTGAGCATCGTTTATCAGTTACAAGTTGGCAGTACGTACAATGCCACGTGGAAAGCCTCTATCAAATGAAGAGAAATCAAGAGTTAGTGCCTTCGAGGATATGGGCCTTTCCAATAGACAAATACCTACGAAATTGGGGCTTCAAGATCTGTCATTGATAATTTTGTCAAAGTGGGCTCACAATATGGAAAAAAAGGGAAATATGGACGGACAAGAAAATTGTCTGAGCGCACTAAACGTCTCATTTTACGTAAAACAAAAGGCAAGAGTATGTTTTCTTCTCAAATCCAGGCTGATTATTGAAGTTGCCAGTAACAGCCAGACGAGTCAGACAAATTCTGTCAGAAGACAAGAACCTAAAATTAAAAAAAAAACCTCCTCTGAACGATGCACATAAGAAAGTTAGAATGACTTTTTCTGAAGAACACATGTCCTGGACCTCAGAATGGAATAAAGTAATGTTCAGTGATGAGAAGAAGTTTAATCTGGACGGGCCTGATGGCCTTCAGTATTACTGGAACGACCTTCGTACTGAAGAGCAAGTTAGAATGAGTAGAAACTTCGGTGGTGGAGGAGTTATTATTTGGGCAGCATTCTTCTTTAAAGGAAGATCAAAAATAGCATGGATACGCATTAAGATGAATTCTGAGTCCTACACTGAGGAGCTTCTGGAGTCCTAATTGATACGAATGTATGAGGAATTAGGCGAAGATCTAATTTTTCAGCCAGATAATGCTTTCATTCACGTGTCTGCCAAATCAAAGGAGTGGTTCAGGAAGAAAGAAATATCACTTTTGTCGTGGCCAGTCAGAAGTCCTGATATAAATCCAATTGAGAACTCACTTTTGTCGTGGCCAGTCAGAAGTCCTGATATAAATCCAATTGAGAACTCATGGGGGATCCTGGCAAGGCGTGTGTATCGCAATGGACGGCAGTTTGGGACAGTGACTGAGCAGAAAAGTGTTTTTCAGGAAGAGTGGGCTTGAATCTCAGTGGAAGAAATAAACACCCTCATCAAGTCAATGCCAAAGAGAATCTTCCAAGTAATTATCAACAATGGAAGTTCAATTAAATTTTAGAACTTTGTTGTAAACTTCGCGCTCAGTCTTTTTGGTTTAATCTGTGATATACACAAAGTGCCTTTATACTAATTTCCACACATATGTGAGAGTGGTTTCAGTTTTCATGTATTTTTTGGACGGAAATGGATAATTAATTTTGACATTAATTGTGTGTGTTTCATACTCAATGGCCTCCTAAGTTAATATAGAAAAATGCCAAAGAAAGAGTAAATAAACTTGTGTTCACTTACTCACTGGCACTATCGAACCCGAAGGTTCATGGCCGCGCGGATATAAGCTCTCCATACATCCCTATCCTGAGCTAATGCTTTCCAATCATTCCCTGTATAATCTACTTCCCTCAAATCATAGTTAATGTTGTTCTCCCACCTCATTCTTGGTCTACCAACTGGGCGTTTTCCCTCTGGCTTTCCTACAAGAAGCTTCCATTCACGTCTTTCATTCCCCATACGCGCAACATGCTCTGCCCATCGCAGTCTACGAGACTTAACTGTTCTTATTATATCTGGCTTCCTATAAAGACCATGTAGTTCATTGTTATCTAGTCTTCTCCATTCACCTGTCTGTTCATCTCTCTTTGGTCGAAAAATTTTCCTAAGAACTTTATTCTCAAATACTCGTAATCTGCTTTCCTCCCTTAAAGTAAGAGTCCATGTTTCGCACCCATATAATATAACTGGTAGAAAACTTGTGTTCACACTTCTAACAAGTGCCTTTATATCAATTTCCTCCACTGTATATACAACTTTCCTCATTAGAGGATTGCCTCAAGGACAAAGTGATACAGACAGTTAATGTTTTGAATTTATGAAATATATTTAAAAATTCAAATTGTAGGCCTAATTGAAGTATACATGCTACAAAGTATAAGTTTTGTAAAAATGATTTCTTAAAATTGAAATTGATCTTCTAATGGCAGCGATGGAAATTTTAGAAAGATACACCCTCTCCAATTCTAAGGAATTCCAAAATTTGGCTATGAATCCTGAGATAGTACCTCTTGCCCCGATCATCAATCCTGTGACAGTTAAACTATCTAGTTGGTATTTATCTTTGTAATAGTCAATTGTCTCATATATGGCTTTCTTTTCAGAGTCAACTTCCTCAGGATGGATGCTGTATGTGTAATGTTTTGAGACTGTGAGTTGGTGGGTTCATAGAGTTATGAATTTCGATAAAATTTTATTCTGAATATATATAGGCCTACATAGGCCTACATATATAGTTTTATTAGTGGATGAGTGAGTTATTTTTTAGTTGCTTTATGTGTATTTTTATTGAGTTTTCGAAATACACGTGTCAGTGACTTAGCATGATAAAGCGAAATTCATGAGTCAGTGAAAGTATATGTATGTGTGTTTGTTGGGGATGGAAGTGAGTTAGGTAGTGTGTGTGTGTGTTTTATTACTGGATGAGTGAAAGGATCTAATGGAAAGGAATACAGCTATGGAAGACTACGTTACGTACAGTTGGTAAGAATATTGAGAGGCTGAGATTCACTGCTTTGTAATCTCGAGTCCTTTAGAGTGCGTTTCCCCCAGGGGGGGTGAAAAAAACGGAGACGTCGCAGGCCAGCCGGGCGCCGGTCCCGGTTCATTGCCCGCCGCAGGCTATGTGTCGAGAGAAACAGTCTTCCACTTCAACGAATTTTCTTCAATATAGGATTAAATCTCCTAGGGAGTCTGTATAAAAACTCAAGGAGCTTTGCAACTCAGAGGTATGGAACAAAATACAGACATCTATATTGAATATTGCTCACTTTTATTTTATTTTGCATAATATTAAAGAACCTTTTGGGTCCAGTTTCTGAACACAGGGGACATTTATTAATATTTTAACTATTGTTTCTTAAAATATAGAGCCGTAATTTACATCTTATTATAATTTTAGGTGTTTTATAGAATATGAAAAGTTATTGAATTTCGTACCATTTAGGCCTAATATATTTCAAATCCGCTGAAAATATTATTCATAAATTATACGAAATATGATATAATTAATTGTTGAAATGATTTTATGTAATTAGCAATACGAATTTTTACTTTCCATACCGATCTCTAAAGTCTAAAACATTGGAGACTAGAAAATATGTTTATATTTAGTTTTACTTTATTTTATTCAGCCAGACAAAACAAATACACTTTATTCGAGAGAATGTGCATATTGACTACTGTAATCATATTATCTTTCCATATATGACATTATATCGTATCTGTCTGTGCACTTTTAAATTAATTTAAATTGAATCAAATGTTAGATTTTATAAACTTTCCATGTTTTTGCATTCAAATTGTAAACATTATCTTTAATCTCATGGATTCTGTTAGATGTCATTTAGTACCTGAAATGAATTTCAAAGAGGTACTTCTCACCAAAAGACATAACACAATTGTATGTTTCAAAGAATTGAAACTTCAAATATTAGTAAAAATCTGAGTGTCGTAAATATAATTGTTCACGACAATGCCATTCATTAATTAAACGGATGCGAAAATTAAAAGATAAAAATAGTGAAGCTTAAGCTACTCGTAATCACGTTGTCAAAAAAAACTCTCCATTGTGAATAAACCCCGGCTGACCAGGTATGCCATTCCATCAAAGTAGTAAATGGATTGGAACGGAATGAATGAAATGATGATGGACAGGAGTGTTGAAATCAAATTTTAGAAGAGGAAAAACGGGAAAATACCTTTGGAAAAATCTGCCCTCATTACGATTTGTCCATCACGAGCTCCATATAGATTGATCCCAGAAGTGGATACAGAGTGATTAACCACTTGCAGAACTGAGGCGCCTTATAAACTGATAAATGGTAATGCATATTAATTCCAAATAATACAATAGATTACACTATTACACATTCGAGCCGTTGTATATTCCGGCGTGGCCAAACTTACCTGACTTTTGGCGGGACCGCTGCACGTGGTTTACAAAATAAAGCGGCGTTGTCAAGACAGTACGGTATTGTATAGTGGACGAATCCGTTGGAGCATTTTTACAGTGAGGAATTATCTGTGAATTTAAGCATCATACTGCCGCGGAGGATTCGGAAGACTATGAATTCGCCAACCAAAAACACTTCCTAACGTTAGAGAATATTTCGAAAAAAGAGAGTAAGAACAACGGTAGTAGTACAAGGGTAGATTTGGCAATACCGTAACCTCGTCAGTAAATGTGACGTGTGTCTGCTTTCCCGTAACTTCCACGACAACCACTGTTAGTGAAGCAACTAGTCAGCTGGTCAAAAGCCGTCGTGTGATTCGCTACCGGTTTTACACCGGCTCTACTATAGATGGGTTCGGGTTTGGGACCCTAACACGGCAACCTTATTTTAGGTTACCGGTAATTGTATTTACTCATCCTTACTTAATGGAATGAATGAGTTGCAGTCTACTCTACGGTAATTTTAAATATATTATGGTGTTATTAGTTCGACACAAATCAAGTAATCACACACATGACGCATACCGTCATTTATTTGCGCTTAGCCCAAGTCCTCGGGGAGGGGCTTACAACCTTTCGTTTGGCTCTGTACTGCCCTAATTCGATACACGGGCTGAGAGTTATGGGGAAGTACAGACTTTGAAAAAAATGATGGCGCAACACTTGATGTAAAGTTAGAGTTTTGAAGAGCGATTCACACCAATACGTTGTTATATATTCTGACCCGTTTGAATATAAATCGGACGGCGTAATTCTCTCTTCATGCAGCATTCGAAACAATTATCGTGGTTTCGTCTAAGAGATCGTAGAACTGTCCATTCCCTATCCCTTCTCTATAAAATACTTCACACATCATCGCCTAATTATTTATCACGCCGCTTCATCAGACTATCCGACACACATAATCTTGACACTCGATCCCATCAGCACATTGTCCTTTATATCCCGCCTCATCACACTGTATATTATTCATTATCTTTTACGGTGTCACTTACCAAAATATGGAATTCCCTTCCACCCTATGTCAGAGACTGTCAAACTATAACATCCTTCAAAAACAAACTAAAGAATTATTTAATAACAAACTGACTTATACACCTCACTGATAGTATTCTTTTAGCAATATTAATATATTTAATTATTTATGTAAATAATATTAAGAATAACAAATAGTTTTATTTGTTTTGTTTTAAATATTGTATAATCGTAAAATTAGTTTTCTATATCTCATTATTTTCCCTGTTTTTTATATACACTAGACAGGGACAATTTAATATGTCTTGCTTGTATACATTTTATTATTAGTTTTAGTCTTAATTTTAACTAATATTAACTGATTGTATTATAGATCGTAATATGTATATTAGATATTATCTTTTGATCAAATTTTTACTTAGTGTTTAATATTAGAGTTAATTAAGATTGTTATATTCTTATGTAATATATGTTTGTCCTGGTGAGTGGAAGAGAAGGCCACATGGCCTTAACTCCACCAGGCTAAATAAATCTTAAATCTTAAATCTTAAATCTTAAATCTCATTCGTATCGTTCGTTTCAGTGGAGCAGTCGGTAAGGTGTTCTCTTTCCGACGACGCGGGCCCACGTTCGATTCTTGTCGGGAATATAATAATAATAATAATATTATTATTATTATTATTTAATAATGTCGTTAATTTTCATAATGCCTACATGTTACCAGCCTTCGCTATACAAGTACATTTATATATATATATATATATATATATATATATATATATATATATATGAAAATATTCCCGGTCGGGACAGGCTCCTGGGTGAGATTTTTTCGGGGCTTTTCCTCACCTGTAAGATAAATGTCAGGAATCTTAGGGCCCGCAGGTCCCTGAAAATAATCCGGCCATAATCATTATCCTTATCCTTATTATCATCATTCTGGAAAGAAACGAGAAGCTACCACACCTACGGTTCCCTAGTAAAGCTTCAAAGCATAGCATCAATATGCTATGATTGCAGAAAGGACCTGCTCTCGGAAATAATTACTATGGAATGCAATATATCGAAATAATTAAATTAAAGGAAACACCTCATATATATATATATATATATATAGTGAATAACGATTTTAACGTCTCATTATTTTGTTTACAAAACACATGGCATAATAACATTACTTATTTTGATTACTAATACAAAATGCGTCTGATTTATTTAAATAAAGTTAATATCTAATTTCATTATACAAGTGAGTCCTGAAGTATTGCATCACTTCATACAGACAATTTCTAGGAGAGATGGTTGTGGTCTAGTAGAGGGAGCTTCTGTTTCCCGTGCATGAGGTCGCGTGTTCGATCCTGCTGTCGTGCTTTTTTTCTCTCTCGTCCTTATTTCAATTAATTTTCTTTTCTTGTTTCATTTCTTTTGCTTTGTTTTATTTTCAGTATTTACCGCACTACTTATTTACACGAAATTGTTTTCCATTCCACGACACACATCGCAATAGAACGGATTTAGTTTCTCAAATAGTTGTATACTTGTGAACCAAATAGCTGATCTCTGATCAGGCGCAGTGGCTTCGTTCTGAGACTTGAAAATTATCTGTGCGCCATCAATTATTTCAATGGCTCTACATGACTGTCCCCGTAGATCACCACAACCACCTATTTTAAACATCTGTGATTTGTTAACCTGGCTATTTTTTGCCTTAAAAGAGATGAAGTGAAAGGTGATATTAAATGACTCAATGTATGAATGAAGATAAAAGACAAGATGGGAAGGAATATGAGTGGAGAAGGTTGGTAGGATGAATACGTGAAACTGGGGAATTCCGAGAAATATCAGAAAAATTATATATGTTTGGCCCAACACCATTGCCTTTCCAGAAGCACAAGGAATTGCACCCACGATCCAAGTCTGTGCAGCCGCGCGCACTAGCCACGCGTCGACTGGTACAGCTAATTCGAAATAATAAGTAGGAATAGTACATCTACTTATTTAGTATTTTTACTGACACTTTTTAATAACTCACCTCTAACATCGCAATTCAAGTCTTCTCTGAAAGGAGTGAAAAATTTACCAGTGATCTCTATTTCATACTTGAGGTTCTCTCATATGCCGAAAATATATAGAACGAGACCCACGATTTTAGATCATTCCCGAACGAAGACACATTCAAAATTACATAATTTTACAAATTCACTCACTCGGACCATTTTTAAACCCGCAAACCTCGGAAACGAAGGCAACCATTCTAAGCACTAATTCGGTGAAATTGACATAATAAATAGTAAATTAAATAATTTATATTACACTGACAGTTGTTAGATTTCATGTAATTGTGCTTTATAAATAGTTTGCATAAATATTTGACCACCGTATGATATTACCAAAGAATAATAATAAACAAATTTTTCTCCATAAGCGTAGCTCCACTTACAAATCAAATAAATTATTAATTTAATTAAGATTGCATTGCCAATTGAAACCCCTCATTAAAGGACATCTCTGTTTGTGATATGATTATTATAGTTAGTGGTTTACGGAAAAAATGTAGTTCATTAAAATGACAATTAAATCAGTCCGAAAATCTAATGATAAAATATCCACAGACGGCTAGCAGTGTTTTAGACGAAGTAATTTCCGTTTAGCGTTGCAGGTGCTTATTATGAAAACTTGAAAACTTTATGTTGAGGATTCAGAATTAAAATCGGCCAATTCCGTGATATTTAGTTCTGAGGAATAAAAGAGGGTATTTTATTAAAGTTTTATTCCAGTATGTTCTTATTACCTAATGTATTTATAATAATTATTTTAAATTTTATTTACATAGGATTAAGATTTTTTGAGAATAAAATTCTTAGGAAAATATTTGGACTAAAGAGAGACGAACAGAGAGGGAAATGGTAAAAGAAACATAATAGTAAGCTACATCATCTTCTGGGAAACTAGAAATAGTAAGCACAGTTAAGTTCCCTAGACTACGATGAGTCGGATGTATGCCACGGAAGGGGAATGGAAGAAGAGCATGGACATTTCTTGTAGGAAAACTAGAGGGAAGCGCCCATAGGTATATTAACAATAGGCCGAAATATTAATATCATCCATTTCTTGAGGAAGATAAATTACACAGTGGCTGATTGGAAAACGTTATCTCAGTGTAGGAATGAATTCGGGAGCTTATGTTCGCGCGTCTATGAACCTCGGGGTTCGATAGTGAGGGTGAATTAGCTAGTTACACCAGAAAGAATATTTTGAGTAAATGTGCAACCATATTACTTCATGAAAGTCTGTTGCAGCATCATTACCAAAATGACAATGCGTAATGCTCTGTTTAAAAAAAAGACTAAAATAAACTGAATTAATATAATTACATCACTGTAAAAACTAAACTTTGAATTCTGTATGTAATGTTAAAAAATGCTACAATTCTAAAATCTACTTGCGTATTTTTTTATTCTGATGTATATTGTAATGGATCGTGAAACCAGATAGAACGTGCATGGGGTCCCAAGAGAAGCAGATCTGGTTTTTAGTATAATAATTCAAGGGGGCGCGTGTTGGGTGGTAGGATATCTTGATACAGCAGCATGTGCCATTTGATGGGTCACTTGAGTACCTGAAAACTCAGAATTTCCAATTCAATTAACTCGAAGAGATGACAGAATCCAGACAGAATCCCATTCATACATGCTCCCCCTTTTGCTCTCATACTATTTCCTTAACAGCATCTACGTTCCCAGTTCCATCCGTACTCTGAAAGTCGCGTCACTTATTTAATTAATTTTAATTTGTTCCATCCCTTACGTTCCACGTATCTCCCTTCCTTCATTTCCTCACATATTTCTTCTGATTCCCTACATCCCTCGTTTTGTGTCTTACATCGATGTCTAGGAAACTACTGGGCCAATAACGTATGCAGATAGTGTAACAAAAATATATTATCGAAACTTTGCAAGAACATTCATCACATCTATTGAATGAAAATATAGTACGTGAACTTGGTCCAGAGAATGATTATTTTCCTGTTAGAGCTCGTTTCTTACTCTGCTTATATCTATGACACTCTCGCGTATTGTAGTTAAGTGCTACTAAAAATGTTGTATGGAAGTGTATAACTCACTTAATAGTCAATCACTATCTGTACTTATTGCGTAAATTATTATTTATGACGTATCAACTTGTAAGTACCTCCGCGATTGACTTTAAGTTATGGTTGGTTGAAGACCTGTCATCTTTTCATTCTGAACCTTAAGTAATCCATCCATCCATAGTAATTCTGCCCCAGAGCAGGTCTTTCACTGCAATCATAGCATTTTTCATGCTATGCTTTGCAGCTTTACTAGGGAATTGTAGGTGTGATAGTTTCCCGTTGTTTTCCACACCGGTGAAGGATGATGATGATAATGATAATGATAAGGGTGATGATGATAATGATAAGGATGATGATGATTATGGCCATTTGATTTCGGGAACCGTTTTGGCCTTAAAGTTTTCCTGACATTTGTCTTACAGGTGAGGAAAAACCCCGATAAGAACCTCACCCACAAAAACTCTCCCGACCGGGGATCGAACCCGGGCCCGCTGCGTGACAAAGCAGCACGCAACCTCGAGACCACAGCGGTCGACTCCTTAAGTAATAATAAACAAATAATTATAGTTTAAATTGTGTTGTGTATACACTAAGGACTTAGTTACAATAAAGTATATATATTCAAATGCGGTGTTGGCAGATGTATATTTCGTTCATAGATTGGCAGACGGTAACAAAGTTACACCCATTTTTTTTACCGGAATAAATTCAGTTAGACGATGTCCGGGAAGGAGGAATTTTAAGCAATTTACTCACGTGTCAGGGAACATGGCACTTTGAAGCCAAACAATAGCTACAGGAGAAGACCTAGCCCTAGAAGGATGGAGTAAAATAACTTGGAAGATGCAATTTTTAAAGCTCTGATCGAACACCGTATGTCAGAATTATGAGACTACATTTCACAATCTGCTTGTCGGAGCATATGGGAATCTCTCGCAACGTTGTTGCCAAAATGGATGAGGACTTTCACCAGCTAATGTATTGGAGTGAGAAATTTTGACTTCAACGAAGTTCTTAAAAATCACAAACAATAATTATGGGTCACGAAATATTATTATCTTTAATTAACGTAATTACAGTGTCGCATGGTGGGATTCAAACCCCATATAATTATACAGGTAAAAAAAATCTAGTAATATTTGTGGACACAAATAGTAAATCGAATAAATAAATCACACTTGCAAAACAATATTTTCAATAATACTTACTTACTCACTGGCACTATCGAACCCGTAGGTTCATGGCCGCACGGACATAAGCTCTCCATACATCCCTATCCTGAGCTAATGCTTTCCAATCATTCCCTGTATAATCTACTTCCCTCAAATCATAGTTAATGTTGTTCTCCCACCTCATTCTTGGTCTACCAACTGGGCGTTTTCCTTCTGGCTTTCCTACAAGAAGCTTCCATGCACGTCTTTCATTCCCCATACGCGCAACATGTCCTGCCCATCGCAGTCTACGGGACTTAACTGTTCTTATTATATCTGGCTTCCTATAAAGACCATGTAGTTCATTGTTATGTAGTCTTCTCCATTCACCTGTCTGTTCATCTCTCTTTGGTCCATAAATTTTCCTAAGAACTTTATTCTCAAATACTCGTAATCTCCTTTCCTCACTTAAAGTAAGAGTCCATGTTTCGCACCCATATAATATAACTGCAATATTCATTCATTAAATCGCATAAGAATTTTTTATCATTTGCTCTTAGAAAAGTATTGGTACACACACCTGCAACGCCCCTTTTTGATTATTGTGATACTCTTTCTACAGACACAAATACTAATTTTATCCGAAGACTTCATTGTGTCTATATTTCTAGCGAATGTTTTATTTCTGGTACTCACATATTTGTTTACTTTACACCATCCCAGGAACAAGTGTCATGTCTTCTTCGTCGAGATATTACAACTGTCCACTCTTTATCCCTTGTTTATGAAATACTACACACATCATCACATCTAATTATTTATCACACAACTTCGTTAGACTCTCTTATAAACATGAATTAGACACTCGATCCCACCAGTACATTCCCCTTTATATTGCCCCTCACCACACTACATATTACAAATATTCTTTTCAGTTTCACTTGTATTGCTAGAATATTGCATTTTCTTCCCCCCTATGCCAGGGACCACGAAACTGTAACGGCTTTCAAAAATAAACTGAATATTTTTTTATTGACACCTCACTATAATATTTTTCTTTTAACAACTAATAATTTACTTTTAAAAATAGTTTTAATATATATCAACGTTTTAAGCTATTTGATTAACTCAATGAATTTTATTGTTTCCCTTACATGTTTCTTGTATGGTAGATACGGGCTGTTCTGCCTTTTTATGCATTTTTATTATTGACTTTATTTTTAATTAAAATCAAATTGATTTTATTAATAGATTTTACTTGTATTATTGCTTAGTTTCGCCATATAATCGTTTAGTAGGTCATACGTTTATAATAAAAAACGTTTCTCATTAGTGGATTGTCAAACGAAAGAGGAGGTAAAGACATTTATTATTTAATTTAATGAAATAGATTGTCTAAATACGTTAAAATTTCATATTGTTGATATATATATCATGAAGGAGAATTTTCGTAAATATTGGTCTTTAAAATAAAATTGACTCTCGAATGGCAGCAATGGCTACTCCTGAGATATACATTTCATCGAAATGTAAAAATTTCCAAAATCGAGCTAAGAATCCTGGTAATGTAATCATTGCCCCGTTCATGAACCCTGCGAGAGTTATAGGCCTACTATCTAATTCATATTTATCTTCACAAAAATAAACTGTTCACTCATTTATCAGATTCAACTTCCTCTGGCTGACTATCATGAGAATCAAAACGAACTGTGGGTTCTAAGATCATACCAGTTTCAGAAGATAATCTAAATGCAATAATATATATTCGCCTATTACTCCCATCAGCGGTCATATCAGGAACTTCCTCATACACATTCAATCTATAATATCGCAAGGCCCGTGATATCATGTTCCGAATATAGTGGTTCCGACAATTTCTCAGTGATTCTACAAACGGAGAAGCCTCTAGGACTAATGCAGGCCTAAGAATGCATTGCTGACACATTGACTGTCAATTTAATTACTACTTTTCATCCGGAACAAGAAAGGCCCAATGATCACGTATCTACTGATTTCCTGGTGTATATTCACTTTAGGAAGCTGACTCCAGAGAACTGTGTCTTGGTATCTTAATTGTTTTCGAATTTTTCTTGCATCCGTGTGAAGTCTTGGAGTACTAATACTGATGGCGCTAGGTTCAATACCAATATCTCTCACACATTTCAAACTTTGCTCTACTTGGTTCCGGAGAGTAGTGACATAGGCCTATAGCCTACTATATTGTTGTGTTGGTGAAGATCAAGGTGAATGTTAATATGCTGTACTTTTGTTTCCCATGTTGCATAAAAACGTACAAACCTTTCATTCCGACATTCAATACCTATATAACATGTTATCGGGAATATCTATCGGAAGTTGCAAAATTTAATTTAGTCCACTTTTCAAAATTTTGTCACAATCCTCTAAAATAACGTTTTGGCATTTGAATTGGTGACACTGTTTGAAACAAGTAAATCAGAGTTGGATATATGGAAAAATTTAAAACTGTGAATTTTTGACCTGGCCGTAATAATGGTGAAGTTATGAGAGTTTCAATATTGTTCCGCAATTTAGTAAGAACGTGTTTAGAGTCAGAAGTTATATGATAGGAAATATTGACACCTAAATAGTGTACTGTGTCGGTGATTTTATCAAATAGAATTCCATATACACCAAATAGAAGATCATTTGCGGAGAGTTCACCCTCCTTAATTTAATGCACTGCTGATTTGGAAACATTAATGTGAATGTTAATTTCCCGAGATCTCTGCAGAACTAGTCTGGTCAGTTCACTATCAGATGATAAATCTTTCCCTACAATCACCACGTCATCACCAAAGGGCATAACTGTTAGACAAGATTGATCCGGAAGTAATAGATAACCATATTGACTTGTTATTGATTATTCTGAGAGTTCATTGAGAATATGGTTAGTTCTGATGTTATATAAGGATGATGATAATGGAGAACCTGGCAGAACTTCCCGATTAATAGTAATGGTATTATTTGCATTTGACAAGTTTCAATTTGAGTCTTCATAGATATTTAGTATTAATTCTGAAACTACACATATTCAATATTCTCATTTTATTTAAGTAGTTAAGCTATATTATCCAACCTTGGTGAAGTTAAATACCCGTATAGGAGCCACTACCGAGATAAAACGAATATTTAAGATAATACATAGTATTTATTCATAAAATCAAAGCGAATATATTATGGATGAATATGATAACCAAAATGACGTTCGGAAATTATTTTGTCTTAATGTTTTTCTCTTGTGGGTATCAACTTAGTCTGTCTACATTCGTACATTCTAGGCGAGGCTTGAGTGTTCTCTGCAGAAGTTGTATAAACAAATTAATTTACTTACGCATATTTTCTTACAGATGTCTGCGAGTGACAGTTGTTTAAATCATTGCCCTTAGAGACACCTAGTAGGCAAGTAAGTTTTTACATGGATTGAAAAGTCCGATTAAATTCTGCTAACAGGCTCTAATGTTTAGAGTTGATGATTTTCAAGACCTAACGTCTTCAGATTCGGAACTAACGCCTTAAAATCCCTTCGGAGGGCGTGTCTCTTCGATTTTTCAATCTTAAAATATTCGATTCCGTCCGGGTTTGAACACGCAACCGTCGTTACAAAGACAAGGAACTTAATCCCTAGACCGCCGAGGCCGATATCCACTCTATATATTAAAAGTTATTATTTTTCATTACTTAAGAGTAATTTTTATATGAATTACTTCTGTAATTTGTGAGGATATTAGTTGGAACGGCTGTGTTATAGAAATCATGTTTGGAAACGATAAACGATGTGGCAGTCTGACCTCATTAATGAGGAAAAGACTCCAAGAGAGCATCGTAAGGAGAATCTTCCTCTTATGTAATATAGCAACAATATTTTCCATCCAATTACTTATTGCTGAGCCTCAAATACGTAAACACACTAACAGTCAAGTAAACAAATTTGAAGTGTAATTACTCAGCTAAAATACACATAAACACATTACTCTGAAATATTGACTTTCTTCTCAAGTTTCTAGTCCTTGATTTTTTCCTCCCTGTGCACACAACGAGTACAAATAAACTATTCGCATGTTAACATTAAGATAATTTCTACATTTTCCAGTTAACACCAATCTGAAGTTTAATAAAGTTGATTCCCGATCGGAAGAAGTTTCAAGGATGATGACTTTTTCGGGTTTTTTCTTCACCTCTAAGGTCAAATGTCAAGAAAGATTAAGGCGCAAACGGTCCCCACACGTCTAATTGCCATCACAATCATCATTATCATATGTTCCATGTTCAGTATGAACGTGAGTATGTGAACGGTTGTTTCGTCTTAATATTATGTTGTCTCGCAAGAGGCCATGGCATTGAGCTGACCACTCATTCAGGGAAGCTCACAGTGTCCTTGTGTGGTCAAAGAAAGTATGTGTGTTCTATAGTTTAAAATAACTCCCCCGAAAGGCCGTGCCATTATAAGGCCCAGGTGGGATGTGTCATAAAATGTAACTATAAGATAAGAGGTTAAACTAAGTTAATGGAATGAAAGGAATGGAATAAAATTGATTACTTGTGTAGAGCGAAATATTATATAGCCATATTATCATAACAGCGTGTTGAAGAAAGTTCCTACATAGAATATTAGCCTACTTCACGCCTGCTGTCCCTACTGTTATCATTGAATTGGCCACGATAATGCGAATATATGATGGCTGTTCAATAAGTATGTTTCCATCAGCTGAGTGTTTTGTTGTTATTAACGTCCCCTATTTATAGATTTTATGACCCCATCTGTGACTTACTTCTACACGTACCCTCTCAGCAGCTAAACACTTTTTTCTGGGGTTAAAGGCGGTAGTAACAAAGAGTTCACAACTCGGCTGACATCAAGTGCCGATTGTCAAGAATGGTGGGAATCCTAATCTGCTACCACCACGAGGGCCTCCTAAGGTCTGTATCGGGATCACTTTTTAGTATCTGTGTAAAATTTATTAGGTCGCAGTCTGGCAATCCTGTTTCATAAACAAGAACCCACACTGCTAAATTTGCTATATTATTTTAAGCAGTTAGGAGTGCGATTTCATGAAAATCGTAATATATATATATATATATATACCAGCTAATCCCCGGCGTGCGATACTACGCCTAAATAAATTAAAATTATGTGATTTTATGTTTAGTTGAATAACTATATGGAAAATTAATTACAAATTTACATTTTTAGATACCCCTGCTGATTACCCGGCGTTGCCCGGGAATCTACTTATCCCGAACTACTTGACATAAATGAGCTGATACACGAAAATTAATATGTATTATGTTTAGTTCAATAAGTAAAAGGAAAATTTTATATCGTAATTATTTTTAGATACCCCGTGCTGTGTACCCGGCGTTGTCCGGGAATCTACTCATCCCGATCTTTCTGGCATAAATGAGCTGAAAGATGAAAATTAATGTACTTCTTATGATTAGTTGAATACGTAAAATCAAAAATAGTTATAAACGCATATCGTAATTATTTTAAGATTCTCCGTGCTGATTACCCGGTGTTGCCCGGGAATCTACTTATCTTGATATTCTTGGCATAAATGAGCTAAAAGACAAAGTTCGTTGTTGTGAGTTATCCGTAAAAGAATACCCGCCACGTGCTGCTATGCTTGCACAGGAATCTACGCACTTTTCTCGATCTTCTTGGCATCAATGAAAGACAAAAATAGTTATTGTGAATTATCCGTAAGAGATAAACATAAACTGTCACGGACTTTTTTGTAGAGCTTGTTGAGATATTCAAATCTGTGTAAGCCATTTAAAGGCCCCAAAAGCTACTTGATTCACGTTTTCCACTACAAAGTGCGATTTTTGTTGAATATCACAACTCTCTTATACCCTATATTCATCCCGGGAATCTCCTGAACATTTTGCAAAAAGCCCCATCATAATCGGATAAACGGTATGGCCGCGCTTAAAGTACGAACAAACAAACAAACAAACAAACATTAATTTATATACATATAGGCCTACTAGCTAATACCCGGCGTGCGCTGCTACGCCTAAAAATGAAAATTAATGTGCTTTTATGTTCAGATGAATACGTATGAGGAAAATTTTATATCATAATTATTTTTAGATACCCGTGCTGTTTACCGGTGTTGCCCGGGGATCTACTTATCTCGATCTTCATGGCATAATTGAGCTAAACGACAAAATTCATTATTGTGAGTTATCCTAAAGGAATACCCACCATGTGCTGCTAGGCTTTCACAGGAATCTACGTGCTTGTCTCAATCTTCTTGGCATCAAAGAAAGACATAAATGGTTATGGTGAGTTATCGGTAAAAGATAAACATATGCTGTCGCGGACTATTTTTTGTAGAGTTTTTTGAGGTAGGGCCTATTCAATTATGTGTACATTAATTTTGTGTATTTGTTATGGTTTAGGCAGTGTAAGCAATTTAAGCGTCGAAAGAGCTACTCTTTTTTCACGTTTTCCACTTCAAAGGGTGATTTTTAACGGTGTAGGAGTTGAGTATCTCATCTCTATTATAACTTATGTTCGTCCCGGGAATCTCCTGAACATTTTGCAAAAAGTCCAATCACAATCGAATCAACGGTATGGCCGCGCATAAAGTACGAAAAACAAATAAACAAAAACAAAGAAACATTCATTTATATATAAACACATATTCCCTTCTGGATTTCATGGTTTTCTTTATGCACTGAATTTGCACATGACTCCAAAATATTGTAGCGCTATTGCCTTTTTTGCTCTGTAATATTATTCTTCTAGCATAGTCGTCAAAATCATTAAAATCCTACAAAAAAGAATACTTCTTAAAGAAAATTTTATAAAACTACATTCAAAATAAATGTTTGTATGTCTATTTATTTTAAATTATATATACTACTATGATTTGAGGGAAATAGATTATACAGGGAAAGATTGGAAAACATTAGTTCAGGATAGGGATGTATGGAGAGCGTATGTCTGCGCGGTCATGAACCTACGGGTTCGATAGTGCTTATGAGTTCGTTATACACTGCTAGTTACATTTATCACTACCGGTATATCTTAACACGTGAATTAGACTGCTTGTTAGGAGTGTAAATTGGTACTTCTCACATTATATGAAACACAATTGCAGTGTGAGTCTTACAAAGCTAACTGCAATTTTACACTGATACATTTTCAAAATATATTTCAAATGTTGGCAGTCTAAATTATGTGTCTATACTGCTTACAAATAAGCTAGTTTTATGAAACATGTCCCAGGCTGGAAAACAGATGGAAGTCAGAAAGTCACCAAATCAGGACTGTAAGGTGCGTGTAGAAAAAGCTCCCAAAGTCATCATTGCAATTTGACGTTGAGATTGGTTTGCAGTATGCGGTCGAGCGATCTAATCAAATAGGGGGGATGAGGAATCCTGACGAATGTTTGTACCTTTTTCTTAAACCTTTTTTGTACGTATTGTCCTGCTATGATCTTCTCAAGACTAATTGTAAAGGCAGTTTTTCACCGAACAAGCAATGCAAAAATAAAACAAAAGTCACCACTTTGCCGATAAAAGCGTATAAAATAGAGTTGGAGGCAACTGTTTTGTTTTTTCGAATCTCAAATGAAGAGGATAAATATAAAATTGAGTTTATACAAAGCAGTACTGTCACTTTTCGATGATGAGAACTGTATGTGTTTTGTCTTCGTAGTTGCATCGAAGATGGCAAAGAGGCACTGGTTGTGCACTAATTTAGATACTATAGTGTAGATAAAAAAATCACCGAAGGTGACAAGTTTGGAAAAGAGAACAAATTAAGAGCTTATTTGAAGCTCCATAACAACATTCTAATTGATGAAATACGAGTAGATATACGAAGATGTTCGATATTTTGCCACATTTGATCAAATACCTAGAAGGATGCAAAATAAAGTATTACATTTTGGAATAGCTTTTATGCCAAGTTTTCCGATGTAAAAATCCCGGACATATATATCAGACTCGGTTTTTAGATTTTTTAAAGATTCTCCAATATTTTACCATTTTTGTGTATAACACCAAGGAGATCCTATTGACATATTTACTGTAAAAATCGCGGAAACACTCTGCAAGGAGTGCTGACCAATGTTGTACAAAACTAAATTCATAACTAATTATACTATTCCCTAAATAACAACGGAATTCTTTACTTAATTATTTACTATCTTCGATTTAACATTGATATTTAACAGCTTATGGTTTAACAACGCATTTCAGATATGGTCGTAAAAGTGCCGAACATTTGCCTAGAGACTTCTTTCTCAGGCTCCATTTTCTCTAGAATGTTCGAAATTTATGGCGCAGGACCCATGACTTCAACTTCTTTTCGAATGAATACATGTGTAAGAATTTATACGTCTTGTAAATCCCGGTCAGGTCTGAACCCGTAAACCTTGGTAAGAGAAGCGTATATGATAACCACTATTCCACTAGATCCGACTATTTTAGAATAAATTTCACACATTTTTTAAGGTATGTTAAAACGTATGACTCAGTTATATTTCTCAGCCCTCTTCGGATTATACAATGTATTGTTTTGCAGCAGTAAAGTAATCCCACAACAGGCCCGGAGGCCCTTGGGGTAGTAGGAGGTTAAGGCTCCCACTTTTTCTAAACAATCGGCACTTTATGTCAGCCGGGTTGTCAGCCCTGCACGCCGTAGCGTAGTGGTTAAGGCACTGAGCTACAAGCCGGAGGGTCGAGGGTTCAAGTCCCGTTGGGGTCAGGATTTTTAAACTGACCCAAACCCTCTGGCGGCACTATGGCCCTGGGGTTGACTCAGCCTCTAACGTAAATGAGTACCAGACGCTTGTTCTGGGGGTAAAGGCGGCCGTCACGCAGGGCTGACAACCCGGCTGACATAAAGTGCCGATTGTCTAGAAAAAGTGGGAGCCTTAACCTTCTACTACCCCAAGGACCTCCGGGTCTGTTGTGGGATCACTTTACTTCACTTTATTGTTTTGCAGCGGACAATGGACAATTGTACTATTATCGAATTTAACAATATCCATTATACTCTCGTCTTATTTGTATATCCATAATATAATTTAACATAGGTATATATAAGCGGATGCTGTTAACACGTTGTGATGAATAGAGTATTGCAATTGCAGGCGAGCATTACTGAAGATGTGGAACGTTAAAAGCGTAGCTCAGAAATCAAGACGATGTTATTTAAATTTATGAATTCAGTGGATAAAGAAGTAGCCACAGTGAGTACGAAGAACCTCTGCTCTTGAGTTTCACATTAGTTAAAATTGTAATATAACTGTATATTTAAATGTAGATGTTGGAGAGTAAAGAAATTTTGGGTAATTTGGACCCCTGTTTTGAATTTGTTGTTTTCCCTCTTTTAATTAGGGGATTTGAATTTTGTTTAATTACAGTGGTTATCATTAGTGTTGTAACTATGAAATAGCACAGTTATAGTATTCTAATACCGAAATATCTTCATAATTTATATACTTCTTTACATTACAAGAAAGGTCCATTTTAACCTCTGTATTCGGATAAAGTGAACCCCAGAGTTCACCTTAGGTTTTAGTCTATTTTTAAGTTTATTTACTCTATTAATTTGTACAGACAGGCACAGATTAATCTGAGAATGTCTATGACTGATCGTAATCTAAAAGCGTTGATATTTATTTAATGTTTAGAAAGATTATTTTTCATTATAACATTCTCACGTCATACAACTGCAGAAATCGACGGCCTTTGGGTTTATAAAATTACAAGGATATTAAATAAAATTAGTTAAGTGAATGTTTTTACAGATAGCACCCTCATTGATAAAATATAAGAATTCGTGCAAAGTGGACCCAGGTCCTCGTAGAGGGTCCACACTAACCCAATTCCTTTTGTTATGTTTAATTATTAATAATCACATAATATCAAACTAAACACATCAGTTTCTTAAAAAATCATCTACATAATATAATATATTTAGGAGTTTTTTCCAACATTTGTAATATTCAATTCAGAATTGATTCTTAGCTTGAAAAACTTTTACTTCGGAGTACCTACTTTGTTTAAGTATTTCTTTTTTTATCCTCATATGCTTGATTCGGACACTCTAGTATCTTTTGTTATTATGACTTCTGTAGGCACCTTAGTATTCTCCACTCAACGATATAGGATACGTTCAGAACACAAACTTTTTGCCCACGTCGCAATGATTTGTCTTTTTATCCATCTGAATTCCTACAAATTATTGTGTCATAACTAATTTTACACCCGACGCACTATAGGTGTACTAATTTAATAATAATTAATATCATAATCTCTCCTCTAATGAAATAGTCCTAATGTGTCTACTATTTTAAAAAACAACATACAAATGTTAATTAATACCGTTCAATGGAACTAATGAATTACTGTAGAAAAACTTAAATGTTCTCTAAATACGTGTTTCCAGACATATTCTCTTCAACGAATGTATTGAATGTGAACAGTAAGAGTTCTTTATATGACAGTAAACTCTGTCCCTTTGGTAGGTCACCGGCAATAATATTTCTGTCTACGAGCATCTTGACTACAACATTTAGGACCATTGTCAATCAAAGAATAGATAGCGTAATCACGTAGGGAATTTGGTATCAGGTGCATTTACCTCCTCATACGCTGAGCCAGTGTAAGTTTGTGTGATCCCTTATGAAGAATAAAAGTTGAAAAGAAGGGAGATAAATAATTTTTAGGAGCAAGCATGATGTTGACTTATTACAAAGGAAGGGGATGGATGGCCCCTGTCACAATTTGTTGGCCGGCGCGTCACTCCGTGTGCTGTGTTGCAGAGGTTAGGAACCTAAAGTTCCATGGTTGATGAACTGCTTAGCAAATTGCTAGAGACGGCCCCACATCTCATTCCACCTCATTCACCGCGTCGATAGTAAACCCCGCCAGGGGTGTAATAACACCATATGGCTTCAATCTATATGCATTATACTCCAGAATGTTCCATTTCCTACCTACATCCAAGGTGCAGTTCCATTTACAGAATTTATTTTCCATTCGCATACTATAGAAAATTTCCCTTCTAGAGTCTCTGGACTCCTATGTGGATAACACTCTTAAATCTGAAATAAGAAACCAGAGTTCAGTGTACGGATAGACATTCTCAGATATTGGTAATATTTCCAGATATTTATTCCATGAAATAGGAGATAAAAACCAATTAACTTTTTCGCTCATTAGTTTTTAATGTAATTAGTCTTAAGAAGTCCTGTCACCTGCACTCTCTATACAGAGTATTGTGGGGTGTACTAGAACAAAAAAAATGTTAAAAGTATATTTAATTAATAGTATACTATTCCACGTAAGAAATTATATATCTTGTAACAGTTGTTTTTTTTTTCTTTTTTGCTTTCCTTGATTTTTCAACAGTGGTTTCTTGTAACGTAAAGTAAATTATTGCTGTAGGCCTATGTTTACAGTTCAGTAGGCTTGTAGATACGTAACATATATTCATTATTGCTCCACTCATATGCCATCATAGTAATTTACTTTTCTTTGTTGTAAATTTAAAATTTTATAAGTTTTTACAGTTTAGGATGATTCTAATTATATCCTTTAATTGCTGTTTATTTTAAGTGAATTTACATAAATTTATAGAATTGTTCATTTGATAGATTTAAGATAATTTATTGTATTTCTTAATTCTCATTCAGAAGAAGAAGCGACGCAAAACATTTAAAGTCGTTAGAAAGTGTATAAATACAACAAACAAGTAACAAAAGTATTTAATAGCAAAAATACGCGCTATGAATCTTTCGTACAATGCTGTTAACTGGCTTGGTTCCTACTTTCATGATCGCCAGCAATGTGTATCCAATGCAGAACGTTCTTCCTCCTGGCTGTCACTGGAAGTGTGGGATCCAACAAGTTTCAGTGGTTAGGACCGCTTCTGTTCTCTCTCTTTATTAACAACATATCCTCGGTATTATTACTTTATTTGCCGACATCTCCTATACGCTTTACGATTTGCCGAATTTACATTCCAATCCCATTCTGACGATTTACCATGACACACTAGACAAACTAAGACCTAGACTCAATTTCCCAATGTTCGATGAAACATGGACTTAAACTAAATACTGACAAGACACAGCGCATTGCGACGCAATAATTTATGGACATCGGCGAATCCAACAGCATATATAGGCATATTACAAAAATATCCCCACCATTCTCCTAAATGACAAAAACATCCCCTACAGCTCAGTATTAAAAAATCTGGGTATCCACATGGACCAACACCTAGACTGGAAAATCCAGGTGAATAATACCTGCAAGAAAGTGTTCTCAATTATTCACTCCCTAAATAGTTTTAAAACTTCCTTCCTACAAAATTAAAACAAGTACTTGTACAGACTCTTTATAATGTCACACTTCGACTACTGCGACATATTACTGACTAATCTGACAACAGATCTCTCTAACAGACTATATCAGTCTCACAATGCATGCATTCGATTTATTGTCAATCTCCGTCGTTATGACCACGTGTCTTCTTCATTTCTGGCCTTATCATAGCTATGCCTAAATGACAGAAGAACTTTAAATTTATATAATTAACTATTCCAAATTCTGCACATATATTTACCAAGTTATTTGAAAACACGTTTTCAAAATTTATCGGCTCACCACAATTTAGGAACAGGATCACAAGACTCTTCTTTACTTTTGATCCACAGCACAAGACATGTCTATATTCTGAATCTTACACAATATCTGTGACTAGAGCATGGAACTCACTTCCCAGTCATGTCTGGGACTGTCAATCACTATCATTATTTAAATCCAAATTAACTGATACCTTAAGTTCGACACAATAAAAACATAAACTGCGTAACAACTATATAGAGCATTCAATAAATAATCACATAGGAAGCTACTTACTTTATTTTATATAATTTTAGTTGTATTATATTCTATGTTTTTGTAGTATTACCTAGTAAAAGATCACATCATCATTGTATTTTGTTTAGTCTATATTTTTAAAAAATCTTAAAATTGTAATATGTATGTATTTTTTGTATAATTCTACTATTCGTCGGTTGAGTGGAAGAGAATATCTTATGGCCTTAACTCTGCAAGCTAAAATAAAGCATTATTATTATTATTATTATTATTATTATTATTATTATTATTATTATTATTATTATTTTTTGTTATTATTATTATTTTGTTGTTATTATTATTATTATTATTATTATTATTATTATTATTATTATTATTATATTTAATGTGTATCTTACTTTTTCTCCTAGCAAGAATGTTGTTTTTTCTAAGTAAACACTTTCAAATATAATAAAACTCTTTCCAAATTTTAAGTAAAAAAAAGTAAGGGTGAAGAATTAACGTGAGAGGAAAGAACCAATAGCTTTGAATAAATAATGTAATTAAATTTATTGTCAGTTCACCACTATGGTCTCAGGGTAACCGATTGCATTGTACGTACCGAGTCTGACTTCGATTCCAAGTCGGGATCAGTTACCGAGGGATTTTCCTCACCTTTAAGATTTTAAGGTCGACATCATCCTCGAACATAACCTAACCGTCACAATCATCCGTATTATATTCACCTTGTTTAAAACTGTGACGCATCGTTGGATAGGCTTTTGAATTTCGCAGACGGAGCGAGAGTCGGGTCTCGCTTTATATGGTACAGGGATATTCGTGAGTTCGCCACTCAAGAATCGACGAGCTCACTGAGATATTTCCACATGTGTATATGACTTCATTCTGTAAAAGTTGGTACTCGACTCTTCTACACGCGAAGTGTCCAGATTGATAATCCAAATTATTACTATCCTCGCATATATAAGGAGGTGCGAGGGATTTGACCATTTAGTCGTGTTCAGGTTGTCGTCGGGTCTGAAGTGTTTACCTAAATGTGAAGTCAAATATATGTGTTAAGAGAAACCGTCATCAAGTTAGAGGATCTGAGAGATAAGATAAATATTGTAGAAGAGATTTTATTAGCAGAAAATTATTATTGTGATCACGTTGAAATATTGTGATATAAGTATGAGTGAATTTTTAATTTTTTGTGTAAACGTCTACACTCGTTCGGGGAGGCCACCAGTTCTTTTGTGAATAAAAAAGTGTGCGTTCCACAATTTAAAATCCCTCTCCCGGCAAGTCGCGCCACTGTAAGGCCAGGGTGGAATATGACATGTAAAAATACCTATGAGGTGAGTACTGAAACTAAGATAATGATGAAGAAGAAGAAGAAGTGTAAATATCTCTGACGTTTAATTAAAGAGATTCCATCAATATCCTACACTTCTGCCATCCTCGACAGTATGAATGAAAATGAATGATATATATACATATTGTCTTAATGTTCGTGTTGTTTCGAAGGTGGCACTGGCATCGAGCAGTTCACTCATCAGCGGCCCTTCATTTTTAGTGTGGCCAAATAATTATTGCGTGATCCAGGGTTAAAGATCGTGTCCACATAAGACTCGATTGTCGTGTGGCACGTACAAGTTTATACAAATGGGGAGGTTAATTACGGTAAAGAGAGAGATATTTATTGTCATATAAATTAAATCATCATCATCATCATTATCGTCCAGGGATTAAGCCTGTTGGCTGGTTCCGGTTTCACGAAAGCTAGAATTGTTAAATTTGTTCAGACCGTCTTCTGTATGGGCGTCCAACATTTCTCCTTCCGTGCTGTTTATAATATAGCAATAATTTTGGAAATTTTCCTTTTGGTATTCTATCAATATGTTCTTTCCAGTCGTTCATATATTTAACTATTCGGTCTGTATTTTTTAAAATATTTAGTTCCTTTCTTATATCTTAATTTCTTTTCTTATCCAGCAGAGTATATCCTGCTATATTTCTAAAAAATCTCATCTCAGCTGCTTTCAATCTTTGTTCTTGACTTTTAGTGATCGTCCAACATTCTGATCCATACATCAATACAGGAACAACCATTACTTTATAAAATTTCATTTGTTCCTTTTTTCTGTTTTTAACGGTTATTTTAATAGTGCCACACATTTGATTAAATTTATTTATTTTATCATTAATATCTTCAATTTTAACATATGATACATTGAAACCTAGACATTGAAAACTGTTCTCTTGCCCTAAAATTGTATTATCGGAATTGCACTTCAGCAACCTCCTGGGAGAAAGGAACAAAATGTCCAACTCCTTCTCACTACATGCGGAACGCAATCAAACCTCGACCCCCATCACAACAGAAGAAGTCACTCAACTAATCATGAACGGAAAGAACAACAAAGCGGCCGGCCCAGATGGAATATATGCTGAACACCTGAAGGACACAGCCCGAGACCTGGCGGAACCGCTAGCGTGCCTTTTCAGAGAATGTTTCAAGAACAATTCAATCCCAAAACAGTGGAGGAGCACACTGATAACTGTGCTTTACAAAGGCAAAGGATGAAAGGACGATGCAAATTCATATAGGGGAATAGCCCTGGAAAACGTCATGTTTAAAATTTTCAGCAGACTTCTACTGAGGCGAATTGAACCAAGATTACGTGTTATCATACCAATGAATCAATATGGCTTCACCCCGGGCAGATCAACGCTACACGCTGTACATGAAATTATAAAAGAAATAACAACGACCCTGGCGCAACCCACCACCCCTCTGTACGCAATCTTCATAGATTACACTAAAGCCTTCGATAGCATCAACAGGAATATACTCATTCAAAAGTTAGGAAGCGTACTAGGTAGGACTAGCAATGAACTACAAATAATCGCATCTGTGCTAACCGCAAACTCTGTGGCTATACACGACGGCATTACTACGTCAAAAAATATCATCCAGACAAGAGGGTACTACAAGGAGACCCGTTGAGCCCGATACTCTTTAACGTCATGACGGCGGACATCGGTCAGGTGATAGACACAAGGAACGTCAAACTCCTTATGTACGCAGATGACATGGCTATCGTCTCCAGGAGCCTAGAAGACCTACAAGCAGTGATGGAGAAGATCAGGAAATGGGCACTAGAAAATTCAATGGTAATAAATAGCTCAAAGACCAAAGCTATGAAATTTAGGAGAGGAGGAAGACTATCCAAGAGAGATCACCTCACATGCGACGGGTCAACTCTAGAATTCGTTAGCAGTTTCAAATACCTAGGAATAACATTGCAGACCACCGGAACAGTATTTTCGATACATTTACAAGAGCGTGCTACAGCTGCCACAAAAGCCATTTATGACATTCCAAAGTTACAAAACTATCCCTACCAACTGCAATAGCATTATTCAAACTCTAAGTTATGCCGGCTGCCACTTATGGAATCCAGCTAATATGGACATATCTCACAGTCAAAAATTTCATGAAACTTGAAAGCATAAAAGCGAGATTCCTAAAGCGGGAGCTTTCAATTTCAAAATTCACAAGACATAGCTATGCTTACATACTAGCAAAGGAGTCCTACTTCATAGAAGACATCCGAAAACGCTTCGATCTACCAGAAACGCAGGCATACAAAACAGCAATCGAGGAGAGACAGAGAAAAGCCAGAGAGATTCCGAACGAAATCACGGAAACGGAAGCGTTAAACACAGACGAATGGAAAGGACCAAATTTTCGACTTCGCCACAAAATATGTCATAAACAAAGTTTCCATGAACCCGAGGAGGCCTGCATCTGTAAACTCTGTAGCAAACCGTGCCCAAAGTATCACTTAGTGAAGTGCGAAAACAGAACTAAAAAATCACGAATTAATAGCAAAATGGTAAAACTATGTATATAATATTAGTGTACACATTGTGTTTAATAAATATATTATTAAATTTTATTATCAATTACTCCTTTTGCTCTTAATTTATCATGTCCTATAAATGCTCAAATTTTAGTTTTATTCTTGGAAATTTTTAATTATATAATTTATAGATTAAATTACTCGATTAATTACTGGAAGTGGTACATTCTGGCAGATTTTTAAGTCCCCGGCCTTGAGCGATCTGTGTGAAAAAAATATTGTATGATTCAGACTAAAAATCCTCTTGCAACAAGTCGTGCTCCTATGCGGAACATGAAACTACATACAGAAAGAGAAAGAGAGAGAAATTCAATTAAAAAAGAGAGAGAGATAATATGAAATCGTAAATCTGTTGATACATGCGTCAGATTATTTATACGACTCCCTCAGTGATATTAATTATTTAAATCGGCAATGGTGCTTCGTAATTGTCGTGCGGTACATCTAAATTGCTGTGTAGATTTCAAGTTCAATAATTAACTAGGCCTACGAGGAGAATCATTTTTCTTAATGAAGATTAGACGATTTCAGTGGATATAGGTCCCTTGATATAGTATAAAAATTAATATTTGTTGTAGTTGAATGGGATAGTATTAAACGCACTTCTATTGACCTGGATTTGTAGTTTGCTTGTAAAATTACTAATTTTGTTTTATTCATGATTGCTGGAATTTACGCTCGTTTGAAAGTATTAATACACATTATTGGATACTATCCCATTGCAATTGCTAAAATATTTTCAGCAAAATGATTAGTGTTTTAGTCGTCCCCGGTGGACTAGAGGTAATGCTCTTTGCCTCTGTTCACGAGGGTCGCATGTTCAAACCCGGTCGGGGTCAATGGACTTTTTAGAACGGAAAAATCCAAAGAGGAATTCCTCCAGGAGGGATTTTAAGCCGAGTCTAAAGATTTTCAGGCTCGTAAAAGATCCTTAAGCAACATTTACCGACCTCGACGCCCTAGTAATGCGTTAGTTGACTGTTAGATATCTCATTGGGTCTGTGTATTGACTACATGCCATTCATTAGATCTATTAGCAAGTATGGTAACTAAATTAACTTGGTCCAGTTGCTTCTGACAAGGGAGATGGTGTGGATTAACATTGGATTACGCCATTATACATTTTGTGTAATTGTTCCGTACATTCCAAAAATTAATTTCACTAATAGTAGATTTAAATATGTCAGTAAGCAGTGAAAATAGGTATAGTGCTGTGGTCTCAGAATAGTGTCGTTGCCTCTAAAGCAGCGGGCCCAATTTCAAGGAAAAAGTTTCCTCCGTAAATTTTTTCGCTGTTTGTCCTCACCTATAAGATAAGTGTCAGGAAACTTTAAGGGCCAAATGGTCCCCGAACGTTCATCTAGACGTTATATTCATCATTATCATTCGCCATAAAACTAATACGGCAAACAAAACAAATGAAGAAACTTTTAAAGTGCACCTACTTCAAGATGAATCGATTAGAAATTTATATCAACAACGACTAGATCTATATATAAAACAAAATGCTATAAGTGGAAATATTAATACAGAATGGGAACAATTAAAAGATAATATAATACAGGCTGCTTCAGAATCACTTAGAACTAGAAATAAAATATATAATAATAAAAGATTAAAATTTTGGCACAATGAAATAGCAAAACTGGTTAAGGGGAAAAAAATGCATACTTGAGTTACTTGAATATGAGTACAGATGAAAACCTAATTGAATACAAAAAAATAAATGCCCTTGCTCGAAGAAAAATTATAAAAATTAAAAGGAGTTTATGGGAAAAATATATTAGTGACCTCGAACATGATTTAAAGGACGACAAGATAAAGCGTACAAGATTCTAAAACACATTAATAATCAGGAGAGAGATCAGCTGAAATTGAACATAATTTCTGAGGATAAATGTATATCTTATTTCAAACGTCTATGGACAGAACAATCAGATGATGACGAAATAAACTTATCATTAATTGACGAAAATATAGATCCAATTTATTTCGAAGAATTAATAACTGTCATCAATCATTGTAAAAAAACTCCTGGTATTGATAATATTAATAATGAACTAATAAAATATGGCTCTGTTCAACTAAAACAACGTATCTTAGATTTATTGAATATATGCTGGAAGACTGGTCATATCCCAGAAGAATGGAAGACGGCCAAAATATATCCCATTTTTACAAAAAAGGAGATCGTCATGATTGT
The DNA here is from genome assembly GCA_030220185.1 of Diploptera punctata. Taxonomy (NCBI): domain Eukaryota; kingdom Metazoa; phylum Arthropoda; class Insecta; order Blattodea; family Blaberidae; genus Diploptera; species Diploptera punctata. The sequence continues at coordinate 690,347 of JASPKZ010008566.1, forward strand.
GAAAATTATAGAGGCATAAATACCTTGGGTACCTGTTATAAAATGTATGCAACTATATTGAAAAATAGTTTAAATGTAATTATGGAAAGTATTATTCTAGAAGCCCTGAATGGATTCAGGAAAGGCAGATCCTGTTCAGACTGCATTTTCACTATCAATCAAGTAATTGAGAAACATAGAGATTATAATCTACCAACTTTTATGGCATTCATAGATCTTGAAAAGTCATTTGACAAAGTTAACAGAAATAAATCGTGGAATATAATGAAAGAGAAAGGAGTACCTCAGCACCTAATAGCTGCAATAAAAAGTCTACATGTAGAAAATAAAGTAACAATAGAAACTGGAGGCAAAAATAAAAACAATATAACAGGAGGAATATAGGTGTAAGACAGGGACGTCCACTTTCATCCTCCCTTTTTAATATTTATATTGACGGTATCATATATAATTGGCAGATAAATTTGGACTCACATTTCAAAATAAGAAATAAGATGTTAGATACCTTACTTTTTGCAGACGACCAAGTTCTAATACCTAGTTCAGAAGATGGTCTACAGAAATCTTTCTTTCAGTTAAATAATATTATACAGAAATATAATTTCAAATTATCAATAAGTAAAACGAAAATCCTAGCTTTTAAGGGATCAGATACCGTAAGAGCTAAAATAATTCTGGAGGGGAAACCCATTGAACAAGTGAACCATTTTAAATACCTGGGTTATGAAATCTCCTATTTTAAAAATGAAGATCTATTTAACAAACTTAATAAATTTAATTATATATGTGGTACAATCAAAAGGATATTTAAAAGCACAAGAAAAGAAACAAAAATAAAATTTTATAAAATAGTGGCAGTCCCCTTACTATTGTATGGTAGTGCATTTTAGGTTTTAACTAAAAGAGAAGAAAAGATCATAGAAGCAGATTAAATGAGATTTCTGAAAAGTGTGGCTGGTTGCAAACTTCTAGATAAGAGAAGAAGTGAAGATATTAGAAATGAGCTAAATATCTTTAAACTCTTAGATAGAATAAAAGAATCTAGAAAAAAAATGGAAAGAACATGTTCAAAGAATGGAATATGATCGCATTCCCAAAATTATACTTAAATACAAATCAAAAGGACGCAGGAATATTGGTAGACCGAAGAAGAGATGGATCCAACTTTTGAATGAGGATCTATGAGACCTGAACAAGCCACATGGGCTTAATCCATGATTGTTGTTGATGATGATGATGATATCATTCACCACGTTTAGTATTAATGTGTGTGTGTGTATATTGTATTACATTACATTACATTATATTATGTAGTTGCTGTTTTAATATACTGACAGATTTGGTTTGATTATTATGTGACATGGTGACTGTATAAAATAGTTGATGGAATTGTATTAATGTGGACCCTCCACGAGGACCTGGGTTAACTTTACACGAATACGTATATTTTATCAATGAGGATGCCATCTGTAAAAACCATTCACTTAATTAATGTTATTTAATATCATTGTAATTTTACAAAACCCAAAGACCGTCGATTTCGGCAGTTGAATGACGTGTGAATGTTATAAACGACAATAATTTTTCAAAACATTAAATAAATATCAACGCTTTTAATTTATGATCAGCCATAAATATTTTCAGATTAATCTGTGCCTCTCTGCATAAATTAATAGAGTAAATAAACATAAAAGTAGACTAAAAGCTAAGGTGGACTCTGGGAATCACTTTTTCTGAATATGAAGGTTAAAGTGGACCTTTCTTGTAATGTAAAAAAGTTTATAAATTATGAAGACGTTTCCATATTGAATAAAAAAATAACAGTGCTATTTCATAGTTACAGCAATAATGATCATTACTGTAATTAAACAAAATTTAAATTCCTTAATTAAAAGAAGAAAAACAACACATTCGAAACAGGGGGCCAATTTACCCGAAGTTTCTCTACAAGAATAGAGAAGTAAAATACTTCGTGAGCACATAGAGGACAGATAGTTTCCTTATTAAAATTATAATTACGATTTTATGTTATATCTATATAGTTGTATTCATATAAAGAACGCATGTCGCGACAGGCCCAGAAAGGATATTGACCTGCCAGCTAGCACCTGGTCTCACATCCAAATGTGTTAATCGCAGAGATCAATGATTTATCTACCCAATATAATGGTAGGATATGGTCAGCATACCAAATATCCCAGTCGTTATAACTGTTTTCTTTTAATCTGGAGCCGATATTGATTTCAATTATCCAAATTCACCATTATGCTGGGTGGGAAACATTACAATACTGGTCGAATGTACACGAAACAATTTCTTCCAATATGGGACTAGAACCAGCGCAAGTCACTTAGATCTGCCATATGACACGATGCTTAAATGCACTCGGTTACGGCTTGGGACAGTTGTGTTTATATACTGACTGTACTAAGTTACAACTAAATCTGATTGATACGTTATTTTGAATTTAATGGATTTTTTATTTTGTTAATGAGGACATTTATTTAATTTTAACGTTTGTTTATCAATGGAAATAATTGATCAGTTAATGATTCATGTATACACGTTAGGATGTGATTAGTATTGTATAAATTGATTACTATTGTTTTCAGATTGATTCGTATAATGCAGGGCTTCCGATCGCTGTGACTATGTAGATTATTGGGGTCTGGTATTTAAACCCCAGGCTTATAGGCGCGATAATTTAGTGTTTTGGCATTTTGTCATGGAACGCACAGTGAAAGAATAATTAATCACCTAATTGTATTACCAAAACTCACCAAGCGTCCACCCATCCTTTCCATACTTGGGAATGTTCTATCACGGGAATACCAGTATATTTGTGTCACAGGATTTAAAAAACCTTCACAACATATGCGATATGATAGATGAGGTCAAGAGAATATATATTCATTACCATATTTATTATTTTTAATTATGAACTAATGATTCGCGGATATAGATTCATTCCAGTAGGCTTATTTGTTTAGTTCAACTTACCTATTTGTCCAGTGTCGATTTTTGCCGGCGTGTATCGAGTTTCTCCTCGGCTTCCCTTAAAATATTTTACGGCCAATATGTATTATAGCTACATTTTTAGGGCAAACAGCTAATGTCATTACCGTCGTAATTCGAAACTGGGCGTGAACTGACAAATTTTGTTTTCAGGAGTCATATTTTAGGATTAATGTTGTTTTATTTGCCTCAAGTGTATTTTGCAATTGGAACTTTATTTCCTAAACACTGCATGGACATAAGTATAGGGACGCCAGGGAATAGTGCTGCTTACAACCAGACGACAATCTTCATACAGATTTGCGTACGGATTGATGTTGTGTGTTGTTTAGCATTACTAATAATATCAATGTAGTTCGACCTGTAGAGATCAATGCTTTTAAATATGATATGACCGCAGGTGCCGAGCTCAGGAGTAAGTCTATCGCAGATTTCGGCCCTTCTGTAGCTGCTAAAATGTTATTATAACGTAGAAACGTGCTATTACAAGTAAACAACAATCTGGTACCGGAAGTGCTGTATTATGTACTGAAAACGATAGTTATCTTTGAGGAGAGTGATACCTAAGAAACGTCTGTTGTCATCTGTATCAACTACCCAAGAATTGAACCGTTCTATTAGCATTAAAGTTAGAACTATGCTTGTTAGTTCGTGAGTTGAGGATATTGGGTGGGAGAACTGCTCACTAGAAAAAAATCCACAGTGAAAAAAAGCGTCGCCTTGAATTGTGTATAGAGCGCCATCACTGGACACTAGTTCATTGAAATTCTCTTCTTTTTAGCGACAAGTCAGGCTATGCATATTTCGAGCCCAATTGAAGAACTTGATTGTGGCGAATTCCAGAGAAATAGTGTCTATCAGCCAGTACGTATTTCATAAAGGGTGAAATTTTGAGGAGGCGGCATTGTGGAATTGGCTGCTAATCATGACACATTGTTCGCCTAGGTCCACTAGTAAAACTGAATGGCAATCTGAGTGCTAAAGTTATGAAGACCTTGTACTATCTGAGAGGACCACTTTTATGGTGACCATTGTTTGCAAAACCATTATATCGTTTTTTTTCCCATAAATCAAGGTCTATAGGGAAATAATTTTGAGTCAAAACATTCAGGAAATTGACTGTCAACCCCCCCATAATCCTGACTTCGAATCAATGGAAGATATGTGGGATATACTAGAATGTAGAATCGGTTAATACGACCATGACCCACGTCATTACTTTTTCTGTTAGCAGCTCTGCACACAGAGTGGATTCCCATACCTCCAAAGACGTTAAGATACCTGTTGAAAGTATTCAGCTAAGAGTTCGGCTATGATAATGACAAAGGTAGGGGCCATCCCCTATTAAAGTTCAGGACATGTGTTTTTATCAAGGGAAAATGCTAGCTGCGAGATTTAATGAATGTCTTTATATTTATTATCATATAGTTGATGCCCACTTGTCTGTAGCACAATTATCTTATTAAATAACAGTCAAACAATTATCACATTGGTAGGAACAGACATAACTCATAAGGACATTAAATAGTTGGCCTTTGCTCAAAGACAAAACAGTTATTAGGATGTAAATTGTGTACTGTAGCAATATGTATTTAACGAAAATAGTTAACACGAATCAGAATACAGCTTATATTATTACTTATTGCGATGGCCTCCAGGAAGATAATCATGTATTGATGAAAAATACTATTTTTTTTCTTATGAAACGAACCCAGAGCTATAGAATACATAGTCTGATATATGGAGTGTAAAGACATATTTTTATCGCTCTTTATGAGAAAAATTTTTCATCAATATTTCGATCCTAGAATTCTACAGATTTTTCACTTCTTCTAATATTTGTTCTTGTTTAATAAAGAAGTTATAAAAACTAAAGTTTATATACGCCAACGTACGTTAGTAAAGAAATAAACTTGCAAAAGAATATAGAGGGAGAAGGAATAAAAATAATGCAACAAGAGCAGAAATGAACTGGCCTACATAAAAGTGTGAAAGAACGAGCTAATAAGGGAGAAAAGATTGAAAACTAAGAGGAGGGGAATTGAAATAGCCGTCACCAACACTTAAGATATCGATCGCGAGAAGGCACGATACAGATGAAAATAAATCGTGCTCTCTTAAAGAGAAAGAAGCATGAATAGAGACGGGGAAAAGTGAAATATATACTCGAATGGGACTTGACACTAAAAATCCGATTAGAAAATTCTCAGAAATCTGCAATCTATATAAGTTAATCCTTTACTGAATTGTGTTATTATAGGCCTAAGGCGTTCAAAACTTCCGTTGTGTGAAATGCTAAATATACAAACGATCCATCCAGTAATATTGTACAATGCGCCGTTACAGAGGTTTCTAATGCATCATGCCTTGTCACAGAGCTGCGCGATTGCTCTGGTATGAGTCCTCATACGGAGAGAATTTTGGCCAGTATGGGACAACTGTTCAAATAACACCTCAGTAATTGAGACATGTGGATGTGAGGCCAAAAAACGACTGGTAGGCCAAGGGGCTTCTAGGCTCTTTGCGAGATAGAAGTTTTATGCATTAACATGATGTCAGATTGTTCTGTTAGAGGTGGATCAAGTCTCTCAGCAGTCGATAATGGACAAAGTGTACTATTCTCCCCTAGTTTACGATGTAGTTGTGATGTGTCTATATAAATGTGACAAATCACTGTCGATATGTAATATAAACCAGAGGCATTAAATGTGTCACGTAGGAACTGCGTAAACTAAGTGAATTCCTCAGCAAGTCGAATTTATGGCCCGATTTTACTGATTCGTCTTAATTTTATTTTTTTTTTAATTTATCATTATTATTATTATTATTATTATTATTATTATTATTACTATTAATAGATTTATGCTGATGATGTAGTATTGTTGGCCGACAGCGAGGAGATACTAAAGAACAACACGCACACACTATTGAGTAATACTAAGAAATTAGGACTGGAAGTAAATATCAATAAAACTAAATATATGGTCACACGTAGAAATTCATTATATAATGGAAATGGACAGCTAATGACAAATGAGGGAAATTTTGAGGAAGTAGCTGAATTCAAATACCTAGGAACAATGATCACAAATAGGAATGAGATGCACAAAGAAATTAAACATAGGCTCAGTTCTGGAAATGCATGCTATTATGCATTGCAGAGACTTTTGATGTCCCAACTCCTTTCAAAAAACGTTAAATTGAAAATATATAAAACTATTATTCTACCAGTTATATTATATGGATGCGAATCATGGACACTTACTTTAAGAGAGGAAAGGAGATTACAAGTATTTGAGAATAAAGTACTTAGGAAAATTTTTGGACCAAAGATAGATGAACAGACAGGTGAATGGAGAAGACTACATAACAATGAACTACATGGTCTTTATAGGAAGCCAGATATAATAAGAACAGTTAAGTCTCGTAGACTGCGATGGTCAGGACATGTTGCGCGTATGGGGAATGAAAGATTTGCATGGAAGCTTCTTGTAGGAAAGCCAGAGGGAAAACGCCCAGTTGGTAGACCAAGAATGAGGTGGGAGAATAACATTTACTATGATTTGAGGGAAGTAGATTATACAGGGAATGATTGGAAAGCATTAGCTCAGGATAGGGATGTATGGAGAGCTTATGTCCGTGCGGCCATGAACCTACGGGTTCGATAGTGCCAGTGAGTAAGTAAGTAAGTATTATTATTAATAGAAGATAAAAATTCAATGATAATGGACATCTGAAATAATAATGTTGGATTGGAATGCTGAAGGCAGTAGGAGGAGGGGGAAACCTACGGAACAGTGGATAGATGAAGTGAGAAGAAACATGATCAGCAGAGATCTCAAAGAAGAAGATGCTGAAGATAGAAATCTGTGGCGGAGCAACATACAATTGAGGCTGAATGATAACTATTATAGAGAAAATTCTTTATAAAAACGGTATTGTAATAATAATAATAATAATAATAATAATTATTATTATTATTATTATTATTATTATTATTATTATTATTATTGGCCTGTATTTAATTTGATGAAATATTATTGTACATCAAAATTGCCTTATATTATGTTCGTTCATGATTTACTCCTTATTTATAAACATAGGCCTATATAATATATAAAAATGTTTATTTGTTTCTTTGTTTGTTTGAACATTATGCGCGGCCATACCGGTATTCCGATTGTGATTGACGTTGTTGCAAAATGTTCAGGAGATATTCGGGATGAACATAAGCTATAATAGAATTGAGATACTCGACTCCTACACCCTTAAAAACACCCCTTGTATTGAAATACGTGAAAAAGTCCCTTTTCTACCATTAAATGGTTTACGCTGCCTAAACCATAACAAATACACAAAATCAATATATACAGAATTAAGTATATCAGAAAACTCTACAAAAAAGTCCGCGGCAGCATATGTTTATCTTTTACAGATAACATACAATCAATAGCCATTTTTTCTTTCATTGATGCCAAGGAGATCGGAATAGGTAGATTCCCAGGCAAGCATGTGCTGCCATACCTTTCATCCGATTGTCATGAGACTTTTTTGTAAAATGGGATTTTCCCGGGAAGGTTATAGGTTATAAGAGAGTTTTAATGCTCAAGCCCTTCACCCTTAAAGTGAAAAAACGTGAAAAAATGTTGCTTTTTGTGAGCTTACATGCTTACGCTGCCTAAACCATAACAAATACACAAAATTATTGTACACAGAATTGAATATTTCAAAAATCTCTACAGAAAAGACCACGACAGCAAATTTTTATCTTTTAAGGAAAACTCACAATAACTATTTTTGTCTCTCATTGATGCCAAGAAGATCGAGATAAGTAGATTCCCGGGCAAGCGTAGCACCGCACGGCGGGTATTCTTTTACGGATATCTCAAAATAAGGAATTTTGTCTTTCAGCTCATTTATGCCAAGTACATCGGGATGCGAAGATTACCGGGCAACGCAGTTAATCAGCAAAGTGTATCTAAAAACAATAACGATATAAATTTATATATATTTTTCCATTTATTTTCTCAACTAAATGCAAAAAAAAAAAACCATAATTTATTTAGGTGTAGCAGCGCAAGCCGGGTATTAGCTATTTCTATATATAAACATTTGTAGGTGTACATAGAAAGTAGTCTTCCTCCAGTGGTAAAAATAAAGTATCAGCGTAGAGTAATTCTATGAATAATTTAAATAAGATTAAACGAACTCAGTTTTAATGGTGATAAGTAATCCGAATGGTGAGAGAAGATGAAGACATAAAACTGGAGATCCGTGATGGGGTTGCGGATCACGTTTAAGTTGCGAGTTGAGAGATCGCACTCTCTAGTGGAGATGATTCTATCACTGTGAGAAGATTAACAATAAATCCCAAGACGACAGTAACACAAGAAATGTATGAACCCGGAGTATTGTGTCTGAATGTATTCTTCCTCTTTCCTGGAGGGAGAGGGTAGAAGATTTTTATGGTGTGCCATAAAAATTGGTGGTAAATACAATGTACTTGGGGCCCAGCTTAATAGCTTAAGGCTATAAAAACAGACTGACTTGGGACTGTTCTAATTTACAAATACAAGACTTGAGGGTTTGATGCAGCATATTGCAGTATCCTTATTAGATAAATCTTACTTCTCTCATAGATATATTCTCTCTTTATGTTATCCAGAGTTTTAAAGTCTCTATTTTATTTATCTCCAGGATTTTGTGTTCACTTCAAAATCAAATTTTCTAATGTAAATCCCACTCGTCTACCATTTGGCTTATGTTATTAACTTCACCGCATTTGAACGATTGAATTATTTCTCGTAAAGTTTTGTTCACTTGTTAGGAATTCTATATTTACTTATCGTGATTATAGCCTTTATTTAGATTGAGGCTGGAAGTAAACATCACTAAAACTAAATATATTGACACATATATAAATTCATTGCATAATCGAAATAGTTAATGACAAATGAGGGAGACTTTGAAGAAATGGATAAATTCAAATAGGCCTACCTTACTTACTTACTTACTCGGTTATCTGCTAGCCGTCGAGAAGAGCGGACGTGTTTTTGTTAGAGTGGTTGAAGTGTGCAGGGGGCAAAGCATTATGGAAGAAGTTAGAAAGCTGATTGAAACATTGTCAACTGAAGTGAAAGAGGGGTTTGAAAAGTGCAACGTGGGTGAAAAAATTCGTGATATTGAGACGAACATGCATCGGATGGAGGACAGATTGAAATGGCTGGAATCTAAATTAGACTATCTCGAAAACCAGAGTCGCCGTAATAATATTGTGATATATGGTGTGCATGAAGAAGACAGAGAAAGCTGGGAAGAAACTGAACATATAGTTAAAAGAGTAGTGGCGCAAATCGGAATTGATTTGGTGGACAGTGATATTGAAAGAGCGCACAGAGTAGGTCGTTGGAATAGTGGAAAGAGACCGATTGTATGCAAATTATCACACTACAAAATAAAATGTTGGATCCTTAGAGACAGTAAATATCTTAAAGGGACCGGTATCAATATTGCCGAAGACTTTAGTGAGAAGGTGCGCCGCGAAAGAGACTTTCTTAAGCGACACATGCTCGAGGCGAGGAGGCAGGGCTGCCATGCAATGATACAATTTAATAAATTGATTATAAATGGACGAATCTGGAGCAGGGAAAAACTACAAAATATGGACAACACTGAAAATGAATTTGAAGCGGTCATTGACAGCGAGTCCCCAAAACATACAGGGGACGCTTCAACAGCAGGTGGTCTCCTTACAGCAGAGGAGGGAGAAAATTCTACACGAGAGAAAGAGAGAGGGACCACTACCTTAATAACTCCCAGAAATCCAATAAACATACAGCAAAAAACGGCCGAACGCAAACAGCATACCCCACCTCTAAGAAGTGAACGACCGGCGGACACAAGAACTCCAACAAGAAAATCACTAAGACTTCAGAATCTACCCGCAGAAAAGGAACTATTGAGAGGGGGAAGTTCGAAAAATACAGTAAGACTAATGACAAGGGAACACAATAGGGTTTGTTGACAGTCGGTTCATGGAATATCGAAGGGTTAAAGCAAAAACTTTCAATGGACAGATGTGTAGAGTTTATTGAGACTTTTGATATATTAGGCCTAGGAGAAACATGGTTTAAAAGCTAATGAATGCGTAAATCTATGTAATATGAAAGGTTATTTTAAGGGTAATCAAAAGAGAGGAAAGAGAGGTAGATATCCAGGCGGTGTTGCCATTTTATATAAAGCTAACTTAGACCCATATATTAAAAAGGTAAATATTACTTTAAAAGAGGCAATTTGTATATATTACCATACAGAAAGAGCAGAAATGTGTCTGTTGTCTATTTATCGCCAACCACTAAATTCCAGGTTGCCAATCCAAATTTTTTCGTTGAATTGTCTGACTCGTTGGCAGAAATAAAAGATAGGTTTCCGGAAGCGGGAATAATAATTTTAGGGGACTTTAACTGTAGGATTGGGGAGGAAAATATCACTATAAAATCGGATGATAATGAAACACGAGGTGAGGGTAGGAGAAGCAAAGATAAGATTTTAAATTCAGAAGGAAACCAATTGTTAGCTTTTTGCGATGCATTTTGAACTTGAAATTCTGAATGGTAAATATGGGGAAGATAAAAATGGAGAACTGACATTTATTAATAAAAATGGAAGTAGCGTAATCGATTATTCAATATGCACACAAGACATGATTCCAGTCCTAAGTAATTTCTGTATAGTTTCCAGAATCGAATCACACCACTTCCCAAACAAACTTATTTTAAATATTGAAAGGTATTAGTGAGACAGTTAAATGATGAGGTGGCAACAATATTGCGGCCAATTATCCGTTTCAGGTGGATCGAGGATCTGAGAGAAGAATTTAACAGGAGTTTGGAAACGCTAATACAGGATCTGCAATTAAATGATCTTAGCGGGGAGGAAATTGTTAAAACTTTGACAGAATCTTTTCAAAAAGCAGGGGAAAAATTCAAGGTTAAATACGCAATGAACCAGAAGGACAAAGGGTGGTACAATAATGCATGTAGAAAGAAGAAGAAATTTGTCGAAGTAGTCTTTTAAAGTTTAGAAAAGAAAGCACAGATGAAAGCAGAAAAAATTATGCGCAAGAGAGAAAGGAATATAAAGACTTATTGGCAGAAACAAAACTAGCATGGCAAAATAAGAAATCCGAAGAAATGAGAGTCGCGACTGAAAGTGGGAACATTGCGGACATATGGAAAGCGATAAGGGAACTCAAAGTAAAGTCCATAAATCGGACAAGAATAACGCCCGGGGAATGGAGAAGTTACTTTGATAGGATGCTGGGAAATGAGAGGTTAAGATATAATCAAGGAAATATAGTTGAGATCCCTGACCCAATTCATATTCAATTACTGGATCAGGATATTTCGAAAAATGAAGTGGTTTCTTCCATTAAATGTTTAAAGAATGGTAAAGCACCTGGAATTGATGGAATACCAGGGGAATTCTTTGAAAAATATGATATCATCCAATAAATTATTAGACGTTTTGAAAACTGCGTTCAACAAACTTTTTAATGGAGGAGATTATCCGGAAGCCTGGGCGACAGGTGTCATCCAACCGCTATAACAAAGGGAAAGGTGGGGCACAGATACCAGAAAGTTATAGGGGAATTTGTCTCTTGTCAGTGTTCGGAAAAATATATTGTAAAGTACTTTACGAACGAATCAGACAATGGGCTAAAGAGAACAATAGGCTCTCAAAATATCAGGCAGGTTTTAGAGAAGGGTACTCCACGGTGGACAACCTATTTGTTTCTGAGAACATTAATTGATGACAATCTGAAAATGAAGGGGGGTAAATTATTTTGTGCATTCATTGATTTTAAGATGGCATTTGATACTGTGGACCGAAGCGCACTTTGGGAAAAATTAAATCGGAAAGGATTGTCTCGTAAAATGATACATGCTTTAATGTCAATTTATAAATATGTTAAATTTTGTATAAAAGTAGACCAAGGGCACATTACAGAGAGCAGCGAAGCCAATCGGGGAGGGTGAGACAAGGTTGCATTTTATCACCCAATGCTATTTAATCTATTCGTTGATGATATTGTAGACGTAATGCTAGAAGGAGAAATTGAGGCTCCGGAGATAGGAAATGTTAGAATCCCAGTCCTGTTGTATGCAGATGATTTAATTATCTGTTCCAAGACAATCAAGGGATTGCAAAGAGGTCTTGACCTACTGGAAATATACTGTAGGAATTGGGGATTGACTGTAAATGCTAGTAAGACAAAAACAATGACATTCTAAAAATGGGACGGTTTATGGTAGAACAGAGGAATGGAAATACAGAGATCAAGTTCTTCAAAACGTGAAACATTTCGAATATCTTGGTACGACCGTTGAAAATGAACGGAAAGTGGAAAAAAACACATTGATTATAGCATTATTTAAAGGGAGGGGACAACTTAACAGTGGTACTCGGTATTCTGGGTCGAGTGCCTGATATTCCAGTCAGCACATTAGAAAAAATGTATGGAGCTATGGTCAGGCCAGTCATGCACTATAGTAGTGGGATTTGGGGTTTCCAAAGAACGGAAATACTAAATAAGGTATATACGCATTTTCTAAAGTATATTACAGGACTTAGTAAGGCCGTTTCTAACTGTGGAATTTTATATGAATTCGGGTCATTCCAGGACGATATTAACTGTAAAATTCGTGTACTCAAATACTGGTTGCGAGTAATCCAAGGTGAACAAACAATGCTTAGAGCAATTTGCTACGACCACCAAATTAAAAACATAGATGTTAAATTTTGGGCAGACGAGGTTAGGAGAGAACTCCAAAAGATTGGGATGGGCTGGATATGGGAAAAAGGGACTGAAAATCGCAAGAACGTGTGGAGAAAAATAAGGAGGAGGTACTTAGATGTAAACCAACAAGATACCTTCGCCGAATGTACAGGAAAACGCTCACTGTGTTTACAAAGAGACCTAAAACACGTCTGGGGAAAAGAATCGTATATACTCAACCTAGGATTTAAGGAGAGATCAGGGCTTGCTTGGTTTAGGCTAGGGGCATGGAAATTTCTAAAAATAAGCGACGATCACGATATGCGAATATGTCCAATGTGCGGGAACTTTGAAGATGAGATACATATATTAGGAAAATGTAATGATTTAGAATATTGGAGACATCAGTTATTACCGGAAAGATTTCTAAATTCAAATCGGGAAAGATTGGCATGCTACGAGTTATTGGTAAATCCAGAAAATTGGATAAACCTCGGTAAATTTCTGGACAAAACGCGAAAAATAAGGACAACACTCATTCATGAATAAATATATGTTATCAAAATGCAATACCATTAATTATTAACAATTATATATAAATTAATTAGTGTATAATGCTGTTGTGTTATTATTTAATTGTAATATTAATGTGTTTTCTTTATGTAATTGTAATGTTAATGTTTTTTTTAGTGTATAATGCTATTGTGTTATTATTTAATTGTAATATTATTATTGTGTTTTCTTTATGTAATTGTAATGTTATTGCTATTGTGTTATTACTTAATTGTAATATTATTGTGTTTTCTTTATGTAATTGTAATGTTAATGTTTTTAGTGAATAATGCTATTGTGTTATTATTTAATGGTAATAGTTTCATTGTGTTTTCTTTATTTAATTGTAATGTTATTGCTGTATTTGTTTATTTTTCTTTACACTAGTACCAATTATTACTTTATTGTAACGGACTGTCAACAGCACGTACGGCTTACTGCCCGTGCGACCCATATTTGTAAATAATATTGTAAATATCTTACTTTTTGTCTAATAAAGTCCTACTACTACTACTACTACTTACTTACTCACTGGCACTATCGAACCCGTAGGATCATGGCCGCGCGGAAATAAGCTCTCCATACATCCCTATCCTGAGCTAATGCTTTGTAATCATTCCCTGTATAATCTACTTCCCTCAAATCATAGTTAATGTTGTTCTCCCACCTCATTCTTGGTCTACCAACTGGGCGTTTTCCCTCTGGCTTTCCTACAAGAAGCTTCCATGCAAGTCTTTCATTCCCCATACGTGCAACATGTCCTGCCCATCGCAGTCTACGAGACTTATCTGTTCTTATTATATCTGGCTTCCTATAAAGACCATGTAGTTCATTGTTATGTAGTCTTCTCCATTCACCTGTCTGTTCGTCTCTCTTTGGCCCAAAAATTTCCCTAAGTACTTTATTCTCAAATACTTGTAATCTCCTTTCCTCCCTTAAAGAAAGAGTTCATGTTTCGCATCCATATAATATAACTGGTAGAATAATAGTTTTATATATTTTCAGTTTAACGTTTTTTGAAAGGAGTTGGGACATCGAAGTCTCTGTAATGCATAATACCGTAGCACGCATTTCCAGAATTGAGCCTATGTCTAATTTATTTGTGCATCTCAATCTATTATTGTTCCTAGGTATTTGAATTCAGCCACTTCCTCAATATTTCCCTCGTTTGTCATTAGCTGTCCATTTCCATTATATAATGTATTTCTATGTGTGACCATATATTTAGTTTTATTGATATTTACTTCCAGTCCAAATTTCTTAGTGTTACTCAATAGTGTGTGCGTGTTGGCCTTTAGTATCTCCTCGCTATCGCCCAATAGTACTACATCAACAGCATAAACTATCAGTTTATTAATACCATTGAGTTATAGACCTCTTTCATCCTCTAAAGATTTGATGGCATGCTCTAGTACAAAACTAAATAGTAGAGGAGATAGTGCGTCCCCTAGCTTCAAACCATTCTGGATTTCAAAAGTATCCGAAAACTGTTTGCCTACACGCACCCTGCTCTTTGTGCCATTAAAATACCTAGGATCAGTAATTACAAACTGGAATCATGTGTCGAAATGAATTAAATATAGGCTCAATTCTGGAAATGCATGCTGTTATGCATTATAGGGACTACTGTCATCTCACCTTCTCTCAAAAAAAGTTAAGCTAAATATATATATATATAAAACTATTATGCTTCCACTTATATTATATGGATGCGAAACATAGACTTTATTAAGTGAGGACAAAATATTATGTGTATTTTTAGAATAAATTACTTAGGAAAATGTTTGCACAAAAGAGAGACTAACAACAAAGAGTTGAATAGGAAGGACTACATAAATGAGTTACATGATTTTCATCGGTAACCTGGTGTACATGGAACAGTTGTGCCTCATAGATTGCGATGGGCAGGACATGTAGCACGGATGTGGAATTAGAGTGGCATGGACACTATTTGTAGCAAAAGTCAGAGATAGCTCCCAATAGTTAAACCTGGAATGTGCTTGGAGAATAATATTGACTGTGATTTGAGCGAGGTAAATTATACAAGGGATGATTGGAAGATATTGGCTGAGCATAGGGATGTATGGTGAGATTATGTTCGTGAGGCTATGAACCGAAGTGTTAGTCTTTTTGGACCAATAAGTCGACTATCACTGAAATAGAATCGACATGATATATTGTATATGATGCGCCATTTTTGGAATTTGTCGAACCTGACCCGCAATTTTTTTCTGATTTTTAAGCTACAAAACATTGTACATATTCTGTACGTCCCTTATTGAGATGTGGGTGTTCCTCTAACTGGAGTATCTTGATCAAGCTCATTTCTCTATATATGTCAGTGAGCGATAGGGCCTATGTGGTTAGCATATCACCCCAATAAGATATCCATTAGGCAACGGGGAACGTCTGCTATATGTTGCTCAGAGGCACTAGTTTAGGCTTGAGGTTTTTTAACGAGCCCCAAAATCGTCAGAGTTGGAATTCACACCTTGAAGTTCCTCCCGGAGAATTTGTGCCTTCGATTTTACATTCTAAAATTTCATCGACCTCGGTCGGGTCGTGACTAGAGACAAAGAACATGACCACTATATCACCGCGGCCGACACAAAAAACATTGTTTACACAATAAATATAATTAAATAATATTATATATAAAATACTTAAACATAATTCACCATCTGCTGCTTCTGTTTAACCTCTCACTGTGTAGCTACTTATTACATGTTACGCGTCATCCGGGGCTTACAGTGGCACGACTAGTCGGGAGAGGGATTTAAACTGTGGATCTCACACATACTTCTTTGACCATAAATGGACATATAAGACCTCCCCGAGTGAGTGATCAGCTCAAAGTTAGGGCCTCCTCCGCGACAACACAACATTTTGATAAAACACACCATTCACACACATATTCATGCTAAATATGGCTAATGATTATTTTGACCAGATGAAGTTCAGGGTTCGTTTGGGCTTTACAGTTTCCAGATATTTGTCCCGAAAAAATACACGAAATTTGTCCCTACCGGGAATCGAACCCTGACCCCTTGCGTACGAGATAGCGATGGTTACCTAGAGACTACCGCGGTGGACACGTAACGTAATTTCATTTTATTAATATGCTTTATTAAAAGTTTTATTCAATTAATGTTATTTTGATTGTTGTGCGTTCACTATGTCGAATAGCAGTTTAAAAATACCACTTGAATTTTGATCTCTTAGAGCAATTCGTACCCATCGCTAGGCTCCCGTCCAGTATTTTCGACTATACGGAAACTTCTGATATCAACCTCGATAAACTAACTAGGCCTATAGGCCTACTATTTCAAGACAATAGCGTCGCGATTCATATTTAGTAGTGATAGAGCAGATTAATCTTACTCAAATTCAATTTTCCAGGCTTGAGCTTGTTTTACGCTTTGTTAAATTTCAGACACGAGATCCACAGCTTTTCTAATTTTTATATAATTATCTAATATATAACAATGAATGTTTGTTTGTTTGTTAGTATTTTAGGTACTATCATACCGTTCTTCCAATTGAGGGGGCTTCCTGCAAAATGTACACGAGTGTCCCGGGAAGGTTATAGGTTATAAGAGAGTTGTAATGCCTAAACCATAAAAATCACAATTTGTAGTGAAAAACGTGAAAAAAAGTCGCTTTTGGACGCTTAAATGGCTTACGCTGCCAAAATAATAACAAATACACAGAATTTAATCTCTCAAAGAAATCTTAAAATATGTCGGCGTTAGCGTACGCTATCTTTTACGGATGACTCACAATAACAGTTTTTGTCTTTCATTAATGCCAAGATGATCAGGATAAGTAGATTCAGGGGCAAGCGTAGCAGCGCGCGGCGGGTAATTCTTTCACGGATAACTGAAAATAACGCATTTTGTCTTTCAGCTCATTTATGTCAAGAAGATCGGGATAAGTAGGCCTACATTCCCAGGCAACACCGGATAATCAGCACGAGGTATTTTAAAAAAAATTCGACATAAATGTATAATTATTTTTCCTTTTACTTATTCAACTAAATATATAAAAGAAATGTTTTGTCTTTCAGCTCATTTATGCAAAGAAGACTGGGAAAAGTAGATACCTAGGTAACGCCCGGTAATCAGCACGTGTATCTAAAAATAATTACGATATATTATCTCCTTTTATTTATTCAACTAAACATAAAAATACATTAATTTTCGCATTTCAGCTCATTTAAGCCAAGAAGATCGGGATAAATAGATTACCGAGCAACATCGGGTAATCAGCATGGAGTTTCTAAACATAATTACGATATAAATTTATAATTATTTTTTCATACTTATGCAACTAAACATAAAATCACGTTAATATTCATTCATTTAGGCGTAGCAGCGCACGCCGGGTAGTTTAGCTAGTATATTATATATATTTGTGTGTGTGTGTGTGTGCATATACTTCGATAAATGGACAGTTAATGACAAATGGGAGAAATTTTGAGGAAGTGTCTTAATTGAAATACCTT
The DNA here is from genome assembly GCA_030220185.1 of Diploptera punctata. NCBI lineage: Eukaryota > Metazoa > Arthropoda > Insecta > Blattodea > Blaberidae > Diploptera > Diploptera punctata. Next base: position 708,196 of record JASPKZ010008566.1, read on the forward strand.
GTAACATTAATCACAAATAGGAATGAGATGCACAAAAAAATTAAACATAAGCTCAATTCTGGAAATGCGTGCTATTATGCACTACAGAGACTCTTGACGTTCCAACTCCTTTCAAAAAACATTAAACTGAAAATATATAAAACTATTATTCTTCAGTCAATATCTGGTCTTGAGAATGACAGCTTGGCTGTGGAAACTTGTTGACCTTTTTAAACATTAATTGGTGAAATGGGCATATTGACTATATATATATTTTAATATTTGATCACCAAGAAGATCACTTGTGTATTAAATATTATTCTAGCAGTTATTGTATACGGATGCGAAACATGGACTGTTACTTTAAAGGCGGAAAGGAGATTACGAGTAATTGAGTATAAAGTTCTTAGAAACATTTTTGGACCAAAGACAGATGAGCAGACAGGTGAATGCAGAAGTCTACAGAAAAGTAAACTACACGGTCTTTATAGGAAGCCAGATATAATAAGAACAGTTAAGATTCGTAGACTGCGATGGGCAGGACATGTGGCACGAATTGGTAATGACAGACGTGCATGGAACCTTCTTATAGGAAAACTAGAGGGTAAACGCCCAGTTGGTAGACCAAGAATGAGGTGGGAGAATAATATCTATGATTTGAGGAAAATAGATCATACAGGGAATGATTGGAAAATATTAGCTCAGGATAGGGATGTATGGAGAGCTAATGTCCGCGTGGCCAGTGATTTAGTTAGTTAGTTAGTTATATATACTTCGATCCTGACCTAATTTGAACCCTGGACACAGAACCCGAATCTGACAAGGTAACTCTCATCATTTAGTATACATAAGGACTTTATTAGACTAAAAATAAGATACATACAATGTTATTTACAAATATGGGTCGCACGGGCAGTAAGCCGTACGTGCTGTTGACAGTCCGTTACAATAAGTTGATGTTTGATAATAATATACTTAAAACAAAAAGAGAAAAAACAATAATTTTACAATTAGATAACAATACAATTACATTATACATTAACTTAGTTATGTAGAATTATTAAGAATTAATGGTATTGCAATTTAACATATTTATTTATTCTTGAATGAGTGGTGTTATTTTCCGCGTTTGTTCAGAAATCTACCCAAGTTTATCCAATTTTCTGGGCTTACCAATAACTCGTAGCATGCCAATCTTTCACGATTTGAATTTTGAAATATTTCCGGTGATAATTGACGCATCCAATATTCCAAATAATTACATTTTCCTAATATGTGTAGCTCGTCTTCAAAGCTCCCGCACATTGGACATATTCGCATATCGTGATCGTCGATAATTTTTTTAAATGTACATGCCCCTAACCTGAACCAAGCAAGCCCTGATCTCTCTTTAAATCCTAGATTGAGTATGTAAGATTATTTTGCCCAAAATTGTTTTAGGTCTCTTTGTAAAAACAGTGATAGTTTTCCCGCACATTCGGCCAAAATATTTTGTCGGGTCACATCTAAGTACCTCCTTCTTATTTTTCTCCACACATTCTTGCGATTTTCAGTCTCTTTTTCCCATTCACAACCCATCCCAATATTTTGGAGTTCTTACCTAAACTCGTCTGCCTAGAATTTCACATTTGCGTTCCTAATTTGGTGGTCGTAACAAATTGCTCTGAGCATTGTTTGTTCACCTTGGATTAGCCGCATCAAGTACTTGAGTACACGAATTTTGCAGTTTATGTCGTCCTGAAATTACCCAAATTCATATAAAATACCACAGTTAGAAACGGTCTTACTAAGTCCTGTAATATATTTTAGAAAATGCGTATATACCTTATTTAGTATTTCCGTTCTTTGAAAACCCTAAATCTCACTACCATAGTGTATTATTGGCCTCATCATCGCTCCATACATTTTTTCTAACGTACTAACTGGAATATCAAGCACTCTACCCAGAATACTGAGAATAATATTAAGTTGTCCCCTCCCTTTGAATAATGCTATATCAATGTTTCTTCCGCTATCCGTTCATTAACAACGTCGTACCAAGACATTCAAAATGTTTCAGGTTTTGAAGTATTTTGATCTTTCTATTTCCATTCCCCTGCTCTACCATAAACCGTCCCATTTTTGAAAGTCATTGTTTTTGTCTTTCTATTAGTAGTAGTAGCATACCTTCAAAGAATGACTTCCCACACAAAGGATTGTTTTTGTACTGATGATACGAGCATAGAGTTCATCCTAATAAGGGGAATTTTGTTTTCCACTGAGTGTGTTCTCATTTGTCAATCAAGAAATTAGCAACATGCCTCAGTAACTGACATTAGTATAGCACTGGAGTAAACATTAAACTGAAGTTAGATAGGTAGTACTTCAATTAACGAAGCCTCTTTTAAATGGCAAGATTCATTAGAGACGCAAATTAAAGCAGGCTTATAAGAACAGATACCTTGAACAAGAGACTTCTTATTTTTCGGGATTGAGTTTCTATTACATGCCATAAATATAAGACACGTGACACACGACTTCACTTCCCTTCTGAAGGAGTCCTACTCAGTAATTTTAGGCCCTGAAATACCTGTCGATGAAATTTAACACCGCGAACCCTGGGCGGATAAACTAGAATGATAAATACTAGTATATCCGGAATTTTCAAATTCAAAATGCAGGGAACATTTTTAATTAGAGTTAATGAAAAATCTTTTACAGTTAAATAATTTTAAAATTTATTCAGAATATTTATTATTTTCATCTTGCATACTCTTAGTTCAGGTATAACGTATGTTTGTATTTCCCACGCTGTGATATCAGGGTAACGTCGTTGTATCATACGTACTGGTCTCGGATTCGATCCTCGGTCTGAATGTCTTATCGGGGTTTTTTCTTCAAACGGAGGACGAAAGTTAGGGAACGTTAAAGCCCAAATAGTCCCTGTAAACCATTTGGCCATCACAATCAATCATCATATCGGCCTTGTTTTGTATGAATATGTGAGTTAATGGTGTGGATTTTTCGATAGGGATACCCTCCATGTCTTTTGTGACAAAAAAGTATACGTGCAATCGAAAGTTTAAAATCCTCTCCAGAGAGAGCGTGTCTCAAGAAATGCCGGGTGGCATGGAGCATGTACATTTACCTGCAAGTAATAAAGTTCAACTAGGTAAAGAAATATATATATATATATATATTCACCGCAGTTGGCTCGAGGTAGTGTGCTCTCTTGTCACGCAGCGGGCTCGGGTTCTATTCCCGGTTGGGAAAGGCTCCTGGGTGAGATTTTCTCAGATTTTTTCCTCACCTGCAAGACAAATGTCAGGAAGCTTAGGGCCCAACGGTACCCGAAAATCATCCGGCCATCATCATCATCATCATCATCTTTATCATTATCATCATCCTTCACCGGTGTGGAAAGCAACGGGAAAACCACCACGCCTTTAATTCCATAGTAAAACTGCAAAGCATAGCATAAAAATTCTATGACTGCAGTGAAAGACCTGCCCTCGAGCAGAATTACTATGGATATATATATATATATATAAGTAAATAAATAAATGTTTAATATTATCGATTATCGCCGCAATTCATGCCACATTCCTTTAGAAATGGGTCACTTTAATTTAGAGAGAGGTATAGGAAATTTTGGTGGTTATAAATTATAATTTATAACTTTTCTATCATGAATTTCGCAGTATCCCTTATAGGCTATATTGCAAAACTTATGGATCTTAGAAATTCTATTGTATAAATATTTGTCCACAAGCGGACTGCTTGAACCTACAGATTGTCTGTTTCTCGCGCTCATATTCTATCTCACAAGTAACAAGTCACATCTTTCTCATTAGTGTCAAATCTCTCTCACTCGCGTAAGACGATGTTCTTGCATATGACCGGATAATTATAATTAAAACCGAAGATGAGCAGCAAATAACAATGTATATGTTACAAAAGTTATATCGGATATATAATTTTAAAACTTCGATATATAAAACAAAAATAATGGCCTTCTTGAGTAAATATACTGTTGGAACCGAACTTGTAGTGAATTATATTATACGAGAGCAAGTCACATGTTTAATACTCAAGTAACTAACTCACTGGTACTATCAAATCCGTAGGTTTAAGGCCGCGCGAACATAAGCTCTCCATATATCCCTATGCCGAGCTAATATCTTCAAATATTTCCCTGTATAATTTACAATTCTCAAACCATGGTTAATGTTATTCTCCCACTTCATTCTTGGTCTACCAACTGGGGGTTTTCCCTCTAGTTTTCCTACAACAAGCTTCCATGCTCATCTTACATTCCCCATTCGTGCCATATGTCCTGTCCATCGCAGTCTATGAGACTTAACTGTTCTTATTATATCTGGCTTCCTATAAAGTTCATGTAGTTCACTGTTATGTAGTCTTCTCCATTCGCCTGTCAGTTCATCTCTCTTTAGTCCAAACATTTTCCTAAGAACTTTATTATCAAATACTCTTAATCTCCTTTCTTACCTAAATCGATACTTAGGGCCATGATACATGCCAGTTATAAACATGAAAACGAATTTAAAGTTAAATTATCCATGTTGCAACAAACATGTGGTACAATTTACAGAAGCCTAAAAACTAAAAATTTAAAAGAAATCACGAATGAAGTTCTAAAAAATAAATGGCCGTGCATTATTTCTTTATGGATCTGAAATATGGACGTTGACGAAAGCTGATAAAAACAAGACATAGGCTGACGAAATAATATCTTAAAGAACAGCAAAACTATGTACCTGTATTTGGAACAAAAATGTATGAACTTCAGAAATGAAAGTATGTAGTATGTTGATAGAATCGCGGAAAAGAGAATCCCAAGAATAGTGTTGTACTATAGGCCTAAAAGAATAAGACATCCGGGAAGAACAAGAAACGATATTCATACATCTTTTGAACCCAGAACAGGCAGTATTGCCTAATTCCTAGAGTCTAGAAGAAGAAGAATAACTGTCTCAATCTCACTCACATATACACATACATACATACAAATAATAAAATCTACGCTCACCTTTTTAAACGAGGCATCTTATATAAATAATGCACTGTACATATCCCGTCAGCTTTATTTTATTTAAAAGTGTATATTTCATATTTTATTCTAAAAGTCCAGATGTTATTTTTCATAATCAGATGCACTTCCAGATATTCCAAAATTTAGGGAGCTGTATAAACTTAGTTTATGTTAGTTTATGTTAGTTTATGCTGATGATGTAGTACTACTGGCCGATAGCGAGGAGATACTAAAGGCCAACACGCACACACTAGCGAGTAACACTAAGAAATTAGGACTGGAAATAAATATCAGTAAAACTAAATATATGATCACACGTAGAAATTCAGTATATAATGGAAATGGACAGCTAATGACAAATGAGGGAAATTTTGAGGAAGTGGCTGAATTCAAATACCTAGGAACAATAATCACAAATAGGAATGAGATGCAAAAAGAAATTAAACATAGGCTAAATTCTGGAAATGCGTGCTATTATGCATTGCAGAGACGTTTGATGTCCCAACTCCTTTCAAAAAACTTTAAGCTGAAAATATATAAAAATTATTCTACCAGTTATATTATATGGATGCGAAACCTGGACTCTTACTTTAAGGGAGGAAAGCAGATTACGAGTATTTGAGAATAAAGTTCTTAGGAAAATGTTTGGACCAAAGAGAGATGAACAGACAGGTGAATGGAGAAGACTACATAACAATGAACTACATGGTCTTTATAGGAAGCCAGATATAATAAGAACAGTTAAGTCTCGTAGACTGCGATGGGCAGGACATGTTGCGCGTATGGGGAATGAAAGACGTGCATGGAAGCTTCTTGTAGGAAAGCCAGAGGGAAAACGCCCAGTTGGTAGACCAAGAATGAGGTGGGAGAACAACATTAACTATGATTTGAGGGAAGTAGATTATACAGGGAATGATTGGAAAGCATTAGCTCAGGATAGGGATGTATGGAGAGCTTATGTCCGCGCGGCCATGAACCTTCGGGTTCGAAAGTGCCAGTGAGTTAGTTAGTTAGTTAGTATAAACTTAGTCCAGCGCAGTGGATTCGGTGTAACGTCGTAGCCTCGTACGCAGTAGAATCGGTTCACGCCTTGTCTGCGATCTTTCATTTTGGGAGACTTTCCATGCCTTGATTAGTGAAACAACTCATAGGTGATCAAAGTTAGTGTGTTCTCTCCCGTAAGGTCGTGTCGCTGTAAGTCCCGGGTGACAGGGAACACATAAAAGTCTCACATCAGATCTTTAAACTACGAAAGAAAGAAACATTAGTTTAGTTGTAATATGGTTCAGAATATTGGGAATTACTAACCTCGTTGTCTTGAGGTCAGAGTTTGTGACTACAGTTCATGAGGTCCTGTGTTCGATTCCTGATCAGACCACAGGATTTTTTCCTTAATGGAAATTAATCCTGTGTTCGGCCTATGGTCCGAAATTTACGTTAAGTTTCGGTTTAAGGACTCTACTGACGCTCCATTAATATTTATCACCCATCATATCATCACCGCCTTCCAGGTGCCCACACTCCATAAATTGGTTGCAATTACGCCAATACCAGTAGAGAAAGCCACATTCGTCGTCAAGACAACCTGGTGGCATTGGACAAAAAAGCAAAATATTTGGGAACCAGTACAATTATATTTTTCCAGAACTAAGTCCACTCATCGAATCCCAGTTATATTGCATATTGTACAGGGTGATTACAAATGATTGGAGCGATTTCATGATTTTATGGTAGCTGTAGTATTCGACATATTTTCACGAACTTTTACAGATACATAGAGCAACTTCCCAGGTTTTTTTTGAGATGTTACAGGTGCTCCATATGCTCCCCCTTGGTGATTCTGCAGATATCAAGTCTGTAATCAAGTTCGTCCCATACTCGACGTAACATGTCCCTATTAATTTGTTCAAAAGCATTGATTATGCGAGCTCGCAGTTCTGGTAAGTCTACTGGTAAAGGAGGCACAAACACTGAATCTTTCACATACCCCCAAAACAAAAAAATCGCACGGCGTCAAATCGGGGGAGCGTGGAGGCCATGACAACAATTTCTGATCATTCTCTCCACTGCGACCGATCCATCGGTTTGGCAATCTCATGTTTAAAAATTCACGAACATCGTGATGGAAGTGTGGTGGAGCACCATCCTGCTGGTAGATGAAGGTCTCACTGTCGGTCGTCAGCTGCGGCATGAGCCAATTTTCCAGCATGTCCAGGTACACGTGTCCTGTAACGTTCTGCTCGCAGAAGAAAAAAGGGCCATAAACTTTGAACTGAGAAACCGCACAGAACACACTAACTTTTGGGGAGTCGCGAATGTGCTGCACAATAACGCGGGGATTTTCTGTGCCCCAGATTCGCACATTGTGTTTGTTCACTTTGCCATTCACAAAGAATGTTGCTTCGTCACTGAAGACAAGTTTCTCACAAAAAACATCCTCATCCATAAACTGCTGCATTTGTGTACAAAATTCAAACCGACTCACTTTGTCAATGGGCGTAAGGGCTTGTAGAAATTGCAAGTGGTAAGGTTTATGCTTCAATCTTTTCCGCAAGATCTTCCAAACGGTCGGTTGTGGAATGTTCAGCTCTCTGCTCGCTTTTCGTGTTGATTTCTGTGGGCTACGTGTGAAACTCATCCGCACACTCTCAACCTTTTCTTCACTCACTGAAGGACGACCCGTTGATTTCCTTTTACAGAGGCATCCTGTAGCTTTAAATTGCGCATACCATCGCCGAATGGAGTTGGCACTCGGTGCATCTTTCTCGAACTTCGTTCTGAAGTGTCGTTGCACAGTTATCACAGATTGAGTTGAATGAAATTCAAGCACAGCATATGCTTTCTCCTCGCCTGTCGCCATCTTTGATAACTGCTGCGCTCTCTCGGTTTAAAGCTGAAACACGGCTGCGAGAGAAAACAAAAAAAAACCTTATGAGTTTTTATACATAACTTTAAAGTTCTGTGAAGATATGTCAAATAAGATCGCTACAATAAAATCATGAAATCGCTCCAATCATTTGTAATCACCGTGTATATATCACTGGCGAGTTGTGTACTGTTCTATGGAAACACACTAATGGCTATTCAGCTAACTAAACACACATAAGCCAATAGTCGAGAGCATCCCGCCCTTATTCTGGTCACTACATTATTAAAAGTAATACTTACTTACTTACTTACTTACTCACTGGCACTATCGAACCCGTAGGTTCATGGCCGCGCGGACATAAGCTCTCCATACATCCCTATCCTGAGCTAATGCTTTCCAATCATTCCCTGTATAATCTACTTCCCTCAAATCATAGTTAATGTTGTTCTCCCACCTCATTCTTGGTCTACCAACTGGGCGTTTTCCTTCTGGCTTTCCTACAAGAAGTTTCCATGCACGTCTTTCATTCCCCATACGCGCAATATGTCCTGCCCATCGCAGTCTACGGGACTTAACTGTTCTTATTATATCTGGCTTCCTATAAAGACCATGTAGTTCATTGTTATGTAGTCTTCTCCATTCACCTGTCTGTTCATCTCTCTTTGGTCCAAAAATTTTCCTAAGAACTTTATTCTCAAATACTCGTAATAATAGATTTGAAAATTACGAGCGACAATTAGAGCATGAGAGAGAGAGAGAGAGAGAGAGAGAGAGAGAGAGCGCGAGAGAGAGAGAGAGAGCGAGAGAGAGAGGAGAGGGATAGTGAAGTAAAATTTTGTTTATTCGAATTCGTACTTTTTTACTGAATTCTGTTTATAAACATATTAAACCATATTGAAATACCCTATTGATACAATGATTTAAAGTATGACTGAATATGTATAGTATGGAGTTGGACATAGTTGCCACTATCACCAACACTACAGGGCAAGTCAAAATGTTGTGCAGGTTTTCAGAAATTTATTATGTGAAATGTAATGAACATATAATATCGTGAGACATATTGTATGAAAGGTAAACTCTCAAAGTTTAGTTGTCCACTTCTAAAGTTCCGCGTTCACCCGCAAGATGTCAACAGCAGAGCAGTAAAGGAAAATGGCGTTGACTGGGGATCAGAAGTCTTTCTGTGTGCTTGATTACCATGTAAACAACTCTGTGACTAGTGTTCAACGACATTTCCGTACCAGATACGATAAAGACCCGCCGGATGGGAGATCCATTCGTAAGTGGTACACACAATTTAGGGATTCAGGCTGTATCTGTAAACGAAAATCGACTGGCCGTCCGTCGACGAGTGAAGAGACAGTCGAACGCGTTCGCACATGCTTCGTGCGGAGTCCACAGAAATCCACCTACCGGGGAGCGACAGAACTTCAACTACCACAAAAAACTGTATGGCGGATTCTCCGGAAACGTTTACAGATGAAACCCTACCACTTGCAACTGGTTCAAGCCTTAAAACCCGCCGATTATGCTTTGCGAGCGTCCTTCTGTGTTGATTTTCTCGCATTAATGGAAGAGAATGAGTTCCATGAGAGGTAGTTTCAGTGATGAAGCGACTTTCCACCTTTCAGGAAAAGTGAATAGACACAATGTAAGGATTTGGGGAACTGGTAACCCCCATGCAACTCTGGAACATCAACGCGATTCTCCGAAAGTGAATGTCTTTTGTGCCATTTCCCATGCAAAGGTTTATGGGCCCTTTTTCTTTCATGAACGTACTGTGAACGGACATGTTTTCCTTGATATGCTACAACAATGGCTCCTTCCGCAGCTTGAAGCGGATAGTCCAGATTTCATTCTGCAGTTGGATGGTGCCCCTCCACATTACCATGGCAGTGTTCGAGACCATTTGAATACGGCTTTTACCACAACGCTGGATAGGCCGTGCATCTCAGGGTGGTGATCAACAACTCATTCATTGGCCACCTCGTTCACCAGATCTAACCCCGTGTGATTTCTTCATGTGGGGTCTTGTAAAGGATCATGTTTACGTACCACCACTTCCAACAACACTGCATGAACTGCGTGCCCGCATCACAGCAGCCATTGCTGATATCGACCGCGGACTGCTACAGAAAGTTTGGCAGGAGATTGAATATCGGCTTGACATCTGTCGTGTAACAAAAGGCGCTCACATAGAACATCTGTGAATATTTAAAAAAAAACTTTGAGAGTTTACCTTTCATACAATATGTCTCACAATATTATATGTTCATTACATTTCACATAATAAATTTCTGAAAACCTGCACAACATTTTGACTTGCCCTGTATTTAATATTTACATGAATTAAATAATTTCTAAATGGAACCTAATCTACACATCAGGAACCATACTCACCAGTACCTTAACATTAAATAAATTAATAAATTACATTAAATACCCTACGTTTCGCAGATGATCAAGTTGTTATTTCCAATTCAGAGAATAACTTACAAATAAGACTATATGCACTAAATAAAATATTAAAACATTGGCATTCTTAGGATAAGATCCAATCAGAAGATAATACACAATAACCAATTTCAACTATTTAGCTTGTGAAAAAGATGTGAATAAGAAAATTACAAAGTTTACGCAAATCTTAGGAATAATAAATAATACATTAAAAGCTAAATTAGCACAAAAGTCCACAAGAATAAAAGTATATAGTATTAAAAAAAGAGACGGGAGCAGAATCTAAGCTATGGAAATGACATTTCTCAGAAGGACAGTAGGATACACTCTTTTAGATAACATAAAATGAAGAAATTTTATAACAATTAGACGTAGAATCAGTAGAAGAAAAACTCAGCAGATATAAATTAACCTGACTAGACCATGTAAAAAGAATGGATGATTCAATAATCACAAAAATTATGATGCCGTATAAGCCACAAGGACTTTGTCGACCACGAAGACCTCTTATACGACTGCTGGATGAGGCTGAAACAGGTCTACAAAATCCTAATTCGTAACAGATGATGATGATGTGTAATACCGCACTTTAAATATAACTCGATACCTTCAGTTGTAAGGAAGGATGATTAAACTGTTTGTATTTATAATAATAATCCAGAGAATGTCAAATTCCCGTTTACCAAAGATAATTTACCACCTCAACCCTAAAGGCAAAAGAGACCTCGGAAGACCCTTCAACCGATGGAAAGATCAGTTTTTGTAGTCGCAGAACGGGCATCATCACCCAATACTGCATTCGGAAGAAGAAGAAGAAGAAGAAGAATGACAATAATAATAATAATAATAATAATAATAATAATAATAATAATAATAATAATTTTGTAGCATTAGTAATTCCTAGAATTACTATTAATTTTGTTATTATTTGGGACGCCACAATAAGCTGTTTTTATACGGTGGTTAACGGTAACTCAAGGGTAGGTAGATACATGTACCTAGCGAAGCGAAACTAATGTTTATTATAAAAGTGTATATCTGATTGACGTGATGAATATGGTCAGCTTTGCAAAGCAATAAATGTTGTTAAAAGGAATATTTGAGTCAATTTTAAAACTTCCTTGGGAAGTTGACTACTGTGACGTTCTACTAACTGACATAAGTGACGGATTGTCGGACAAACTGCAGCGTGTCCATAATATGTGTATCAGATTCATATTTAATGTTCGAAAATACGATCACATTTCTCCATTATTCCACGAATTGTCATGGCTACATCTAAAAGAGAGAAGAAAATCGCACTGTCTAATTCTCCTATTTAAGATCCTACATACCTCGATTCCCAATTATTTATCATCCCGTTTCCAGTATCTATCCTCAAACCATAACTTAAACACAAGATCACAACATAGTCTCTTACTTAATATACCGCAACATAGGACATCACATCACTCCATGTCATATATTACACATCCAAGTTAACTGTTCACGGGCGGAGGGGAAGAGTTTTAGCGCTATTGTCGCCGATCTACTGAATCTGTGGAAGGGATGTAGGAGAAAACTGTACATACGATCACGTATTGCAATGTTTCAACTTCAAATGTGGGGGGAGAATCTCTAAGCACGTGTGAAAGATCTACATGGTTGTCAAATTAGTCATTTAACCACGGAACGCTCAAGCGATCGCATCATTTAAAATCACAGTATTTGTCGCCTCTCTGTTACCAGCTTCACAATAAATCACAAGTGGCAACATGTAATGAGAAGGGCAAGGAAGGGACAGTACATTCCTAGACGTAACCCCAAAAGTAACAGGGTTGTCATGTTAGTCATTCTGCCACTGACCGCACAGAACGACGGATCATTAAAATACATGGTATTTGTCAGCTCTCTACCTGCCAATTAAAACATAATACAAAAGACAGGAAGTGGCAATATAGTAAGGAATAGAAAGAGAAAGACAGTTTGTTAGTTAACATTATTTTCCGCCTGCACAAAACACTTGGATGGGTAATACCATCTCCACTTTTCGCAACTGGAATTCCCTACCACAAGAAATAAGGGGCTGCCGGACATTGGCATCTTTTAAAGAAATCTAAATTTATATTTGCTCTAAACTCGACTTCATTATTATCCAGTGTAAGATATATATATTAATTGGTGTTCCCGTATAATGTATCATATTTATATTATTATTATTATTATTATTATTATCATATCATTATTGTTATTAGCCTAAAAATGTTGTTTGTACATGACATTTACATTTGCTACATTTATTGTATCTTTAACTGTTTATAATTAGTATAGTGTATATCTATATTTGTCGAATATTTATTTGTATTTGTGCTGGTTGAGTGGAAGAGAGGGCCTTATGGCCTTAACTCTGCCAGAATAAATAAAGTATTATTATTATTATTATTATTAATATAAAAGTGCCACGAAATTGTATTTTTAACAGAATGTGGCCACTAGCTCCCATACGAGAACATACAGAGAGGGGCCAGTAGCGCCCCTTACGAAAACAGAGTGGGCTAGTTTATCATATTACGAGTATTCAGAGGAGCCTGTTGCTCCCATATTATTACCTAAAAGTGTGAATCAATCTATCGTGCGTAAATAATACTAGAGAAGTGTAGATTTGCTCAAGTAGTCAACAAGATAAATTTTTAATTCATTGTGAATATAGTGTTGTTTCACAAATAGTCATACATAAAGAGACCCTCGTGCCTCCTAAAGCCTGCTGCAATGTATAATTTTGGAATCATTGGGTTATAAAATTAAAAAAGGTTTATCTTTAAAATATTTAGGATGTAACACATTCTGATATAATTCAAGACCCTTAAGAAAATGTTTAAAAAATACAATTGATGAAATGACTGCGTTAGGAGATACTTGAAAAAGCAGATTTCACATTGTTATATCAAATCCGGAACTGAAATACGAAAATAATATATAGGTTGCGTATTCTTCAAAAAACAATGTGTTCTGTACAGTTAAAAACCACTTTCATAATAGTAATTTCAAATATCCAAGTGTATTTGATGATATTCGGTAAATGACATATCAATATACCAGCCTTTCTTGGATATAAGTAGGCCTAAATAATAACTAAATATCTAACTAACTCACTGGCACTATCGAACCCGTAGGTTCATGGCCGCGTGGACATAAGCTCTCCATACATTCCTAACCTGAGTTATTTTTTCCCAATAATTCCCTGTATAATATACTTCTCTTAAATCATGCTTAAAGTTATTCTCCCACATCATTCTTGGTCTACCAACTAGGCGTTTTCTAGTAGTTATAATGTATTATTATTATTAATTAATTAAAAATAAAACGTAGTTTTATTTGATTTTCATATTTATTATATAATCCAGTGACAGCTGTTTCGGTACACTGTACCTTCTTCAGACATGTTAACAAATTATGAATTGTGTTCCAACTGATCTAAGCAACAATACAACAATATTTATTTAAATTTTTAATTTGAATTTTTAAATTTTAATAAATATTGTTGTATTGTTGCTTAGATCAGTTGGAACACAATTCATAATTTGTTAACATGTGTGAAGAAGGTACAGTGTACCGAAACAGCTGTCACAGAATTATATAATAAATATGAAAATCAAATAAAACTACGTTTTATTTTTATTTAATTAATGAATATGGATTTTCATCAAGTAAACACCAACTCAATTGATTATTATTATTATTGTTGTTGTTGTAATCCATGTGGCTTTTTAGCATTACACATTTTTTTCAAACGAACACGGAGCAACATTGAAGCGTCAACTTCCCAACCTGGAGGACAAGATTTGTAATCAAGGTTCTCTTCCTTTAGCCCGTGACGAATCAATGCCTAACTGCAAGGCAGGAGTAGGCTACCTGTAGCCCTAGGCAGGGGCACTCAGAGGGTACTATCAGCCGGGGCGCAAGGAGATGATGTAAAACCTGCCAAATAAATAGCAATAATAATAATAATAATAATAATAATTATTATTATTATTATCATTATTGTTATCAATGTTATTATTATCATTATTGTTATCAATATTATTATTATTATTATCATTATTGATATAGTTAAATTTGATGTAGGTCCCTAATTTTAATCATTCCATCTGTGTATAACTTACACCGTTCGCATATTATAACATTTGTACTGGTTTGATATTATGTCCTCTTTATAAAGATATATGAATATATTTGATATATGACGTTGATGTTAATTATATTTCCCTATGATAAAATATACTGACATTTGGTGAGCTCTGCATATGGTAATCACAAATAGGTATTAACTTTTTAAATACAATACTTGTGTTTGAATGGCTCATGTCATAGTGCATGACAGCTATTTTCAACAATGCAAACTTTGTTAGTGCTTTTACACATTTATGGACTAAACTACAATTTTAACGTCATTTGAGTGCAATGTCATACCAATTTTAATGAATTTACAAACGTAACGTATTTTAACGACTACACAAAGCCATAAATTCGTTTTATATTTCATCATTTTGGTTGACCCCAGTTGTGGCAGTTTAGCTTGAATATTACAGGCTGACAGATTTACACGAACTCCAGCTTATTGGATATTTACTCAAGCTACCCACGTTATCATGAAGTGGTTACTTATAAATGACTTCCTTAAACCCAGGAATGATCCTTAGCTCCGTATTAACCAAACAGTGTGTAAATATCACTATGCAATTTATGCACGTCTTCCTTCCTGATAAGGATGCACTTCTCTCACCCACATTACTGATATTATAATTTTATTATTATTATTATTATTATTATTATTATTATTAAATTATTATTAATACGCTTACTAGAATTTATTATTTTTTTATTTCACATTTATGTAAAGACATTAACATTTGAGGTTACATCGCGTCTAGAATCTTCGTGTGTATCCAGTCGGCAGCGTGTCTTTTTTAATTGTTGAGATAGTCAAGTACTTTTTTATGAAGAGATCAAATGATTTAATTCTTATCATACTATTAAATGCCGAGTATAATCAGATGGGTTCTGGTAGTGAAATTTTATCTAGCATTTTGTTTATAATAATAATAATAATAATAATAATAATAATAATAATAATAATAATAATAATAAAATAATAATAATAATAATAATAATAATAATAATAATAATAATAATAATAATAATATTGTTCTTATTGTTATGATTATTAATATTAATATATTAAGAATAATATTAATAATATAATTATATTATTATTACTATTATTTTATTATTATTATTATTATTATTATTGTAGTAGTAGTAGTAGTAGTAGTAGTAGTAGTAGTAGTAGTAGTAGTATTTGTGCCCACCGCTGTGGTTTAGGGTTAGCGCGTCGCTGCCTTGTACGCATTCCTTGTATTCCATTATTTAATTAATTGTTTCAGTTTGGTATTAAACTATTCTATATCATTTAGTTAATTTTACTCTCCTTTGTATGGTTTTAACTATTTTTATGTTCCGGAATTCATTTTATACCTTAGAACTGGCTTCTAAATATGTATTTTTTTATTTTCCCTCTCCCTTCAACCGAAATATTGTAACGTATATATTCCATATTTATTATTTCTGTAACTGAACTGCACCCGAGCACAAAGCACTTGCTCATTCGGGTGTCAACTGTGTACAAAATGTATGTCTGAATAAAGTATATTCTTATTTTCTAAATAATTAGACGAATATCGAAAATTCTATGGCAAGTTCTTTGGAAGTGTTAGAAGACTGTATTTATAATAATTGGCGCAGCTTAAAATATTGTAGGTATATTAAAGTAGTGTACAAAAAAAATAAACAATGGATGCAATGTGCTTGAATGAGTATGAAGTGGAGACTCATAACATCAGACGAAGCTTACATTTAAAAGAGTAAAATTGAGTTGGGATCATGAAAAAAAAAAATGTTGTACTGCAAAAAAAAATCCTACATATAAAATGTTACCATTAATTTTTTATATAATATTACTATTTTTGCATCTTTTTCAGTCATCTGTGGGATACAATTACACTTTTTTTGACAGATTTAGATTTCATTTTAATTCTTTAGTTTTTCCTTTATTTCGGACTGGGAGGGTAGAGTGAGCACCCGACGTGAAATATTTATTGCGCTATTCAAGTTCATTAGGTATGAATTAAATGAAGGCTCATCTACGGTGTTATGCGAGTTTTAGGTCGTCTTCCAGGTCCGGCACACCACGTTCTAACCTCTTGACTCATATCGTAATTTTTGCTTTCGGCCCGTGGCCGCGAGCAGGGATTATTACCCTCCCATTAGCTCTTGTGCCATTTTTCATTGTTCAGACTCGAGGTCATTAGTCACCACACTGGTAGATTCCACTAGATCCTGCAATCACGTATTTTCAGCACCTTTGGGTGGCAACCAAACTATTTTTCCTAATATGAAGTGAGGTGTATAGTGATTTGAAATGAATGCATGTAAAATGAAATGACGGAAGGGAAGGAAAGGGAGAATGTAGAGTGCTGGTTGAAGGAAATTCGGGAAACGGGAGAGTCCCGAGAGTAACCGACCACTCCCAGTATGGCCCACCACAAACATAACTTTGGAACCGGCAGGATTCCAAGTTTTATTTTACGCAAGCAATACTTCATTCAGTGGCTTACTCTTGCTCTTGGAATATTCGACAATACTCTTATTTTTTCTTTTACGTTTCTTTTCGGACCCTTTCGTAAAAAAAAACAAATAGTTTAAGAATAAAAGTGAAAATATTTTAGACGAATTTAAGTTTGTTCCTATTTTGAAAACTATTTATATTTAAATATAAAACTGGAAGTTGGCTAATTGTTTACAATGCCCTCTGATGGAAAATCATATAATATAAAATTGCAACTCTTAGGGTAAATCTTTGGTCCGTCCTTTGAAGCGATGTAGTGAGTTCCTTACACGCAATCTGGTCAAAATCATATCAGGAAGAAGAAGTATAAGATCATACAGAATACACATACGACAAAAATACAAAGTTGTTAATAAAAAGTCATGACAGGGCATTATGAAGGTAAGCTAGAGTTCTTTTATCCAGTAGGGAATATGATGGGTGTCAAATGTAAGGTTTCTTTGTTGTCGGACGTGAGGTGAAGTTTTGCGACCCGTCACGTCGCACGCGAGGGACCTCCCAAAGGATCAGACGTAGGAGGGCTTGATGTATTTAGTACATAAGCCTTTATTTTCAAGGTGGACACAACGCTAGAGCACGCGAGCGTTTCCACGTGCTGCCATTCGCATTTCCGTCATTATCACCTATCCTTTGTCATTATTCTCATAATCATTTTATTTTGTCGTGCTATTATTCACCGTTGCACATTTCTATAGTCACAATTTTTTGTGATTATTATCCGCCGCACATTTTTTTTTCTTGGTACTGCGGATATCATGACAATATTTATGGATATGTATATTTTTGTTTTCGGTTCTTTGATTTTAAATAGTCAGTATTTTGTTACAGTTATCTTATCAATTTTCAAAAACACGACAGATACAATTCTCTAATATATATATATATATATATATATATATATATGTTTGTTATAATTAAAAAAAGACATTGAGCAATGCAAAGTTAATACGACATGATAAGAAAAATAAATGTCTGGACGGGATTTGAACCCGGACCTCTGGGTTTGTACCCTAGTGTGCTATCCATTACACCACCGGGCAAATCAAATACAAACATTGATCTTTCTTATATATACCCCGGCGTGCTATCCATTATACCACCCGGCAAATCCCATACAAACATTCATCTGTCTTCTATATAAGCTATAAGAAAGATGAATGTTTGTTTTGGATTTGACCGGTGGTGTAATGGATGGCACGCTGGGGTACCAACCCAGAGGTCCGCGTTCAAATCCCGTCCAGACATTTATTTTTCTTATTATGTAATATATATATATATTTTTTGTTCAATGCCACCTGTTTGTCATTCGACATTTCAGGTACTCTCTCCTGGCATTGGGGTATTGTAACCCACTTGTGAGGTTGGGGCGCCTGGTAGGCGGGGTTACGCTGCCCCAATGATATGATGGGTGATGACGATGGGTAGTGATGCGCCAGGAGAGGCCTTAAACTTAAGCTTAATCTAATGAGGTGAATATGATATCGATGATAATGATGCTCAGATGATGTTCGGGGACAGTTTGAGCCTTAAAGTATTCTCACATTTGTCTTACAGGTGAGGAAAAATCCAGAAAAAACATCACCCAGGAAACTTGTACCGAGCGGGGATCGAACACGGGCCCGATGCGTGACAATGCAGCACGCTACCTTGAGACCACAGCGGTGGACTAAATTCTGTAATATAATCAAATATCCATCCATCCATAGTAATTCTGCCCGAAGGCAGGTCCTTCACTGCAATCATAGCACTTTCATGCTATGCTTGCAGCTTTACTACGGAATTGTAGATATGGTAGCTTCCCGTTGCTTTTCACATAATCAAATATAAACTTAAATTCAAGCGATAAGGTTTATTATCCCTTTAATTGGCAATACACTAATTTCTCGTGCCAGTTAATCAAATGCTGCGGACCGCACTGAAAACAAAATCACGCATGACTGTTATTATTAGGTTTATTGAGTAATTCGACACACAATTAAGTTATTACTACTCGTTCGTTTTCTCCTGTTTCATTAACTTTACTAAATAAATCGAAACAATTTATGTAGCCTAAAGGATACATTGCCATTTTATAGGGTTATAGATGTTGTTCTGGAGAAAAGTCCAATTTTTATACAGAGGTTACGATTCGGCAAAACAAGGAACAAGTTTCTACAAACGTGGTACCTGAACAAAGTATTATCTGAATTATGGTCTTACTTTGTAAGAACGGCATATCTTTTACTGCGTACTATCTGGCACGAAACAAGAAAATATTGAACGTGGAGGTTTCTTATTTTGACGCTGCATATCTGATTTGTATTTCTCTCAAGCAATAACTAAACATAGTAATAATGTAATTATTATATAGCGTATTACTCTTTTAGTCAATTGTTTTATGGTTGTTATTGTAGTGCTCAATTGGTGCGTGTTTTGTTGTACCACTGTATTACTGTAATTTGTTCCACCGGAGGTACCGGTATTTTAAAGTAAGCGTAGACAGGTGGAAGTCTGCATTGCAATGGATGGCGGTCGTATCGAGCAGATGTTTTGATGAATATACAGTGTGAAATTGAGTGGATAGTTGATAGTGATTGTAAACATCGGATTGTAACACAGAAGACCACCAAAATGTTTTATTGCTTATCTGATTGTATACTATCTAGTAAGTAGATATTGGAACTTTTTTAGATAACCCTATATAGAATTCATCGGAGAACATATTGTTTAAACAACTCACCTCATAGGATTCATGCTTCCATGATATCGCGATTTCAAACATAATCATGTTCATCGTCAGCCATAACTCCGACTGATGAAATTCTTCGGCCGTCAACTATTCTATTGTCGCCATCTTCAGTGCTGCCATCTATGGTTGAATTTATGAACTTCGAAATCAATGTAATTTCGTTAGGGATATCAAAATTCATTGATCTATTTTTGTTTTTCTGTATGTATATTTTTTCCCAAACTGTCAATTCCAAAGGTTTCTCTACTTGTTTTAAAAGTTTAGCTTCTCTTCCAATTTATTTATTAGGACATCATAAAATTGGAAGAGAAGCTAAACTTTTAAAACAAGTAGAGAAACCTTTGGAATTGACAGTTTGGGAAAAAATATACATTCAGAAAAACAAAAATAGATCAATGAATTTTGATATCCCTAACGAAATTACATTGATTTCGAAGTTCATAAATTCAACCATAGATGGCAGCACTGAAGATGGCGACAATAGAATAGTTGACGGCCGAAGAATTTCATCATGACGATGAACATGATTATGTTTGAAATCGCGATATCATGGAAGCATGAATCCTATGAGGTGAGTTGTTTAAACAATATGTTCTCCGATGAATTTTAATGATTATACCTCATAATGTTTACTTCCCAACATTAATTAAATATAACCCTATATAGGTATATTCAATTAAAATTCATTGTAATTTTTATTTGCATGTTCGGAAGTATTTAAACTACTTCACATATTGGAATCGAATTATTATTTGTATGTGTTTTCGTTTTGTGGAAAACGTTACGGCTACTCCTATTGATACACGAACCATTAAAATGCTCATTGGCTTGTTCCACGACTGAAGGACTTTACAACAACAATAATAGTAATAATAATAACGATAATAATAATGATAATAATTTATTTAAACAGGCAGAATTAGGACCACAAGGCCTTACGTTTCACTCAAGCGGGGAATATATTAAATACAAAAAAATTAAATCTTAACGTGTAAAGTTATAATAAATATTTTTATAAACTAAATTAAATTATTGTGAATCAAGTCACTATTATTAGAAAAGCAAAAAAATCAGAAACTATACATTTATTATACTGAAAGAGCAATTACGAAAGAAAGATCTTTACATAACTTTTAAAGGAAGCTAATGTTCGAGGGCCGTAGCCGAGTGGTTAAGCAAGCCTTGGCGCAGAGCTACGGGAATTACGCTGGTTCGAGTCTGCATGGAGGAAGAAATTTTCTCATGGTATTTCGGCTAGCATGGGACCGGTGCCTATCCAGCATTGTGAGGCATTTGGGTAGCTACAATAAGTAGCGGTTCCAGGTTGAGAAAACTAGCTATAATGGCTGGGGGACTCGATATTCTGACCACATGTCACCCCTATACAGGCTATATGATCATCTACCTCTGTGATTGGCAAGTGTAGAAGTGAGGCCAGCAGCCGGATAGTAGGCTAAGGGCCCTATAGGCCTGTGGCGCCATGAAATTATTATTATTATTATTATTATTATGAATGTTCGGGTGAACCTGATTTCCTATGGTAAGGAGTTCCAAAGTCTAGCAGTAGATAGCATATAGTATAAGATTTAGAAAAATGGGAGGTTTGTAGGATGTGAAGTACGAGCTTAAGGTGTGATCATCTACCCAAATTGTGATTGGAAGATAGGAGATGGAAGCAAGAGGATAAGTTGTTTGGTGTAGATGTGTGTATAAGTTTGAAGAACAGAATGAGAGAATGCATTTTTCTACAATCTTTGAGATTGATTCAGTAGAGTTCGCGGAAGTTTGAAGAAATACGATCATATTTTACGAATTTTGAAAGTATATCTGATACGCATGTTATAGATAAGTTGCAATTTATGTGCTAGTTCGTCGCTGTCTGCCTGTTAATCAGGAGTCACTATATTCAAAAAGCGGCATCATTAGAATTTGCACTAGAATTCTTTTAAGATCAGTCGATAGAGAATTAAAGAGTACATTATTGAAAATACCGTTTTTGACATTTGCTTTATTTGAAAGTTTCACCTGAGATTAGAGTCAAGATAAAACCCCAAACCTTTAACAAATGACGAATAAGGTATTATTTGTTTTCTTGCATAAAGGCCGGCAGATTGATATTATTAATGGTGTGCAATAATCTTGATAAAATCCATAAAAAAACAAGTATAAATTATTACGTCTTCCTCTCTCTCATCCATGGACAAATCTGTATTTCTTTTGTAAATAAGAATATTACCTACCATCTTAAAATATCTTTCTTTTTCTTTCTCTCTCTCTCTCTCTCTCTCTATCTCTCTCTCTCTCTCTCTCTCTCTCTCTCTCTCTCTCTCTCTCTCTCTCACACACACACACACACACAAACTAAATTCAGTACGAGATTATTCCGATACGTCAACTTAAATAACATTTAATACCGCAAATATTACTTTTTTGTTCTCATTCTCAACAATATATATTTTTTCACTAATCTCCACTTTTACCGACTCAATTTTATTTTCACGCTAGTATTGTGTCGCACGATCCGACTTGAAAACGTCTCCGATAAAAACAGAAGTTTAAATTCCATAATATCGTACCTTGGAAAGAAGGCGGCCACAAGTGTAACAAGTTCAGAGGTATTCCCAATTAAAATTTAAAAAAAAAGGTATAGTAAATTCAATTTTTGATATGGACACAATTACACCCTGTCTCCATTTTCTTGTACAGCCTTTGTAATAATTGATGGAGCACACATAATTTTCAAGTCTCAGAACGAAGCCACTGCTCATGATAAGAGATCAGCTATTAGGTTCACAAGTATAAAATTATTTGAGAAACTAACATTCGTTCCAATTCGTTGCGTGTTTGCAATGGAAAATAATATCGCGTAAATAAGAAGTGCGGTAAATACTGAAAATAAAACAAAGCAAAACAAATGAAAGAAAATTAATTGAAATAAGGACGAGAGAGAGGAAAAAAGCATGACAGCGGGATCGAGCACGCGACCTTATACACGGGAAATAGAAGCTCCCTCCAATAGACAACAACCATCCCTACTAGGATGAGGACTTACTTCTATAATGAAATTTGATATTATCTTCACTTAATTTAAACGCGTTTTTTATTAGTAGTGGAAGTAAATAATTTTGTCATGCCTTTTGTTTTGTAAACATAGTAATGAGACGTTATAATCATTATTCATTATATATATATCATCATCATCTGCATTCAAGGATTAGGTCTGTTGACCCGTTCCGACTTCAGCCCATCTCTTTCTAGGTCTGCCCACATCTCGGGTGCCTTTAGGTTTGTATTTTGTTATTTGTTTTGGATATTTATCTTCATTCATTCTGTCTATGTGTTGCTTCCATTTTTGTTTATATGTATCTATTTTATCAGTTACTGCAAATATTTCAAGTTCCTGTCTTATTTCTGTGTTCTTGATTCTGTCTTCCTTAGTGTACCCTTTAACAGATCTCAAAAATTTCATTTCTGCCGCCGTTATCCTACTTAGATATTGTTTTTTATGTATCCAGGCTTCTGAACCATAGAGCAGTACCGGTACTTCCAACAGTTTATAAAATTTCAATTGGGTCTCTCTTGTTGTTTTGTTATTTACTGATCGTTTTATCGTGCCACATATTCCCTGGAATTTTGCTATTTTATTATTTATATCATTATCATAATTAAATGAAATGTCACATCCTAGATAATTGAGATGGTTCACCTGTTCTATGATTTTGTTTCCTATTAATATTTTCGATCTGATTTGATTTTTCCCTTGGAATGCCATTACCTTAGTTTTTTCTATGGATATTTTGAGATTATATTGTTCACATATATTATGTAGTTTAAAAATATTCCTTTGAAGTTCGTCTTCTGTATTTGCTATTATTACCTGGTCATCAGCGTATAATAATGTTTTCAAGTAGTGTGTTTTATCTAATTTTATTCCTTTATTTGTTTCTTCGTTCCATTTTTTTATTATATCATTGATGTATAGGTTAAATAAAACTGGAGAGATACTACATCCTTGTTTAACTCCTTGATTAGTATGAATTTTATTTTTACTTACTTCATTTCTAGTTTTTATAACAAAATTTGTGTTCCAGTACAAACTCTTTATAGCTGCTATTAAGTGTTTCGGAATTCCTTTTTCTTTTAAAATTGTCCAGAGTTTTCTTCTGTCTACTTTATCAAATTCCTTGACAAAATCAATAAAAACTATGTGTGTTTCCTTGTTATATTCTCTTCTTTTGTTTATAAATTCTTTTATCGTAAATATAGGCCTATTATCCATACATGAACGCCCTGGTCTGAATCCACTTTGTTCTTCTGTTAACATTACCTCTGCTATTTGTTTTAACCTAAATGTTAAGATTCTTGAGTATATTTTATAGCCTGCAGTTAAAATGCTTATTCCTGTGTAGTTGTTGCAGTCGTTACGTTCTCCTTTCTTAAAAATAGATTGTACTATTGCTGTTGTCCAGGTTTCTGGTATTGTTGCTTGTTTCCAACATAAAATTTAAAAATGTAATAATCTCAGTTTAAAGAAATTCCTCCATATTCTATTAATTCCATATTAATTCCGTCTATTCCAGCTGCCTTTCTGTTCTTTGTTGTTTTCAGTACTTCTTCTAATTCTTCCATTGTTATCATATCTATTCCTATCTCACACTCATGTATGTTATCTTTAGTTATTCTATTTTCATTATACCACAGTTTTTTATGATGTTCTTCCCATTGTTTCTCCTCAATTGCATTGATCTGTATTGTATCTTTTTCTTGTTTATTTAGATGTTTCATTACTTTATAGGCTATTATATATATATATATATATATATATATATATGAGCTGCTTCCGTCAATTAATTTATTTCGCTATATATACAAATATATTTATATCTACGAAAAACGAAGCCTGGTAACATGTAGGCATTACGAAAATTAACAACATCATTTTAAAAAAATATTCTCGGCTAGGATCGAACGTGAGCCCGCATCGTCGGAAGGGAAGTTCTTACCCACTACTCCACTGAAGCGAATGATACAAATATTGCATGGGGAGAGACTTACGCCACCATCTTTATACTCAAACGAGTCAGTATGTGTAACAACGTACTGGTGTGAATCGCTTTTCAAAACTCTTTAACTTTCCATCATCAAGAGTTGCGCCATCATTTTTTTTTCAAAGGCTGTGCATGACTTGTGGCAATAAAGAAATAAATCTGTATCCAAGTTTTCCAACAGATAGTAGTCTTAACTCAATTTATGAAATTTTTACACTTGTGGCCACATTCTTCTCAAGGTGCAGTAAGTCAATAGCAGGGTAAGTGAGTTTTTTTGGCTAGACCCTGTCTCCGTGTACTGGCCAACTACTTCCATTAGCTTTTCTTAATTTTCCTCCAAACATTTACATTATTCTACATAATCCTCTCCCATACCCATCCCATCGCCTGTAGCACCATATCTACTCCGATTGCCCAGTCCTGCGAAACACAATGTTTTATTTGTTCCTTGTATCACGCGTGTAGTTTCTCGTATTTCATGTCTGAACAATAATTCACCTTCATAATTTAGTCCACTGTTTTGTCCTACAATGCATTGCATTCTTCGAGTAAAACATAATTCGAATTCCCGATTACTGCCACAGCGCTCTGTTATGAAATAAGACCTGAAAATGGATTAATTCCTCATTTAGTTTCCAACCATATAATTCGAGTCATGAAAGCATAGTTGTTCTCACATATTCCAATGTATGCACTGACTTCTTTTTTCGTAAACCTGCTATATTCATGAACATTTCATTTGTCTGTCTTCTACAACTTATTCTTACATTATTCGATATGTATAATTTATTCTCAGTTAATTTTCTATGTAATTTCCAATAAAATAAACATTTCCATGTTATCTTTTTACTTCTTTATTTATTTTTTATTTAGAGCCCCACCACCACCACCACCCCACGGGTTACCTAGGGCATAATGCCCTTATCCCGGGTCTGTTCTATGTCCCTAACTGCTATCTAATCTTTATTGAATAAATAAACATAATACATAGAGAATTCGGGTATGTGAAGTGTAGATGTTACATAAAGTAAAAAGTATTGTTTGTTTGTTTGTGTCTGTGAGTTTGTGTTTAGTGATGCATAAAATAAATATACATAATATTTAAAGTAATGATAATTGTTTTCATGATAGGTGATATGAGAGTAATTGTGTTTCTTTGTGTTAGTGTGTGTGTGTGTGTGTGTGTGTGTGTGTAATTTTTGTTTGCTGTTTGTTTGTGTTTATGTGTATGTGTGTTTTCCATGTTATCTATGTATGTAATACTATTTAAGCTAGTTTGGTTCATTGTAATCAAATTGTCTCAGGTTCCTAGAATATGTAATACGATATATCACGATCCGCCACTTTCTTGTATTTCAATAGACTTGTGTGGTAATAATAATAACATATTATAATTGTTTCGTGATAGAATGCTGAAGTATTATTGGCTGTAAAGAGCTGATTCTCAAATCATAGAGAATGGAGTGCTCTGTAGGAAGACAGTTAATCTCTTTTAAATGAGATACTAATCTTGATTGTCATGGAAACGCAAGATTTCTCAGAAATGCTTAAATACGATTCCTTGTATTTTAATTTTCAAGCAAACCACCTTTATAAAACCTATATTGTTTTAATTTAAAGTGTGATTTTATGCAACTGGTGGGCAAACTTACGACACCAAATTGTTCTTCGGACCCTCAACATTTTACACTGAATATAGTATTTATAAGTTTAAAAAAATTCGCGGAAAATAAATACGAAACTAAGCTACAACATGGTCAGATGTTAATAGTAATTTTTGTACTTAATGTACTTAATTTAAATCATGTAAAGTTATTACATCACAGGTCTTAGGAGCCTTTTGTGTAGTAGGAGAGTAAGGCTCCAGTTTTTCTAGACCAATCGTAACTGATATCAACCAGGTTATAAGCCATGCGTGACAGTCACCTTTATCCCCGAAAGAAGCATCTCGTACACTCATTTACATTAGAGGCTGATTCGACCCCAGGGTTACGTTGCCACCAGAAGGTTTGGATCAGTTTGAAAATGTTGATTCCACTGGGATTTGAACTATCTACTTTCCGGCTTGTAACATATTGCCATAACCAACCACGTTATGGCGTGCATTTTTGTTCTTAAAGAGATTGTTTTAGAAATCTAGATTCAAATATAAAACAGTAGATCAAATTGTTGAATTCTTACACCTAGTGTTCATTTTAATGAATTCAATTAAAAGTGATGTTCTCGATAATGTAGGCCTACATTATTTTTCTGTCAATTCAATTTTAAAAGTACATTCGCATTTTGCAGTGGTAATTGTATTTAAATTATGTTAATAAGTATCTTATCCACCGAAGATCACAAACTCCAAAAATCTAGAAAATTAAATACGTTTAAGGATCGATTTCAAATTAAACACCGGTGTATTAAATGTTGAGTCCTGCGCTGTAGCCGAGTGGTTAAGGCAAGATGCCTTTCCGCAGAGCAACGGGACTTGCGCTGGTTTCAGTCTCAATGGGGGGAAGAAGTTTTGTCATGGAATTTCGGAAATTTTGGGACCGGTGCTCAATCAGCATCATGAGGTATTGGGGTAGCTACAATAAGTAACGGCTGCAGGTTAAGAAACCAGCTGTAACGGCTAGAGGCCATACATGCTGACCACACCCCTAAACTGGGCGAATGATCGTCTACCTTTGTGATTAACAGGTGTGAACGTGAGGCCAACAGTCGACTGGTAGGCCAAGGGCCTTCTAGGACTGTCGCGCCAATGAAGTTTAGTTTTAGTTTATTAAAGATATTGAGATGAAAAACTTAAAAAGATGAAGAGAGTTAATTCAGTTATAATCTTCTAAATATATATTATATATCGAAACTCTTAAATATAATGGAAGACAGAAATATACCAAATTTACTTCGGCAGAACATACAAAATATTTACAAAGACAACACCATAAAGATTAAATTAAATAACAGATTTTCTGAAGAAGGAATTATAAATCGTGGTGTGAGACAAGGCTGCCCCCTATCCCCAACACTCTTTGCAATTTATATCAATGAAGTAATATGTTGCTGGAACAAGAAATGTAAATTTGGAATAAGAATATCAGAAAATAGAAAATTAAACACCATACTGTTTGCAGATCACCAAATAATAATAGCAAATTCCGAAGATAATCTACAGAAAGGTCTGTATGAACTTAACAAAATTACAGAAGAATATGGTTTGAAGATATATACAGAAAAAACAAAAATTATGGCATTTCAAGGTGTAGATCCTGTCACAAGTAAAATTGTACTGGACAATAAAATTTTGGAGCAGGTGAATAATTTTTTACATATCTAGGATGCATTATCTCATATGAAGAAGAAAAGGATGTAAATGCAAATATATCTAAATTTTTAAGAATTTTAGGGTTAATAAAATTCTATCTTCAAGCCACAGTTAGTCCAAAAGCATTCGAGATTAAAAGTGTAT
This sequence comes from Diploptera punctata, assembly GCA_030220185.1. Lineage (NCBI taxonomy): Eukaryota > Metazoa > Arthropoda > Insecta > Blattodea > Blaberidae > Diploptera > Diploptera punctata. The sequence goes on from JASPKZ010008566.1 coordinate 736,430, forward strand.
AAAACACTGGCTCTTCCAATTCTTTTGTATGGTAGCGAAGTATGGACGTTGAAACAGAAGGAAATACAGAGACTTAGATCTGCTGAAATGAGATATCTTCGGAGGACTGCAGGATACACACTACTAGATCACAAAAAATGAAGACATCTAAGAAGAATTACACATGGAATCTTTAGAAAACAAAATTTCTGATTATAAGTCAAGATGGATACAACATGTTCATAGAATGGAAGATCACAGAATACCCAAACAAATGTTAATATATCAACCTGCAGGAAGAAGAAGACCAGGACGTCCACTCAAAAGACTTTTGGATGGTGTTTCTCTTGAGGCCGAAACAGGTCAACAAATGGCCTAAATTCGTGAATGTACTATGATGATGATGATGATGATATATTTATTTATTTGAATTACTGTAAACGATTGTATTTTTGTATAAATTTCAATGTGGTTCAATATAAGAAAAATCATTGACTCAGAATTATTTTTTTTAAATCTGTTAATTGTATTATTAATTCAACTACTGTAGTTTACTCTCTATTGTTAAATGATGAGGAATCCCCTGAGAGGTGACTCTTCTGGATCATAGGTCTTCGGATACAAATCCTACCGGAATCAAAATAAGTTTTGAGATACGCTAAATGTAACGGTTAGTCACGTGTCCTAGATTCCACAGTACGTACTTAAAACAAACTCGAGTATTATAAAATAGGCAGTTCAATAAAATTTGCCTGCTTGTTCACGTTTTCATTTCAATCCTCGACAGCTATGTCCAGAGATATTTAAAAAAAAAGGTTGTATATCAAATACAACCAACGTATCTGCCTTACCAGAGAGACAAATAATTCGTTTAAATCTGACAAAATTAATAAAATTAGTTAAATGATATTGAGGTAGTATCGACATTATGAGACTTGGTTTTGGAGTAAACATGAAAACTGGGAGATAAACAACATTGACATTTTATAAGATTTTGATTAGTGTATCAGCGCGTACAAGTCGAGTGAGAGAAAATTCATGTTTAAAATTAATTGAAACGAAGGAATATATTTACTTCGACCTGTAAAGTGTATAAAATGTTTAATTTGAAATAACTCATAATATATTTTCTTTATTTTAGGTAAGTCATGGAATAATATCCTTAGGAGAGCTGCTCTTCTCGTTTGTAAGTACTTAATCTCTAATTAACACCTAATTCAAGCTCATAAATTAAGGTTTAAAGGAAAAAAAAACAAGTATATAACGTTTTTTGTCGAAATGGGAATTTGGTATCATTAGTCCCTCCATGGAAAGCTTTATCTAATATATAAAAATGAATGTTTGTTTGTTTGTTTGTTCGTTCGTTTGTACTTTATGAGCTGCCATACCGTTGATCCGATTGTGATGGGGCTTTTTGCAAAGTCTTCAGGGGATTCCCGGGATGAACACAGGCTATAAGAGAGTTGTGATACTCAACTCCTACACCCTTAAAAATAGCTCTTTGTAGTGGAAAATGTGAAGAAAGTAGCTCTTTGGACGCTTAATTGGCTTACGCTGCCTAAACTATAACAAATACATAAAATGAATGTACGCAGAATTGAATATCTCAAAAAGCTCTATAAAAAATGTCCGCGACAGCATATGATTCTCTCTTACGGATAACTCACAATAACCATTTTTGCCTTTCATTGATGCCAAGAAGATCGAGACAAGTACGTAGATTCCTGTGCAAGCATAGCAGCGCATGGCGGGTATTCTTTTACGGATAACTCACAATAACGAATTTTGTCTTATAGGTCATTTATGCCAAGAAGATCGAGATAAGTAGATTCCCGGGCAACACCGGGTAATCAGCACGGGGAATCTTAAAATACTTACGATATACATTTATAATTACTTTTCATTTCACTTATTCAACTAATCATAAGAAGTACATTAATTGTTCTCTTTCAGCTCATTTATGCCAAGAAGATCGGGATGGGTAGATTCCCGGATAACGCCTAGTAAACAGCACGGTGTATCTAAAAATAATTACGATATACATTTTTCGTCTTACTTATTTAACTAAACATAAAACACATTAATTTTCGTATTTCAGCTCATTTATATCAAGAAGATCGGGATAAGTAAATTCACGGGCAACGCCGGGTAATCAGCACGGGGTATCTAAAAAATATAAATTTATAATTATTTTTTCTTTTACTTATTCAACTAAACATAAATGCACGTTAATTTTCATTTATTTAGGCGTAGCAGCTCACGTCGGGTATTACCTAGTAATTTATATATATGAAACGTTAAATAGTACAATTTAATCATGGGTTTATTTACCTCCAAACTGTGGCACACTGGTTACAAAGTATGATTTTTTTACAAATAAAAGTATTTTTTATAGGTTTTAAGGAAAATGTTACTTACCTGATTTTTTCTGTTGACCGATCCTAAAAAAAATCTAAATGAATTATGGCTGCGGAAGTTTGGTTTAGGTAAAAACGTCCAGTTTCATTATATTTCTGTCAGGTCTATAAATGTTCACCCGAGCTTAGCTGACAATATGAAACATAATATAGACAAATTATTTCTGAAAATAATGAGTCCTATTTGCAATTTTTCTCAGGAAAGTATTCCATATTACTGGGAGTTATACGTTCTATACAAACAACAGATATTTCTTTGTAACTTAAAAAATTAATGTTTGCTTTTCACTTTCATGTGAAAACGTCTTAAAATATCCACAAAACATAAACCATTCATTAACACGTAAACTCTATAATACTAACGATCTAAGGAAAACATGATTTATCTGTTAAATCTACGAGATTTAATTTTACATCTTGGGCTGGAATGGGTGGCAGTAGAAACGTTTTAACTTTTTTTTATGGGAAAACCTAGGGCGATACTATCAGAAAAATCTACAAAAAATACTCGTAGGGGGATATTGTTTGGATGAACATTGAAATGTAAATTATATACTCTACAGTATGATTCAACATTATTACTAATCATACCTTGGGATCACAAAGGGAACTTTGTTGATAACGTTTTCATGAAAAATCCACAATTATTGAATATAATGATTAAAAATAACGAAAGGCAATAAATGTTCTCCCCTTACTAATACAAAAAATGGTGATCTGATGATGAAATAAGGAGGATTTCATATCTCAGTTTCACAGAATCAACCTGCATGGACAAAGGGCGACGTGTAAAGTCACATGACGCAATATATCTTCAATTTATTATTTTACATACCAACTGATGGGTCGCAGATACTTAACTTCTCTGCAGGATGCAATTGTGAAATTCTTGGAAGTTTTGCCACTGATGTTTGTTGAATAATTTTAGATGTACCAGCAAAACATTTTGTTCTAACTACCCGTCAAAATTTTACCTAATCCTTTCAGATTTGTGGAATGGTCGTGGTTGAAAACGCCTTAGATCATTGACCCAGGTGAAGCAGGAAATTCGATTTGTCTCTAACATAGTGCAGTTCCGAACATGAGTTCCTCATCAAAATTCATGAAGTTTCTCCTACTACTCCTATTTATATACAGTAGGAATTATGATCACCCTGTTTATACCACCATGTTACATAAGCCGTTGAATTAGTCACTAGTTTGTTCACATTATCTATTATAATAATAAGAAGAAAGGTTCGCCCTAAAGAGCATTGATTGTACTCTAGTCGTTGCTGTAGTCGTTCAGCGATTTCGTGTTTCTTGGGCATTTCGGTATATGACATCGGTCGCACTGTCCGCCACACAATTCACACACTCATTTCTCACTAGATTCGTGATATTTCTTGATTCTGCACACCTTATGATGAAATCCATGAGTCGCTACTTTTAGCTATTTGATATCGAAGTTTTTAAACCGTTATATATAAGACGTCCACCGCTGTGGTCTCGAGGTAGCGTGCTGCCTTTTCACGCAGCGGGCACGGGTTCGATCCCCGGTCGGGGCAGTTTTTCTGGGTGAGGTTTTTATCGGGGTATTTCCTCACTTGTAAGGCAAATGTCAGGAAAACTTTAAGGCCGAAACGGTCCCCGAAATCACGTGGTCATCATAATCATCATCATCATCCATCACCGGTGTGGAAAGCAACGGGAAGCTACCACACCTACAATTCCCTAGTAAAACTGCAAAGCATAGCATGAAAATGCTATGATTGCAGTGAAAGACCTGTCCTCGGGCAGAATTACTATGGATGTATAGATAAGACATTGTAGGCTATATTCAGTGTCCACGACTAAATTTAAACTGAAATGGAGTTTACTTTCACCATTAGAAGTGTACAGACTGGTCGGAAAAATATTACATTATATGCTTAGACTACAGTTGGACGGGAATGGAGACGCAATTGAAGGGTATAGAAAAAAACCAGTAACTTTTTCCTGGAAACTTACCAAGCGCACTTTTAGTTGTACTATATTCATACTTACTTATATGTTTGCCTAATGTTGGAGGTAAATAAACCCATGACTAAGTTTTATCTTTTAGTGTTTCAAACTTATAGATGATAGTGGTATTCAACGAGAATCTAATGACACCTTAAACTCCATTTTGCAAAAAAAAAACCTTCAATTAACAGTAAAATTTTAATTAGATCTATAGATTAGATAATTATGGATCTTTAATGTGAACGTTATATCTTTTTCTTTCTACTTTTTTTTTAATTTTTGCAACATAAAATGTAATATAGTTGTAGAATTTGCTATGTTCATTTTAGGAAAATCCAAATGATGTTAAAATACGACACATTAAAAATGTTTCAGCAAAATATGAAAAAGTTCGAAAAATAAAAGCATTGTCAGATTTCGAGGTACTCCTTAATACAGAAGATATTATACAAAGAAGTCAGCAGGGTTCAAATCTTGATTATGATGTCCAATTAGGGGAAAATGAAGTAACGATTAAGTTTTAGAACGGGGTAAAATATGCAATAGGCCTACCTGATAAATATGCAATATTAATAATAATGATAGTTACATTACATTATGTAGGAAACGTTCAGTACAAAAGCGTTTTGTATATGGAAAATATTATTCAGGAATCCAGAGCAATGATTTGTAACAATGTTTTATTTTCAGATTAGTTTTAATATTTATCTAGTTACAATTAAACATATATATGCCTATAATGAAAATATGCTAATATTTTAATTAAACATATATGGAATCTTAATAATCTTATACTAATTTCCATGTATTTATAAATTTGTTATATGTTTTGACATAAAAATAAAATTGAAGTCAAGAAGTAGAATTGGTTCATAAATTTTCAAATTGTTTGTTCCCCTCAAATTAACCTTTACGGAAAAGTGTATAATACTGTGAAGATTTTGCAAAACGAGGTATAACAAGATCCCTTAGTTCCACGAGCAATGATTGCGGGGACACAAATAGTACAATTTGTACTTTCACATTCCACAATGATTCGTTATTATTAGATTTAAATATCGCTAAATGTTTTCAAAGTTTTCATGTCTGAGTCTTCTTTCTGCTACTTCCTTCATCAACTTCATTATATTGTGAACTATTCGTATTCAGATACCAAAATATATCCTTAATTATATCTTGCTGATTTTGAAATTTGAGTTAATGTTTATTTATAACCTTACAATGCTAGCGAATTTTGCAACACAGCGATATTAGCACGACTACCTGGTATGGTAAGTTACTTCCCTCATTTAAAGAATGTGGCGTTTGTCAATGATCTCCAGAGGTCACGATCCTATTCACACTTTCCTTGCTATGAAAATAAGAACAGTTTGGCTAGTATAATTAATATCTGTGCAGTTGAATCTGTTAGAGACAATTTCTGGTTTGTAAACATTCTATCAGACATAGCTACAAATTTCAGATCGCGAATTCCGATAGTTTGCCTTTGAGAGATGAATTAGTCATGATTATAAATTACTTTGTGATTTAAATGATTTTAATTCATAAATAACTAAAAATAACCAACTAATTAATTCACTTGCACTATTACACCCATATGTTTATGATCGCGCGAACATAAGCTCTCGACAAATCCCTTTAATGACCTCAATGTTTTCCAATCATCCTCTGTATAATCTATTTCCCTCAAATCATGATACATGTTATTCTCCCACTTAATTGTTGGTCCACCAACTGGGAGTTTTCCCTCTTGTTTTCCTAAAAGAAGCTTCCGTACACTTCTTTCATTCCCCCATCTTGCCACATATCCTGCCCATCGCAGTCTACGAGACTTAACTGGTTTCTTATAAAGATCACGTAGCTCACTTTTATATGGCCTTTTCTATTAGTTTGTCTGTAAATCTTTATTTTGTCCAAAAATAGGCTAAGAACTTTATTCTCAAATAGGTCTACTCGTAATCGTTCCTATTTCCTTAAAGTAAGCATAAATGTTTCGCATCCATATAACTGGGAGAATAACAGTTTTATATATTTAGGGTCGATATCCCCTGTATTTCTCATAGGATAAACTGGCGTAATACAGTTGGCTATGTTGGTGAAACCTACCCTTAGAGTTTAACGATATTTGAGAGAAGTTGGGACGATAAGGGATCCTGTATTGCATAATAGCATACAATTCCAGAATTGAGTATATATTTTATTTCTTTGTAGTTATTGTACCTATGTATTTATATTCAGCGTTCTTTCCAAAATTTCCTCCTTTGTCATCAAGTGACCATTTCCATTATGTAATGTATTACTATGTTTAAACATATATCAAGTTTGGTTCATATTTACTTTCAGTCTTAACTTTTTAGTGTTATTCAATAGAGTGTGCGTGTTGGCCATTAGTATCACTTCGCTATAGGATATTAATACTATATCATCAGCTTAGTACCATTGAGTTCTACGGAGGGTTGTTTCTGATCTCTGATAACAAATGATTTTAAAGTTTTACCTTAAGAAAAGCCGTGTATCCACCATCGAGCATGCTCTAATTAATGACTCTTCACCCGAGCTATGGTTCGGCATCGGAGTTTACGCTGCAGAAGACTCTTACGCAGCACAGTCATGTCTAGAAGTTCCCACTCCTCTTTATATGCTTTCCAGAGACCGTCTGTTGTTCGAGGACGCCTGTTTCCCAATGCCCTTTTGAAGACACAAAGTCCATCGGTGATGCATCAGGAGACTTCACTGGGATGTTGCTGAATGGAATGTCAGGTTGAACCCGAAGTGTGACTGGAGGCCTTGACTTGGGTTTTGTCTGTACCATAGAGAGCTGGGATTTCAGTCGGGTAAATTGTAGTGAGAACGTCTTCCTGGTAGTATTGGGAGTTGATTTTGGCCTTTTTTAGCTACTCTATCAACGGTCAGTTCTTCATTGTAGCAATATCCTTATGCTGGAATATTGTGCTCTAAACAATCAGATTCTTTGGTGTGGTAAAGGTGACTAATGTAACCTCATTGTCGTTACTATCTTTATGAAGAATAGATTTGCCTATTGTTTGGCTTAATATGTCTCCCTGTCCCACTTTTGCATTAAAATCACCAAAGACAATTTTGATAAGATATGGTGAAAAAATTCAAATACGGAAAGTAGTTCTTCTTTGATCTTATCGTCCTTGTCTTCTGTGGGACTATGTACATTTACAATTAAAAATCATGTACTTAATATCACGGACAGTGGAGCGAATCTTCCTTCGGACTAAAAAGACCGTTCCAAATTCAGGTCTCGCTGCACTCCCATGGTACAGGGCTTCCAATATAAAACCGGACACGCCTCACGGGGTTTCACCCGTCAGGCTGCGCTCTCTCCCCGTCCGCATTTCACTCTGTCAGCCGCAGAGTGTCCGGTTTTATACTGGAAACTCTATATAATGCAATGTTTCTTGATTCCTGACTACTTTCGCCTGGCCATCTAACAACCTATACAGTTACTATATCCAAGGGTGAGTTATCTAATTCCCGCGTAAATATTTCTAGCACCCCACTATTATATAATGTCCTAACGTTCCATGTTCCTAGGAACGTGTCCCTGTGTCCCTTTGGCATGGATTCCATGTAGTTGTTCCCGTCCTGAGAATCGAATGGGTACTATTTTACCTCCGGAAAATTTTTCCTCAGTGTAACCAATGTCTGCGTTTCTTGACAGTTGTATTTTTACAATGAAAAATTGCCAATCCTACTACCAAGGTATATTTTTCGTCTGTTCCATCGCCTTCGAACCGTTTGATATGGGTAACCCTTTTGGTTGCAATACTACCGCCGGCATAGCCCTCGGGGTCATTTAAATGCGCAAGCCACTCCACCACGATACCGTGGAGAGAATTAATGTATATAAAAATCAGACTTTGAGTAGGTCGGCTAGAAAATAAATATTTCATTGTGGCTCTGGAATTGTTTGTTTCCGCTACGAGACTTCAGAAGTGATAGAACGATCTCCTATTCATGCAATTTTGTCAGGTAAACATTTTAAATATTCCAGGATCATTAATTGCGTCGCACATTCAACAACACTGTACGACTGATTTAACTTCTTCTTAGAAATAAGCACCCGTGTTGAATTTTCACAAAAAAATCTACTGATTTTGATGCGTTTCTAATTCGGTAAATTAGCTCTAGATTTTAACATTAGGAATAAATACTTAATACATATTTAAAAAAATCCTAAATTTTATAGATTTAGAGAAGACATGTATATTGAAGTTTCCTCTAAAACTACTTTGGGAAGCGTTATTCTTGCCAAACATTGACAAATATTTAATAAATATATTAGAAGGAACATACGATATGTAATATGTGCAAATTAGTGGTAGATAAATATTATGGTTTCAGCACATTTTAAAATACACTTAAATGCAAGCCTATGATTAATAATGTGAACACGTGAAAATGAAATATAGTTGTTAACGATAGTTAAGAACATCATAAATTTTATTAAAAGTTCTAGTTTCCTATTTTTTAACATACTTATCACCAGTAGTTTTAGCTATCTGTAATTAGGTCTTTGATTTATAATTTTAATTATTAAAAAAAGTGTAGTTAAATTCGAATTAATTTGTGGTAAGTAAAGAAATTGGGATTTTTTCTTTGTGCCAACGTAATATCGCATAATTCACAGTGCTGCTAATAATTATTGAAATAAACAAGATGTTTAGCTGACCGCAAAATAATATAACAATTAAAAATGTAGTTCTTTTAGCAAGGAAAATAAAATAGAAATATTCAGCAATCAAACATGGTTTCTCAAAACTATATTCACAGATTTATATCTGAGAGCCAAAGCTACCTCTATAAAATATTCATGATAATTTCTCTAAAAAACAAGACAACGAATTTTTAAATGAAATATCTCGTTGGTCTTAACAATTGCTAGGTACTCCAGATTGGGAATAAAATATTAGAGAATGAAAATTGCTGTATGGTGATGAGCATGTTGTCATAACTCAGGACAGGGAATATGTCGATTTTTTATATGTGTAATCAACTCTCGCAGGAAACGGGAAATAAAAATTAATTTAGAAAATGTAGTATTGTTTGAACGCGTAGGGGTCTCACGGTGGCCTCTTATGCTCATCTGCCGTTTTGCTGTCTCGCTACGTGGCCAGCCCATTTCCATTTTGTCACTGCAGCGCGTTGTGCGATATTTTCTACTGAAATGAAGTTTTTTAGTCTCTGATTTGAGATTTTGTCTCTCAGTGATATGCTAAGTATTTTCCTCTCCATTTGTCCTTTGCATATAGCAAAAGTTTTACTTTGTCTTTCCGTAAGGGCCCAAGTTTGGCACCCGTATAGCAATACTGGACATATAGAAATGCTGAGTGCTTCTAGTCTCAGCTTCTGGTTTAAGGATTCGCTAAGTAATATAAATTTGTGAGGCACATGACTATAACTCGTTTCATCTAAGTTGAAACATGACCTACAAAGCTCGCGCAGGTAACCGTAGGGGTTGGAGGAAATATCCCTGCTAGCACGCTTGTCCCGGAACTGTAAATCCATGGCTATTACTCATAATGAAAACATTAGCCTTGAGTCAGAAGTGAATAATTGGATAATTATGTATCATGTGCAATTCCTTAAAACTGGAGGAAAATTAAAATAAAGCTAATATAATTTTAGAAAAATATCTGGTAAACTTATTATTCATGTTAATATTAATTAATATTATTTTTAAGTCTTGCAATATTCCCAACACTTACACTGGATATCAGAACTTAATTAATGTGAATTTCCAGACCTAATTTCATTAAAATAATGAAGTAAATGGAAATCTTACGGTACTGTATTTACTTAACGAAATTCATATTGTCATATTCTCGATATTCTTCACAAAGGCTGAAAACCCGACATTTGTCCTTCTGAATAACTTGAATTAGAACTCAACTAAAATCTGTTTCACTGTCACTTTCTCCTAAATTAATAATTATATTCACAGTTAAGGCATTTACCGACACGATTATCTGGCCAAACTGAACTAAAAATAATAGTAATATCTATTAATACAATAGTCGGCCTCGGTGGTCTACTGGTTATGTCCCCTGCCTCCAGTCCTGAGGGTCACGGGTTCAAACCCGCCTGCGGTCGGTGGATTTTCAGGATGGAAAAATCCATGGGACAAGTCCTCCGGGAATGACTTTAAGCCGTGGGTTCCAAGTCTTAACATTATCAATTTCATAAAAGAACATTAAGTGTGAATAAAAGGCTTCTGTGCAAAATGTATCCGCCTTTCATCCATCCAGTAATACCCTATTGTCTAATAGATGTCCCATTGAGGGGATATGCTAACCACATGTCACTCGTTGTCATGTATGGAGTGACATGTGGTTATGGGTAAATAATGGTAACTAAATTAGCTTGGTTAGGAAACTCCCGCTAGAGAGCAGCCGTTTACCAACGCGGGACGTATGAGGTATATAAATACGAATAATAAAATAACGTTAAACGTAATAAAAATTAAACTTAATTAAATAATAATAAAAATATGTTGTTGCTGTTGTTGTCTAATGTGCCGCATATAACACTGAAGTTATTAGCAGTCTTGCTCTCCAATACTTTGAGGTCTTAGAATCTACAAAGGAAGAACAGCTCCAATCTACTACGTATAAATTAAGAAATACTATTTTTATAAAATAAACGAATAGTAAATTATTAATTGTTAAAAAATACTACTAGTGAGATTTTTTGACAGTTAGTTAATAAAGAACATTAAAGCTTTTTTCTGAAAAAAGTTATAGTTTTTCAGTCTCTGCTATAGGTGGAAAAGAATTTCATGTTCTAGCAAGAGAAACTGTAATATATTTTGAGAAAATAGGTAGGGGGATGAAGACAATGTGCTGAAGGGATCGTGTGCCTAATTTATGTGTATCACAGGGTCCAGAGAAGCGGTGTGATAAATAATTAGGAAATTATGTGTGTACTACTTTATAAAGAATAGATAGGGATTTGACGATTCTGGAATCTTGTAGATATGAGAATTATTGCACAAAACAAAAAGTGTAACATCACCCTACTTATAAAAGAGCGTAAGTTTAATTTAACAAAATGTCCACAAAAAAACATAGAAAACACTTTTAACATTGCTTATTGCTTTGTAACTATGTTTTAATTACCTATTTGGAATGTTTAAATTCAAAATAAGACATTTTTATCCACATTTTCATCCATACCATGTCCTGCAGTCCACTTGCTCCTGTTCACATTTCTTAACAAACTTACAAATTAATAAGCAATGTCAAAAATGTTCTTTTGCTCCCTTGAAAAAAAATGTTATATTAGATTTAAGAGGTTTTAGAAGTAAAGTGACGATAACTGATATCACTTAGACTGACAGTATACTTTTTTGGTATTGAATGTAAATACCTGTACCGTTACACTACCCGCAGTGAAGGGGATGCAATTTGTCTTCTGCGGATCGAAGGCCATGTGTCCACTGAGATAAAATATGTTTTACATACAACTGTTAGAAGCAATGCACATGTTTAACTTAATGACACGAACAAACTGGATGTCTAATTAGGTGGGCTATAGAACACGTTGTTTATGACGATTGAACCTTCTGTAAAGACGGAATATTAAAAATAATTGGATTATATTTTTATTATGTAAAAGATTCCAGAAAGCTTTAGTCGTTAGATGGTGCATCATGTGTATGCATTAAAATTCGAAACCCTCCGTCGTATTATTCGGAAGGCTCGTAATATTGTTAATAGCAATTCGTCCGTCTGATGGGAATGTTAAGTCTGGCAGCCCCTTTGGTCTTTTTCTATAGTAGTAGGCTTGCATGGCGGCATCGGGTTGCCCTTTTGTACGACGGTTGCTTAATATGATTTGGATAAAATAAGCTTTTCCAGATTAATGGAAATAATCGATTTTTGTATCAATTTATAAGAGAGGAGATAAAACTGATTACCACTACTACAGGGACATTACTTTCCACTTCGTACAAAATTGTAACGAATATATATGTAAGCAGAATTACTTCCTACATTGATGACATTCTAGGAGATCATCAATATGGTTTTAGAAGAAACAGGTCTACAACTGATCAGATTTTTAGTGTAAGACAGATTTTAGAAAATAAATGGGAATATAATGGCACTGTACATCAACGAGACATACACTTCAAAAATGCATAAGATTCAATTAAGAGGGAGAACGTATATTATAGCGTCCTGCTGGAGTTCGTAATTCCTAAAAAGTTAGTTAGACTTACACGAATGTGTCTAAATGTCACAAAGAGTAAGGTGCGTGTAGACAAAGAGTTTTCGGATACTTTTCAAATCCAGATAGGGTTGAAGCAAGGAGATGCACTATCTCCTCTACAATTTAATTTTGTAATAGAACATGCCATTAAATCTTTAGAGGATGAAGAAGGCTTACAACTCAATGGTATTAATAAGCTGCTGGTTTATGCTGATGATGTAGTACTATTGGCCGATAGCGAGGAGATACTACAGGCAAACACCCACACTATTGAATAACACTTAGAAATTTGGACTGGAAATAAATACCAATAAAACTAAATATATGGTCACACGTAGAAATATATTATATAATGGAAATGGACAGCTAATATCAAATGAACATTTTGAGGAAGTGGTTGAATTCAAATACCTAGGAACAATAATCACAAATAGGAATGAGATGAAAAAATAAATTAAACATAGGCTCAATTCTGGAAATGCGTGTTACTGTCCATTACAAAAACTCGTAGACTTCCCAACTCCTGTCAAAAAACTATAAAGTGAAAATATATAAAACTATTATTCTACCAGTTATAGCATATATATATAATGGATAACACGCTGGGGTACAGATCCAGAATTCCGGGTTCGAATCCCGTCCAGGCATTTATCTTTCTTATTATGCCACACACACACACATATATATATATATATATATATATATATATATATATATCCATCCATCCATCCATAGTAATTGTGCCCGAAGGTAGGTCCTTCACTGCAATCATAGCATTTGCTAGGGAATAGTAGGTGTGGTATCTTCCCGTTGCTTTCCACACCGGTGAAGGATGATGATGATAATGATAAGGATGATGATGATGACCATATGATTTCGGGGACCGTTTGGGCTTTAAAGTTTTCCTGACATTTGTCTTGCATGTGAGGAAAAACCCCGACCGGGGATCGAACCCGGGCCCGCTGCGCGTGACAAAGCAGCACGCTACCTCGAGACCAGAGCGGTGGACACACACATATATATATATATATATATATATATATATATATATATATATATATATGGATGCGAAACATGGACTCTTACTTTTAAGGAGGAAAATAGGTTACAAGTATTTAAGAATAAAGTTCTTAGGAAGATTTCTGGACCAAAGAGAGATGGACTGACATGTGAATGGAGAAGACTACATAACAGTGATCTGCATGGTCTTTATAGGAGGCCAGATATAATAAGAATAGTTAAGTCTCGTAAACTGCGATCGGCAGGACATATTGTACGAATGGGGAATGAAAGACATGTATAGAAGCTTCTTGTGGGAGAACCAGAAGGAAAACGCCCAGTTGTTAACCCAAGAATTAGGTGGAAGAATGACATTTACTATGATTTGAGGGAAGTAGTAGAGTAGTATACAGTGTGTGATTTGCATAAAATGAGCTCAGGATGATAGGGAATAGTAGGAAGAGATATGTTTCTGCCGCGGGCCATGAACTTACGTGGTCGATAGTGCCAGTGAGTAATGTTAGTCAGGTATATCGTCTATCTGCCTGCATTCCTTCGAAATTTGATTTATCGAAAATGCAAGAAAGCATTAAGTAATCATTTATTGATGGAGTAGGTGATAAAAACTTATATAATTAGAATTGAAACTTTCGATAATAACTAATTAAGAGTTACATTAAGCTGATGTATAATATTCTGGTCCACCTTGTGGTCTCGGCGTGACGTCGCTGCCTTGTGTTCCACGGGCCCCGTGTTCTGTTGCCGATCAGGACAAGTTTCAGGTGATAATTTTTTCGGGATTTTTCTCACCTGTAAGACAAATGTGAGGAAACTTTAAGGCCCAAACTGTCCCCGAAAATTATGGAGCCATTATAGTCACCATTATCATATTCAGCACGTTTAGAATTTTGGGTGTGTGAAAGGTGTATTTCGTTCTAACGTTGTGCTGTCTCGGATGAGCCCTTTTATTGAGCTTATCACTTATTCCAGGAGGCCCTCCATGTCCTTGTGTGGCCACAAATGTATGCATGTGATGCGTAGTTTAAAATTCTTCTCTCGGCAGGTCGTGCCACTTTTCGTCCCGGGTGGCGTGTTGCATGTAAAAAGTACCCATAATATGATACATTAAACTAATTTATTCGAGAGGAATGAAATATTCTGAGAAAACACATACTTTATGATAAGTAATGCCACGAGTGATTTCTAAATTATCGGTAAATTTATATAACGAATAAAATTAAGCTGTTTCCTCACAAATCATCATTTAAATATAGTTATTTTAAAGTATTTATATATTTAATGTAAACGGCGATGTTTGAAAACAAATGAGAAACGATTGGTACGCTTCAATTGCTTCTTTGTTCGTCACTGCAACCAGATCATATTATTTATTGCCAATGGAACGCTATATTGTAAGAATGCACTCTAGTGGGAAAAAAAGAAACATTAAACTGTATATTAATTCATTTCTGATGTCCTATGATGTAAATATAACTATTATATTTTTCTGAAAAAAAAAATACATTTAAGAAAGTGCAAACAGTTGTTTCTTTTTTTGGTGGTATAATCAATTGCTACAAATATTTTTATATTAACCCCGCATGCGGTATGTGTTGACATTCATGCACTATACATACAATCTGGTAGTCGTATTTGTTAGTGAGTCAGTCACTGCAAAATAATGCTATGGTCTATTCAGAATGTTAAAAAGGAGGTACTTTCCTTATTACGATATACTGGTAAATTATAGGCGAAACACGACTGTGATTGGTTGTAAATAAAAAATCATTGAAATGTGATTGGTCATTGACTCCCATTTGGGGCATGAGTTAAATAGTCAGCAGAATTTCAACATTATTTTTACATGATATTCTGGGTTTCCTTACTGCTAGTCTATTTCAGTTATCCCCAAATAAGAGTTCCTCCTATTTATCTGGAAATAAAAGGCAGTTAATATCAAACATTAAATGAGAATTAAAATATATCGCCGCCAGAAAGGAAACCGATTTGAAAATAAATTGAGATATTTTTTCTTCATTCTACCGGCCTCTGACGTTTCATGACATATTATGACATTGAGTGATAGGATTGAGCGTGGCGTTTAGTTTCAAAGATGTCACTCAAGGTTATTCCTTGGTGACCACAGAAATAAGAGCAGCACATCACTTGTTTGTGAAAACTGGCTATACATTTAATTAAGTATGAAATACATTTCAGTTAAAATACCATAGTTGTGTTTACGACTCAGAAATGCTATTATATTTTTTTTTCAAAAAGAAATTTACAAAGTTTTCAGGAATGTAAGAAAAATGAAAGGGGATAGACATTTGTGCTACCAATTTCTAAAGTTGCTCCGCTCATTTAGTTTCCTGGCGCTTTGCTCTGTGTTTAGGTAGGACAATTTGGCACGCATAAGTATTTAGTATTTCGCGGTGTTGTCACGTTTAACTTGAGCGCGTAATTTTTGCTAGCCGGGCTTATTTAAGCCACATTTTATTCACTGACACGAACATAGGGGCCTCCTATACTAAAATATGTGTGTGAATTTTCGTTATATCTGGAAATTTGATTATATATTATTTTATTATTTTTATTGTTTTCATTATTGTTATTAGTAATATATATATATATATATACAATAAATACACTACTCAAAAAATAGAGAATCACATGTTAAAACCAAAGCCAGAAAATAAATATTGTAACAATTTAATTTTTGATAGTCAGATGTTTCGAATTCAAGTATTCTTTAAAATCCGGTTGAAGATCTTCTGGGTTTTATCAATTTTTCTGTGAATATGTTAGTGAAATTCCAAGAGTTGCTGAAACCAAAGTGAGTTCGTATTGATTTTTTTAAAAAACATGCTTGAGAATAATGATTAAATATAAAAATCTGTTTGGACTTTTTATATTGTTTATACTGTCCATCCATCCATAGTAATTCTGTCCGAGGGCAGGTATTTCACTGCAATCATAGCATATTCATGCTATGCTTTGCAGCTTTGCTAGGGAATTATAGGTGTGATAGCTTCCCGATGCTTTCCACACCAGTGAAGGATGATGATGATGATGGCCGGATGATTTTCGGGGACCGTTGGGCCCTAAGCTTCCAGACATTTGTCGTACAGGTGAGGAAAAACCCCAAAAAAACCTCACCCACGAGCCTGTCCCGACCGGGAATCGAACCCGGACCCGCTGCGTGACAAGGCACCTCGAGACCACAGAGGTGGACATTTATACTGTAATATTTTGAATTTAGGTAAAGATTGATTTTTATATTAGAACAATCTTTTTCATATAAACTATCTATTAATATATTTTTAAGTACTGTTTTACTGAATGTTATACGGGAGCTTCAAATGAAGTGAATAAAGTGTTCTAACAATTGTATTGTACTACAATGAATAGTTCTTTACAAAAATGTGTACTAAACAGTGATTTCAGAAATAATTTATAAATCGAATTAACTGTATGGTATAAATATCTGAGCATACTCCAACACAAACACACACACACACACACACACACACACACATAAATATACATTTTCAAACTGAAATGAACCGTTAATTAACACAAAAATGCAATAACGTCAGGTAATTACATTTATATACAGCCTGTACATTTTAGATTAATTGCGGGATTACTATCAACCTTTTTAATGTTGCGTTACGTTTCTTTTGAAATCGTTCATGTTTATCAAAAACACCTTCCACTTATCATTTCATGAAGGCTGGGTACGCTGGTAGCGTTGTCTGTTCATTGGCAAGATCCATGGAGAAACTTCGAATACAGGGAAAACTGAGTACAGTGACATCTAAAAAATTTCGGTCGTTTACGCTGAACTACAATGAGCAAACTACAATGGTAGCGCTGTATCGCAGTAACAGAATACATAACTAAACAAAATAAAAACAAGGCACACGGCGTGTTCACTCGGGATTATGGGAAATTAGTCATTTTGTAAATTTAAATTTTTATCTACTATTCTTTCGATCTATGTAGACGGTACTATAAAAAATATATAGTATCGAAAGTTAAAATAATTACTTAGATTTTATTTTACTCTAATTCGTAAGTAAATTCAAACTTGTTTACGTTTTTAATGTGAATCTATTTTCAAAGATAAACCTACTAGAAGTGATACAATTCTAAGATTTGTTAGGTTAGGAAGAGTGACGTTAGTGTACAGCCATTTCTAATAAACATTTTAAAAATATGGCTGTTTAATGGATTTCAGATGTATGACATGGCTAAGGTTCTTTAATAAGTATTCTATAAAATATGTATGTGAGAATAAGTGGGTAGGTCAATTGTAAATATTTATTAAAAGAGCTCATAATGCACGTTTTTAAATTTTATTAAACGAAAATAAATTAACATGTTTTATTTATTTCCATTCTTCCCTTCTGTTAAAATTAAAGAAAATCTTTAGGTCTGTGAGGCTGAGTACAAATAAATCCATCATTTAAGATTAATTAATATGTTATTTTTTCCTATAAAAGTTGAATTCCATGATTATTCACCAGATGACATTATATAATTATAATTCATAATATTACCACCAGACAGTGCTGAAATTCATATTAGTACCAGAAAAATTCGAAAAAAATTTAGATGTCGGTAGTTGTTGTACACTAGCGCCGCTTGTGGCATGTACGCGAAACTTCTCCACTTTCTTCTCTGGTACCCTGTGGGCAAGATCAAGCTTCAACAAACGCAAACGTAAACGTCACATCGTTCAAACCACGTGACATCGACGTTTCCCGCTTTTCGTTTGTTTCTAGCTGATTGTTGTTGACCTTGTTCAAGCCAATAAAATGATTTTTTTTATATATTGATAACTATATCAACATGAGAGAGGAAGTGCTTATTGAGTTTGTGCGATCGCATGAATTTATATACAACAAAAATCACCCAGAATATAAAAAATGGAAAAAGGAAGTTATTTCTAAAGGAATAGAAATATTTTACAATATAAGTACTGCCATAATATGTATATTTACCATATTTCGCCTTAACGTATTTCCCTTCTTTAAATACAATACATTAAAATGCAAATAAATCAATGTAAGTTCTTCAAACAGCTGACTGTGAGCTTTTGCAGTTCTCGATGCTGACAAAAGAGTAAGTAGCAGCCATAAACGTCAATGAACGTTGATCATGATATACCACTCAAAATTATGCGTTGTAGCTTGCCCTCTCATCGCAACGTAACGTAACGCAACATCAACGAACGTTGATCGTAATCCCGCCATAAGAGTTTGAGCCATATTGACAAACCAACCCCCTTAAATAAATTACTACTTACCTCAATATAAACATTGTTCTAGTTGACTCTCTCTACATTCCCTTAAACGTCAGATCCTGTGGAGCCTCCTAAAGTAAATGTCTACTTCCTAGACGTAAAACGTATTCCTTTTTATCCTGTATGTCATCCATTAAGCGTGAGATGCCAAGACAATCCTTAGACCATTTTCTATCTTGCATGACATACAGTTCGTTTACCTTCAATATTGTAATCATCCATTAACCGCGAGATGCTTTTGTGTGTCCTGCAATAAAATTCTACTACCTGCTATTAAATAATGTTATTCTTTATTTTCAGAACCATCCCTCAAACACCTAGGCACAAGGCGTCCTTAAATAAAATCCTACTCTATAAAATTACTTATCTTGACTTCCTCTGTCATTTATTAACCATGATATGATACAATTAGAGTCCGAACATTTATTATCTCCCTTCATATAAGAAACATTACTTCTTGAACAACAACGTAATTTATCAAACTTGAAATGGTATAAAGTGTCCCTAAGTAAAATATTGCTACCCGGACATAAAATTAGTTCTTCCTATCTGCTGTCACTGGAATTCTTCGAACATTACTTGTACATTACCCTCAGTGTAAGTCTCCTTATTTTTTCTCCGTCTTCATTAAAACGAGAAGTTCTGTAAAGCGACCTTAATAAAATTTTACTTCCTTGTATAAAAATATGTTCCTCTTCACTTTATCGATTTATCCTGAAACTCTTTAAACGGCCCGATGTTTAGACTATAACAATAAAGCAAACGTCATAGCATTGCAGGCCTCAAAAAGCCCTTTGGTAGTTGGAGATGAAGACTCCCACCTTTACTGGCAATACTGACAACCGGCACGATATGTCAGGTGGGTTCTCAGCTCTCCACGACGGACGCTTGAACCCACAGAGAACGAGTCAAATACTCCGTACTCATTTAGAAGCTATATCGACCTCTTGGTCAAGTAGTTGACTAAAGGTTTAGGCCAGTTTAAAATTATGAGCCAATCGGGAAACAACTTGTGATATACTCGTACCAGCTTGTAGTGTGTTGCCTTAACCAACTATGTTACGGTGTACCCCGACTAGAATTCATAATATGTATGGGGAAATCAATAAAATATATATACACATTTTGAATGTATTACCTCAGAACGTTGAGTTTAATTTATAAATTGCGTTATCAAAAAGCGGCAGCAGTAAAATTTAGTGAGTGAAAATATGATCCTACAGTTAAACATATTTATACTACTTTTATAAGATTCATGATGTGTTCCGTTGAGGTTTATTCAAAATTAATATAAAATTATAGAATATTCACCTGAAAGGTCCGTCTCCTCAACTTAATTATCATTTAACTGTAGCGCTTTCAGGACTTGTCCCATCATCGGCAGGATTCAAACTGGTGTTTCACTGAAGATCTGGTAGAGGGGGTTGCATGTATTGGGTTCGTTTTCGTTTATCAGGCTGTCGTTGTGAGCTGCTTTCATGATTTCCATCTCTTCGAGTACGTTTATCTTCGCTGGATTATTTTCTCTGTGCACCCTAACAGTGATGCACAGAGAAAATAATCCAGCGAAGATAAACGTACTCGAAGAGATGGAAATCATGAAAGCAGCTCACAACGACAGCCTGATAAACGAAAACGAACCCAATACATGCAACCCCCTCTACCAGATCTTCAGTGAAACACCAGTTTTGAATCCTGCCGATGATGGGACAAGTCCCGAAAGCGCTACAGTTAAATGATAATTAAGTTGAGGAGACGGACCTTTCAGGTGAATATTCTATAATTTTATATTAATATTTATACTAAAAATATAAATTTTGCCAAACGTTAAACATAGCATTGGTTAACATGATTTGTGCACAACGAAACTGAGCAGTACTCGTAGTGCAGTATTTTATTCTAAATTCAAATGTGTAATTAAAATTCTTTCTTCTGATATCTTTTTCTTTTTGACTGTTATTTTTGTTTTTAATATTTCTGTATATTAGACATTCTTATAGATTATAGAGGTGGCGATTTTATTCAAATGAGTGGGCACCAGACAGACGTATTCATGTTATAATATATTGTAACTCAGTGCAGGCTTACTCTCGTTCTAACATCCTCAGTATTGCAATGTAGTATTAAGCTGACGCAGTAGACATTCATGGAATTGTAGCGAGCCTATAAACATGTGTAGTGGGTTTGTACATTATGTTATTTTTATTAGTATATTCTATTAGTTTTATAAACGTTTCAATATACTAGGACAGTTTTTAAATTATCTTAAAGAATTTGCCGCGTGTGTGGTGAACTAACCTTCAAATCTAAGAGGAGAAATTTCACACCATTTGTGCAAAATGTTATGTTCTTTATTTCGGATGTGAAGATGGTGATTTTGATAAAGGCTAGTCCCACATATATTCTGTGAATCATGTAAGGTCTCTCACTCGATACATATCATACCCATCATATGCCATTTTCGGTTCCTATTATTTGGAGGGAACAGAGGAATATGATAAGAGATTGGTACCGGTAGGTCTGATTAACTAAAGTTAAAGGAATGAAGTGCAAAACCAAATATACAGTTACGTATCCCAATTTGGCATCTGAAATGAGACATACCACATAGTGAAGAGTATGCTGTATCAGTCTCCAAATTTCTTGATGTTAATTGATAATTTCGGCTGAAACCCAAGTAATAATGAAGAGGAGTGAAACGAGAGAAATACCCTTCATTTGAAGCCAGTAGTTCATGAGTATCACACTTTATAACTCAAGAACATTTTAATTATCTTATATGGGATTTCAACTTGTCTAAATAGTCGGCTAAACTTTTAAGTTCGAGGCTCGAAGGTCGGAATCTACTCCAAAAACATACAAGGAACGCGTTTTTTCATAGCCGTGTTACTTGCTTCATAAACTACTTTTCGTTAAAGGACGCCATCTAGATTTTGTTTTGCATTTTATTGTTCATCATCATGATCATCATAAACAACAATCACGGATTAAGCCCATGTGGCTTGTTCCGTTCTCATAGATTCTCATTCAAAAGTTGGATCCATCTCTTCTTCGGTCTACCAACATTCCTGCGTCCTGTTGGTTTGTATTTAAGTATAGTTTTGGGAATGCGATCATCCTCCATTCTTCGAACATGTTCTTTCCATTTTTTGTAGATTCTGCTATCCTATCTAAGAGTTTAGATATTTAGCATTGTTTTGTTTGTTTTTTTTACAAAAATGTTTTTTTCAGTAATGGAGGTTCACGGACATCAACACCAGCCAGATGAGAGAGGCGATTGTTCATAGACTCTTTGAGAATTAGAAATGATGGCTGTACTTCTACACAACGGCTGTGAATTGTCATCTATCTGCCGCATATGCAGCAGATATGAAAGATGTATGTGAAAATATGGAATTTCTGTAAGAAAAAAAATCAGTATACAAAGTCTTCTTCGTCTTCATCCATCCTAGTCTTAGGCCCATATACGTGTTACGATCTCACTGATGAATTTTTTATCCAGAGCTTTTTTGGACGGAGCAGAGATCTCTTCCCTGTATATACAATATAAAACGTAACTGGGCAATCGATAGATATTTGAAGGTCATATCTTTATTGTTAGGTTTCCAACTTTCATGAGCGAAATTCTGCTGTTTCCTGTGAGAATGGGACAGCAGGTATAGGAAGTCGTAATACTTAGAGAAACAATAGCCTAATTGTTAATCTCTTATTCCTGTACATTAAAATGTATCAAATACCCCATTAGTGGAACCCGAAAAGGCGTATTTACCTCCCTTTCATATAAAACTGATGCTTATGAAAACAGTTGTAAAAGCAATCGATGAATGTTCTGCTACATTTAAGTATCTCAACTCCACATTTCCTAAAATAAATTACGCAAAATTGAAGGAAGGGAATTTTATATGGCTGCAAATAATATCACTAATATCGGATGATGAACAGTTTCAGGTACTGTATCATTCACCGGAAAAAAGAGCGTGAAAATCATTCAAAATACCTATTCTCGATTTATTGCCAATAACAAATAAGAAACTGTAGTGAAATAGTGATCTTCTGAATTCTTTCAGATCAATGGGATGCTACATGTATTAAAAAATTCACTTCATGGACTCCCACCTAGACCTCTTCCATGAAAATCTTGTGACAGTCCCTGATTATGTGTTACAAACATTCTGAATGTGTTTTGGAACTCAGCATGGAAGAGATAGATTCGATTTTTCTGTTACTTGTGAAAAAAAAACGTTTTTTCTAGACTAATGTATTCAGTGTAAAATACATTTTTCTTATGTTTCATGGTATGTTTAACGTTAATATGCAAAAAATATGAACATTGTCATGCTATTGGAGCCATGAAAATAACGATTAAAGTCTAACCAGCATTCTACATTTAAGAAATGAGTGTATAGTGCCTTCCCCCTTCCCTTACAAAGTCGTCACAATGTACACAGTAACAACCCCAGTAGTGTAACCAGTATATACCAAACAATTAAATGGCTCCGAAAAGAACTTAAATGATATAAGGGGAATCTAAAATTATAAGTACTTTTTTTGCAGAATGCAGAGAACAGCTACATGATTCCGAAAAAAACAGAAGTTGAATACAGAATTATTATTCGGTTGCGTAACATGTACATATCAGTTAAGAAGTATCGAGAGAGATTCGACAGTTCGTAATTTCCGACGAGATATTGGTTACTATGGAAAAGTGTCCCAAAGAATGTATTATGTCACTTAATGAAAAATAATTACAATAATTGATCAAATTACTCACTGTACGATCAGTTTGTACACTGATTTTATAACTTATACAGAGTCCTATATTCTGGGTTAGTTACTGTTGTAGAGGTTACAATATCCTCCTGAAAATTGAGAAGGTTAACGCAAGTTTTCTAAGGAGAGGTGAGGTTGAGGCGAATGTATCGGTTTCCACATAATTTATTTGTTGCCTAATGAAGGTAACGTGAGGATCCCATCACATGTCTTAGGTATATCAGCATGGCCATTAGGAAGTACAGTTTGGTGTACAATAACTCTCTCAGCAGGATCGATATCCAAGGCGCCAAGTGTGCGGGACCTAAGGGATCACACTTCTCCCTGTTCTCAATAACATAGCCGGAACCCCATCACATAGATCTATACTAATTTAAGCAACTCTTGGAGAAAAACCTAATCAATCAATTGAAAAAACAACATCTGAGACAAAATATTACACATACTGAATGTTTCCAGGTAATTAAAATCTTAAAATGCTGGTAATAGGATTAAAAACGTGGTGACTTTTTTTAGCAGTTGACAGGCGCGGATTTTCAGTTTTTATAGTTATCGTGGAAATAGAACATAGTTATGAAGCAGACATCGTGGTTAAGACTTTGACATTACAACTCATGGTAGTGGATTATCAGTTTATTTTATATTTGTAATGGAAACAATAAAAACTATAAAACCGTGGTTGTGTTACTGTTATCTGCATTTGGCGGAATTTGATATATGTTTTTTTGTAAATTCTCATCGAAGTAGAAACCAATATATGTAATCAGGACACAGAGTTATTTTCTCCAATTAACGGACGTTGATATTCTATTTATTTGTTCTCATAAAAAAATGTATGTAATCGTGGTCATGGAAAAGTCTTTTTTTATAATTGATTGGACAACCGGCAAAACTTCTAAACAAAAAATTGTGTTATTTTATTACTACTATTATAGTCCAAATCTTGGAATACTCGTATGACTATCGTGCTCCTGATATAAAATGATTATATTCATAAGAATAAGAATACATTTTATTCGGAATAAGTTTTTGTACACTGTATTAACACACGAGAAAGCAGGCACTCGCGCTCGGAGTTTGTGCTGTTACATAATTTATTACATATAAATAATACACATTATCAATATTATAGTTAATGAGAGGGAAAAAAGAGGAAATACAAATTTAGAGCAAGTTTTAATATATAAAATTAATTCCTACATAAGTAAAAATTAATTAAAAAAAATAAGTTAAAATATACCTTCTAAGGTAAGATCCGTCGTCCTCATCTAATAAAATACTCGTATGTATTCTTTATGTCTGTAGGCCGTTCAGAACATCCGTTCAATCTTCAGTAGGTCCTTCTTCGCCACATTATGTAGCGACCTACTGAAGATTGAACGGATGTTCTGAAAGGCCTACAGACATAAAGAATACATATTTTATAAGTTAAGGACGACGGATCGTACCTAAGAAGGTATATTGTAACTTATTTTATTTTATGACTATCCACCTCAACGGTTTTAACAATGCATTTTATTAGTATTAATTAATTGAAAGTACAATGAAATGACAAAACTATACAGAATAGATTAATACCAAAATTGAGAAAAATTAATAAATAATGTGTAATATATATCAAAGTGGGCTGGCTACTACTTATTAAATAATTTGTAAATATTTAAGTAATTGATTTCATTGTTTACTTAAATCTGTGTTTAGTTTGCTTAGCTCGGAATTGTTTCTAATTAAATTATTACATTAATTGGTTCCTAATTATCTACTATAACGAACAAATTTCAATAAATTAAGATTTAAAAATCTGTCGGCTGCTATTCCTGCACGTATTTTTTTATTAGATGCGACAAATATATGTGTTTAAAAAAGTGATGCTCCAAAAAGTTTGGATGAGTAGGAAGAATGAGGAGAAATTATACAAAATCAGCACACATTAATCCATTAATTCATCGTTTATTTTTATACCATTTACCTGGTTGGGCTCGCTGAATACTAATTACAACAAAAGTAGTGAGAATATATAAATATATAGAGTACAGATGTTATGACTATATTTTTGATATTTGGCAATGAAGGCAAATATGATATGAAAATAAAAATAAATGCCTCAGTCGGGATTTAAACCCGAGCATCTAAACTTGACTGGGGTTCAAATCCCGACTCAGGAATTTATTTTTTATTTTCATGTCATATATATATATATATATATATATATATATATATATATATATACACATACTAAGAGCATTGAAGCGCAAGCAGTAAGAATCACAATTCTCCAACGAAAGTTGATTTACAGGCTTCACGAGTAGATAGTCACATGCTGCACCGCTTTACAAGCGACTGGTCGTTAGCTAGTATCCCAAATGTTAAGTTCCATCAGTCCCACAAAGCCAGGGTAGGGCAACCAGGACTGTGAACCCTAGCCATCGGCTGGACTGGATTTTGTGCTTGTATGTATAATTGGATATTTTTATTATTATTATTATTATTATTATTGTCTTCTGTTTTTAATTATTGATGACCGAGTTTGTTAATTTATTCATATCTTTTTAACGGTCAAAAACATGAATTTTATTGTTAGATTATTTGTATTATCTGACTTATGATTCTCATTAAATGTGCTTTTTAGTTAACGTATGTTTACTAATTGTGTAGCTAGTCATGTTTCGTATTAATATATATTCTAAAGCTTCCTCAAGCCAAATTAATCCCCTTTTTCCTTTTAGCTTCCACGATTATAATACTGCTTAGCAATCAGTACTATATGTTAAGTAATTTACAAAGGAAAGGTGGATTAATCTGGCCTTCTATGGGCCCGGGCAAAGGAATGTTGAGATTGTCACTCAAAATTTTCAAACTCAATGTTATAAAAGGGTAGGATCGCGGCGCATAGTCTTAATCTTAACTATCATTAACTGATTGTATTATAGATCATAATATAATAGATATCACATTGGTCAAATCTTAATTTAGTATTTAACAGTAGAGTTAATTATGATTGTTATATTCTGATGTAACGTATGTATGTCCTGGTGAGTGAAAGAGAAGGCCACATGGCTTAACTCCGCCAGGCTAAATAAATAAATATAAATAATATTAGAAGTTATATCAGGGCAAACAGAACAACTGAATAAGTGATATCAAATTACATTTTGTACGAGGACTATTTAGGACTATTTCCCTCATAAAGTAATATTAACATTAAATAATATTATTAACAATATACATGATTATTAAATGTCTGCAAACAAACCTACTAGTCCTACTTTGTAGCAACAATATTGCCCTCTGTAAATATAAGCATGAAATAATAATAATAATAATAATAATAATAATAATAATAATAATAATAATACCAATAATAATATCAATCAAATCTGGTGTCATAACTGCTGTCGCCGTCTTTTACAAACCAAACGCCATTCCACACTATCCATACACTGGTTCCGTTCCAATCTTCGAGTACATATTTATAGCTGCTTTTACTCCCTCCATCCAAGTCTTCATCGGTTGTCCCGCTCTTCTTCTCTCTATTGGTATCCAATCCAGAATAATTTTAGGTATTTATATTCTGTCATTATGTTAATATGACCATACCATTACAGTGTTATATTTTCTATTACATCTTTTATATCTGGTGAATCTTGTATTCCCATCATTCATTTTTTATCCTTATTCAAAATTTTTCTATTCGTTATTTTCCAGCTTAAGATCTCAAAACATATATTTCTGTACTTATATTCTCGTTTTTTTCCCCCTTAGTAGGGATTTGCAAGTTTCTGAACCATATGTTGAAATTCTTTGAACTATCGTTCGATACATCTCTAATTTTATGTTTTTGTTCGATATTTTAGTGCAGATGGATGCAATATTTCTATAAGTTAATCGCGTAATATGCTAAAGAATATGTATATTAGATTATCAATTCGCCATTAAAATGAAGCATTTAATTATACGCCGTAAAGTGGATAAATTAAATTTGTGTTGACGGAGACATAACCTTTGTAAAGAAGTAGCTCTTTATTTGAATCGTTTGAGGCCAGATATTAATTTGATATATATATATATATATATAAAGGGTTGACTAATGAATTTAAATTAGTCACTTTATATTTGATATTTTATTTCCTAAATTATTATGAATTATAGAGTTTTTTGGCCCCACGATTCACATGTACACGAACGTAATTGAAAATTGCGTAGTGTTAATTCTTCTACTAGTAAGTTAGTAAATATGTTTAAAAACACTTCATAATATCTCAAGTCATCAGCGTCGCTGTCCAAAGCTCAGTGTCAAAGGGCCGGAAAGGGCCGACAAATATTGCTCAAAAGTATCTTATTTCAGGATTAAGTAATTTTACTTGTCGTGAATTTTAGATCCGAACACACGGATTTACTTCCATCCAATGGAAGTAATTTCTTAGGATCTTTGCGCGTCGAAAAATCCACATTCCGCAGCCGGATTTGTACTCGTGAAATTCACAACTAGAGACGAGTAGGGTAATCTCCAAGACACGACAGGGGTAGAAGGACCTTGGCCTAGCAGACGGCTGCTGGTCTCACATCTATATGTACGAATTATACAGGAGAGTCATCAACCCGACAGCTTACGGATGATACGGGTTCAGCACGCAGAGTCCTCTGGCCGTTAGAGGTAGCGAACCTAACCTGAAACGGCTATTTATTTTAGCTACAATAATTCACGATCTTGGGTGAGTACCGGTCCCATACTGACCTAAATTCCATGAGAAAAATATCCGGCATGGTGACACGATACAGCACGAGTCTTATCCCCGACAAGACATTTTTCCTTACAGATCGCTTGGTTACACTGTGTGATACACTACACAATTGTTATTATGCGAGAACAAAACATGTTATAGGGCATTAGGTCTTACTTTATTGCTCAAGACCATATACTTCTCATCCCACAAATATTTGGAAGTTTTTTTTTTCAGTAGTCATTCCATACGACACCACGTGCTTTCTGTCATTGTTGCCGGTTAGAAACACATTTCATTCTACAGGTCATTATATTAACCACTTTAGCTCAGAGACAGTTTCACAATAGAATTAAAGCCATCATCAATGTTGAAATATCTTTTTTTTCCGTCCTTCATTACATGACCTTGAACGGTAAAGTAAAACCAAATGTGTTGTAGTAAAAAGGAAATTGTAATAAACATTGGGTTTAAAGCGTTGTATTTTAATGAGTGTTGCATGATATAGTAAAAATCATGTTGAAGTACATGGTGTGTCGTTTAAAAGTATATTAAAATATATGTCTATAACATATAAAGTGATTCGAAATTATAGATTACACTAGTTGCTACAAAACGTAAAACTGGAACTTGTTTTTACTTTATGTTTCATAAAACACAACACGGTATCATCCATTAGTGGCATGAGAAATTTCCAACAGTATTCAGGCTCGACCTATGTGTTAAGGAGCACCTATGGCGTTACATTATAGACACCCGCATTTTTTTCTCATGAGTCAACCAAATCACTCTACTGGTGTGTAGATCTGGTTCTTACAAACTTGTACAGAAAAAAATAATTGTCTAATTATCTGGGATGCCATGTGATGTATGGTGATTCTCTTCCGATCCATCGTGCAGGGTTCAGTTCATATAATAGTATCTTCTAGATTTGTGGTTTGTTAGGTATCACACATTGAACGTTTGTAATAATTTAGCTAACTGCTATGTATTATATTCCATTCAACCATTTGTTCGTCTCATTTTGGTCTAAAAATTTTAAGATAACTTGTAAAAGTTTTTTTTTTCACTTTTGAGGGAATTCCCATGGAATGAAGCTATTGAGAGTGTTCTCAGAAATAGTATTTTGAAATATTTTCAAAAGCGTGGCACTTGTAAAATGAACAACACTGAATTAAAACGTACAACCTTCTCTTTTAATAGCTACGAATCTTATCCATATTGGATACATACTTTTAAAAATATATCTATTTGTATTATTATAAGCTACTTATAAACGGAACACGGTGTATAAGAAACGCTTGTATCCGAGTAATTGATGTCAGTTGCGCGCTCTCCTCGCCGGTGCAGGGGTGATCAGAATTAATTCTACCGTCCCTGCGATACTTTTAAACTGAATCACGGTCGTTGCATCCAATTATTTCCTAAAAGCAAAAAGTAATCCCAAAGAAAGCAAAGCAGAGTAAATTATGTTCTGCGGTGATATAAAGAGTGCATTTTAAATCCCAACAACATTTTAGGTGGCTAGACTATATATCTAGTGCAAAGTTCTTAGGGAAAAATCAGATATATTCTGACGCCATTTAGCTGAACAAAGAATTGGTTCATAAACTTAAGCGGTCGAGTTAATTAGAAGTGGTGCAACTTTGAATTCCATTTATAAACGCATTCCATTTGGACGGAATAACAAGGCCACTAAGTTTTCGCCCTCTCTCTCCATCTCTTTCGATCCACAAGCAGAAAATGGGAGCTTGGGGATTCTAGACCCTTCCTTGTCAAACCAAGTTTCATGCTGATTTTGATAAAACGATGTAACTAGGGAATCACACCCCTGTGGATCATGTGCCATGCATTCACGCCGCGATCCATCTAACATAAAAGTGTAAGGGTGGGGAAGTCTCATACAGCACGCCGTCTTCGGATTCTACTGTATCATCTGCTTCGGAATTCAATCACTAGGGATGGGCAATAGAAAATCTCGTGTGTCCTTGATGCTTTAACATATTTCCAACGCATTTAAGTCACGGCATGCTTGTTATAGAACTTTGCTGCTCTGATTTATAATGTTGTTGAATTCAAGATATTATACTATATCGATAAAAATCAACTGTCCCAAATTTAACTTTTTTACATACTCAATGAACATTAATGTACAAGACATAAATACACGAAGCGTAGAATTAATTCAAGAAAAAGAAGCAGACTAGTGGATAATAAAAATTCCTTTTGTTATGATAAAAAACAAACCTTAAATAATTAAACACACTTTAAAAATCTCAAAAACAATCTCCAAGTTTTCAATCACTACTGCTTCAAAATTTGGTTTCAGCTCAACGAGAGATGCAGTGTCTTTGAAACAGCTGTATTGCACGCTTAAACATGGAACAAAAATTACAAACTCGCCCAGAATTAGTGTAGTGCACAAGAAAATTAAATCAATAATTCGTACACAGAACTAATTTAAAATAAAAATAGTTATTTTTACAAACCTAATGTAAACTGTAATTACGTTCAAATAAATAAACGAGCAGGCCCATTATATTGACTCTTCCGTTAATATATTTTCATCCATATACTTGCTAAGTCCACCGCTGTGGTCTCGAGGTAGCGTTCTGCCTTGTCACGCAGCGGGCCCGGGTACGATCCCCGGTCGAGGCAGTTTTTCTGGGTGAGGTTTTTATCGGGGTTTTTCCTCACCTGTAAGGCAAATGTCAGGAAAACTAGACCCAAACGGTCTCCGAAATCACATGGCCATCATCATCATCATCATCATCCTTATCATTACTATCATCATCATCATCATCCTTCACCGATGTGGAAAGCAACGGGAAAGCTACCACACCTAAAATTCCCTAATAAAGCTGCAAGCATAGCATGAAAATGAATGGCTACTTTCTAAATAAATATTCCCGAGACCAGCTATTCTGAAAAGTGTTTCCTGTGGTTTTCCCAAAACAATGAGCATGTGATAGAATAGTCCCCAAAAGACCATTGCAGTAGTACATGCACAGATATACTAAAATCATAATTTTACATTAGTGACGAAGTATAAAGAAACAACAAGAAAAAAAATAAATTGTTCAAATTTCAACATATATTTTGGCACCGGAATTCAAATTTCTTGTTGTAAATATCTTGGAACCTGGGCTGGCTATACTTTTCAACATAACGTAGACCAGCGAAAGGAGAATAGTCGCCACTGTCTTACAAAACCGGTCACAGTAATTCTCTTCTTTGTCTTATCATACTTAACATGAAAAAAAAAGAATAACACAACAATAATAGTCCTTGAATAAACTTGGTTGAGTTTGGACAATAGGTACTATTTATTATTAGGCAACAGTTTAAAGAAGATGATTTCTGCTTGCCTGCTCTAAGTCCCATACTACTTCATATTAATCGGTAGACAGATTCATTAAAATTATTGATGAGTGGGCCACATGGCGAACAGGGCTACTAGTGACATCTCCGTAGAGCAAGATGGAACTACAATCCTTACCTCACGAGAAGAGTAGCAGGGACTGAAGTGGGGGAGCGAGGGATTTACTACTGTATGAACAAGTGTTTATATATATCTATATATATCACACAAAAAATGTAATAGGTAGATTGAGGGACTTGTTTAAAAAGTGCATTTCAATACAGAAGATTTCCGATGAATGGAAAATAAGCTACATTGTACCAATATACGAGAAGGGCGATAGAAGAGACGCAAAAAACTACAGAGGACTAAGTATAGATAACACATTATATAGAATATTTAAAAAGTTATTAAAAACAAAGTTACAAAAAGATATTAAAGACAAATTAGGAGGAGATCAAAATGGATTCAGACCAGGAAGGTCATGTGTTGACAATATATTTGCAATACAACAGTTAATTGAAAAACGGACTGCAGTTGGAGAAGAAACCCATTTGACAATGATAGATTTAGAGAAAGCTTATGACTCAATTCCGCTTGAGGGTCTTTCCACTTTTCAGCGGTTGCCCTTTTACCAGCCGGCTGCTGGCCCTTCACATCCACATGCGTCAATCACAGAGGGAGATGATCAACAGCCAGTGAAGGGGTGAATTGTGGTTAGCATGTCGAGTCCCCCAGCCGTTATAGCTGGTTCCTCAACCTGGAGCCGCTACTTATTGTAGCTACCCAATTGCCTCACGATGCTGGGTGGGCACCGGTCCCATTCTGGCCGAAATACCATGAGAAAATTTCTTCCCCCATGGAGACTCGAACTAGCGCAAGTCCCGTAGCTCTGCGCCAAGGCTTCCTACCTTAACCGCTCGGCTACGGCGCGGGACATGACTCAATTCCGAGGTACAAATTATGGGGAGTATTAGAGAAATACAATATTGATAGAAACCTAATAGAAATTATTAAACAAATCTATAAAGATAACTCCGCTTATGTTAAAATTGGAAATATAATGTCTAATCCTATAAAAAACACAAAGAGATTGAAACAAGGGTGCTATCTTTCACCAATTTTATTTAATATTTATGTAGAATCCATATTAATGTAATGGAAACAAAGCTGCAAAGGTATGGGGTGCCGATGATCAACTCGTTTTAGCGCAAGACAAATTTGATATGGAACTCATGATAAAAAGGTTGAAAAACACATATGAATCATGGGGTCTCACAGTAAATTTACAAAAAACAGAATATCTGGCAATAAATAGCAATGAACGAGAAAATGTAATATTGGAAGAAGGAATCCAAATAAAGCAAGTGAAACAAACTAAATATTTGGGAATAATTATGGATAACATTGAAGGTATAGGCAAAGAGAACATAAAACATAGAATTGAATTGAGTAGCAAAAATAAGATCATCGTTAAATTCCATATGGTGGGATAAGCATATTTGGAAAGACACAAAAAATATATTGGTAAAACATTGGTGGAATCTGTTGCAATGTATGGAAGTGAGGTATGGACAATCAATAAGTACTACAAGAATAGACTAATAGCTGTAGAAATTGATTATTTACGGAGAAGTGCCAGAAAGTCTAGATTAGAACATGTCACAAATAAGGAAATTAGAAACATAATGGAAGCAGAAGAAAGCATTAATTGAAAGAATTGAGGAGAAGGAATTAAAGTGGTTAGGACATGTCTTAAGAATGGAAGATGAGCGATGGCCGAAGCAACTATATGAATGGCATCCGAACAGAAAGAAGAAAAGAGGGAGACCAAGGTTATCATGGAAGGAAAACATGAAGACAGTAATGCAAGCTAGAGGGCTAAGCATCGAAGATGCCCAAGACCGTAGGCTTTGGAGATTTGGCACGGGAAGATGGCAGCAGCTGTAAAAACCCGAAGATAGATAGATATATATCACTGAAGAAACAACCGTCTCCATAAATATTCCCATTTATTGTTGTTCCTGCATTATTTGTTAAATAAAGTCAGCATGGAAAATAATGTTACATCCATTCTTCTTCCCGTGAGTAACCAATTATAAAAAAAAAACTTTTGTTTCGGTTTCAGAAACTATATTCACTGTTTTACATGAATAACTACATAAAATAGATATCACTAATAAAAATAATAGTATTCATATAAAATATAATGAATGGAATTCAGAACATTATCCAACTATTGCATTTCTGTTCCTGAGATAAAGATGTAGTGGTGGAACTTTTGATAAGGGAAATTTTCAAATTTAATTTAAAAATGGGGCGATTACAATCGAGGGACCGGAATGAAGGATCCTAAACAACCAAACCACGATGTAAAATTGGAAAACAATTGAGGGACGATTAAGATCCTGAATCAGTGACTAATAGGCATACTATTATAAGCATATCAGGGATTCAAAACTGTTACAGCTGTCTATCTTAACATTTTTCTCACATATATCGATTAGTGCGTTTTTTTAAATTCCGTAAAACATATTATAAACAATTTAACGATAATTTCTGCGCTCACGGGTCATCTATAGACCGAACAACTTTAAAATCAAAATGTTATAATTTTTCTTGAGTAAATTAATTTTAATTTTAACCTTCACCTGTTGCTCTATATATTTCCACAAATGTAACTCCAGGACTGTACCTTAGTAACTAAACTGTAACTAATTTGGCTTATATTACTATTGATAACAATTTTCCACCTTTTAAACATGAACTACCATTATAAACCCTCTACATTTAAAATGTTTCGTTAAAATTTTTACGCCTTTTTCTTAAGTTCTGTATTTTTACAGTCCCTATCACGTTTTAGTTTTGTCCTTGGGTCTATATTAATTAGAATACTGACAGCTTTCCTAACTATAGTTCGGTGAAATTAATCATGCAATACACTTATATTAATTTCATTCCTCTCCACCAGAAAATGGAGAGTATTATTAAAATTTTAGTACGTTTTTTCTACTTCTTCGAGGCAGAACCATGTAATGCGAATATTGAAGTAATCAACATTGTCATTTGGCCTTCGTTTTAATAGTACGTATTTAATTAATTTTGAAAAATATTTCTGAAATTTATGAAATACTAGCTAATACCAGGCATTCGCTGCAACGCCGAAATAAATGAAAATTGTGTTTAGTTGAACAAGTAAAAAGGAAAATTAATTATATAATTATATAATTATATTTTTAGATACACCGTCCTGTTTACCCGGTGTTGTCCGGGAACTTACTCATCCCGATCTTCTTGGCATAAATAAGCTAAAAGGCAAAATTCGTTATTGTGACTTAACCGTAAAAGAATACCCGCCATGTGTTGCTAAGCTTGCACAGGAATCTACGTACTTGTCTCGATCTTCTTGGCATCATTGAAAGACAAAAATGGTTATTGTGAGTTATCCGCAACAGATAAAGATATGCTGTCGCGGGCTATTTGTAATTTTTTTGAGATATTCAATTCTGTGTACATTAATGTTGTGTATTTGTTATCGTTTATGCAGCGTAAACCATTTTAAGCGTCCAAAGAGTTACTTTTTTACGTTTTCCACTACAAAGGGCGATTTTTAATGCTGTAGGAGTTGAGTATCACAACTCTCTTATAGCCTATGTTTATCCTGGGAATCTCCTGAACATTTTGCGATAAGCCCCATCACAATCTGATCAATGGTATGGCCGCGCAGAAAGAACGAACAAACAAACTTTTATTTTTATGTATTAGATAATTATATTTCTCAAATTTACAAAATATAATATATAGAAAAACACACACACACACACACACACACACACACACACACACACTAAAGCCCATGTCAAATAATTTATCATCAGAACATGAAATTCGTTAGAGTACCTACAAAGGTCTTCATTGGATACATGGCATTTTGACTTACATTATGGCTAGAATAATTGTTTGTCTACATAAAATATTTAAGTTATGTAAAATTATGTTAAGGGAATCTGGAGTGCCTTATATCAATATTATTAAAATAATCTTTTACGTCAATATTTTCTGATAATCTACTGATATTAGCAGAGTCAAAGTTTAACCAATCATTTAGAGTATTTTTCTGTTAATTATAAATTCATTTTTATATGTGGATATTTTTATACAGCGATTTTTTAACAATATGCAATTTTACGCACCTAACATAGGAATTTCTAAAAGAAGTCCAAGCTTCAAATCAAGCACAGGAAGTTATTAAATATCTCCTGAAAAATTGAAACAAGTCCATTACGTAGATCTTGATTAAACAATATCAATGTTTTGGCTGTGAAATGCGGCAAGAATACCAAATCAAAATTGATTATAGATTTGAAGTACTGGAATCTTCAGATGACAATGTGGCAAACGAAGAAGAAACTGACATAAATAAAGAATGGGAGGCTGTAAGAGATACTATTAAATTGTCAGCATCAGAAAGCATTGGTTGTTTAGAAAAGAGGCAAAACAAGAAATGGTTTGTTGAGGAATGTGCCGACATTGTAAAGAAAAGAAAGCAAGCAAAAATGAAATGGCTACGAACCAACTGAGGTAAATTTAGAGGAACTGGGTAGTATTAGACGGGAAACCACCAAGTTACTAAAGAGTAAAAAGAGGGAATATTTGAGCCAGAAGATAGGTGGTTTTGAAATGAACGCAACAAATAGGAACATTAGAGAATTATATCAGGCAATTAGTATAGAGAAGAAAGGATTTCAGGCTAGAACAAACATAATTCGGATTGAAAATGGGGATACGATTGCAGATTCCAGGAGTATATGAAATAGGTGGAAAAGTTACTTTAATCAGCTATTAAATGTACATACAGAACAGGATATTGAAGAGGATAATTTACAGACAGCAGAAATGCTAGTCACAGAAGCAAGTGCATCAGAGGTTGAAATGGCGATTGAAAAATTGATGATGTATAAAGCATCAGGTTCAGATGAGATCCCAGCAGAACTGATAAAATCAGGGGGAGAAAAACTGATGGAAAAGATAGACCGGCTGCTTAGCATGATTTGGCAAAAAGAAGCTCTTCCAGATGAATGGAAAGAATCAATTATCGTACCAATTTATAAGAAAGGAGATAAAACTGATTGCAACAACAACTACAGGGGCATCTCATTACTTTTAACTTTGTACAAAATTCTAACAAATATATTAGTAAGCAGAGTTACTGCCTATATCGATGACAATCTAGGAGACCATCAATGTGGATTTAGAAGAAACAGGTCTACAATAGATCAGATATTTAGTATATGACAGATTTTAAAAAAGAAATGGGAATATAATGGTACTGTACATCAACTATACGTAGACATCAAAAAAGCATACGATTCAATTAACAGGGTGAAGTTATATATTATCTTGCTGTAGTTTTAAATTCTTAAAAAGTTAGTTAGACTTATACAAATGTGTCTAAATGACACTAAGAGTAGGGTGCGTGTAGGCAAACAGTTTTCGGACACTTTTGAAATCCAGAATGGGTTGAAGCAAGGAGATGCACTATCTCCTCTACTATTTAGTTTTG
Source organism: Diploptera punctata (assembly GCA_030220185.1). Classification (NCBI taxonomy): domain Eukaryota; kingdom Metazoa; phylum Arthropoda; class Insecta; order Blattodea; family Blaberidae; genus Diploptera; species Diploptera punctata. The sequence continues at coordinate 773,772 of JASPKZ010008566.1, forward strand.
TAGTAGAGCATGCCATCAAATCTTTAGAGAATGAGGAAGGCTTACAACTCAATGGTATTAATAAGCTGTTAGTTTATGCTGATGATGTAGTACTATTGGCCGATAGCGAGGAGATACTATTGGACAACACTAAGGAATTAGGACTGGAAGTAAATATCAATAAAACTAACAATATGGTCACACGTAGAAATACATTATATAATGGGAATGGACAGCTAATGAAAATGAGGGAAATTTTGAGGAAGTGCCTGAATTCAAATATCTAGGAACAATAATCACAAATAGGTATGAGATCCGGAAAGAAATTTAGCATAGGCTCAATTCTGGAATTTAATGCTATTATGCATTGCAGAGACTCTTGATGTCCCAACTCCTATCAAAAAACGTTAAACTGAATATATATAAAACTATTATTCTACCAGTTATATTGTATGGGTGCGAAACATTGACTCTTACTTTAAGGGAGGACAGGAGATTACAGGTATTTGAGAATAAAGTACTTAGGAAATTTTTGGACCAATGAGAGATGAACAGGCAGGTGAATGGAGAAGACTACATAACAGTGAACTACATGGTCTTTATAGGAAGCCAGATATAATAAGAACAGTTAGGTCTCCTAGACTGCGATGGGCCGGACATGTTGCACGTATGGGGAGTGAAAGACTTGCATGGAAACGTCTTGTAGGAAAGCCTGAGGGAAAACGTCCAGTTGGTAGACCAAGAATGGGTTGGGAGAATAACAGTTAATATTGTTTGAGAGAAGTAGATTATACAGGGAATGATTGGAAAACGTTAACTCAGGATTGGGATGTATGGAAAGTTTTTGTCCGCGCGGCCATGAACCTACGGGTTCGATAGTGCCAGTGAATAAGTATGTAGGTAAGTAGTAATAGAAATCTTTATTAAGTTTTGTCCTAGCATAATCGTCTTTAAGTTAAAGTAAAATTAACAATTATGCGTAAACGCAAGACTGTGAAACATAATTTTATCATGATTCATTGAAGTTTTCCTTCACCTCTAAATACATAGGTTGTTTCTTTAGTTTTGGCACCTATTTATTTTCTGGATACATAGCATACATACATGGTTGTAAGTTTTAGAGGCCTTCGGTGTAGTCACGAGCATTGCGTACAATGTATTCCCAGCGATGTGGTAGCCATCGAATGCCGTTGGCACTGCCTAATCTCTGGATGGTGCGTAGAGACTGATTCACTGAACTCAGACTGTCGTCCACTGTTCTGAATCTCTTCCTTGAGTTTAGGAATGAAGTCGAAGTCACAGGGACTTATGTCTGGAGAGTATGGAGGTTGGTAGAGCACCTCCCAACCCCAGCAATTGAACAAATCAGACTCTGCCCCTAGGCAGATGTGACACATTTTCGTGTCCTCTAAAGGCTTGTACCCACCTTGCCACTGTTCGGTACTGTAATGTATCTGCATCACAAGCCTCTCGCAATCCTTGATGACACTGTAGTGCGTTTCTGCCTCTAAATATTCAATCTTCAACCAGATTCTCTGCTCCTGCTTTGAAAACTTGTACTACGTTATACTGCGACGCCTAGATCTAAACTGATAAATTTGGGCCCATTGTTACATGAGGAGGGGAGGGGGGAGAGGCGAATCCATATGCTCGGATGGAAGGGAAGCACTGAAATTAGGCCTACATGTGCAATAAATAGAATTGTCAACCCTAGTTTCATTTGGATTCCACACTATTGTTGCCAAAACTAAAGAAACAACCCTTGTAACTATAGACCTGTATCATGATCATAAATTAAAATAGGCCATATATTTTAATTCCGTGGCACAGAATCCTCATCATGAAGGAAACCCGGACATTGAGCGGATTACTTATTCATGGAAGCCCTCCATGTCCTTGTGTGGTAGTTAATGTTAATTTCCCACCTCATTCTTGTCCTGCCTACTGGGTGTTTTACTTCAGGTTTTACTACAAGGAGCTTCCATTCCCCTCTTTCATTCCCCATACGTGCCACATATAATGCCCATCGCAGTCTATGGGACTTAAATCTTCTGATTATATTTGGTTTCTCAAAAGGGTCATGTAGCTTACTGTTATGTAGTCTTTCCCATTCGCCTGTCAGTTCATCTCTCTTTGATCCTAGAATTTTCTTAAGAACTTTTCTCCTCATACACTCGTAACCTAATATCGTTAAACACAAAGATATACCTTGAGTCCATCCATAATCGTATATTTCAAGTTATTATATGTGAATAAATTTTATAATAGAATTTTCACAAATTTTATAATAGAATATCTACAGTATATATGAACGGTAAGCTATTTTTTTACATGTAGATTATTTATCGTAGCTACTGATTCTGGGTGGCACCGGCAATAACAACAATAGCATAATAACATATTAGCATAGTTAAGATATGAGGCCTTATATTCCATTCTTAATAATTAATATGTTTATACCGGGCAGAGATAAGGACATAAGTCCTTGTTTTCATATTTTTTGTTTTTTTAGTTGTTTAAAATTTTACCTTGATTCTTTTTTATATAAGTACAGGACATGCACCCAGACCCTAGGTGATCGCCGCATCGGAGAGGAAGGTAGGGGACTCAACCAATTGAGTGGTCGGACCCCACTCAACCAGTAAAATAAGTTATACTAAATATATTTTTTTATAAAATGTAATTAACTCTCTAACTAATATTGAATCGAGCCTGGTAGACTAGTGGTAACCAATTCCATTTCTGGCTCCGACGTTCGCTGGATCAAACACGACCAAGGTCGATGGATTTTCAGGGCGTAAAATTTCGGAGTATGTTTTCCTACGGAAGAAAAGTTAAGCCATGGTTAAAATGTCGTACAATTGTAAATAATATCCTCAACTCGTGTCGCGTCGAAGGATGAGATCATATAAAGTCCCTATATTTATTGAGGTCTGTGAATGACAAGAGTGTCGTTAGACCACGCATGACGCACCCTCATAGGAGCGGATGAAAAAAAATAAATGAAATGGAAAAGATGAGCATGGAGAAATTTGTAGCAGCGGAAAACGAAAGAAATTCCGGAAAAAACCTACACAAGTTTCGTTTTATCTATTTACTTATTTATTTTTCCACCACGAAGCCCTCGTGGAATGACAGAAGACTCGATATCGAAACCGTAGCGGTGAGAATTGAGCAACTAAACGCTTGCGCCATGGAGCCGCCATGTCGTTGATGTACTTCATGTAAATGAACTTGACTTAAGTAAGAGGACTCGTAGGAAAATGTATAGGAATTTTCAAACACGGTATTCAATTCCATCACTCTTGATATGAACTGTTAAAGTGCTTCCTTAAATGTAATAGACTTCTAAATAACTAACTAATCTCGTATTCTATCCAACTAGCTTATAAATGCACCTGCAAGTAAATATGGTGACTTTAAAAGACCATGTGTCCACCGCTGTGGTCTCGAGGTAGCGTGCTGCCTTGTCACGCAGCGGGCACGGGTTCGAATCCCGGTCGGGGCAGTTTTTCTGGGTGAGGTTTTTTCTTCACCTGTAAGACAAATGTCAGGAAAACTTTAAGCCCAAACTGTCTCCGAAATCATATGGCCATCATCATCATTATCATCCTTATCATTATCACCATCATCATCCTTCGCTGATGTGGAAAGCAACGGGAAGCTACCACACCTACAATTCCCTAGTAAAGCTGCAAGCATAGTATGAAAATGCTATGATCGCAGTGAAAGGACCTGCCATCGGGCAGAATTACTATGGATGGATGGATAAGAACATGTATAAACATTTAAATGTGTCAATTAACTCATGATACATCTTACTAGAATGAAATTACAATAACGGGAAAGTGAGGTAGTTAAGGAAAAATTGTTGTCCGAGGGATGATGAACAGAAGGGAATATTATTGTTATAATTAAACAAAACCAACTCCACGGCGCGATAGACAGAGAAGGTCCTTGGCCTAAAAGCCTCCTGCTGGACACACATCAACATGTGTGTTAATCACAGGGGTAGGGGTGTACGGTTGACATGTGGTCAGTTAGTCGGGTGCAATAATTAAATTAATTTATTCACTCTTCCTCAAAGCTAAATCTGATTGAATTTCCAGAATTAAAAATCGAAATGATTGTAACATATTCGAGTCCGATTTTTATGTCTACTTCTTAATTTATAAAACTAGCTTTATTAAAATTATCATTCCAAATTATATGATATAAATGTGTTAGATAAAATATGTTGTAGTCACTTGTATTTATGTGTTATTTTGAAATTCGTAAAATACTGGGAATATAAGAAAAAATATTACATTATCACATGTGAGAACAATGTCTGCTGTTCATTTAAATTGTGGAGTTTTTTTCACAGTATTTTTGAAAACAGAAATTAATTATACATTTTACTAAAAGATAATAAAGGGAAATGTGGCGTCAATGGTAAAATTCCATGATTGTTTTTCTCGAATTCGTACACAACAGAACTTTCATTGTTTTTGATAAAAAAATTATTGTCAATTGTTCAAAGCTTTAAATTTGTATCAACTAAAATGCAATGCTATCAAGTGGTAGTTACAATACTTCATTTCTGCTCATACGTAAGCCTATTTTCATTACTGTTTGTTTTTTCGTCACTCACATTTCAACATATCACACATGTCTAGTATTTTTTTTGTAACAGAAGACATTACAATCGCTCTCGCTAGACTAAGTAGTTACTGCACTCGCCACTGGTGTTAAACATCGCGGGTTGAAACTTGGACGAGTTGATGGATATTTAGACGACGTTATTAACCAACCAGCTATACGCTATTATGTAACTTTCTCGAAAAATACGTTTAAAGTTTAAGTCAAGCTTTAATATTTATTAATTAAATAAAAATAAAACGTAGTTTTATTTCATCTTCATATTTATTATATAATTCAGTGATAGCTGTTTCGGTACACTGTACCTTCTTCAGACATGTTAACAAATTATGAATTGTGTTCCAACTAATCTAAGCAACAATACAACAATATTTATTTAAATTTTTAAATTTAACAAAATCAAGTTGAGATTTTAACAGTTCTTTACTACTTTTAAATTTATTAATTTCTACAGCCTCCAAAAGATCTAACTTCTTACCCTTATCACAAATATGTAAAATTTCAAAATTTGGATCGAAACAATGATTAAATTGGAATAGGTGGTTAGCATATTTTGAATTTTCTAAATTTCTGTTATATGCTCTCATGTGTTCCTTTATCCGAGAGATAAAAGGTCTACCAGTTTGTCCTATATAGACATTATCACATGTGCCACACTTCAATTTATATACACCTGATAGTTTTTCTTTTTTTGTTTTGGTTTTATTGTTTTTTATTATATTTTGTAGAGATTTATTAGTTTTAAATGCCACATTAATGTTCAACTTTTTAAAGTGTTTAGATATTTTATTTGAAAGTGGGCCTATGTATGACATTACGACAGATTTCTTTATGTTTTCTTTGGGTGAAGGAAAGACTTTGTTAATTGATTTTTTGTAATGAACCTTCTTAATTAAACATTCTATAATTTCAGGGTCGTAGCAATTATTAACACTCAATTGTTTAATAATATTCAATTCATTATTATATTCCAAGGGTGAAAGTGGGATATTTAAAAGTCTATGAAGTAACTATTAAAGGCTGCCATCTTATGAGTATATGGGTGAAGAGAAGAACTATGGATAGTGCTATCAGTGTGAGATGGTTTGTGAAAGATACCAAACTCAAACTTATTATCAATGTGTTTTATTGATAAATCCAAGAAATTTATACTATTATTTGTTTCTAATTCCATTGTGAAATTAATACTTCTGTGAATGTTATTAATAAAATTTAAAAAGGAATTCAATTGTCTTTTGGTTCCTGTGAAGCCTGCTATGACATCATCTACATAACGATACCAAAATAGAACATTTCTAGCTAATACATTCTTATGTCTGGTTTGTTCTAAGTCATCCATAAAAATCTCTGCCAAAAGAAGGCTCAACGGATCACCCATAATCAAACCATCTTTAGCTATCTACAATTTGTTATTAAATTCTAAGTAATTTTGATGTAAGCATGTTTTAAGAGTGTGTAATATTTCTTCAACTACAAAACCATTCACTTTAATAGTTAGTAAAATTCTATTAATAATCTCTACTACATCAATTCTTTATATTGTCAATTAATTCAATAGAGTTTTTTATACTGTAAATTGGATTGAACTTGGTATTAGATAAAATTATATTTATTAGCTTTTTAGACATTTTGTATGATGGAGAACTTATAAAGGATACTACTGGTCTAATAGGATAATTTTCCTTATGTAATTTAACTGGAGTACAGTTTGGGTGGTTGGGGATTTTCATCAAGTAAACACCAACTCAATTGATTATTTAATATTTTTTGTAGCGCCAAAATAACAATACAGGATATTATAAGATATTTTCCTTGTTTGACTTTTATGCATCAACAATATAAGAGCGGGAACATTTGGCGCTTAGCTGAATGATGCAACATTTTGATTACTATTTAAGAAATTCCGGTTTCATACCCTTTTTCTGGAAACAAATCAACTCTCATAGCACTGATGGCGATACGATTTCTTAAATAACAAGACCAGATTTAAAGATTTTACGCTAAAAGTGTGCCTACACTAACTTCGTGAGCCAGTGCAACAGATGACATCAATTTGTTTTTAAATGGAGCTTAGCTGTCGATGCATGACATCGTCCATATAAGAGCTTCAGAATCATTAGTGTAGCTTCAGAAGGGAAGTAAAAGTCGTGGACTCAGTGTTGCAAATTTACGGCATTTAAGAACCTGTAACATGAAGTAAAAGGGCGTATGTTGTTGATGAACTTCCTTAAATAAATTGCTGCTGCTAGTAGACCTAACGCAAAAGTATATACCTATGATGGTATGTATATATATATATATATATATTTATTAAATTATATAAATAACAATGTACATTGTATAGTAGGTTAGATTAATGCCCCTTTTGACATAATACAATATTTTAAGTAGAGTGTATTTGTGAGTCTTTGTTATAGTGTCAGATTGATTTTAGTTACACCGACATACAAATGCCAGATATTTTTTGTCAGGCTTTATTTACATTATCACTTCAAGTTTTTTGTACAACACAAAGTACAAGAGAAACATTAAATGTAAAAACTTAGTGTTTTTTATATTTTTTATTTATTTGTTATATAATAATAATAATAATAATAATAATAATAATAATAATAATGATAATAATAATAATAATAATATGTATATTTGGGGACAAAAATTATTGTGGAAGGAAATCATGATGCTGAAATTTATGAGAGGAAGATCAAGGGCAAATCAGAAATATCAAAATGAAATAGTGTTTTATGGGAAAATAATATAAGCTCTAAAACAAAAACATACATTTTTATTAATACAATGTGGAGTACAATGACTCAGAAAAAAGGGAATTAAAATATAGAACAGTAAGTAAATTAAATTGTGCAAACATATATTTGTGCAGGCGTTCAGCTGGAATTTCTAGAAGACATAAAATATGAAACAGCGTAATTAAATAAAAGATGAATGTTCAAACTTCAAATGTAGATTTCATAAAAACAAATAATATAAAAGGTACTGTCTAGTAAAATGAATGACAGAGGACAGATTACCAAGAAGAATGTTAGAAATGGGTGCCACTTGGAAGAAGAAGAAGAAGAAGAAGGAGAAGAAGAAGAAGAGCACGGCCAAAGAAACTTGAATTGATGGTGTTTTGAAAAGCAAGAGGGAAAAATGATTGGACGATGGTGTTTCGAATGACAGAGATTTGTAGGAGACATATAGTAGATTAATTGGGCGCAGCAAGATTTTGTGTAACATTATGAAATCTGCTAAATAAATAAAATAACAATAATAATAACAATAATAATAATAATAATAGTTTTAGTTACAATAGCGATGAAGATAATGAAAGATTTGAGTATTCTATATTTTACGCGTCCACCGCTGTGGTCTCGAGGTAGCGTGCTGCCTTGTCACGCAGCGGGCCCGGGTTCGATCCCCGGTTGGGGCAGTTTTTCTGGGTGAGGTTTTAATCGGGGTTTTTCCTCACCTGTAAGACAAATGTCACGAACACTTTAAGGCCCATACGGTACCCGAAATCATATGGCTATCATCATCATCATAATCATCCTTACCATTACCATCATCAACATCATCATCATCATCATCCTTCACCGGTGTGGAAAGCAACGGGAAGCTACCACACCTACAATTCCCTAGTAAAGCTGCAAGCGTAGCATGAAAATGCTATGATTGTAGTGAAGGACCTGCCTTCGGGCAGAATTACTATGGATGGATATTTTACGCTATAACCATATAAGAAAAGAAAAATCAACAGACTATTCATTAAATTCTTTTCTAACATGTTTTCCTCATAACTAGTTTTATAGTCATATATCTCTTATATGTTCAGCTATAGGCCTCCATATACTTAATAAGTAGCACATCGAATGTGGGATGAAAATTAAAATGTACAATATCTCATTTCTGTAGATTTTGAAAATGCAAAATACTAAAAGTAAAAGTTGCAATTTTACTGTTTTCGACAAAAGGTTATTTTTTTCTTCTATAGTAGAAAATGTAGGTACAAAGTGAATTTGCTCTCCTAGCTTTGGTCAACTTCTTTAATGACTATCGATCGCACAACTAATTTGCAGCAGGACCCACACTATTCTTTCAATTAATTGCTCAAATAACATTGCTCTGTTCGGAAACCGGCTTTAATTGAGGTTAATTGGAAATTACGTTAAAATGTGGAAACTTGCTTCCTGGAAACTCGGTAATAAACTAACTTTAAGTGAATTCTCAAGTTTTTGTTAGTTGGGCCTTCTTCAATCTACAAATAAACAAAAAAAAACTGTAGTTCTAATTGAAAGTAGAAGGGAACAATGTCCATCGACTTATTAAGAATCGCCGTGAAGTATTCATTAAAATCACCACGTTTAGACTGCCCGGGTTTGACAACTGGAAGAGTTAGAATGAAAAAATACTACATCGTGGTATGTATCTTCACCCTCTGCTGCCTTTGGAAGTGGTTCTGACATCTATATACTGAACTATGTACCGGAGCTCGGTGGTAGGCAAGAGATCTCAGGGTTATGAACTCTTTATAAGCAAAAGAACAACGTACAAATTTACACTCAATTTTAACGAATCCAAGAAACTATTTATTTACGGAGAAATACACTTTTGTTAATACAGTTACAAAATTTTATCTATGAGTGGAGTCGCTGAAATACTTAGAGGTCCACGTGCTCGAATCAAATATTTTCAAAGTTCAAATGCTTAACGGACTATAACTTTAAATTTAACTATTTCTTGGACGAATCTAATATTTAAACTGAATCGGAGATCGCGGTCTGCAGGTCTACGATTGTTCCAACACTGAACACAGAGTCACTGATAGTGATCGAGTATTTTGATATAAGTTCTCGCTTATAACGGCGGTGGCTCCTCCCACTTTTCTCGAATCCACTCCTTATAATTGAATATATATATATATATGTTACAATAATATTATTTACTAGTATATATAAACATTTCTAAGAACTGGGTAAATTGGTTCTTTGATATTTAATAGATAAATGTTTATCAGTTTCTTTGTAAACTGTCAATGTTAAGAGATTATCTTTTCTAGAGGTGAATGAATGTCTTTAGTTGTCTGTATTAGCCACGTAGTAATTCTTTATCATCATTTCTTGGAATTTCTTAGTAGCGTTAATTGGTTTCTAAGAATTAGGTCAATAGATTTTTAATATTTTTAATAGGTAACTAATGATATCTTTTCTTAAAGAATGAATATTTCTTATTAGTTGTATAGACTGCTAATTGGAATTAGTTATATTCTTTTGACAATAACCTTTTTGTGTTCCTATATTATTTGTAACTTGTGTAGTAGATAGAGTTCTGACAATACCTCTTTATTCTATTATTTGTCATTTGTATAGCAGGTAGCGTTTTACAGTATTTTATTCTAGACAAATGTAGGTGGAATTTTTACCTGGATATATTTATACTTTTCTACATACATATTTTATAGCGATATTAGTAATATATTATATTTTCATTATTTATAGATTTTTTAATTTCAATAACAATTTAATATATTTCGGGACATTTTAGTTTCAGATCCATGCATATTAGAGTTGTATCTTAGTTTATATGTCTCCTATCATATTAATCGCTACAACTACAGATCCAGGGGTGTTGGCTACCTGTATCATGCCTGGGTACCCAAGGAGATTGGCGAAAAGTTCAAACAAGAAAGTAAAAATTACTTTTAAGAAAATTTAATCTTGAATTCTTCCTTCGAAATCGAGTCTCTGGGGATATTGATAGTCGTTCTCTTCTTAGATACATTGTCCAAAGCATAGTAGCGGAAAATCTGAATATTATTTTTATTTTGCCTTAGTCGGTTTTATAAATTTCATGTTAGATATTTATAGCCGAATGTATGAAATATTTGGGCGGGTTGAAGTTAGAGTTTTGAAAGTAATTTTTCGTCCCCACTACAACTGTAAACGTTACAATATATTATTCAAATTTAATTTAGTTCATACTTGTATGTTAATTGTGGTCTATGTGACACCCTTAAAGTTATAATATTACAAGTTCTTTTTTTCGAATTCAATACAATTGTTTTCTACTACATTAATTTCCGGAAAATAAAGAAAATATGACTTACACCACTGCGATTTTAACTCTTCCATATAGGCCATTTATGCAACTTAAATAAATAAAGTTACCATCATGTTCACACATGAAATTACAATATATAATGGAAATGGAGAGCGTATGAAAAATGAATGAAGTTTTGAAAAAGTTGCAGAATTCAAATATCTAGAAACAATCATTTTTTTACGAAAGAAATCCACAAAGAAATTAAACATAGGATCAATTCTGGAAGTGCATGCTTTCATGGATTACATGGACACTTGTCCTAACTTCTTTCAAAAAACGTTAAACAGAAAATATAACAACGGTTATTCTACCAGTTATATTATACGGATGCGAAACATGGATTCTTAATTCAAGGGAATAAAGGAGATTACGAGTAGTTGAGAATAAAGTTCTTAGAAAAATTTCAGGACCAAAGAGAGATGAACGGGCAACGTCGGATAATCAGCACGTGGTATCAAAAATATAAATTTATAATTATTTTCCTTTTACGTATTCCACTAAACGCAAAAACACATTGATTTTAATTTATTTTGGGCGTAGCAGCGCACGCCATATATTAGCTTGTATTTCTGATATACGATAACATAACAGAAAGGATACGACAGAAATGTGATTATGGAGATGATTATCAGAAATAAATTGGACAAAAAAGAGAACAAACTATACCTTATATGAAATAAAGAAGCCGAGTCATTATTAATATCCTAAATCAATGGTAAAAAAATCGTATATTCGGTCTCAATAACTTCCTTAAAACAATTTTTTGGAGCAAACATTTTGGGAAAAAATTAAGAGAAATATACAGGAAGCTTCTTTTGGAATATGCAAGGGAATTAAAACATGACAAAACTAATTATACGGCAGTCTGAAAGATCAAAATGGTTTCACTGACAATTCATTGCCTCTAAAAAAAACAAGAAAACTATTGTTTTGGAATATGGAACGGGATGTATCAGAGGATGTGTAGAGTGTAATTACCTGGGGATCAAACTTAACTCAAAGTATAACCAAGAAAATAACATAAATTCTAGAATTCAAAAAAAGCAGACTGGTAATATCAATGCTAAACGGAGTTTTATGGGATAAGAACATAAAAAATATACTAAATTACAAATTCATTATACCATAATTCGAAGCACACTAACATACGGTGCAGAAACTTGGCAGTTGATTACAAATTTGAGATTGAAACTTATGTCTACTGAAATCCACTTTTAGACGCTCAACTAGACACTATAAATTGAATCAGAAATACTATCATCAGACAACAATTGAAAATCCAAAATTCAATATTAGATTTTGTGAAATACAGACAACTAGAATGGTATGGTCATATACGTAGAATTCCAGATAAAGATTATCCAGACAAGCTTTGGAATGGATTCCACCTGGGATAGGAAGGAGGGGTCGACCTAGATCTAAATAGATGGATGATATTAGAAGAGGTGTATGAGGGAGATAGGACTGGAAGAATTGGAATAGGAAGATAACAATTTACAAAACTTTGAGCATAGGAAATGTTTTATTACATTGTAAACCTGTTTATAAAATAAATGAAATAATGATAATAATAATAATAATAATAATAATTATTATTATTATTATTATTATTAATTTCCACATGCGAATCTTCGCGTCTTCGAGTTACTAAAAGAATATATAACTCAAAATTAAGAATAAATAGTAGTAATTTACAGAATCTAAGAGTAAGAGCAAATGCTACTAGAAAAGGAGGAAAATATACGTATTGGTCGTGTTAGTATGGTTATGATCAACACAAGCTTTCTACTTTAGGCAATAGTAAAAAAAAAGTGGAATTTGCTGAGGGCTTGTGTGGCGGAGGAAGGTTAGGATGAGAAATTGTGGGAACGGAGAGTAAAGTAAATATCGTTTGCCGAGGAAACTAAGACTTATAGGGCACAAGTTTGCCGGATTAATTTATTAAGTTTATGTTGAAAAAGCCAAAAGTGGCCTGACCGTTCTACCCCTCTTCTCTCTCACTCACTCTCTCTCTCTCACTCACTCTCTCTCTCTCTCTCTCTCTCTCTCTCTCTCTCTCTCTCTGCCCCTCTCTCTCTACCGTCTCCTTCTCTCTTCCGTCAAACTTGGTTTAAACAGCACAAAAACTTGGTCGCTGAGCTCATGTCATGTTTTCATATCGTGCGCCTGCAAGTTAGTGTCTACACTACACACCCCACTTTCTAGTTGGAAGTTGCCACCCTCAGAAGGCGGATTTGGTACAAAACACTCTCAAAGTATCCCAGCAGAGGCTTACAAAGCCAGGTGTAATAGCAACCTTATGAAAATTCACAGAGAGAATCCTCGTTCTCATCGCAGGTTTCTAAGAGAGAGGGAGGGAAATTTTCTCACCACTGCGTTACTGGATAACATTTAAGCTTCCCTTCTGGGGGTCCTTCGTTACACTCTCGATCACATTCTTTGTTATGGTCCCTCACGAATTATGAGATAAATTGTAATTCAATTGACTATTTAACTCATACTCCAAATGGGAATCAATGACAAATCACGTTTCAATGAATGTTGTTTTACAACCAAAGACAGTCATGTTTCACTTCGCTCTTTATTCGCTAATTCCATTTAGCAGCTCCTGCTTTTGTGATAAAAAAGCTCCTCTTTATAATATACTGAACAGGTCAGAGCATTGTTTTGCAGTGACTGACTCTGCAACAAATACATTGAATATGGCAAATAATGAAACAGATTTCTTCGAACTACACATTTGATAATTGTGTGATCAATGATTGTGTTTTAAAATAATGATTTTACTAAGTTGTTTACCACAAATAAATTAATAAACTATAATGTTGGTAATAGTATAGAGTTCGATGTATTTGATTTATTCTCCACCGTGGTGCATTCTTACAATAGTGCAATCCTTTTTTTCAACAAATAATACGAACAAGTTGTAGTGAATAAACAAATGAAACTAACCACACATTTCTGATTTGTTTTCAAACATCGCAGTTTACATTAAATACATATATATATATATATACATATATTAAAATATCGGTAACTATGCTTATATATTGATTTGTGAGTAAACATCTTAATTTTATTCGTTAAATAGCCTTAACAAATGCCGCTCTTGATTTCCAAATTCTGTAAATAAAATTCACGAGTTACTTGGTGACATCGATGATTTGGAACTCACTCGTGACAATACTTACGATAACTCAGTAAACATATATTTTATGACAAGAATACTCAATATTCTACCGCTGTGGTATATCGGTAACATTGCTTCCCCAGAAGCAGTGAGCCTTATTTCGATCACCGGTCGGGACTATTCCCTGGGCGAGTTTTTGGGGGATTTTTCTCACTTCTAATACGAATGTCAGGGAACTTTATAGCAGAAGTTGCCTTCAAGAATCATCTGGCTGTCATAAACATCTATTTCATATTCGTCTTGTTTAGTATGAGTAGAACCGAAGGCGATCATGATAACTACAACAACACGGAGACCGACAATATAAATTTGGAACAAATCATTAAAATTATGTTTTTACCATCTGTCTATTGTATACCACACATTTCAGTAAAAAATGAGAATTTACTATTTCATGCTGCGAAGATAAACTGCAGAATACTTACTCCAATTTTAATATTGAAGTTATTTTTTTCACTCTGTTTATCGAATGTCACTTGATGTTTATTAAAACATGTTATGCGATTGTTCAATTTCTGGGAACTGCGATTAAATAGTGGATGTTACCGTTTCAAAATGCTGAATGTATGCAATTCGTACATGTCGGTATATGTCAGATTTGTTTGTAACACGCATGCTTTTAATATAATGGAGAAACTTTTATTCATGCCCATTCGATTGATTTTTTTCTTCTAATTATAAGGACGCCCAATGTTGAACCTTAGCCATACCTGTATTAGGAGTTATTAGACCGTGTTAATTTAGATACACATATTTGCCCACAAATGTCGTGAATAGTATACGATTAACATGCCGACCCAATGAGACATCTAACAGGCAACTAAGCTATTATAAGGATGATGAGGTCGATAAATTTAGTTTAGAGGCCTTTTTATTCGGTCTAAAACACCTTTTACGAAACTGAAAATCTTCAGACTCGGGACCCACGACTAAAAGTCCCTCCCGGAGGACTTCCTACTTGGATTTTTCCATTCGAAAAAATCCATCGACCACGACGGGGATTGAACCGGCAACCCTCGGGACCAGAGGCAAGGAGCATAACTACTAATCTACAGCTTAATGAGCTAATAACGTATATTTATTTATATTTTTCTGTTGGCGTAACTGTATGTGTGTTTGTGTATGTTTGTTAAGAAAAGATTACTCATATGAGTGATCTGCTATAATCTAAATATAACTAAAGTTTTTATAATTATATACATGTTTAGCTTAGTCGGTTCTGGTGGAAAAGTGGTTACAATGCTCACCTCTGATCCCGAGGTTCGCAGGTTTAAAACCCGGCCAGGGTCGATGGAGTTTTCAGAGTTAAAATCCTGAAAATGGTTTCTTTTGGAAGAGATTAATACCATTGGTCTCGTGTCCTATATTTACGTCATATAGAAGATGATCCTGTCTGAAGAAAAGATGCCTTTGGCCAATTTATTCCCAATCTTTTATGCTCAGATTTGAATTGCGACGCTAGTGACTAAGGAACGTCGTTAAATAAAATAAACGAAATGCGTTAAAGTGAGAGAGTTCCTAAGCGAGTCGATTTATGATAAATATTTTCCTAATTACTGAATTCGGTCTTACTTTTTTTATTGAAGTGTTACATGCCGTTTCGTTGCGAAATAACAAACAAACATTACGGCCTATAGAGTAATGTTTATATTTCCGCTTCAGGTTAACCCCCTCAACTAATGGTCTGATATCGCTGGTTAATGAAGTCTACCTTACTTATCTTTATTGATTGTTATATCTTTAGTTTATTCTGAAAATTAAAAAAGAAACAGCTGATAGAGTGTCAAAAGACACACACACACATACATACATTCATAAGCCAATAATTTGTAATATTTTTTTGTGTTTATCATTTTTTCGGAATTCCCTGATATCAATAACATTAAATAACGATGGAATGTGTCCTAAATCATTTATAGAATTTCATTCATTCAACATTATATTTTACTTCTTTTGAATTAAGGGTCATTGGTTTTGTTGAATATGTACTGAACGATGGTGGAGTGTGTTGTGTCCGTTCTTTTTATTTAACTAATAGCTAATACCCGGCGTGCGCTTCTACACCTAAAGTAAATGAAAATTAATGTGTTTTCTTTATGTTTAGTTGAATAAGTAAAAGGAAAAGTAATTATGAATTCATATCGTAATTCGTGCTAATTACCCACCCTTGCCCGGGAAACTACCTTTCCCGTTCTTCTTGGCATAAATGAGCTGATTGAGGAAAATTAATGTGTATTTATGTTTCGTTGAACAAGTAAAAGGAAAAATGTATATCGTAATTGTCTGTAGATATCCGGTTCAAATTACCCGGCGTTGCCCGGGAATCTACTTATCCCGATATTCTTGGCATAAATGAGCTGAAAGACTAAAGTTAGTATGTTTTTATATTTAGTTGAATAAGTAAAATAAAAAAAATAATTATACATTTGTATCGTAAGTACTTTTATGTACCCCGTGCTGATTACCCGGCGTTGCCCGTGAATTTACTTATCACAATTTTCTTGATATAAATGAGCTGTAAAACGAAAATTAATGTTTTTATGTTGAGTTGAATATATAAAAGAGAAAAATTATATCGTAATTATTTTTATATACCCCGTGCTAATTGCCCGGCTTGCCCGGGAACCTACTTATCCCGATCTTTTTGGCTTATCTCATTATATGCTTTCCACGGTATAATGTACAAGCTTTAAATTCTGTTCACAGACATTAATTATTTACATCTATGTAATATTCTTCTTTTCCTTTAAAATTCCTCTTTTTCTTCCTAATTTGAGGTACTAGGACTCCTACTAGGATTTACAAGATTAAAGTCCTTGACTGCTCACCTGTAGAGAGAGAGAGAGAGAGAGATAGAGAGTAGAAACACCGAACCATTCATTAGACTTGTATATAGTGGCGTCACTCGCTAGATATGAAATTAGGAGAATTCCTGTCGGAGCCTAAGACATGGGAGGAGACCTTAAGAGGATGATTGTTAAAAATCCCCATCCCGCCAGGAATTGAGCCTGGTCTCCCAGAATAGAAGGCAGAGACATTGCCGACTGCTTTTTTTTCCTCTTTATACTCCGTATAAAGAAATAAATTTATCTGACATGTTTTAAGAATACTGGTTGTCTTCAAACTATGTTTAACGTTTAAATACAGTCTTAGAGATTGGCTTTAACTAATTAAGAAGTTTAATTAATGTAGTCTTCCGACGAGATTTTAATCGATTCTTTAGAGATTGTACTGATATTGTATTGAAGTGCAGTCATCGAAAAATGTAGTATTCTAGACACTATATAAAGAGAGATAGAATAATTTGAGTTGCTAACGTATAGAAAATGTTCTCGCTTTAAGATGTTAACATTTTTAAGAGATTTAAGCGATCCGATGCCGTGGTGCGACGGATGGAGTATTTACTTCTCATTCAGAGTTACTGGGTTCGATTTCCGGTGGGATAGAGGATTTTAAATATCCACCTTGTGTTACATTGTCCTGTGCTGTCTTTGATAGTGGGTTTGATATCCTACTAACAGGAGATCAAGGGAGATCCTTCACTGTAAATCAGTATAATTAGTGTTTCATAGTTCCTGCTCCATCTCGATAACTTCCCCTACAAAATAAAGAAATTCACCAGCTTATGTAGAGTATTAGTGTAACTGAAGACCTCCTTCAATTAATGAATTCACAAAAAAATAATATTAATATTAGATAAAGAACTAACGTATATTCAGGCTCAGTAAAGTGACAATTGCTGCCAATAAGTCATATGCCACATACGTACCGGGTACATTGAGTAAGATTACATAAAGAACTGTGAATATTGTATTTATTTCAAAACCTTAAAATCAGCATCACACAAATTTATAGTTACTTCCTTTTCCAAGGTAGCTCATTAATCGGACGATGATATGCATAAACCGGCTGAGCGACATTTTTTTTAAGTTTATATCTTGGTGCCATCTTTTGCACTGGCTCATAAAGAAAGTATACTTACACTTTAAGCGTCAAGTCTTTAAATATAGCTATATTATTAGAGAATAATATAAACGCTATCAGTCTTACAAGAGATTATATGATTCGCAACAAACGGCTATGAAACCAGATCTTCATAAATGCTAATCTAAATGATTCATCATTCAGCTAGCACTTAGATTGTTGATGCATGAATGTTAAACAAAAAAGATAACTAGCAATGTCTTGTATTGTTAGTTTGGCGCTACAATAAACAGTGAAGATTGACTTAAACTTTAAACGTATTTTTCTAGAAACTTACATGATAGCGCATAGCCGGTTGATTCATAAAGGCGTCCAATTAAAATAATTACGTAGGCCTTTATAAATTATAGATCACTTAAATGTGGTAATACCGCTGAATAACCCATTTTTTCTCTCCAGCAATTTATAAGCAGAGTGAAGAACGCATTATTTTGCATAATGACAAAGCATGGTCTCAAAAGACAGATAATATTTGTACTAATTCAGTCTTGAGATTCGCTTAAGAAGAAAATATTACGCCATGTAAGCGTGTTACACGGCTTTCCGAAGAGAGCTATATATTCCCGTCTTGGTTAGAACCCGGTAAACTGAGTATGATAAGCACTGGACTCTAGCCCGCACCAAAATCGAAATGCACAGAAAAGTTTATTTTTTTCAGAGCACGAAGCAATAACGTCCGTTTTATTACCAATGGGTTACGTTATATCGCACAAGAACGCGTTCTGTTGGATTTTATTCGTTCACAGGCGTTTTATGTTTTTGAGCCGAACAACATTATCTTAAGAAAACACAGTCCCTCTCAACGTCGAAAATGTACACAATGAAGGCATATTTGTATAGGAATGAGAGATCCGGATTTTCGGAGATGTTAGTTGATCCTTTGAAAGACTTATCCTACGCTATTTTACTGTCTCCAACGTTTCTATGTCTAGCGAATACCAGACAGATGAAGTCTCATCATATTTAAGATTTAAAACGACCCAGTAAGTTCGGTTACTAATACAAACATGCAAAGCGGGCGTGAAATGATGCAGAATGAATCCAATTTGCATGCATGTTTCTCTCTAAATATCTGGCTATTTCCGTTACCAGTGTCGAGAAATATAGATCTATAGTGTATTCAAGATGTATTTTGAATATAAGTCAACAGAGACATAAAGCGCAATTCACAAACTACAAAATTTACGTTGACATTCCATTCATAGTAATTCTCCTCGAGGGCAGGTCTTTCACTGCAATCATAGCTTTTTCATGCTATGCTTTGCAGCTTTACTAGGGAATTGTGGGTGTGGTAGCTTCCCGTTGTATTCCACACCGGCGAAGGATGATGATAATGATAAGGATAGTGATGATGATGATGGCCGGATGATTTTCGGAGACCGTTGGACCCTAAGCTTCGTGACATTTGTCTTACAGATCCCTTGTTCTAAAATTTTCAACAGGACTTAATCACACATGAGAATGACGTGGGCTATGATACTGGCCTAGAGGCGTTTGACTCAGAATAATATTAAATGTAATTGCTTGATAGTAACATATGCTTATAAACCCTTAAATGGTGTTTATTTTCAACCTAGTTGTATTTTACTTGTAAGTAATGTCAAACTAGCAGAGAAGTTTAAAAGAATAAAGTGCACTTTACATTTGTTAAGGTTGTTAAGAATAGGCCTTATAATAACAACTAATTAATGTATATAAATGACCATTTTCCTACTAAAGAGTTAAAAAACTACAATATTTTATAAGTTCAAATATGAAAATGCACTAAAATTAAGCAGTCCCGCGCCATAGCCAAACGATTTAAGGCAAGATGTCTTGATGCTAAGCTACAGGACGTTTGGTCGTTAGAGTCCCATGGGGAAAGAAATTTTCTCATGGAATTTCGGCCAGTATGGGACCGATGCCCAATCAGGATCATTATACTGAAATTCCCTGATTTATTGTTAATAATTGAATATTTAATCAACTCTCCTGAAAGTTGTATTTTCAAACTTATGCATGTTTACCCTGTGGCCACAGAATTATTTTCTTGCAAACCCCGGAGAGAAAGTCAAAATAATTCGAGCTGTTTTGTTTACGTTATGAGGATTGGATGTGAGGACGTAAGTATTTTTACGGGAGAAGCGTAATTTCTAACAAAATCCATAAAACATTTCCAATCATTTCATTTTACTCTATTTATTTCTTATTGCATCAAAATTACTTTTCATTAAACCGTGCAAAAAGGAAGCTATAAAATATGTCCACAATGAACTGGCTAGTAAATAATTTTAGTTGCTATGACCATTTGAAGGTAAAATATGAACGAAGTATGTATCTTAACTAAGTTCTAACTAAATATTAAACATTGTCAGGAAACGGGAGAACCTCGAGAAAAACCTAAAATATCACCGTATGCCCCACTATCAATATCCCTCCACAGCGCTAGGTTTATGCCTTCAAATAATACCACTATGTTTTTCTTCTTATAATAATTCCCAAGTTAGTAGACTATTTCTGAACTACAGCACAATATTTTCCACGCAAAAAAAAAAAAATAAATAAATTCAATACTTTTTCTTCTTCTTTGAATTCTATGCCTGACATAAAATCAAGTTAGTAATGAAATTAATGAATTCTATATTTTTATAATGTTTCTATCGAAACACGTGAAGTGAATCGTTTATCACAAATTCTGTTCTTCTTTTCCTACTCTTGTAATACCCTTCAAAACTTCCTTATTGAATTTTATATATGTAATTGAATTTGGTAGCAAAATTGTCGGTCGACTTAATAAACATTCTCAGCACATAAGTGAACTGAAATTCAAAATTCCTCTTATTTTATTAAAAGGTTATAAATGCTAAGATCCAGTGTAGGGATTTATATGAGACTCCAAGGCTTTTCTCTCTAAGATATAAAAAAGAAAAGGAGATATTTAAGTTCTTATGATATATGCCTGAGACGTACGATTTCCGAATTAGTGTAAAGTAAGTACATTTAATTGAATAGTTCATTTTGTAAGTTTCTTCATCTAATGATTTTATAGCATATTTGATTAAAAAAATTCGATAAGTCATCATAAAAAATATATTTTTTAAATTTTTCTATAGATTCTAAGCACTTTTATCCACGACAGACATTTCCTTACCTATCTCAATGCAGACTGGTCCTGGCGCCCATTCAGCGTCCTAATAAATTACTCCTGAGTATACGTTTCCAAGTGATATGGATGAAACGGTTCAGTAACTAACTGGTCTACTACAAGGTATAAAATGTTTTGTTGTTTGGTGCCAGCGTCTTTTTGTCGTTATTAACTATTCATTTTAGTGTTCATCTGTTAGTGAATTCGATTTAAGTTTACAAGGAGTGTGTCCTTATCTTTGCCGGTTCTTTGGTGTGAAAATGTCAGATTTGAAAAAGCTTACGTTTGTCTGTCCTAAAGTTTCTTTGTGTTTTTATTTTATAGTGTTATGTTCCTAGATGTGTTGTAATGAAGTGTAGTCAGTGTGTGTTGTTCCAATCGTTCGTATGATATCTCTATTTGTCTTTAGTTGTTCGTGCTGAGTGTTTGTGTTTTGTATGTATGGTATGTCTAGTATCTCACGTATGTGTGTTATTGTTGTGTACCAATTTGCTAGTATTTATTCGGGCTACCTTATTTTGCAATCATATTTTCTTCTGTTGCCTAAAAATTCTAGATCTTTATGACCACGCTTCAATGGGTTTTGTTGGACTATTAAACAGGTTTGTATATCTCCTTTTAAGTTTTAACTTACTAACTGATACTATCAAACACAAAGGTTACTGATCATGTGGATATAAGCTCTCCATACGTCTCTTCCTCAGCTAATGTTTTCCAATTATTCCTAGTATAATTTTCCTCCCTAAATTCATGGTTAATATTATTGTTCCACCTAATTCGCTGCCTATCTAATGGACGCTTTCCTTCGCCTCCCTACATGAAGTTTCTGCATAAGCTTATTCAAAAATTACTTAGAGTTTTTTGCCTAATATTTCGAAATTTATAACTGTATAATATATAGATTGTAATAAAATATTATATAGTCTACGTATTACATATAATGTAATAAAATATCTTAATGATAATACAATTAGATCAGTTATCTGTACAAATATATATTCCTGTATCACTCCAAGGTAAAGGTAAAGTATACCCGCTGCAAGCCTTCGGAAGGCCTTGAGATAGTAGGAAGTTAAGACTCCGTCCTCTTTTCTAAACAATCGGCACCATGTTCTAGCCAGGTTGTCAGCCCTGCATGACGGACACTTTTACACACAGAGTATAATTTTGGTATTCATTTCAGTTAGAGGCTAAGTCTATTCCAGAGCCATGGTGTCGCAAGAAAGTTTAGGTCTGTTCAAAAGACCTGACCCCACCGATACTCGAACCCCGAACTTCCGGCTTGTAACGTATTGCCTTTACAAATTACGCTACGGCGTGTCCCCTTTACTCCAGGATAATAGGCTTTACTTGAAAGAGATATGAATGATTCCATACTAACGTGCAGGAATATCATTTTGTATCACTCGAGTCCAAATTTAAAAACGGCTAATATGATTATTATATCTGCGGGAATTTGCCAACGTGTTTTGGTAAATAACAGATAAGATTGTTTCTTAAGACTTCATCTTTCGTATTATTTCGTACCCTTTCGTATCCTACGGTGAACCAATGGCCATGCAGGGATCGAGGGTTAATTGCACTCCGGACACCCAATGTTGCACACATGGCATGATAAGGTACATTCTTTGTCACAAGCGCCATCAGTATCCAATTGGGAGCTCTAAGTTTAAATTCAGTGAAGGAAATTTTTTAATACGTAAGCCTCAGGCGAATCGTACTTAATCACGCCCTGTAGCGAATTTCTCGATCTCATGAAAATCGGGAATCTCCGTGTTTTTATCTGATAGTCACTTTCTACAGGTTGGTATCTGTTTAGGTTCTCATCTAACTTCACTATTCTGTTCATTAGTAGTGACAATAGTTTCCTAAGAAAAATCTAGGCTGAAATCCTAATCTACATAGGGCCTATATGAATATAACATCTGTATCCTTTAGATAAAGAACCTTATGTTTTTAACATTTTCTCTTTAGGTCTGTATTTCCTTCCTTCCTTCTTTTCTTGTGTTTGCTTTAGTTAATCATCATCATCATCTTCAACGCGTCATTGTGCCCCTGTGGGGCCCGTTCCACTCCCCGGCGCACTATATGCGGCAGGTGCGAGGTGTGTCTTTCCAACGACGTTGTGTTCTCTCCTACATGTTCTTCGGCCACACGAGGCCTATAATGAAGAAGCGGTTTTGCTTAACCGATTATTTGACATTCTTTGTATATGTTCACACCAATTACGTTTCTTTCTGAGTATTCTCAGTTTTATATTATATATTTACAGAGTTATTCTTGTTTCACAATGTTAAAAAAACCCCCCCCCCATTTTACTCTATTTTACACATACAAACACAACGACAATACACACAGCCAGGTATTCCTCCGGCTGCATCCGCCTTGTTTAGATCTCTACTAACACACGCAAATGTGCCATGTCGTATGTCTCACTCCTCCATTCTTAGGAAATGTGCCAGTCCATCTTAAGTGGCAACATTTTTTATGAAACGTAGGTCACAGGTAGGCTCCACGCATAATTAGTTTAGTTGCAGGATTAGTATTGGAATATCCATTGTTATGCACTCTAATTGGTCCATATATAGTTCTCAAAATGTTATTCTCAAATATATTTAGTATTCTTATCCTTATGGTTTAAGGTTTATGTTTCTGAAGCATATGTGAGTACCGGTCTGATTTTCTCCATTGTACGGTATGCTATAGTTCGACCAATAAGTTATTATCCATGATCATGAGATCGTTGATTTTTATTACATTGCGCCGTATTTCATTAATGGACAGCCACAGGTTAATGGAACGGATATTCAGAACAGGATGTTCCCTCGTTAAAATGGTGAATGCTAAGTTTTTCAAAACATATTTATGAATCGTTACTAACTAATTTGGAGCATGATGTTTAGTATACTTACATGATTTGCTGCATAATGTTGGGAAACTTGTGAAATGTGCATTGGCACTGATTGTTTTTATATTTAATTTTCTTTTTCGCAAATCTACTTGCATTGCACACTTATTCTGCGAAGGAAAGTATTAGTTCGTAATTCTAAATTTCATGCCCATCTTTGAATCAAATTACCTGAGTGCTAAAGTAAATACTAACTCTACTTTTACTTCGTTTTACTTTTTTTATTTTGTTTTTCCATTGTGTACTTATCAATTTTTTTCGTACAGGTATAGGATCCACACAAACCCAAGATATCAATTTAAACCCTCATACCAAAAGGAATCGCACCCAGATCACTGAAATGGAAAGTAGGTACGTGACCGATTTCAACACGAAGCGGAATGTTATAACGTTGAAGTATAATAATACATAGGTGATTATTTTATTTGTATTGAGTATGTAGCGATGGATAAAGTTATATTAGAATTTTTAGTAGCCATGAAGAGTATATAGGAATTTCATTATGAATATGGATAAAGCGGCCTTAGTAAATTTAATGGCACTCAGTACTTTTAATTCTTTGAAGTTCGGTGAGGCAGAAAAATTATATAGAATATAAACTTAGTGTTCTTTGTGACAGTCAGCCTGGAGGTTCCCCTTCAACAGCTGTATAATTTCATTAATTTTTTGGTAGAGTATGATTAAAAACAGCAGTAAATTTCATTACGAATTTGTGTATCTGTAATTCGAAATCATTGACTGAGCAACTACATCTATACGCATTACAATAATTCATATTCTAGACGTCAGTCATTGATTACTATGAAAAAGAGTACGGTACATATATGTACGTTTGTTCTCCCCTATATTTTTTGAGTTATTCATGCTTTTGGAATTTTCTCTTGATGCAAACTTATATCCGAATTTTGAGCCTAGCACCTCATTGCACGATTCAAATTTCTCCTTCCTCGATATATAGTGAAACATATTTTTAGAGATTCTAAGTGTTGAAATATAGCTGATTTGCTCTTTGGTCTCATAATATAATTTGAGATTTATATTTGGTTCTAACTACACTCCTTTCTCGTTTATGCTCCTACTTCATATAGAGTATAAAGTATTTAATATCTCATCAATTTCATTTCACTGGCAGTTTCCTACTTAGCGTGCTTGTTAGTTTAAAGTATATTATGCCTACTTGAATGATGATGATGATAATAATAATAATAATAATAATAATAATAAAACAATATCAATAATCATGTCTAGGCATCCTATGTTATTACATCTTTGTTTTTACATTAGTTAAATATGAAATGTTATTTACGTACGAATTAGGATATTTGTAGTGGTTTAAATATAATATGTTTAACACCTTTGTCCACATTCCTGGGTATAGTACGTGTTTTTACATATTTAACAAAATACCATAAATCGTTACATAACTGAATATTTTATTTTAATTATGTTCCTGTTTTATGGTTTCAGAGTTATTCTTGCCAGACAATTATTTAAAATAAATTTTATTAGCATCTGTATTTTAAAGATGGATTATTGATTTTCACTAGAATGTTGAAAACAAGTTGTGTTGTATGTTCATTCTTCTCCTTATTCCTGATACTCACGAGATCAACCCGTTTGGCAATAGAAATTCTTATACCAGAAAACAGGAGGTCTGGTCCACACAATTAGCAGATCCAATGTAAGCAAGTGTAAAGATTCAGCTTAACAAGTTCAGGAACTATCAACATTTACTATGAGCTTTGAGTACATCTTCAGTGTGGATTTTATAATTATTCATTCCCTATATTATACAGTTAAAATACCGCCAGATCATAAATTTGATCAAATAGCCCCCCCATTCGGTTCTACAGGCGAGGAATACTTCAAGGAATCCATGCCAAAAGCTCAAACATAGGGACATGTTCCTAGGAACATGGAATGTTAGGACTTTATACAATAGCGGGGCGCTATAAGTATTAACGCGGGAATTTTACATAGTCGCTTTACAGGATGTTAGATGGCCAGGAGTAGATAGTCATGAATCCGGAAGCTTTGCATTATACTACGGGGGTGCAGAAATACGTGAATTTGGAACGAGTTTTTTAGTCAGAAGGAGGATCCTATCCGCTTTCTGAGATATTAAGTTTGTCAGTGATAGTATATCAAATATAATTCTAAAGTGTAAACGACATGAGATTGTAATCGTAAATGTTACATGCTCCCATAGAAGATAAATACAAGATAAAGGATGAGTTCCATGAGGGATTAGAATGCGTAATTGATAACCTTTCACGGTATCCTATAAAAATTGTCTTCGGATTTTTAATGAAAAAGCGGGGCGGGAAGATATATTCAAACCAACAATAGGTAAATTCAGTTTTGATGAAGGTAATAAGGGTAATGATGTTAGATTAGTCACCTTTGCCACGTCAAATAATCTCATTATTAAGAGCACAACAGTTCAGCATAATGATATTCATAAATACATCTGGACGCCTCCAGATGGCGAAACTCGAAACCATATAGATCATTTATTAGTGGACAACCGATGATACAGTAGCATCATTGATATTTTATCAGTTAGAGGGACATACTGCAATTCGGATTATCATCTGGCCAGGGTGAAAATCGGACAACGGCTATCGCTTATGAGAGGAACAAATGCTAAAGATGATTCTGAAAATTATGAATTAAAAAAAAACTTGAAAAAGATGATATGCGTCAACAATACCAAATCAAAATTACTAATAGATTTTAAGTACTGGAAACTTCAGATGACAATGTGGGAATAGAAGAGTAAACTGATATGAATAAAGAATGGGAGGTCATAAGAAATACTATTAAATTGTCAGCATCAGAAGAATTGGTTATTTAAAGAATACGCAAAACAAGAAATAGTTTGATGATGAATGTGCCTACATTGTAAGTAAAAGAAAGCTAGAAAAATTAAATGATTACACGAGCCGAATGAGGTAAAATTAGAGCAATTGTGTAGTGTTGGATGGGAAATCACCACGTTACTAAAGAGTGAAACGAGAGAATATTTGAGAGATAAGATTATCTTAAAATTAATCAAAAGAGTAGGAACATTACAGAATTATATCAGTGAATTAGCATTGAGAAGAAAGGGTTTCAGGCTAGAACAAACATAATTCGGAATGAAAATGGGGATATGATTGCAGATTCCAAAAAGTACATTAAATAGATGGAAAAATTACTTTAATCAGCTATTAAATGTACATATAGAACATGATATTAAAGAGAATAATTTATAGACAGCAGAAATGCTACTCCCAGAATCAAGTTCATTAGAGGTTGAAATGGCGATAGAAAAAGTGAAGTATAAAGCATCAGGTTGAGATGAGATCCCAGCAGAACTGAAAATATCAGGGGGAGAAAAGTTAATGGACAAGATACGCCGGTTGCTTAGTATGATTTGGGAAAAACGAGCTCTTGCAGATGAATGGAAAGAATCAATTATCATACCAATTTATAAGAAATGAGATAAAAGTGATTGCAACAACTACAGGGGCATCCCATTACATTCAACGTCGTACCAAATTCTAACAGATATATTAGTAAGCAGACTTACTCCTTATATGGATGACATTCTAGGAGATCATCAATGTAGATTTAGGGGAAACAAGTCTACAACACATCAGATTTTTAGTATAAGACAGATCATAAAAAGAAATGGGAATATATTGGTACTGTAGATCAAGTATACGTAGACTTCAAAAGCCATATGATTCAATTAAGAGGGAGAACTTATATAGTATTCTGCTGGAGTTCGGAATTCCTAAAAAGTTAGTTAGACTTAAACGAATGTGTCTTAATAACACAAAGATTAGGGTGCGTGTAGGCAAACAGTTTTCGGATACTTTCGAAATGCATAATGGATTGAAGAAAGGGGATACACTATATCCTCTACTATTTAGTTACGTACTTGAGCATGACATCAAATCTTTAGAGGTTAAAGGAGGCCTACAACTCAATGGTATAAATAGGCTGTTAGCTTCTGATGATGATGTAGTACTACTGTGCGATAGCGAGGAGATACTAAACTATTGAGTAACAATAAGAAATTGTGACTGGGAGTAAATATCAATAAAACTAAATATATGGTCATATATAGAAATACATCATATAATGGAAATGAACAGCTAGTGAAAATTGAGGACAATTTTCCGGAAGTTATTCAATTCAAATACCTAGGAATAATAATCACAAATAGGAATGAGATACACAAAGAAATTTAACATAGGCTGAATTCCGGAAATGCATGCTTTTATGCGTTACAGAGACTTTTGTCGCCCCAACTCGTTTCAAAAAGCGTTAAACTGAAAAGATATAAAATATTATTCTACCAGTTATATTATATGCATGCGAAACATGGACTTTTACTTTAAGGGAGGAAAGGAGTTTACGAGAATTTGAGAATAAAGTTCTTAGGAACATTTTTGGACCAAAGAGAGATGAGAAGACATGATAACAGTGAACTACATGGTCTTTGTAGGAAGCCAGATATAATGAGAACAGTTAAGTCTCGCAGACTGCGATGGGCAGAACATGTGGCACGAATGGGGAATGAAAGACGTGCATGGAGACTTCTTGTGGGAACACCATAGGTATAACGCCCAGTCGGTAGAACAAGAATGAGGTGTGAGAATAGCATTAACTCTGATTTGAGGTAAGTGGATTGTACAGGGAATTATTGGAAAACATTAGCTCAGGATAGGGATTTATGGAGAGCTTATGTCAGCGCGGCCAGAACCTACGGGTCTGATAGTGCCAGTGAGTTAGTTAGTATATGAATAATTGGGAAAACTATGGGAAATTATTTTATTAACATGGTCTTTGGTAAGTAGATCCAAAGTCATAATAATAATAATAATAATAATAATAATAATAATAATAATAATGTATTCCTTATTAGCCCTGTTCAATATTACAGCATCACAGCTGTTCATTCCAGCTGAGCGTTAAAACAATTTACTCTTACGGAATGAAGTTATTTCACAAACCTATAATATCTGTAAAAATAAATTCACTGACCACATACTACTGTTATAAAAGAACGATACTGAAATTTAATAAATAATATAATTTTACATGCTTAGTATGAACTTGTTGGTCACTTATTATCTAAAAACGTAATGTGTATCAAATATCAAAGTATTACTATTTATAAAATTGTTGTCTATTCATGTCAGATTTCTGTCAAGTATATAGAGAGAGTCTAACCTGCGATTCGAAGCACTCGACCTGCACGTCCAGATATTTTTAGAGTAGGCTACCATTTATTGTACTCATAGGACTGAAACACTTTTTCAAAAGTTGTGAATAAATTTCTCTGTTAGTTTAGTGTCAAGAAGTTAGTTTGAGCAGTCGGTTGGGTCTTCGCTTCATATAATTGGATATGCCGCTTCGCTGAACAAACTCTAGTACAGTCGCTGGAATGTGTAATAGGGCCCAGAGTTAGTTGTGCCAGAGTTTCCACTGGTTACCAACTTTTACCTTGTAAATAAATCGCGTATTTACATTCATCATACAATAACTGGGTCCTGAGGGAATATGAAACACAGAGCCATTTAACTGCGAATCTTGAACACATATACTAGAGAACAACTACAAAATATGCATTATATTTGCTCACTAATTAAAGGAAAAAAGAACAGATAAAGATATGTGAATTTCCGGTTTTTAGTATAATTAGTTGTGATTTCCTCAAGATATACTGAAATATATAATGTCCAATGCCCTACTTAGGTTTAAATAACGTAATGTAGTTACTCTTAGTAGGTTATTTTAGACTCAACTAAAGAAAATTTGAAACTAGAAATAATATTTTGATAGGATAATAGACTATTAATAATAATAATAATAATAATAATAATAATAATAATAATAATAATAATAATAATTATTATTATTATTATTATTATTATTTATTTAAACTGATAGAGGTAAGGCTGTAAGGCCTTCTCTTCCACTCAACCATTGACAAATATTATATGAAAATACATACGATTTGAACAAAATAAATAATAAGTAAATATTTATACAAATTAAACTAAAATTAAAATGAATTAAGTCAATAATAATAGAAAAGCGAAAAAGCAGAAATTATCAATCAAGCTGGAATGTTACTAATACTAAATATATGATCAAAAACATATTAAATGGGAAAGGACACTTATTTGTTTTAATTATATTCATTTACTTAATTAATTATTTATTTAGTCTAGTGGAGTTATAGCCACGTGGACTTGCATTCCACTCACCAGGACAACGATATGTTAAAATAGAATATAGAAATCACAATTAACTCTAAATTTAAAGTAACGCATAATATTTTACATATGTGACTTGTGTGATTTATCTTCAATCCGTGAAAATGCATTTAGTGGATCCTGGTAATTGTGATATCATATACATTAGTCTGTAGAATCACCCATTTATGTTATAGCTGGAAAATAACTGAATGTGTGATATCATATCATATATGATACAAAGATCTGAGATGAGTGTGTAAAATTTACGAAAAATGTTTTTGATTAGCGGGTTGGCAATCTTGAATAAGTAGAATCTCTAGTTATGTTTTAGTTGTTTTAAGTGTAATACGCTAGTGAATCCTTGGGGAGATTTTGAATTACCCGGTGATTTGATATTTCAATCCAAATGCATTCATATGGAAATAACTGTTATATGATATTGTACCCGAAAAATATGGACATGGAGAAGAAATTAGGGAAATTTCAAGATATATGTGGTTCAATAAGATGATATTTGTGAAATAAGACCAAAGGGATCTCAATTAAAATTGTACAAAACAGTAGCCGATCCAACGTTAACATACGGGTCTGAGACTTGGTCTTTAACGATCTCTGATAAACTAAAATTGATACAATAGAAATGAGATTTCTTAGATCTGTTGCAGGTGTATCTTTAAGAGATCAAAAGAGAAGTCAAGATATTAGAGATGAATTATAAATATATAATATAAACGAGAGAATACACAGAAATAAATGTAATTGGTTTGAATATATAACAAAGAATTCCAAATAATCGTTTATCAAAATAGCTGCTTCAATATAAACCTCTAGGCGGAAGAAATATAGGAAGACCAAAACGTCGTCGGAAAGAGGACTGCACCTGCAGCATATAGTGCACCGGGGAGCGGAACAGGCCAACAGGTCCATACCTTGAAGATTATGATTATGATGATGATATTGGTCACACATTTCACAACATTCAAATGAAAAATAACATTGATAATTTGTAGTTCAAAAATAACTTTTTTATTCTTATATTTAGAAAGCATATTTCTTCGTTTTGATTAGGGTCAAACTTAAAAAGCGCAGTCCACGTAATTCTGTTTAATTTTCAGGCGATAAGAAAGTTACGAATTGGAAGAGATGAGTGTTGGTCATTTTGTCATCTCACAAATAATTATTGGACAATCGCCAATTTTTTATGTATTCAGGTTGATGTTGATTAATTGACTGACAAAATGCTTGATTAGTGTATTAGTCAGATGCTCGCTCCCGTCAGACTCGTTATCAGTTGAGGGGATCAAATGCAAAATGGTATACGTGTACAATTGAAGAGTCGCTCAGAACAAGGTTGTAAAGCTCCTCTTTTTTCAAAGTTCATTTTTACATGGAGAAATGTTCCTCGTGGCTTTAACAATTTTTTTTCATGTAAAACTCAAATTGGAAATTAATGAGCATTACAACCTTTCTTTGGGCGGCAATACAATTACTATTAAATGTGTGAATATTTATATTTTAATTTTATATATTCATATTTCTACATTGCGCAGTGATGGTATAGCCTATTTGAATCACTAGTTTCAAAAATATACTAAAAAAGGTCACCGTTATTATTATTAGGGATATGTTCCTTGTCTCTGATTCTTACGGTCAGAGGTTAAAATCCGGTAGGATGGATGAATTTAAAGGTTCAAAAAATCCAATGGGCAATTCTATCGGGAGGGACTGAAATCCAAGTCTCTAGATTTTTGAGCCCATAAAAGAGCATCAAGGATAAATTAGAGCTTCTGAGAAAATTATAGGCCTAATTGGCATTTTTTCAACCAAGTAATACTGTAGTTGCCTACAAGGTGTCTCTTTGAGGAGATTAGCTAACAAATTGTTACTTGCTGATATCCATATGGAAACAAGCTAACTAAATGAGTCTTGGTTAAGTAACTTCCGCAAGTGAGTGCCCTTTCTTCGCTAGGGAGTGTCCGGGTATAGACCGACACAACGAATATAATATAAAACATGGTAACCCAGTTTAAATAATTTTCAAGGAAACATGAGTTAGCTTCTAAACTTGTATTTTGAGTAAAATATTTAATAAATATTGAACATCTTTAATAATTACAATAAGAGAATATTATTCCAAAATTTTCATAATCACAACAGTGTGCCACAGCTTTCTTCTGAAGTTCTGCCAACCTTCTCCGTGAAAACCGCCTTTGCTAATTTCTTTTACATACTTTGTTATTCCATCTTCCCATCTAATCTTGGATCTTCCCTGCGTTCTTCTTCATTCCACAGTAGCAGTATGTAATTTATGTAAAGTAAGTGTTAATTTTATATTATCAAAATCCTGTCCACCTCAGTCTTTGTATTTTGATATATGTGGACATATTTACACATTTATACAGATCATATAACTGTTTGTTACACGTGCGAGTAATATCAAACATTTTATTTGAAGTAAATTAATGTTTATAATAATTGATATGAAATATATTTTTACTTCATGATACGAATGGAAGACAATAAAAGTTGACATATGTCTTAAATATGTACACATATCAATTAATGCAACGTAAGTTACATATTTAATGAAATGTTTAAGCTATTTCGTGCTCTTTGTCATGAATTAGAGCGCAGACAGTGTAGTTAAACATACATGTAATATATGCAAATACACTATCGGAAAACCCAATTTAAATGTTATTTAAAATAAGCTTTGTCATTTTCACTAATTAATCTTCTTCTATATTGTAGGAGGCGGCTCCGTGTCGCTAGACGATTAGACTCTAGCCTTTCACCGCTGGAGTCCCGAGATCTAGTCTCGGTCACTCCATGTGTGTTTCGTGGTGGACGAAACAGAGCTTTGGCAGGTTTTTCTCGGGGCTTTCTCCCATTTTCCCCTACCACAATTTCATTCCACCATTTCTCCATACTCATCTCATCCTTTTCGTTTCATTTCATACTCATGCCTCGTGAGGGTGCGTCAGGCGTGGTCGGCCGGCACCCTAGTCTTTCACAGACCTCTAATAAGGGGATTCATCTCATCTCATCCCTCGATCCGACCATGAGTTGAGTTCTTTAGGGATTAAGCAATACTGCCTGTTCCTGCTACATATATGTCTGACCATCGTTTTCTTGATCTTCGCGGTTGTCTTCTTCCCTTAGCCTCTAATATAGGCCTAATACTCTTCTTGGGATCCTCTCTTTAAAAATTCTGTTGACATGCTCTCCATATTCATTTCTATATACTTTATACGTTTTTCTTCCAAAGACATCATTTCTGTATTAGTAAGATGCATAATTAAATATTTTAAATTGCGATATAACTTAAAATAAAATGTAAGTAAAAATATATTTAACTAAATTAATAATATATGTAACTACGTTATCAAACAAAACGATAAGATATTAAGAATTTATTTCCAGACTTGAGTAAAATTTGAAGGATGATATCTTTCAATTTTGCCACTAATTTTGACCTTAGTGTTTAGTAACAAATGACTTACCTTATCCGTCATCCAATTAGTAGTCTATTAATTTAATTGCATATAGAAAAAGAATGAGAAGGGAATATAGCAAGAAGCATGAAAATAACAATAACGTGACTTATATTGGAAAACATTAGTGATGGATAGGGATATATGGATAGTTTTTAACTAACAGAAACAACTGACTAATATTCCTTTTTAAGAATTAATGATGTGTTTTTTTCATTATTTAATAAAAGTAGACTTAAGATTTGTTAATATATTTACCTAATGTCTTGTATAAAATGCATAGATTAATTCATTGTAGTTTATTACTTTCTTTGTATTTTTTTATTTCTTTTCTTTTTATGTATAGTAGATTCGAGCTGTTATTCCTTTTTGTATTCATTGTATCATTAATTTAATTTTAATTGTATTTAATTTCAGTGTATTATTAGACATTATTTTCATTATTATTCAATTTGACAGATAATTAATTGTTTAATATGATTATTACTGTAATTTTTTTGTATTCATATGTACCATATGCTTGTCCTGGTGAGTGGAAGAGAAGGCCACATGGCCTTAACTCCACCAGGATAAACAAATCAATTCTATTCTATTTCTGGGTTCGATAGTGCGAGTTAGTTAGATATACGCAATGCCTTATTTTCCCAGTTACTTTAGATTAAAAGGAATCGATTAATTAATAAATACTTTAAATGCATGTATATAAATTCCTTCAGAATATGTAATTTACTTAGAAAATATCAGTCACCTGTCCCTGGATGACTGGAAGAAACTGTTGTTCAAAAGTTTACAAACTCTTAGTGTGGATTTCTCAACTGAAGTCTAAACCACGACCCCCGGTTTTCCAATTTTTTATTGCTTCCGTAACACCTACAAAAATGACTGAAAATTCCCAGGAATTGTTAAGAAACATTAGAAATGATTCAGGTATTTGTTTTTGTAATTAACAGCCGTACATTTTCAGTTTTTATGGTTGTTATGGTACAACAAATAATCGGAAAACCGTGGTTGTGGTTTAGACTTCGGTTGAGAAATCCAACGTAATGTTCGATTAAGATCAAACGTACATGATAATAATAATAATAATAATAATGATAATAATAATAATAATAATAATAATAATAATAATAATAATAATAATTGATAACAATATTAATCTAATATATAAAAATGTTTGTTTGTTTGTTTGTTCGTACTTTATGCGCGGCCATACTGTTCATCCGATTGTGATGGGCTTTATTGCAAAATGTTCAGGAGATTCCCGGGATGAACATAGGCTATAAGAGAGTCGTGATACTCAACTCCTACACCCTTAAAAATTGCCCTTTGTAGTGAAAAACTTGAAAAAGTAGCTCTTAGGAGGCTTAAATGGCTTACGTTGCCCAAACCATAACAAATACACAGCATTAAGATACACAGAATTGAATATCTCAAAATGCTCTACAAAAAAGTACGGGACAGCATAAGCTTATCCCTTACGGATAACTCACAATAACCATTTTGTCTTTCATTGATGCCAAGGAGATCGAGACAAGTACGTAGATTCCTGTGCAAGCATAGCAGCACATGGCGGGTATTCTTTTACGGATAACTCACAATAACGAATTTTGTATTTAGCTCATTTATGCCAAGAGGATCGAGATGAGCAGATTCCCGGACAACACCGGGTAATCAGCACGGGAAATCTTAAAATAATTACAATATACATTTATAATTATTTTTAATTTTCCTTTTTCAGCTAATCTTAAGAAGTACAGTAATTTTTGTATTTCAGCTCATTTATGCCAAGGTGATCGAGATGAGTTGATTCTCGGACAACGCCGGGTAAACGGCACGGAGTATCTAAAAATAATTGCGATATAAATGTTTCCTTTTACTTATCTAACTAAAACATAAAACACATTAATTTTCGTATTTCAGCTCATTTATGTCAAGAAGATCGTGATGTGTAGATTCTCGGGCAACGCCAGGTAATCAGCACGGGGTATCTAAAAGATATAAATGTATCATTATTTAACCCTTTACTTATTCAACTAAACATAAAAGCAATTAATTTTCATTCGTTTAGGCGTAGCATCGCACGCCGGGTATTAGCTAGTAAATAATAATAATTGATAATAATAATAATAATAATAATAATAATAATAATAACAATAATTAATAATAATAGTAGGCATAGTATTAGCAGTAATAACTGCAAGTGAATTTAAGATAAACTTAATAAAAATATAACTGTGGAACGACCGCTTAAAACATTACCAATTAATTTATTTCTATTACTAGCAAGCCGAAGGCAGTAGAGGATTTCAAGTGACGCAGTGTCTCAATGTTAATGTCAGATTTTTAACTGGGTTTCATTACATATATCAAATTGCTACCCAATTTTTTCGCTAGGCTGAGTAGGCACCGATCCAAACCTATACATTCAGTCTCATATCCGGGAATCGATTCTGGTATACATCTTTGTTTTCCAACTTGTTGTTTCACTACAATGAAAATTGCACGTTCATATTTAATATTTGATTAATAATTTTTAGTTGCTTTTTAATCGGATAGTGACCTGAACTCTTGATATCTCACAAGTAAGCAGTAAGTATTCCGGTGCCGAATTCGTTTCACGCTTGGTCAATTGGAAATCTTGAAACTTTTCTCCAAGTCTGGTCGTAAAAACTCTGATCTCACTACTTTGTTTTATACATTATGATAGATCCTCCACTAAGCGATTGTCCAAAGTTTTGGAGAAACTGCTCGCTGAGGAGAAAGTGGAGCGGCCAGCTCAATTGAAACATATGGCGCCACCTCACAAATCACTACTGAGCAGTTCTCCAACTAGCCAATGAAGTAACTTCACAAGATAGCGCGGAATTAGTTTAGGAGTTATCTGGAGAACTCCGTCGTTCATTTATTAAAAAAACTCCGTCAAATATTATTTTCATTGAATAACTATACATTTAATTAAATTGTATATATTAATACTTTAAAGAGGGTTTGTTGCAGAGAATAATACAAAGTATCCCATAACGTAAATTAAAAAAAAAATGGTTCTAATTACCGCACATTTCTTATTTGTTGTGATAATTAAGGATAAATTTGGTTTAAGGATAAATTTGGTTTTACAACCATTTATCTAGTTTACAGAAATACAAAAATTTGTTCAAATGAATTGACGAAGCGTATGGAATGGGCATAAGCTTTGTGTAGAAAAATATTTCCTCTGTTAATTAATTCCCGAAGAATCAGATTTCTAACTAATTGGTACACAATTTTTCAGGAACAAATTGAGGTAGGTTTACAAAATTCTTAGGACGGTTTACTTACCTTATGAAAAAGCTTCTCTAGCAGATTCAGAAATCCAGTTCTTCAAAAACCATATTTTTATTAACATTTTATACGTATAAATAAATAATTTTTCGTGTTAAAATTCAATCATATCCTGTATTATATTACAGGTAGAAAAATTAAATTGCTATGCCGATTTTTATACATAGTAAATTCTCATAGTTCAAATTTCACTTCCTTATTTATTTTAAAAGAAGAGAAAATAAATCTTCAATATAGGCAAGAGATAGCCACATTTCAGTTATATAAAACGTAATTCAGGCAAAATGATCCGAGATATCGAAAAATGCAAATTATTCTTATAGCTACATATAGCATTTAAACAGAAGATTATTTAATAATATAATGTAATCAGACTTAGATAGTTTTTAATTACATTTTTTAAATTGTTTTATTTTTGGTATTCATTATCCTAGTACCTGAATGTAAAATAATAATTATTAGATTATTATCATCTAATGATGTATTTAAATTACATTGGCGTTTCAAAACGTTTGAGAAATACACAATTTAGACCCTACACAAAATAACCATATTACAAGAAATGAGAGGTGAATGTAACTTTAGAATTTTTACTTGTTTAAATTTATACCGTGGAACGCACCTGAGCACAAAATATATGGCAGATATATTTATATTTGCAGTCAGAGGTGTATGGGTTAGATTAGTTATTTTGAAATATGTATTAGTTTAAATACAATATCATGTAAAAACGTCAACCTGCCGAGAAAAAAAATGTAATGAAAAATATGTACACACATATAGGATACCTTGAACATTGCAGGTTCCTATTGAATACATTTGAATGTTGTATAAGTGAGTTTTGCTATGTAAGATTTTTATAAGGACGCCGTTTTCTGTTTCAACGCTTCAATGGTGATGAAATTCACCTAATTTTAAAACTCCTGTTTAGAAGCAGCTAAAAATACAAATTGACATGTTCAGTCATCTAATCTCAAGTGCCTTATGTGTTCAGTCTGATGAGTTACATGGTAAATTACGTCACTCATTAAGTCGTTATGACTTATGATATATTGCATCTGTAGGATGTTAAATATATGAAATTATATTTTTAATGAGAATATATCCATCCATAGTAATTCTGCCCGAGGGCACGTCCTCCACTGCAATCATAGCATTTTCATGTTTAGCTTTGCAGCTTTACTAGGGAATTGTGGGTTTGGTAGCTTCCCGTTGCTTTCCACACCGGTGAATGATGGTGATAATGATAAGGATGATGATGATGATGGTCATATGATTTCGGGGACCGTTTGGGCCTTAACGTTTTTCTGACATATGTGTAACAGGTGAGGAAAAACCCCGATAAATACCTCACCCAGAAAAACTGTCCCGACCGGGGATCGAACCCGTGCCCGCTGCGTGACAAGCATGCTACCTCGAGACCACAGCGGTGGACTAAGAATATGTAAGCAGTTGAAAAATTATGTTTAAAATTAAATGATGACAGAAAAAACTATATTATTCACCAGAACAATAGTGAAACACAGACAATGTAGAAATTGGAATCTGCAATTTTGAAGGTGTTCAAGATTTTAAATATTTGGGAAAATCGTTAGCTGACGACAACAGTGTAGATAAAATAAATGAAAATACAATTTTGTTAACTAATCGTTATTACGATCTCAAAAAACATTAATATCACATTTTGAGAACTTAAAATTAAATTGACCTTATAATTTGTGTCCTTATATATGGTATGGATGGAAGAACACTCGAATAATAATGAAGGTTTGTCCCATGGACGTTCCTACAGCATTTATCCGAGTTCGATGAAACTTTGATTTGTCGTGCGCACGCTCACGCTTCCGAAGGTTGTAAAAAATCAGGCGTACGAGCTTACTTAAAATTAATATTTAAAAATACCTCTAGTGGTTGCATTTTTCGATATTTCTCATGGAAGCTCGGCAAATGCTAGTACAATAAACCAAGGTACGTATTACACAAAAATCAGCAAAATCCTATTATTAGAAGTGTTGAAATCCGAAAATAAGTATTGACTCTAGCAAACGCCATGTTTGCTTTCGTCGCAATGTATACCAGTTTACATAAAGGTTCTGAGGTATGACGAGTTTTTATCTGCTATCTAATTATTATGCTCTAATAGCATTAGCGTAGGAGTTCGCCTGAAACCAAAATTTAAATTTGCTGTAGCTATCGGAATTCTCGATATTGCACAATGAAATTCCATATATAGTATTAAAATTTATCGAGGTAAATATTATCCAAATATTAGCGGCATTTGACCATTAAGAGTGAGGGTTTACCGGAAATCCGAAATTAAAAACTGACACTAGAAATCGCCATATTTCTTTCGACGAAATGTATACAATACCATTTAATTAACACTTTATTTGGCAATGTACGTATCATACAAACAAAAAAGTATCTAATCCGCTCAATAAATTTTATCAAATTCATTTTTACTCATTCAATTAAATTGAAACATACTTATTTGTTTAGGCATTGCTGCTCACGCTGGGTATTAGCTAGTAAGATATAATTGAGCGATTCCATGAAAATGTTATACCGAG
The DNA here is from genome assembly GCA_030220185.1 of Diploptera punctata. Classification (NCBI taxonomy): domain Eukaryota; kingdom Metazoa; phylum Arthropoda; class Insecta; order Blattodea; family Blaberidae; genus Diploptera; species Diploptera punctata. Next base: position 813,339 of record JASPKZ010008566.1, read on the forward strand.
GAGAAAATTTTTGAATTTGACGCATGAATAATTTTGATTAGGTAATATACACTACTCAAAAAATTAGAGTAACACATGTTTAAACCACAACACGAGAATGAATATTGAAACAACTTAATATTTGATCTTTTGTAATTAAAAATTGAAGATTTATGTAAAAATAGAATAGACATTCAAACAATATTTTCCTGTACAGTATTAGCAATACGAACAAGTTATCATTTGTAACAGAAAACATAGTGGCAATTTGGATTTAAAATTTTCGGAATCAATGTTTCCATGATTATTTCAACATTTAGTACTTATTGTGCCCTTCGTGATCCTGAATGGCCGCATTACACCTACGAGGCATGCTTCGCAGATGCCTTCTTACAGAAACTTGTCAGATTCTCTCCCATTCCCCGGTGAGTGCATGTGAAAGCTCTTCAAGCTTCTGAGGCATAGCAGGGACGCTTACGAACACGTTTTTTCCCAACTTATACCACATATGCTCGATCGGATTAAGGTCCGGACACTATGAAGCCAGTCCATCACCTGAATTTGGCACTCTTGCAGGACATCTCTGGTAGCCTCTGCTGTATGACATCTATCATTATCTTGCATTAGAAGAAAATTAGGGTTCATACCATAAGCAAAGAGCACAACATGTTGAAGGATAATGTCATTAATGTAAATATCAGCACATATGCGCTGTGGGACAACGACAAGCTCTGTCCGAGACTCAATGGTAATCCCAGCCCAAACCATTACCGAACCATCTCCAGATCTGTCACGTTCAATAGTTGTGGCTGGATCAAAGCGTTCACCAGGACGTCTCCATACACGTGTACGGGCATCAGAACCTGTTAGACGAAATCTTGATTCATCCGTGAATAAAACACCCTTCCATTGGCGGAGCTGCCAATTTACATGATTCTGGGCTTTAAAGGGGAATCTAGACCTCAATCTTGCATTTCTCAGTCTATTTATTACAGTCTGATCAGAAATTACCGTCCCAGTTTCTGTGCGTAGATGATTTTGTAGATCTCTGGCTGAAGATTTTCTTCTGCGCAAAGCTGATAAGACAAGAAATCTATGCTGTACGTCTGTAGTCTTCTTCTTACGAACTAGCTCGGGTCTCCTCTTGTATCTATGTGTCTTTCTATATCGCCTCCACATCCTATGGATGGCGGAAGGGCTGACATCAATGATCCTAGAGACATGGCGAATGGAACGACCATTTTCAATCAATGCAACTGCTCGTGCAACTGATGTTTCATTCAGATGTCTCATTGCTCTCTATTAGCTCCAGAGAACACAAAAAAAAATTCCATACCACAGATTATTCTTCAAACCTGTTTTAAAAGAAATAATCAATACGAAATCACTTTCGTTTCAGCAACTCTTGGAATGTCACTAACATATTCAGAGAAAAATTAATAAAACCCAGACATTCAATCTGATTTTAAATAATATTTGAACTTAAAACATCTGACTCTCAAACATTAAATTGTTACAATATTTGTTTTGTGCCTTTGGTTTAAACATACATTCCTCTAATTTTTTTGTGTAGTGTATATATTTAATGATCAAATTTTCTGATTTTATAAGATGATGTTTCATATGTGTGTTAATTTAATCTAATATTAGTAGAAGAATTTGTCATATTCCAAACCTGTAAACACAAACAGAATATTATAAATATTTTTTTTAATGACTCGGTCGTATTAATTCGTTTTATTTCTCAAACTCTTTTGTTAAACCATACTTTGGTCCTCCATAGTCATGATGTAATAATATTAATTTCATTTCAATATTCTAGATACCTTAAATGTGTCCAATAATTGTTAACTCTAAGCTATGGTCAGACAGTCACGGAAAACGTATAAAAATTACTGTACACAGCATAATAATTGATGGATTAAAATTTCCTCTTGGATTCTACGTTACCGGTAAACAACTAACAAAAAGTATTGAAGACATTTTCTTGTAAAGTCATTATTTTTGAAGCTAGGGTCCCGTGACTGACTGACTTACACTACTCTCATTTATATTGCTAATGTATGGCGGAGTTAGTTGCTCGCTGCACTCCGCTGAGGATTAACATTAACATGGTTTAGAAAATATGGTAGACTGTTCGGTTCAGCTGTTTCATAAAATAATTACATTCCCTACTTCTGTTTCAAATTGAGCTAAAATGCAGTCAGCGAAAACTTTTAGATATGTTCGAGTAAATGTTGCAGCATATGAAGCAGCCGTACTTGTTGATTTATCAGAAAATTACACATACAAAGAACAAAATGATATCCAGACAGTTCATTAGAACAAAAAGCATATGTCAATGTTAACTGCTGTTGCCTAATTTAGATGGAAGGTGACAGAAAAGTACAGAAGAAATACTATGTTCTAGTGTCAGGTTATGTGACACATGACACATAGTAGTGAAACTAAACTAATAACAGTTTATGAGGTGACACAAAATGAGGTAGAAGAAGGGAAGATATTTTAGAAAAGCGATTTTAACATCTTGCAGCTATCCCGTCAACTCATGGAGTTCACGATGTGAATGTTTTGAAACCGTATGTTATAGAATATACACAAATTTCAAATTAACAATCAGTGCAAAAAATCACAAGTTTCGTGTGTGAAAGAAAATTATATTTTTTTAGTGGCATTTAAACATTTCCTCATTATGCGGTTCTTCAATATATATGTTATTAAGTGAGTCATTACAGTAATCTGCTGTACCGCAATTAAAAATAAGTGCGCAGGATCTTACGTGTTAGAAAATTATTGATGCATGTGGGCGATCATGTACATGAAGGATCTCGCATTAGTTAAACCTTTCACATCCCATGTGGGTCGTATTATTTTGGGGATCCACAATCCTATGTTGCCACATTTACATTGTTGTGTACTCTCATTGCACTTTGTGAAACAGAGTGTAGCATGTTGATCGCAACAATAGTTTCGAATTATATAAAATTACTTGTGTACAAATACCATAGGCGTTGAGTTTATGCGACTAAGTATAATCGTCAGTGTAAAGGAAAATTATTATTTGGTATAGAACTATAGGAAACCGACAGATTCAAAATGCGTATGACAACGTTGTAATATGTGCGCGACAGACATAAAATAAGATTTCGCGCATTGTAAGAGATTTGTTTGAATTGTTTAATTTGAAAATTGGACTCGTGTCAGCAATATCATTTGTAATCGGTTGTTTTAAAATAATTATAACAGCATTTTCCCCGCTTAAATAAAAATTTTAATAATTTGTATACTGTACTTTTTCGTTATTTTTGTGTCTTTAAATTTGAGATATGTGAAAGATAATTTCAGTTTACTGGAACGAACACAGCAAATTCCATATCGGTATTTTTTATTTATTTACATGGTTCAATCTAATAACAGCATCAGAAATATTAAATAGCATCAGATAAATTGTAATCCGTTTATATGGATGTAATACAACGATATTCATATTAGGCATACTTAACTATAATAAGCCTTTGTTATTAAGAAGTTAATATTTTCTGAAATTTAAAATGGTACATGTTAACCAAGTTAAATAAATGACACCATTTATTTAATCTTTTTACAGCATATCAAATTGTACATTTCCTATAAATGATAAAATGTGTGTAGTTCTTCGTTTATGCACGTAATATCGCTTATTATCATAAGTAATGCCACGAGTGATCTCCGAATTTTCGATAAATTCACGACTCACGAAGTGAGGAGTGGATTTATCCAGAGAATTTGGAAATCAATAGTGGCATTGTTACATCTGTTTAACCAATAAAATGAAGTTGTTTACTCACAAATCATTATTTAAATATAGTTATTTTAAAATATTTATATATTTAATGGAAACGACGATGTTTGAAAACGAGTGAGAAACGTTATGTTTAATTTGTTCATCACTGCAACCACAACATATTTATTGCCAAATAATCGCAACATTGTAAGACTGCACCCTATTGGAGAAAAAAAATACACGTCATTACAGGTTATTAATTAATATCTGATGTCATATGATGTAAATAAATCAATTATATTTTTCTGCAAAGTTAATTCCCGGAAAAAATACGTTTAAGAAAGTGCAAAGACTGGTTTCCTTTATTATGGTATAATCAATTGCTACGAATATTTTTCCATTATATCACACAAGCAGATTCTGGTTATATTCGTGCACTATATATATATATATATATATATATATATATATATATATATATATAATCTGGGAGCCACTTGATTAAATGGAAGTGGTAAAATCGAGGTGAAAAAGACTGTGATTGGTTGTAAATCAAAATTCATTGAATTGTGATTGGTAATTCACTGCCATTTGGGGCATTACTTAAATAGTCTATTATAATTTCATATTATTTTTTAATGTTTGTGTAATATTGAATTTTTAATAAAATTCTGATATGTCACTCAGTTACAGAATGGAGTTAGTCAGTCACAAATCACTTATTAAGTTATAATTGCGGTCTTAATTGTGATTTTTGTTTCGTTCTTTATTGAGAATGTAACTTGAAATGTGCCTTCCAAACGGTATTTTTGAAAATTGAATTAGGTATCAGATTTAAGAGAATGATGCAGATCAACATGTTAAGCTGCAAGATGAGTTTACATTTATGTTAGTCAGTCACACACATTTTGATAGTAAATAACATTGTTTTCCTTTAGATCTTGTATGTTTGTGAACAGTCTTAATCAAACACAATTCCTCTCTCATATCTCGTAGATGACACCCATAATTTCAATCAATTGTAATATTTATGCAATCATTTTGCTGCAGAAGTGTACTGTATATGTCAGTCAGTCATATATGGAATTGCTCAATTATGAATATTCATTATTCTCAGACCCTGATATTAAGTTGAACAATACAGTCAGATTACGTTGGGTGGCCATATTATCAGGATGCTAGAGGACAGTCCTATTAAAAAAATCATTATCTACACCTGAGGGAGGTGGAGGAATAGGAAGAACCAAATTGAGACGGTTAAATGGAATAGGGGGAAATTAGAGGACGGAGATGAAAATGATTGGGCAGAAATGAATGGAGCAAGATCCTATCGACAGCCAGACTCTAATCGGACTGTAGTGTTATATATATATATATATATATATATATACATAAAGTAGACTATTAATAAGCAGGCCGTCGAGAAGAGCGGACGTGTTTTTGTTAGAGTGGTTGAAGTGTGCAGGAGCAAAGCATTATGGAAGAAGTTAGAAAGCTGATTGAAACATTGTCAACTGAAGTGAAAGATGGGTTTGAAAAGTGTAACGTGGGTGAAAAATTTCGTGATATTGAGACGAACATGCATCGGATGGAGGACAGATTGAAATGGCTGGAATCTAAATTAGACTCTCTCGAAAACCAGAGACGCCGTAATAATATTGTGATATAAAGAGTGCATGAAGAAGTCAGGGAGAGCTGGTAGGGAACTGAACTTATAGTTAAAAGAGTAGTGGCGCAAATCAGGATTGATTTGGTGGACAGTTATATTGAAAGAGCGCACAGAGTAGGTCGTTCGAATAGTGGAAAGAGACCGATTGTATGCAAATTTTCACACTACAAAATAAAATGTTGGATCCTTAGAGACAGTAAATATCTTAAAGGGACCGGTATCAATATTGCCGAAGACTTTAGTGAGAAGGTGCGTCGCGAAAGGGACTTTCTTAAGCGACACATGCTCGAGGCGAGGAGGCAGGAGTGCCATGAAATTCTACAATTTAATAAATTGATTATAAATGGACGAATCTGGAGCAGGGAACAACTACAAAATATGGACAACCCTGAAAATGAATTTGAAGAGGTCATTGACAGCGAGTCCCCAAAACCTACAGGGGACGCTACAACAGCAGGAGGACTCCTTACAGCAGAGGAGGGAGAAAATTCTACACGAGAGAAAGAGAGAGGGAGTACTATGATACTAACTCCGAGGGATCCAGTAAACATTCAGCACAAAACAGCCGAACGCAAAAAGAATACCCCACCTCTTAGAGGTGAACGACCGGCGGCACAAGAACGCAAACAAGAAAATCACTAAGACTGCTGAATTTTCCCGCAGAAAAGTAACTATTGAGAGGGGGAAGTTCGAAAAATACAGGCAAGACTAATGACAAGGGAACACAATAGGATTTGTTGACAGTCAGTACATGGAACATCGAAGGGTTAAAACAAAAAACTTTCAATGGACAGATGTGTAGAGTTTATTGAGACTTTTGATATATTAGCTCTAGGAGAAACATGGATAAAAGCTAATCAATGCGTAAATCTATGTAACATAAAAGGTTATTTTAATGGTGGTAAAACTAGAGGGAAGAGAGATAGATATCCAGGTGGCGTTGCCATTTTATATAAAGCTAACTTAGACCCATATATTAAAAGGTAAATATTGCTTTAAAAGAGGCCATTTTTAAATATAACCATGCAGGAAGAGCAGAAATTTGTCTGTTGTCTATTTACCGCCATCCACTAAATTCCAGGTATGCCAATCCAAATTTTTTCGTTGAATTTTCTAACTCGTTGGCAGAAATAAAAGATAGGTTTCCGGAAGCGGGAATAATATTTTTAGGGGACTTTAACTGTAGGATTGTGGAGGAAAATATCACTATAAAACCAGATGAGAATGAAACACGCGGTAAGGGTAGGAGAAGAAAGATAAGATTATAAATTCAGAAGGAAACCAATTGTTAGCTTTTTGCGATGCATTTGAACTTGAAATTCTGAATGGTAATATGGGGAAAATAAAAATGGAGAACTGACATTAATTAATAAAATTGGAGGTAGCGTAATCGATTATTCAATATGCAGAAGACATGATTCCAGTCCTAAATAATTTCTGTATAGCTTCCAGAATCGAATCACACCACTTCCCAAACAAACTTATTTTAAATATGAAAGGTATTAGTGAGACAGTTAATGATGAGGTGGCAACAATATTGCGGCCAATTACACGTTTCAGGTGGATCGAGGATCGGACTGAAGAATTTATCAGGAGTTTAGAAACGCTAATACAGGATCTGCAATTAAATGATCTTAGCGCGGAGGAAATTATTAAACCTTTGACAAAATCTTTTGAAAAAGCAGGGGAGAAATTCAAGGTTAAATGCGCAATGAACCAGAAGGACAAAGGGTAGTACGATAATGCATGTAGAAAGAAGAAAAACTTTGTCGAAAGTAGTCTTCTAACGTTTAGAAAAGAAAGCACAGATGAAAGCAGAAACAATTACGCGCAAGAGAGAAAGGAGTATAAACAATTACTGGGAGAAACAAAACTAGCATGGCAAAATAAGAAATCCGAAGAAATGAGAGTCGCGACTGAAAGTGAGAACATTGTGAACATATGGAAAGTGGTGAGGGAACTCAAAGTAAAATTCATAAATCAGAGAAGAATAACGCCCGGGGAATGGAAAAGTTACTTTGATAGGGTGCTGGGAAATGAGAGGTTAAGAAATAATCAAGGATATATAGTTGAGATCCCTGACCCTATTTATATTCAATTACTGGATCAGGATATATCGAAAAATGAAGTGGTTTCTTCCATTAAATGTTTAAAGAATGGTAAAGCACCTGGAATTGATGGAAAACCAGGGTAATTCTTGAAATATATGATGTCATCGAATAAATTATTACACGTTTTGAAAACTGCGTTCAACAAACTTTTTATGGAGGATATTATCCGGAAGCCTGGGCGACAGGTGTCATCCAACCGCTATAAAACGGGAAAGGTGGGACACAGGTACCAGAAAGTTACAGGAGAATTTGTCTCTTATCGTGTTCCGAAAAATATATTGTAAAGTACTTTACGAACGAATGAGACAATGGGCTAAAGAGAACAATAGACTCTGAAAATATCAGGCAGGTTTTAGAGAAAGGTACTCCACGGTGGACAACGTATTTGTTCTGAGAACATTAATTGATGACAATCTGGAAATGAAGGGGGGTAAATTGTTTTGTGCATTCATTGATTTTAAAATGGCATTTGATACTGTAGACCGAAGCGCACTTTGGGAAAAATTAAATCGGAAAGGATTGTCTCATAAAATGATACATGCTTTAATGTCAATTTATAAATATGTTAAATTTTGTATAAAAGTAGACCAAGGGCACATTACAGAGAGCAGTGAAGCCAATCGGGGAGTGAGACAAGGTTGCATTTTATCACCAATGCTATTTAATCAATTCGTTGATGATATTGTAGACGCAATGCTAGAAGGAGAAATTGAGGCTCCGGAGATAAGAAATGTTAACGTGCCAGTCCTGTTGTATGCAGATGATTTAATTATCTGTTCCAAGACATTCAAGGGATTGCAAAGAGGTCTTGACCTACTGGAAATATACTGTAGGAATCGGGGATTGACTGTAAATGTTAGCAAGACAAAAACAATGACCTTTAAAAATGGGACGGTTTATAGTAGAGCAGAGGAATGAAAATACAGAGATCATGTACTTCAAAACGTGAAACATTTTGCATATCTTGGTACGACGTTGAAAATGAACGGGAAGTGGAAGAAAACATATTGATATAGCATTATTTAAAGGGTAGGGGCAACTTAACAGTGTACTAGGTATTCTGGGTTGTGTGCCTGATATTCCAGTCAGAACATTAGAAAAAATGTAATGTATGGAGCGATGGTCAGGCCAGTAATGCCTTATGGTAGTGAGATTTGGGGTTTCCAAAGAACGGAAATTAAAATAAGGTATATAGAATAGAATAGATTTAGAATAGAATAGATTTATTTAGCCTGGTGGAGTTAAGGCCATGTGGCCTTCTCTTCCACTCACCAGAACAAACATATGTTACATATGAATACAAAAAAAATTACAGTAATAGTCATATTAAACAGGACAAACATATGTTACATATAAATACAAAAAAAAATACAATAATAGTCATATTAAACAGGACAAATATATGTTACATATGAACACAAAAAAATTACAATAACAGACATTGAACAAACAATTATCTGTCTTATTGAATAATAATGAAAATAATGTCTAATAATACAATGAAACTAAATACAATTAAAATTAAATTAATGATGCAATGAATAAAAAAATAGGAATAACAGCTCGAATCTACTATACGTAAAAAGAAAAGAAAAAATGCAAAGAAAGTAATAAACTACAATGAATTAATCTACGCTTTTTGTACAAGGCATTAGGTAAATATATTAACAAATCCTAAGTCTATTTTTATTAAATAATGCAAAAAACGCATTATTAATTCTTAAAAAGTAATATTAGTGAGTTGTTTCTGTTAGTAATTTTATTTTCAATTTGTTTCTGAAAGATGGTAAAGTTTGGCAGTCTCTGACATAGGGTGGAAGTGAATTCCATGTTCTAGCAAGAGAAACTGTAAAAGATTTCGAATAATAGGTAGTGTGACGAGGAGGGATACATAGAGAACTGTGCTCAAGGGATCGGGTATCTAAGTTATGTGTATCAGAGAGTTTAGTGAAGCGGTGTGATAAATAATAAGGTAATGATGTGTGTAATATTTTATAGAGAAGGCATAGGGAATGGATGGTTCTACGATCTTGTAGACGAAGCCATGACAATTGTTCCAGGGATGGTGTAACGTGATCAAATCTACGTATACCACAAATAAAATGTATGCAAGAATTGTGAACACGTTGAAGTCTTTGGGTAAGAACAGTATTTAGGTCAGTAAAAAGAGTATCACAATAATCAAAATGGGGCATTGCAAGTGTTTCTACTAACATTTTTCTTAGAGAAAACGGTAAACAATTTCTTATACGAGTTAATGAGTGTATTATTGAGAAGATAGTTTTGCAAATGTTATTTATTTGTTTATTCCAAATTAAATGTTTATCTATAAACACTCCTAGATTTTTTACTGTCTCACTATAAGGGATCTGAACCCCATTAAGTGACACATGTAATACTGCATTTGTGTTAATTGAGGATAATAGTCTCTGCTGGCCCATAGTGATTGCTTGTGTCTTTCTAGGATTTAATTGAAGTCCATATTTCTCTGTCCACGCCGTTAGCGAGTCAAGGTCCTCATTAATTTTCGTTACCGCGTCATTTAAAGAATATTTGTCTGAGTGAAGGTAGATCTGCATGTAGTCCGCAAATAAATGATGTTTGCAATGTTTTAGGGAGTCAGATATGTCGTTTATATAGATTGAAAAAAGCAATGGGCCGAGCACCGAGCCCTGTGGAATTCCAGCTTTACGGTAGGTCCAAGAAGAGCGTAATGTAGAATTTCCTACATCATATTGCTGGCGCTCACGAAGGTAGGAGTTGAACCATTGCGTGACACTGTCAGAAAGTGAGAGGTTTTTTAGTTTAAGCAACAATAAGTCCAAGTCTAACGTGTCAAATGCTTTAATAATGTCAAGTAGTGTAAGAATAGTAAGTTTTCGATTATCAGATGCTTCGCGTATGTCTTCACATATATTTAGTAGAGCAGTATTTGTATTGTGTCCTGTCCTGAAGCCTGATTGGTTAGGATCTAAAAGGTCGTGTTCAGTTAGGTAGTCAGTCAGTTGTTTATGGACTAATCGTTCCAAAGCTTTTGAAAGGGTAGGTAAAATACTAATGGGTCGAAAATCGTTAGGAGTTAAGGGAGTTTTTACTTTCGGGAGTGGGCGTACAATTGCTTGCTTCCATAATGTGGGATATATAGAGGCCTGTAGTGAGGAGTTGAAAACATGAGTTATGGTACGCATTTTCTAAAATATATTACAGGACTTAGTAAGGCCGTTTCTAACTGTGGAATGTTATATGAATTTGGGTCATTCCAGGATGACATAAACTGTAAAATTCGTGTACTCAAATACTCGTTGCGAGTAATCCAAGGTGAACAAACAATGCTAAGAGCAATTTGTTACGACCACCAAATTAAAAACATTGATGTTAAATTTTGGGCAGACGAGGTTAGGAGAGAGTTCCAAAAGATTGGGATGGGATGGGTATGGGGAAAAGGACTGAAAATCGCAAGAACGTGTGGAGAAAAATAAGGAGGAGCTATTTAGATATAAACCAACAAGATACTTTCGCCGAATGTACAGGATAACGCTCACTGTGTTTACAAAGAAACCTAAGACACGTCTGGGGAGAAGAATTGTATATACTCAACCTAGGATTTAAAGAGAGATCAGGACTTGCTTGGTTTAGGCTAGGGGCATGGAAATTTCTAAACATTAGCGACGATCACGATATGCGAATATGTCCAATGTGCGGGAACTTTGAAGATGAGATACATATATTAGGAAAATGTAATGATTTAGAATATTGGAGACGTCAGTTATTACCGGAAAGATTTCTAAATTCAAATCGGGAAAGATTGGCATGCTACGAGTTATTGGTAAATCCAGAAAATTGGATTAACTTGGGTAAATTTCTGGACAAAACGCGGAAAATAAGAACAACATTCATTCATGAATAAATACATGTTATCAAAATGCAATACCATTGATTCTTAATAATTATACAGGTCAAGTCAAAATGTTGTGCAGGTTTTCAGAAATTTATTATGTGAAATGTAATGAACATATAATATTGTGAGACATATTGTATGAAAGGTAAACTCTCAAAGTTTTTTTTTAAATATTCACAGATGTTCTATGTGAGCGCCTTTTGTTACACGACAGATGTCAAGCCGATATTCAATCTCCTGCCAAACTTTCTGTAGCAGTCCGCGGTCGATATCAGCAATGGCTGCTGTGATGCGGGCACGCAGTTCATGCAGTGTTGTTGGAAGTGGTGGTACGTAAACATGATCCTTTACAAGACCCCACATGAAGAAATCACACGGGGTTAGATCTGGTGAACGAGGTGGCCAATGAATGAGTTGTTGATCACCCTGAGATGCACGGCCTATCCAGCGTTGTGGTAAAGCCGTATTCAAATGGTCTCGAACACTGCCATGGTAATGTGGAGGGGCACCATCCAACTGCAGAATGAAATCTGGACTATCCGCTTCAAGCTGCGGAAGGAGCCATTGTTGTAGCATATCAAGGAAAACATGTCCGTTCACAGTACGTTCATGAAAGAAAAAGGGCCCATAAACCTTTGCATGGGAAATGGCACAAAAGACATTCACTTTCGGAGAATCGCGTTGATGTTCCAGAGTTGCATGGGGGTTACCAGTTCCCCAAATCCTTACATTGTGTCTATTCACTTTTCCTGAAAGGTGGAAAGTCGCTTCATCACTGTAAACTACCCTCTCTTGGAACTCATTCTCTTCCATTAATGCGAGAAAATCAACACAGAAGGACGACATCTAGGCCCTGCCACCACCCCTTGGGATACCTCGGTCGTCATGACCATACTCCCAAGTCCTAGTTCTAGTCCTCCCTAATCTAATCTCGCGTCCACGTTCAAGGTCTCGGTCTATAAAACCAACACTCCAGGGAGGAGTGTTGGAGTTTTGCATTTCTCGGGCAATTGATGAGCTACATAGTACATCAGGTCACTCAATCCTGATGACCCCACAGTTGGTCCACGGGCTCCATGAGCCTAGCCGGGAGGACTGCTGTCGCAGATCCACCGACTATTCCCCTGTTCTGCCTCCAGGGACGTGTCCTGCAGCCGTTGTGAGACCGGCTAGGGCTACAAGCCCAACAGTGTGAGACTTTTAGTACATCCAGGTGCTCATCTCCTGGCGACCCCACAGTTTGTCGACGGGCCCGTAGGCCAAGCCAGGAACCAGTACAGTAGCTCCCCGCTGGACTGGTCCGAGCCGAGCCCTGGTGTGCCCCCAGGGACGCCTTCTGCAGCTGTTGTGGGCCAGCACGGAGCTCGCAAGCTCCAACAGATGAGCAATTAGTACGACAAGGCGCTCAACTCTTGCCTACCCCACTAATGGTTCACGAGTCCCTTGGACTTAACCGGGAGGACTGTCTAGCAGATCCACCGATCTTTCCCCCAGTGCACCAGCTGGGGACGTGTTTGTTGCTGAAGTGGGTCCAGCCTGAGCTTTTAGTACGTCAGGTCGCTCAACTCCTGACGACCTCACAGATTGTCCTTTGGGTCACTCGGTTCCAGAGTCGGCGCTAAGCCCTCCTCCAAAGACCGCGCTTCCTCCTTTACCGAGATTGACCTGGTGGTAATTCCCAGCATTACGCCCGGTATTGTCCCATCCAGCCCGTTCGCAAGACTAGGCCTAGTCGTGTAGCTGCTGTGAGGCAGCCCACTGAGCAATGTAGGCATCCAGGGAGCTCATCTCCCATGGTGCCCCCACAAAGGTCCTCGGGATAAACCAAGAGAAGGGAGCAGGCGGAACTCCACAATCTCCCACCGCCTCGCCACGACGGCCGCTGTCCCCGTTGTGGGCACGGGGCGATGAGCTTTAGTACAAACAGTGCGCTCCTCTCCTGTTGACCCCACTTATGGTCCGCGAGTCCATCGGACTTGGAAGGGAGGACTGACTAGCAGATCCACCGACCTTTTCCCCACTACGCCACCGAGGGGACGCGTTTTGTTGCTGAAGTGAGACAGCACGAGCTATGTAGTGCATCAGGTCGCTCGAGTCCTGACGACCTCACAAATGGCCCGCGGGTCCGGTCTGGACCTAGCCGGGAGGAGTGCAAGCAAACCACCGACCGTTCCCCTATCCGCCGCCCGGGGACGCGCCCTGTTGCTGTTGTGAGCACAGCTGGGGCCCGTAAACGGACCCCCAGGGAACACAGAAGGACGCTCGCAAAGCATAATCGGCGGGTTTTAAGGCTTGAACCAGTTGCAAGTGGTAGGGTTTCATCTGTAAACGTTTCCGGAGAATCCGCCATACAGTTTTTTGTGGTAGTAGAAGTTCTGTCGCTCCCTGGTAGGTGGATTTCTGTGGACTCCGCACGAAGCATGTGCGAACGCGTTCGACTGTCTCTTCACTCGTCGACGGACGGCCAGTCGATTTTCGTTTACAGATACAGCCTGAATCCCTAAATTGTGTGTACCACTTACGAATGGATCTCCCATCCGGCGGGTCTTTATCGTATCTGGTACGGAAATGTCGTTGAACACTAGTCACAGAGTTGTTTACATGGTAATCAAGCACATAGAAAGACTTCTGATCCCCAGTCAACGCCATTTTCCTTTACTGCTCTGCTGTTGACATCTTGCGGGTGAACGCGGAACTTTAGAAGTGGACAACTAAACTTTGAGAGTTTACCTTTCATACAATATGTCTCACGATATTATATGTTCATTACATTTCACATAATAAATTTCTGAAAACCTGCACAACATTTTGACTTGCCCTGTATATAAAATTAATTTGTGTGTAATGCTATTCTGTTATTATTTAATTGTACTATTATTGTGTTTTCTTAATGAATTGTAATGCTATTTTTTTTAGTGTTTAATGCTATTGTGTTATTATTTAATTGTAATATTATTGTGTTTTCTTTATGCAATTGTAATGTTACTGCTTTTTCTTTTTGTTGTTTATTTTTTTTACACTAGTACCAATTATTACCTTATAGTAACGGACTGTCAACAGCACGTACGGCTTATTGCCCGTGCGACCCATATTTGTAAATATTATTGTAAATATCTTACATTTTGTCTAATAAGGTCCTACTACTACATAAAGTAAAGTGGTCCCACTACAGGCCTCAGGAGGTCCTTGGGGTAGTAGGAGGTTAAGGCTCCCACTTTTCTGGGCAATCGGCCGCCTTTACTCCCAGAACAAGGGTGTGTTACTCATTTTGTTAGAGGCTGAGTCGACCCCAGTGCCAGAGTGCCGCCAGAAAGTTTTGGTCAGTTTTAAATCCCTGACCCCACCGGGACTGGAACTCTCGACCTTCCGACTTGTAGTGTAGTCCCTTAACCACTACGCTACGGCGTGCCCCCATACGGGGTGTAAATGAATTATACTGCACAAATTTAACTGCTTTCAGAGGTGTATTATGCAAGTAATTTGAATTAGGAACCAATGGTCTACGAGGGAAAATGGGCTAGTTATAGGGAATCAAAATAATCGACACTTAATACAGATAAATCAATAGGAGTGCAAAGTAGGAGAGGAAATTATACTGGAATAACTTCAGATCTTGGTAATAATTCCGAGATCGTGATTGCTAATAATTCATCTACAACGTTTATGAAATAAGGGTTAACAAGTTCCTTAAAATTTCGAACTTAGCAGATGATTGCACGCCACTGTACTAGTTAAAGAAGCTTCGGTTCAACGAGAGCCTTAGTCCAAAGTGAAACACGCAGAATATGTGTAGTTAACGTGTGGCTTAATTGTCAAAACTTTGGATTCAAGTTCGGACACTGATGGTTACAATTTCGGCAGGCCACTTTTTTCATTTCCTTCTTCTTCTTTTTCTTTTCCTGCGTGTGTATAGTGATATATTGACACTGAAATTTGTTCAGTATAGGCATGCGCAAAATACCTAAACCCACATTGGTTATTATATTAACATCTGATTAGAAGTACTTCAGTAACAATTGCATTACATGATGTTATGAAAGGCCTCCTTATTGGAACGACTTAATGAAGTTTAATAATTTAGTTGACGACAACTGATGTATCAGGTACCAATTTTTATATTTTATATCTTATGCTGAACTTGCCGAAATGCATCTGATCTATGATGCAGCATAAGATCATGGTGCAAGAGCTGCTGCCATGTAAGCAGAATGGTATCTGAATAGACACCATCCTCACCGAACAACCTTAAGAGTACCTTGATAGGCGTTTGCGGGAGCATGGGACGTTGGAGGTAAACATACGCCGATGAAATAATTACGTGCCGCACTGCTGGCTTCGAAGAATATGTTCTTCATAGAGTGGAAGATGGTCCTTCTTTCAGTACTCGTGCTGATCCACGTGTAATGGGCAGGAACCATCAAAGTGTATGGGAAGCCCTGCACGAAGACCAGTTCTATCCCTTTCATCTGCAAGAAGCACAAGCCTTACTGCCAGTTGACTTCGCTCAATGGGTACAATTTTGTAATTGGGCGTGTTGCAGCCACCGCACTTATTTTTCTCTGTGTTAGTCATTGATGAGGCAATATTTAGTACGGATGGGGTGGTTCTGAACTGAAAGAACACTAATGTGTGGGATTATGAAAATCCTCATGCCATCTTCGAGAGGGGTCACCATAAGAAAATTTTTGGTGAATGCATGATTAGGCGTAAAATCATTGGTCCCTACCTTCTTCCCCAGATATTAAATTCTATCATTTATAAGACTTTTAGTGCACGTCCTTCATATATTGCAAGAAGAAGTTCCTCTTCACTTCAGGCTGCTCTCCATTTATGCCGGAATATATGAAATCATTTGGATTACGTGTATCCTGGCCGCCTGGTTATAGGAAGAGGTAGTTCATCTCTAGTGTGGCCACCTAGCTCTCCAGATATCTGTCCATTTGATTTTTTGCGGACACCTGAAAACATTGGTTATGCGACCCTTGTTGATACAGATGAACAGTTAATTGCACGCATAATCGCAGGATGTGGTGCAATCCACGAAACACCTGGTATCTTGAACGGGGTACGAAAATCCTTTAGTCGTCGGCGTTGAGTGTGTTGTGAGAATGAAGGGGTCCAATTTGAACAAATTCTTCTTATAAGGCTGCAGGTGCTTTACGTTTTCTGGTTTACTGAAATGTATTCCTTTTTATTCCCCAATAACATAATGTATGTCATGTGTGCATATACTACACTGTACATCTTCATGTTATTTCTCTTGTGATCACTTCACTATCATTTATCTAAGTACATAAGTACTGTACAGTACAATTACACATTTTATTTGCGAAAACCTATTGTACTCTACAGTAAGTATATTATTGTTAGAACCTTTTAAACAATTTTGTGTACATTTTTCGCACTTTGATAATTTTGTAACTCTGCACGTTACAACATAATTATGAATAAACAGTTATACCAGAAGTAAATCTACATACATAACTAATTTACAGAACATGCATAATAAAGAAAGGAAGGAAGAGAAAAGTGTTCAAATACTGTAGGAAGTTTCGAACGTGATGCATCAATCTTACATTTGCGTCGGTAGTAGGACTGCTATAACTACTGAGCTAAAGGCGCATACTTGTTGCAAGTTACAGTCTCTAAATCACATTATTTCCATTTTAATTTGAAATAATCAGTGGCGTGCCAGCCGGTTTACAAATTGAATTTTAACTTGGATATTTTTATTCATAATTTCAAAATGCTTATATAATACCCCTCTATACGTAGTTAAATTTATGCGGTATAATTCATTTACACTCTGTATATACGTACATACCTTATGCCTTACGTGTAAGTCTCAACCCTAAGCGCCTGGCAACTAGCAGGCAAGCCAAGCGGTCAAATCACCCCGTTTGCCGTTCAGTGAACTGGCGCACGGGCGGGGAAATCAGGTTAATTTACATTCTTCCTACCGCTATTTTGAGTTACCGGTACTTGCAGTTAGAGACTTGTTTTCCGAAGTTTTTTAACCCACTTGTGAATTAGTGTTCAGTTGTGATATCGTGACTGTGGTGATTTCAGATTAACTTGGTGTATATCACTGAACAGAGGGTATTTTTACTTTTGACAAATGGAAAGAAGAAATCTTACAAAAAGTTGCCCCCGTATATTTTGTCGTCAATTCTCTAACGCAACTGTCTCAAATATAGCCACGATTTCAAATGCTTGAACATTAGAAGAATTTAAAGAAAATACCCGAAATCTGAACTCCAGCAATTCAAGGCAGGAATTGGATAGCGTGGAGCCGATTTGAACGTTGTATTGAAGCTGAAGGAGATAATTAAAAAAAAACACTTTTGTCATAAGGTTAGGAATAAACAGCACAAGAATCGATGTTGTTCCATTGCAATCTTTAATAATTTTCACAGCTTAATAGATCTATTTGATGAAATTGCCATACGAGGTCAGTTTGACGAGCGTTGCCAGGCGCTAAGATTGATAAATGTTCAAAAAACACATAATTCATATTTTATTAAACTTATGGTACTTGCTCTACTACTAACTCATTACCTATAACGAACCCGTAGGTTCATGGCCGCACGGATATAAGCTCTCCATACATAGCTAATATTTTCCAATCATCCCCTGTAAAATCCACCTCACTCAAATTATAGTTAATGTAATTCTGCCGTCTCATTCTTGGTCTACTTACTGGATGTTTTCCCTCTGGTTTTTCTTCAAGAAACTTCCATGCAAGACTTTCACTCCCCATTCTTGCCACATGTCCTGCCTATCGCAGTCTATGATACTTAACTCTTCTTATTATATCTGATTTCCTATAAAGACCATGTAGTTCACTATTATTTAGTCTTCTCCATTCACCTGTCTATTCATCTCTCTTTGGTCCAAAAATTTTCCTAAGAACTTTATTGTCAAATAATCGTAATCTCCTTTCCTCCCTTAAAGTAAGAGTCCATGTTTCGCAGCCATTTAATTATAACTGGTAGAATATTAGTTTTATATACTTTCAGTTTAACGATTTTTAAAGGAGTTGGGACGTCAAGAGCCTCTGTAATGCATAATATCACGAATTTCCAGAATTGAGCCTATGTTTTACTTATTTGTGCATCTCATTCATATTCGTGATTATTGTTCCTAGGTATTTGAATTCAGCTAATTCTTCAAAATTACCCTAATATGTCGTTAGCTGTCTATTTCCATTATATGATATATTTCTGTGTGTGACCATGCAATGCAGTGGACGAAGCTTGACATCAGCATCAGTTAGTTTATCTAGTTTTATTGATATCCAGTCCCAAGTTCTTGGTGTTACTCAATAGCGTGTGCGTGTTGGCCTTCAGTATCTCCTCGCTATCTCCCAATAGTACTACATCACCATAAACTATCAGCTTATTAATACCCTTCTTCATCCTCTAAAGATTTGATGGCATGCTCTGGTACCAAATTAAATAGTACAGGAGATAGTGCATCTCCTTGTGTCAACGCATTGTGGATTTGAAAAGTATCCGAAATGCCTACACGCATCCTACTCTTTGTGCCAATTATAGATATGTTTTCCACTACTACTACTACTACCACTACCACTACTACTACTAATACTACTACTACTACTACTACTACTACTACTACTACTACTACTACTACTACTACTACTACCACTACTACTACTACCACTACTACTACTACTACTACTACTACTACTGCTACTGCTGCATAAACTAACTGATGATGATGTCAAGCTTCGTCCACTGTACTGCATCCTGAAATCCGTTGTGCCTCTTTGTTTGCAAATAAGTATGTGGTTATTTTCATTAGGTTTAGTAATTGACCGTTGCATATTTAGTATCGTAGCTGTTTTGCCATGTGACGGAATAGATTTGTGACGTCTGTAGCAGGACATTGTAAATCACACTGCCGAGAAGCAGAGTGTCCGAAAGTCAAATTACGGAATGAGCCACACTACACCAGTTTGGGCACAACACTCATTTCATGGCGCTGGTTCCATCATGAGGGGAGTTCAATTAAATACATATCGGTAAACAGCACGTCGCCTATTCATATATCTTATATTGCGCACAATTGAAATGGAGTGATTTATGGGGTTGGTGATATAGGTTTGTGACTTGATGATTAATTTTTTCTCAATATAGGGCATTCGTGCTAAGTAATGGAGCTATGCTATCCTCGTGTGTAATAGAGACGTAAATATAATTTTGAGGCTTTTATTTTGTATAATCTGAACTTTCCTTTATGACAAACAGCGAGGATGATCCAAGCCTCACAGCCATACAGTTACATGCTGCGGATCACAGCTCGGTAATAGGTGAGCTTGATCGGAGGTGACAGTATAGGCGAATTGGAAACTGGACATAGAATTGCTATAACAGCATTAGATTTATGCAAAATTTGTCGAATATGAATTTTGAACGTAAACTTGGAATCCAAGTGGAGTTCAAGATACTTGACTGAAGGCTCAAAACGGGGGTGTTGAATACCCAAGGTGAGTTTAGCAGGAGATCGTCAGTTCGTTTTAGTGAACAAAATAGCTCTGCTTTTATTCACGTTATTTAATGTTCCAGAGACGAAACTAAAATGGACGGAGTTTAGGGTCAATTGAAGGACTCGGATGCGGTAATGTAAGGCTTCAAATGCAATCTGATATTACAGACAGGTGTCGCCTGCAAAGGACGCGGTATGGATGTGAGGGAAGAATGGAAAGACAGACATATACAATGTGAATAGGATAGGTGAGAGAACTGCACCTTGTGGAATTTCCGACAGGAGATATACCCACTAATTGTCACAAAAAATTGTCGGTTAGTGAGACATTTATCAATGAGTCTAATAAGAATAAACGAAATGTCTAACTTGATTGTTTATAAATTATTCCATTTATCCAAGCCGCGTCGAAAACTTTCTCAACGTCAATATATTCTGACAGTGTATTTCTCTTGGAGTCAAAGAACGGGCTTTAACATTCTTATATAAGTTTTTTAGCTCTATATTTTTGGTCTGGTTCGCCAGGTACTGAAGCAGAATCTTTCACTCCGACTTCTAGATCAATAAATTAGAATAAATAAATTGATTAGGACGTACATTATATATCATGCTAAATGTATAGGACGAAATAATAACCGCAGGTATATGAAACTTATATGTAATCGAACCGTGAGAACACGAGGATTTTGATTTTCATATAATTGAATTAAAATAAATTGAATCAAACTAAGTTGATACAATTAGGAATAAACGATCAGTTAGTAATTAAGGAAACCATTAACAAGTACATGGTACCGCTTTTGTTAAGCGACAGGCCCTTGATGCGGCTACAAAAGAGTTAAAATTCAAGAAAACTCATTTCACTAGCGGATTACTGGACATTTCTTTGTGGACCACAGTAATCCAAGATCTTAAACTGAGCTTCGCTGACAGGTCATTAACAAAGCATGATTTATGGCTGGGGAAATACAGAGTCGAGGTAAACAACGCATTTATGACGAAATCGACAAACCCGCGAGTGACGCGAAACCTAGCAAAACGGCGGGAAAAGGCCACTTGACCCAAAGGAGTGTCCTACAGGGAACATGGTGGATCCTTGTCCAATGGAAAGACGGCGATTCCTCCTTTGGTACTAAGGAATCGTTGTCGACCAATATAATAAAGTGTTGTATCGCGACAAGGTAATGATCTCATGACGACACGATGCCAGAGAGAGGTTAGCGAATTGTACCTTATACCAACAATAATTATATTAAGTTAGTTTATAGTTCGGCAGTTTTTTAGATCATCATTCTGTTTAGTTTGTAGTTCAGCATTATGTTCAGTTAGTTTGAGTTCTGCATTTCTAAGTTCAGCGTTCGGAATCCTGAGTCCGACGGAACTCACCAAGACGGGAGTCGGTACAGACTCACCGGCATGGCGATCAATTAACTAACTACAACCTTATCTTCACTTATAATTTGGTCATTCGAGACTCCAACTTGAGTTCTAAATGCGTTACTGCGGTCAATACCTTGTCCGACATCAAATGTGTCTGCAATTATCACATGTATAGTGTCCATCAATTAATAAAATAGTGTTATTAAACTTCATCTCGCGTAGTCTTGCGCCGGCCAGCTCCTTGCTTATCCCTGAGAAAGAACCTCAACTCTACCGATTACCAATCTGAGCAACCTAAGATCTCATACAATGGAGCATATCCTTTCGGTAATCCTATCGCCCCAACATCCATTAATCAACCATTGAACCCATACTAATTACCCCCCCTCTTAAATGGCGCATCAACGTGGGAGCGCTCGAATATTTTTCGTCTAAGTATTGGTGATAACATATCGAAAACACCAAGAACGTGACCGACGAGAAATCATCCCACTAAGGCAAGAGATCCTGGACTGTGAAGGCAGATGAACGGACCTGGAAGCTGACCTGGAGGACAAGGGTACGAGCAGACACAGCCCTGAGAGATGGCAGAATAACAGTAAGAACAAAAGACCAGCAAAGGTAGAAATCAATATTTTCTTTTAAATACTCGTGTGAAATTCTAAAATTAGAACAAAAGGAAAGGAATCAAAAATAAATAAAATGGAGGATAGGGGAAACTCAACCAAATGGCCCTATAAAATATATGAAAATGATAATTTTAAGATTAGAGGCCAATGGGACAGAAGTTGGAAAACAGGAATTAGAGGCGACTGAGAGGATGTTGGAAACAGGATTTAGACGCGGTGAAGAGAAATAGCAAAAATTATTTAGAGGCGTTTAGGACAAACATTAAGGGATGAGATGAGAAAAGATATAGAGATGATGTTAGGGGCAAAAAATAGATGAATCAGTAGCGAATATGGGAATAAAGGTAAACCAAAACGGATGAAAACCCTAAAGACTTAGAGGAAAAACAAAACAGGTTAGCAGGGAATCAGTAACAGAAATACATGAGGAAATTAGAACTGTAGGAGTAGAAATAAATAATATCAACGAGTGATCAAAACAGAAGAAATCATTAGGGATCAGGGGGAAAATACCTAAAGACGTGTTAATGAAACGTGAAGTAATAATTGAAAATACTGAGTGTAAATGTGTGCATGTTTTCTAATTGTAAACTGTCGGAACAAGATTACACCCAGATATGAAAGATATTTTTGGTAGCCGGTAGAGATATTGCAAATAAATCGAGCGTGAAACTTGAAACGCAGGTAGCTCGCAGAAGACATTTGAAAAGTAGATGTTCATTTAACCAATTACTTAAAGTTTTTGACATATTTTGAAAGATCCAAAGCCAGATGTATCTTGGTTCGGCGTTATGCGGGTTAGAACAAAGAACCCAAGTATTTGCAAAACAGATTTTTACAAATAAATGGGGCTACAAGCGTACCTTCCGAGCAATTTGCTAATATCACAAATAAATGTAGCCACAAGGCGAAAACATTAGGCGCGATTACGATATGAGTAGCGCGAAGTCATCGCAACCATACCGCACCAGTGATAATGGATAAAAGCGCGAATAATCTGGGTAATTTTGACAAAAGGTTGGCCATCATGGACAACCATAACACATTTTAATAATACAATCTATATTTGCTCAGTAAAGGGGACAATAATTGCAATGAACCAGTATGTAATCGAACCCAGGACTAATTGATAAAAAAAAATATCTATAGTGTAAATTTAATAGAGACTATTAAATAATTGTTTGAAGTAAGAAGAAAGTCACAAGAGTAATCTTGCATATTAAGAACTCTATTATAACTAAATGAGAATACCGACATATCGTGTATTTCAAATAATTCAATTAAAACTCAATTCAAAAGATGGCGAGATAAGGGCAGATTTTATCTTGCTCATTAATGATAATACAAGGAAGAATGTCATTTATTAATTATTGATTAAGAGATTTTTCTTATATATATATTTTTTTTTGAAGACAAATGATGGTTAAATAATTTTGTCCCTACTAATCTTACAGCAATAATGATGAATGATAGATGTAGAAATTTTCAAATGGAACTGGGTTAGATTTTCATTTTAATTTTGCGAATTTATAAGCAACATGGACCTGTGTAATTAAAAATCATGAGTAATTACTGATAATATTATGAATAACTATGGCGATAACAATCATAACATATAAAGATTGAATTAACCTTTCATTGAATAATTTTAAATGACGTGAACTCTAATGATGAGAATGATTTACATTTTTTTATATACATTTTTAAATATTTCTATAAAACGCTCCTAATGTGGACTCTATAAAATCCATAACGTATTATAATTAATTTGGATAAAAGCGATTTTATTTTACGCTAAAAGTTTATTATGATTACATTAAAATTTACTTGATTATAAAAATAAAAGGCACCGAAGGCATTAATAGATTTGATGAGATGTTGAAGCATGATTTGTCTTAATGACGTTCAATTAGCTAATGAACCAAAAGCACGAATTTTAGTTGGTGTTTTAATTCTATACAGAGTGATATTATTGAGAACATCGACTAGGATAACATAGGACCTCAGTACGATTTTTTTTTTGTTTTGTCTACGTAAGCCAGTGGACTTCGTATATTTTCTTTGTGTCTAGTATACACATATTTAGGGCACAGTTGTACCCTCCAGCGACGAAATATTTGTTTATACGTAAAGCTAACGGAGACTTCGTATAATTTTCTTTGTGTCCTAGTATACACGATATTTAGGGCAGTAGACCCCCTCAGCGACAAGATGTTTTATGATGTATGAAAGAAAATGATCGACGATTATAATTTGTTTTATGACTCTGTATTTTATGAATAATTTGTGCAAACCAGATAATGTGTTAATTGACAAAAATAAAGCGAGATTTGATTTGATTAATTGGAAAGACTAGAGATGCCTAAATGTTATTTAAATAAAAGATTGAGTATAATAATTTATCAAAATAATGATTAAATATCCACATCAAGAACGCGTAAATAAGAACGCCTATAAACATCAAATGAATTTTAACGCTAGGAGCGGCAAATACAAATATAAAAATAATCAAGCTAACCATAATTATGCAACATTTTTCATTTTATAAATAATGAATGGATTAATTATTATTGTTTGATAAACATAATAATATTTGACCAAGAATACATATAACAAATGCTAATAGCAATTCTAATGTAATACTATGAACTTACGTAACGATTATTAAAATGAAAGGGCATATAAAAATTGTTTTATTTACGACCCATGTAGGAAAACAGGTCCATATATATATAAATATTTATTTGATCATGTTATCTTTATTAATTAATTTTTTGAAATTTATTGAACGCAGATTTTTGCAAAAGAAAATACTGGTTCATAGCATAGACAAAAGACGTTCAAACCTGCATATCGGTGAACATGTCTAAATAGTTGTAAATTACCTCATTTTTTTGGGATAGGAATTGCGTGTGAAGTGATTTTAATATCCAGTGAAGAATCCCATTATTTGCGTGTGCAAACAAGACTGTGATTTGACACTATTAGTTTTAAATTGTTGACAAGCAGGTAGATTGTTTACAAATTGTCACTATTGACAAAACAGGTAAGAAGGGTAAATTTAAAAGATAATTTGTTGTTATGTAAACATATGTTTTGAATTTATTTATGTGCACCAAGGTTCCACCAAGACCCGATAATATATATAGGCGAGATTTATATAATTAATAAAATTTACGCAAGCATAAATTGATTATCAATTATATAGGGCACTTGAAGCAGAATCTTTCACTCCGACTTCTAGATCAATAAATTAGAATAAATAAATTGATTAGGACGTACATTATATATCATGCTAAATGTATAGGACGAAATAATAACCGCAGGTATATGAAACTTATATGTAATCGAACCGTGAGAACACGAGGATTTTGATTTTCATATAATTGAATTAAAATAAATTGAATCAAACTAAGTTGATACAATTAGGAATAAACGATCAGTTAGTAATTAAGGAAACCATTAACAAGTACATGGTACCGCTTTTGTTAAGCGACAGGCCCTTGATGCGGCTACAAAAGAGTTAAAATTCAAGAAAACTCATTTCACTAGCGGATTACTGGACATTTCTTTGTGGACCAGTAATCCAAGATCTTAAACTGAGCTTCGCTGACAGGTCATTAACAAAGCATGATTTATGGCTGGGGAACTACAGAGTCGAGTAAACAACCCAGTATGACGAAATCGACAACCCGCGAAGACGCGAAACCTAGCAATAGGCGGGAAAAGGCCACTGACCCAAAGGAGTGTCCTACAGGGAACATGGTGGATCCTTATCCAATGGAAAGACGGCGATTCCTTCTTTGGTAATAAGGAATCGTTGTCAACCAATATAATAAAGTGTTGTATCGCGACAAGGTAATGATCTCATGACGACACGATGCCAGAGAGAGGGTAGCGAAGTGTACCTTATACCAACAATAATTATATTAAGTTAGTTATAGTTCGGCAGTTTTTAGACCAGCATTCTGAGTTGTAGTTCAGCATTATGTTAAGTTAGTTCTAGTTCTGCATTTCTAAGTTCAGCGTTCGGAGTCCTGAGTCCGACGGAACTCACCAAGACGGGAGTCGGGACAGACGCACCGGCATGGCGATCAATTAACAAACTACAAACCTAACTTCACTTATAATTTGTTCAGTCGAGACTCCAACTTGAGTTCTAAATGCGTCACTGCGGTCAATACCTTGTCCGACATCAAATGTGTCTGCAATCTCACATGTATAGTGTCCATCAATTAATAAAATATTTTTATTAAACTTCATCTCGCGTAGTCTTGCGCCGGCCAGCTCCTTGCTTATCCCTGAGAAAGAACCTCAACTCTACCGATACCAACCTGAGCAACCTAAGATCTCATACATGGGGATATCCTTTCGGTAATCCTGGCGCCCCAACATCCATTACTAACCATTAACCCATATTAATACCCTTTCGTAGTACCATTTTGAAATATGGGTGTGCGCATATTCAATAAATAAATATACAGGGATGCAACATGAACTTCATGTAAGAAAGTTGAAATTGTAAGTGATATTAGAATGTTATCAGGATAAATGACGATAGAGTGCCCAAGATTACTCTACACAATAATATAGTTGGAAAAAGAAAATTTGTAAGATCATGACTATGATGCATGTATAGTGTACAAATGTATCAACCAATTTGTTATTAAAGAGATAGGGAATGAAGAATAAAGACGGATAGAAAAAGGTGGAGGTGATTGGGGAGGCCAACGTTAAACTTAAGAGGACCGTAGCTCTAAAGGATAAGAATAAGCAATTGTGTAAATTTTAATTATATGAATTCACAGCTTATTTTAGGGATTCAATTTTCGTCTGGATGAAATTAATAAACTAATTATCGCAATTGAACTCCATGGTACGATAGATCTAGAAGCCTTCTGCCTACAAGGCGTCTGTTCACCTCACGGAAGGTCTTTGTCCTATGACAACTGCTGGTCTCACATCCACATGTGTTGGTCACAGATATGGACGATCATCTAGTCAGTTTAAAATAGACAAAATATCAAGAAAAATTGTCCGTATTGTCAAAGTAAAGTAAACAATATTGTATCCGTAGTTCACTATTTGAAAATGGTATAGAGTCATTGATTCTTGTCTTGATTCCTGGAGTATTTAGAACGTTTTCCTTTGATAGAATGGTGGAAAAAAGGCAATGAAAACTTTAACACATGCTCATTACTGTTTTACTTTCAAATAAGTTTTGAGTGATTGAGGTTTGTGGATGGAATAACCAATCATAAATCGAATACTCTTTGAAATCAACTCACTAATTTAGGTGTGAAATTGACATTTATTTTATTTACGTATCTTTCGAATCGTTATAATTTTTTTATGGAAGTGGAGCATAAAATTTATCTTGTAAATGTCAAGCACAAACTCAGCTATTTTGTAATCCCTTTGCACTTAATGTGTAATTAGGTATCTTTAACACTTTTAACCAATTTAAAATGAGATATCATGCTATGTATTTAAGAGTTGGGCCTACCTAAAAATCTGAGTAACATCTAACATATTATGTAGCCTAGAGGAGACGGAATGGAAATGTGTGTATAGGGATCGGGGTAATATAAATATTTCAAATGAGTAATTCACGCATTGTTTGAATTGTATTGCCCAGTTTTTCATGTTGTGCTTTCATTATTATCCTTAGCCAACCTGTTGAGAATTAATAACAGACATTAAAACAGTAATACGGCTAGGTTCCTTTAATCATCATAAATGTTTAATTGAGTCCATTCGTGTAATATCATAGACCTATTTGTAATTAATATCGTTAGCTTTTTTAATTGCAAACTAGATTATCATTTTACTTATTATTAGAACAAAAAAAATATATTCTCGTTTCAATCAACATTAAAAACTAATGATCACAGACTAAATTGAATGTTTGTAGTTGATGATAAAATATTCAAAATTTAATCACAATTCTTATGCGTTATTCCATCGTAACGAACGTCACATTTCACGTGAATTTATTATACCGTAAGCTTTATAAACTAGGGATATGAAAACAATTTGAAATTAAGATAATTTCTTAATTTTAATGATAATTAAAATTTCTTGAGAATATAAACAGAAACTGCTTCATTGTAGCTTTGAACTAACTACTGTTGCTGGCTCGCATTTGCATGGAGCTGTTGGTTAAAATACGGGATATGTGACGGTCAATGCCGTGAAAAAGAAAATGGGTAAATAATTTTGCTATTCGCTATATGGGAAATCTGTTCGCATTGAAAATATGTCGTTTTGATTTTGTATTGTTAATAGCATGTGTTGGACTTAATAACATAGACTAGATGATGTGTAAAAATGTAGTTTTATCTATATAAACGCCTCCCCAATAAATGTTATGCCTATGAGTGTACAATCGTACATCTTAAGGTGTCGTTTTTGCTTCCAAATTGTATAATATCATCATCTCATAAAAGCAGATTTTAAGAATTTACTTACCTTATTTTTTACAAACCCATCAGCTTGTCTTACGAATTTTCTAGTAGTTTCTCCTTGAATTGTCTGAATTGTAATCCAATTCTGTGTTTGGGGTGAATGGAAGTGAGTATTATTATGTTACCCTAATGATATGATAGCTGATAAATAATAACGACCCACCAGTAGAGTCGTTTAAACTAAACATGACATAAATTACAGATCATGGCTCACCACCAGGAATAATTCCCCTTTAAAGAAAAATTCGTGTGGTCTGACAGATAATTGATTTAGAATTTGTATTGTTAACAAACACAATATATCGACTTTAAAGGAGTTTAATGGTAAACAATAACGTAACAAAGACAATTTAAGAACTCATATTAAATAGAACAACTCTAATATACATTATAAATCCGTATGTGCTCAATGTGAGTCCCATTTGTTACACGACACACTTGCTGATGTTACTACTTTATATGGGTCTATAATTTTTTACGAATAGAAACAACCTAAAGATTCCATGATATTACATGAGCATTATGTTAAACGTCGATGAATAATATGAAACAAAACAAGTTATATACTTTTATCCTCTTCTTTTTTGGCCCTTCCGCCCAGTATGAGACTTAGCCGCCTTAATAGTCCTCTTTCAGCTTCTCTGTCCTTCATCATTTGCGCCCATTTCATCATTTTGTACTTCTTTATATATTATTCACTACCGACTTCCACCATCGATTACTGATATTTCTACGTGTCCATAGTAGTTACGATTACAAATAACAAATTTTCTTAAAACGTTCCTCTTACATATTTATAAAGCAGTAAAACAGTTATTTTGAATCAGTTGATGAAAAACTGTTAACTGCTCATTATGTTTGTTGCAATGTTATATTATAACACAGAAATCCGATTCATACTCAACATGGTAACTGCCTTCTCGACCACAATGCCAATTGGATAAACAGAAACAAATTTCTGCTACCGTGTACAAAGGCGAATGCTACTAAAATAGTATGTAAATTGCTGTACCCGGAACTTGCAGAAGTGAGCGTAGAAGAATAACTGCCGGAGTGTATGAGCAATGGCTCCACGGAGGAAGGTGATAAATATCTACCGGTTTCAGTCTTGGCATATGGAAAACGGGTGTGAAGAAATAGTTTGCCAAACACGTTTAAAATATGTAAACATGCCTTCATATGCTGATATATGGATTTTCTCTGTTTTACATTTAAACCTGGAATAAAGATTTGTGACTAGCACAGGAACTCAACTATAGCACACATAGTTGACAAGTCAAAGGGGACATTGATTCTCCTAACCAATATGTTGTAAATCGGGTATTTACCTATTCAAGCTGCTCAGTTCCTTCTTATACAGCCTGTTCCAGAATTATTTTCAAAGGCAAATATGGGAGTTAAGTTTGTTGAGTGTTTGTATCTACAAGATATTGCGAGTCTTATGAAATAATTATCTGTTCCCACATAGAATTTTAACTATTATTTCTCGAAATGAAAATTATCTCGTCACGCTGAGGTCTCCAGATAACGTAGCTACCTCTTACGCAGCGACCCCGCGACAAGTTTCCTGGATGAGATTTTTTCGGGTCTTTTTCTCGCCTCTAAGACAAATGTCGAGAAACATTAAGTCACTAATACTCTCCTGACACGATTTAGTCATCTTAATCATCCTCTCGTATTTGCCTTGCTTAGTACGAGTATGGGAGTGAATAGTGTGTCTTTTCTTAGCTGATCTATAATTTCAGGAGGCCTTTCATGTTCTTATAAGGTCAAAAGTAATAACATAATTCACGTTTTAAACCCCTCCCGATATGTCATGTCCTGGGTGGTTTGGGACACTTAAAAGTACCTAAAAAGGAGAGGTTAAACAAAGTATTAAGAAAGATTATGGAAGAACTATAAATTAAGGATTTAATTTAATCAAAATATGGCTCTCTAATACTTATTCTTCCACAAGAACTGGATTGTCTTAAATGTGTTTGTTCTTACAATGTGCGAGGAAAAAACATTATATTTGATAAGAATATTTGTTATGATATTAATTTAAATATTATAATTTGTAACATATTTAAAATAAAAGTTTTAATAAATTAAACATAATTATATAAATTGCGGAGTCAGACAAGGATGCCCTCTATCACCACTTATATTTAATGTATACATTAATGCTATCATCAAACACTGGAGATTGACAGTTCATGGTAATATTCCTCTCTCAAGACATACAATTTTAGACACACTCTTATATGTAGATGATCAGGCTCTTTTCGGCAATAATGAAGATGAATTACAATATTCCACTCGTCATCTTAATATATTAGCCCAACGATTTAACATGGAAATATCAACAACAAAATCTAAAGTTGTAGCCTTTCAAGGGAAATTCCCAGTAAGAAGTAAAATTTGTATTCAGGATTTAATATTAGAGCAAGTTAATTCATTTAAATACTTAGGATATAATCTAACTTATAATGAGGAATGTGATATATCCTTTAAAACACAAAACTATAATAAAGCTTTAAGAATTATCAACCAAGTTTTTAAACCATCAAAAGTGCAGAGACACACAAGAATGAAAATCTATAAAATTCTCGCTAGACCCATAATCTGTTATGGCAGTGAAGCTTGGACCATCAGAACTCATGATCATCGTCATATTACAGCCATGGAGATGAAATTTCTGCGACGAACTGCAGGTTATAGCCTTCTAGACCACCAAAGAAATTCAACAATAGCCAGAGAGTTAAACATCGTACCTATATCTGAATACCTCCAAGAATATAG
Organism: Diploptera punctata; assembly: GCA_030220185.1. NCBI lineage: Eukaryota > Metazoa > Arthropoda > Insecta > Blattodea > Blaberidae > Diploptera > Diploptera punctata. The sequence goes on from JASPKZ010008566.1 coordinate 844,527, forward strand.
AAACAATTGGCTAGCCCATATTCAGCGCATGGATCGTCACAGAATACCAAAACAAATTCTTCACTACATTCCTCGAGGCAGAAGATCTGTGGGTCGACCTTTTCGGAGATGGCGGGAGACCGTAACGGACCACTGGGCCTAATAATTGAAAGGACGATGATGATGATGACTATTTAACTCATGCCCCAAATGGGAGTCAATGACCAATCACGTTTCAATGATTTCTGTTTTACAACCAATCAGAGTCGTGTTTCACGAAATATTTATCAGTGTTATAATTACCATATATTAAACAAAGCTCCTCGTTTTTAATATTCTGAACAGGTCTGACCGTTATTTTGCAGTGACTGAGCCTATAAGAAATACGGCTACCAGATTGTATATATAGTGCATACATGTCAACATTTGTAGCAATTTATTAATACCACCAAAAAAAGAAACCACTGTTTGACTTTCTTAAATGTATTTTTTCCCAGGTAATAATCCAGAAAAATATAATTGTAATATTTACATCATACGACATCAGAAATGAATTAATATACAGATTGATGTTTCATTTTTTCTCCACTAGAGAGCATTCTTACAATATTGCGTTCCTTTGGCAATAAATAGTATGATCTGGTTGCAGTGATAAACAAAAGAAGCAGTAGAAGCGTACCTATCGTTTCTCATTTGTTTTCAAACATCGCCGTTTGCATTAAATATATAAATATTTTGAAATAACTACAGTTAAATAATGATTTGTGAGTAAACAGCTTAATTTTATTCGTTAAATAGTCCTAACAAATGCCACTCTTGATTTCCAAATTCTCTAGATAAATTCACTCCTCACTTCGTGAGTCGTGAATTTATCGATAATTTGGAAATCACTCGTGGCATTACTTATGATAATTATATAAACATTGAAATCTGTTTTGCACGTAATACTGCCTTATTTTTAACAATATCAAGTTTATCTCTTTTATCATGTATATAGACGTTGTATTGAGCAGAAGAAAAGGAACACTACATGTATCTTGGAATTATCTAATAAGAAAAACAACAAGAAGAAGATAGATGGAAGAATGGGTGGTACAAAATCGACACAAATGGCTTTTAGCAGTGGAAATAAGGCGTTTAGTATAATTCCAAATAATATATATATATAGCTTCTTCATAAAAATAAATACACTGCAATGTATTTTAAATAAGTGGTATTATTTAACACAGTATTTAAAGTTATTCTTTTCTCACACAATTAAATAATTTCTAATGACGACTGGCGCAGACTTCAATATATTTTAATTTATTATTATATTTTTAATATGTATGTCTGTATATAAGTATAAATAAATGAGTTGTGGTAATATGGCTTATGTTCTATGGTCATATATAGAGATGGGGAGGAGTTATATGATACAATATTTAAAATATGAAAATACATATCATAATATAACGTTGGGGTTGAGAAAATCAATTAATACAAAGAAATCTGCATATTGTGACAGACAATGAAAGATCTTGGCCTACAAGTCTCCTGATAGCTTTATTTGAACTTTAGTTAATCACAGAAGTGGAGGAACTTCCTGTGAGCATGGGGGTGATATATGGTCAGCAGGTCGAGACCACTATTCCTTACATCTGAATTTATAAATCCGGAGCCTCTATTTATTGTAGCTACCCAAATTCCTCAAGCTACTGAGTGATCCATAAACGGGCCGAGATAATTTGTACCTCCAAATGGACTTGCACGTCAGGTAGATCTTCCCCAAAGCATGACGTCTTAGATCACTCAGACACTGTACGGGATCCATTAATGTAATTTGATAAAAATATTCCACGAAATATTGTGGTTTGTAGTTATAAAATTCACTAAAACCTGCGAATGCCGACTCCCTGATTTCAACACTCCCAATGGCGAGAAACGCTCTTGCCAATAAAATGCACGCTTCACACCGGTCATGTTGAACGTTCGATATTTTGTCTATGTTGAATAGTGGTAAGAAGGGACACTACAATAAAGCATTAATAATTATGTTGATTTTGTATCAGGAGGTTGTTCACCGGTAACCCATGATTTCAACTGGTTGAATATTCGATTATGTTGAATGTGAGACAATAAAATATGACGAATGATGAGATGATATAGGATACTCTGTTTATTATTTCATCAACATGAGATCTAATGTTGACGTATTGATTAGATTATAAAAAGCGTAAGTGTGCTGACATAACTATAGATAAATGTTGGAATAATTTCGAATGGAAGATTAAGATAATATAATATTATTATTTCACTGTGCCGGAAGGAAGGCATTGATTCAGTAGATTACGAAACATCCAAGTCCCGTTGGCGTCAGGATTTTTAAACTGACCCAAAATTTCTGGCGGCACTATGGCCCTGGGGTCGACTCTGCCTCTAACGGAAATGAGTACCAGACGCTTGTTCTGGGGGTAAAGGCGGCCGTCACGCAGGGCTGACAACCCGGCTGATATAAAGTGCCGATTGTCTAGAAAAAGTCGGAGCCTTTACCTCCTACTACCCCAAGGGCCTCCGGGCCTGTTGTGGGATCACTTTACTTTACTTTTACGAAACATGACATCTTTCGAATATTACAAATTATGTCTGATGGAAGCATTATTTTTTTTTGGAGGAATTAAACCCAATGGGTACAACTTGGACACTACACACACCCAGTCCCAAGGTTGAGATTTTAAAAATCCCTTACCCAGCCAGGAATCGAACCCGGGTCGCCGGAGTGGAAGGTAGGGACTCTACCGACTACGCCACAGCGGCGGACTGGTGGAAGCATTATGAATAGATAGTAGCTTGTTTGACAGTTTATCGTCCACCTCAGTCAATAACATATCAGAGTAATGAAAATGTGGCACGGGAAGAGTATGTAGTAGTGTATGTACTCGTGTCTGTTTAATTTATAAAGGTAGGATATTTTCCAAGCAGTGAACAGAATGAGGATTACTGGAGACTTTCATGGACACTTGTTACCTTGATGAATCCAGCTGAAATTACTATTCAAATTGAGTTTTTGAATATTCATTACATATTAATTGGATAGGGTAAATTATTGGTGACAATAGTAGTAAGTATTATTTTAGGTTATAAAGTACTACAAATTGTGATTTTTCTGCGTTTAACTCAAATCAAAATGCATTTCTCCAATTTAAAATCCCACTCAAGTCATCGTTACTTCTGTCAAAAGATCGACTCTAAAAAATACAAAAAATCCATTTCATGTGTCAATAAAAAAATGTAATGCTACGTTACCCCCTGTTTTTTGTTATGGAAAATAAAACCAAGAAGAAACCACGCAGGTTCCCTTCATACGTAAACATTTAAAACAAAATTAACCACATTATTGCACAGCCTCTACTGTTTAGCTTTCAAATGTGGTTATTGAAGTACTAAAGATGGAGTAACATCTCGTATGTTGGTTCACTAATCAATTTTTAGAAGATTCATGATGTGTTCCGTTGAGGTATTATACAAAATTAAATATAAAATTATGGAATATTCACCTGAAAGGTCCGTCTCCTCAATTTAATTAATTATTCAACTGTAGCGCTTTCGGGACTTGTCCCATCATCGGCAGGATTCAAAACTGGTGTTTCAGTGAAGATCTGCTGAGGACAAATTTTATATAGGAAGAACAAACATAAGTTTTAACATCAGATTTAAAGAATATTTTCGAGACTTTATTCACGCAGAAGGAAAATCAAGTTATGCAAAACACGTTATCCATGAAGGACGTCGCATGATAAATATTGAAACACCCTAACAGTAATGCACAAAGAAAACAATCCAGTGAAGATAAACGTACTCGAAGAGATGGAGATCATGAAAGCACCTCACAACAACGGAAATCTGATAAACAAAAGCGAACCCAATACATGTAACCCCCTGTACCAGATCTTCAATGAAACACTAGTTTTGAATCCTGCCGATGATGGGACAAGTCCCGAAAGCGCTACAGTTGAATAATTAATTAAGTTGAGGAGACGGACCTTTCAGGTGAATATTCCATAATTTTATGTTTAATTTTGGGGTCACTAAGAAAATTGCACCATATGAGGAGTGTTTTGAAATTATCGATATATGTAATTCCGAATCTCATTAGCTTCACAAAGATCTCATAATTTCATAACATTTTTAAAACACAGCAAAGAATGTAAATTCTGCTGTAAAACATAATACAGTTACATAGATTTTAATAATTTTTTATGAGTTTCATTTTTATTCAATGTTGACACAACTTTTTGTCCTTAAAGTACGATGCTGTCAGAATTTGATAAATGTTTCTCATTCCACGAAAATTCTAAGTTGATTTCATTGTAGTGTGAGGCTATATCATTGAAGTTTTCAGCTATTGAGACAGGTCATCTACGTAGAAATCCAACCAGCCAAGTTGTTTAGGATTTAATCAAGATTTATGACGCTTTAAGTTAAGGTAATTTAACTATTTCCTTGGGAATCCTTCGTACTCAAGAGTTTAAATCGTTTATTTAATGAAGTTATTTGTGGCTTAATAACTAAGATTCATAAACCGAATTTGGGCAAATATAGATACTAAATAGAATAGCTGAGCGGATTTATCTCAACGGAGAAAGTATATTCATTTTTTACTTCTCATTTTCTTTATAAATATCAATACATTCTACTCCCAAACGCATTAAGTGGTAAAGAGATAGAGGGAATATAAAATTTGAAATTCGAATTGGAAGAAATATTGTCCAAATTTAACTGAACAAACATAAAATAATGTAATTGATACGTATTTCTTCCTAATATTTTTATATTTTATATTTACTTTCCCGCCCATTCTTTGTTTCTTTCTCATTTTCTCTCCTGTATATAGGGCAATTCCAAACTCTTTCATCGGTTTCATTGGTGGCTGCAGAAAATTAATCATTTGTTACATGGCAGGAAAATTTGTATCAGAGTTTTATAAATACCATACTGATGTTACATATGCACACCGTTGGTAAACGGCAGACATATCGTGTAGCCCAGCAGTTCCTATATAGGTCCCGACAACTTTATAAGGAACTGTATTCGACAGTGACGTATGCAATCTTTAAGATTATCTCAGGACTGTTAAACAGTGCTGACTGTGTGAAAAGACAGCACCCCCTTTCATATTCAACCGTACGTCGGACAAGCTGACAAGGGAGGACACTACACATTTATGTTTACTTCGTTGCGATTGAACTTATATCGGGGTGTGTTGAGAAAACAAGTGATGAATTCGGCTTAAATTGAACGACAAAACAAATCTAGAACAGTGAGTGGGAAAATAAATATTGTAAGATCTTTAAAAAATCAATTTACGGTTGAAGATCTGTTTTGTCGATTCAGTTGAAGTTGAAGACCTCACTGGTTATTTAATCAAAACACCCGCATACAGGTGCACTCAAAACGAAGAAACACAGTGAGTAGCATTGTCTTAAGTTGTCAGTTTGTCCGACATAGAGTTGTATAGGAAGGGCGAGCGCTTTGTCATACCTAGTGAGTATTGTTTAACAGTCCTGCCCTTTTATCTTATGATATAAATGTTTCCACCACATCTCTCAATATTACTAATGTAGAGAAACTGAAACACCAGAAAGACACTTTAGAATCGTCCAGATGTATGACACATGTGTTAAATCCTTACTTTATTTTAGTTTACTTCTTTATTACTTATTTTAGGTAAAGTATATCTGCTCCTTTATCATGTCATCTACTTTTAGTTTAATTCAAATCTTTACATAACTCAATCGCAGTTGTATATTTATACTCGATAAAAATCAACGTTCATTCCATATACTCTTGCACCAAATATATTTTAACGAAATATTTCTCAAAACGTTGGATGCTGTTTCTCTGAACGTTCACATCAATACAGTTGAAGGGCACTGAATTACCGTATATTATTAATACAATTCCGACCAGGATCGATGGATTTTCAGGATGTCAGAATCCAAAGAATTAGTCTTCCGAGTGTGAATTCAAGTCGTGGTTAAATGTCCGAAGATTTTCGGGCACGTAAAAGAAGTTCATGAATAAATAAAAGAACATGTAAGCAAAATTTAACCGGTATTTTCCATCCAATTAATATCAAAGTTGCCTACTAGATGTCTCTTTGAGGCAATGTGCTAAACACTTTTCACTCGCTATCATGTGGGAAAAGTATCGTTACTAAATCTTCGTAAATCATTTTCTCAAGAGAGCATCCTGTACCCACGTACGGATACACGGGTATAGACATAGGGTGGGAGAGACTAATTGACCCACTTTACTACTACATGTTGGTATAATCAAAACAGCCAGACAAAATAATAATCGTTTTTAAAGAAAATATTTATAGCTAAACCACTCACAGGGCAAAAATAAACATACTCGAGTAGACGGAAATTTAAAAAGAAATAAATCGAGAGAAATATGATTTTAATTGAGGAAGAACACAGAAGGAAACAAACCTCTCTATAGAATTGTCACAAGCAACAGATAGTAGCTTAACGATCTCCCGCTGATAATGAAATTACTTGCGAATGGCTTACATTTAAAATGTAATATATGTAAATTAGAAATATTATACTCTAAAGTGAGTGATCGAAACACGATCTCTGGACCCAAAGGTAGAGGTCAAGTGTCTAACCACTTGCACCATTGAACTGTAGTTAACTTGTGGCTTAATGGTCAAAGTGATTGATTTGGGATTCGAAAATTGATGGTTCAAATCACGACAGGCGAAATTCTATCATTCGCCGTGGCGTAGTCGGTAGAGTCCCTACTTTCCACTCTTGAGACCCGGGTTCAATTCCCGGCGGGGTAGGGGATTTTAAATCTTCACGTTAGGTCTGTATGTGTGTCCTGTCCTTGTGTTTATATGTGAGAATAAAATAAAGTTAACAAATAGGTAAAACGAAAAGGTAAAAGAGTATAAACGAAAAGAGGAAAAAAAAAAATGGTTGCTATTTAATATTTTAATGTGTGATCGTTATATTATCATAATTTCCATTTGTCATATTTAAAAAAAGGAAAACAATGTATATTACTTAGTAATACCTGGTGTGCGCTGCTACGCCTTACCATATTAAATGTGTTTTTGTGTGTAGTTGAATAAATAAAAATAACAATTATGAATTTATGTCGTAATTATTTTTAGATACCCCGTGCTGTTTACCCGGCATAGACCGGGGATTTACTTATTTCGATCGTCTTGGCATCAATAAGCTGATAGAAAAAATGGCTGTTGTGAGTTATCAGTTGCTGTTGCGGACTTTTTGTACATACATTTTTTGGGATATTCAATTTTGTGTGCATTAATTTGGTGTATTTGTTATGTTGTAGGCAGTGAAAGTCATTTAAGCGTCCAAAAAGCGACCTTTTTAATTCATCGATGCACATTTTTCTTTAGCAATTTCTATAGTGCATACGATAATATTTTATATACATTAGTTGGACGGCGTTATGCATCAACAGGCTATACGCCATTATGTTAGTTTCGAGAAAAATACGTTCTAATTTTATGTCAGTGTTCACTACTTATTGTAGTGTACTAAAAATACTGGATATTATGTTATTTTCCCTGCTTGACAGTTATGCATCAACAATATAAGAGCGGTAACATTTGGCGCTTAACTGCATGATGAAGAATTTAGATTAGCCGTCATAAAGATCTGGTTTCACGCCACTTTGTTACAAAACACAAAATCTCTGTAGGACTGATGACGTTTACATTTTCTTTAATAACAAGGCTATATTTAAAGATTTGGCCTAAAATTGTGCTTACACTTCATGAACCAGTGCAACAGATGGCACCAAAATAACGTTTTTTATTGTTGCTTGATGATTAAAAACGTGCAATTGTCCAACAAAAATGTCTCTAAACGGTAGTAAAACCTTCATTCAAATCGGTCAAGTTACTTTTGAGTCCATAGAGTACAGACAGACTCGCAGACTCACAGACGTTCATTTTTATAGGGCTATAAGCCTATAAAGATATCAGCGATGCTTGTTAAAATTCAGGTAACTTGTGACAACTGGTTTTAAAACGTATTAAATCGTGTAGTAGCGTTGAGATGTACTAACGTTTTCGAGCTCTTGATTGCTTCCATCTTCTGGTCTTCAGCAAGAGGTTGGAAACATTGGCATACCACAACGCAGATTTATGGTAGGTGTAATGTAAAATTATCCCACTACACGCCTTAAAAAGCACTTGGGGGTAGTAGGAGGATAGTGCTCCTACATTTCTTGATAATCTGGACGGGATATTAGACGGGTCGTCAGCCTTGAGTGGCAGCTGTCTTTACCCTTCGATCTTAGAACATACATATGCCATTCATTTCCGTTAGAGGTTGAGTCGACCCAAGGCAATTTTGACAACAGAGGTTTTAGTACAGATAAAATAATTCTTATTTCATCGTGACTCGAACACTCGACCTTCCGGCTTGTAGCGTATTACCTTAACTCATTGCACGATGTAATGTCCAACAATACGTGGGTCGCGGTAAAAGCAATAAATAAAGAATCAACTATAGTGTTTGAAATCTCGTCTTGGAAAAACACATTTTGTCTAGAGGACTTTCATTTCAGGCTTTACATTATTTTACGTGCAACAAATCTACAATACAATACCCGGGGCTATATTTCCTGTCCACAGAAAACCATAATCAGAATATTTAGGCTCTTTATAATCAGACGATTCTTGTGTGGTTTGAAACCGCGAAGCTTGGATCACTTTGCCAGGAACGTAACCATCAAACTACCAATATCTACACACAATAGATACATTTAATATAAACAGTATATGGATAAAATATATTATTTTTTGTACGAATATTAATATTTAAATTTACGTTCACGATAATATACACTTCTTTGTGTTATAAATATTGTTTTTAATAGGCTTACTGTTAACTTTGATTCCTTGTTGACTCCCAAGATACAGAAATTACCAACTACAATCATAGACAATTTAACTAAATAACTGTAAAATTGTGTTGTAATATATTGTATTCTTTCGTAATTTACCATATCTTAATTTATGCATCGGAACGTATTTAGTGTAAAGCAAAACATCTCTGGTATTGGTACTGTATGTTGACAGTGACTTCCACGGTCCGGTGTGCCGCATACTGATACCCAAAGGGTATGCTTTGGCAGCAAATTCCTTTGTGGCTATCAAGTATGGGTTGTGGATTATATAACCTCAGCCTTTGGTGACAATATATTTTACCTAACAGGTTTAGGTTAGAATAATAATGGAGGCCACTACACTAGAAAAGAGCATCATAAAGTACACCGCCGGCAAGCAGAGAGTCCGAAAGCCGGACGGTGTAGAGTGAGCCACACTCTTCCAAGCGACTAAACCTCGCACTTTATGTGGATGGTCTCTCCTTGAGTGGTTAATCTGTGAAACACAGGTTATCCAGTCGGTTCATGAAGAGAAAATGCTCCATGGGACTAGACAATTCAGCCAACAAGGGCTGAATGTCCCGAAGTATTTCCTCCCCACGCACACTTAAATTACCTGCTGGCAATTGTTAGCCCTTTGCTTTAGCGGTGCTATTCTCTTTTAATGTTCTGGAACAGTACCAGTATGTGGGCTTGAGTGAAAGTAACTTTAAGTTCGACCTTCACAAGTGAAGGTCTTTCTTTGAGTTGGGTTGACAGTATGATGAGGGATAGGTTCACATTCGGATGGTTTCTCTTTAGGTCGATTAATTTGTTAGGGTACCCTACGTCAAGCGTCGAGAACTGCCTGAAATGCAAGGCAGCCTCTGTAGAATGCCGGGTGACCGGACGCCCCCACAATTTGCACACTTAAGCAAATTTGTGTCTCTCTGCGCTTGGGCCTTTACAGTACAATCCTTGTGCCCATGAGGCCCAGTGCAGATTACACAGCGAGGAGCCCGGTTACAGGCAGGAAATGTATGATTAAATGACTGGCACATGTAGCACTGCTTAAGCCCAGCCCTAGGTCTGTATGATTCGATGGCCACTACTGTAAACAAGAGACGCTTCAGGTCGAAAATTTGCTGCGCAGTATCATTGCGCTCCAATTCGAGAATGAAAATAGGGAGGGATTTTAACAAATTGTTTTCCGTTTTAGTTATCTGTTTTACAGATTTAAAAGGAAAACCTAGCGCTAGGAGTTCCTCGTGAATTTCGTCAGGGACAGTACATGAAGGTAGTCGCTTCAATACAACTTTCAAAGGAAGATCTCTTTTCAGCTGGAAAGTATAATATTCCCTTTTCAGGGAAGTAAAATACTCTTTCAGCTTATAGAAATCTTCCAATGAGGAAGCATAATACCGTAGTCCTTCCGGATTTCTGACACATTTTGGGTGCGCACTTAAGAGTGCTCTTAGCTCCTTGTTCATATGGAACAGGTCATCATGGCCAATAACAGTGATTGGCGGGGGTCTCTGTTCCGTGCGGACAATATTCCGTGAAGGCACAGCATTATGTGTGGCCACAGAAAGGCCAACA